>CM052367.1:31120615-31785313 GCA_028551485.1 Casuarina cunninghamiana | reverse complement strand
ATTGATCTTTCTTACTTGGATTTAATTTCAATTAGTCTTGAATCTTGTTTTGGAAATTTTATATTTTATTTCATCATCAACTTTCTTTTGATTAGCTAGATAAATTTTAGGATTAGTTCATTGTTGGTACTTAATTAGCTTAATATTTACCAATCTCTGTGAGACGATACACTTTCTTATCATTATATTACTTGTTCGACATGTTCACTTGCATTTAGAATTCCACCGAACATTGAACTTGCTTGGGAGATATTTCACAGATTGTCCCATAAAGGCCTTGTGCCAACTGTTGTAACATATTCCATCATGATTCGTGGCCTTTGTATTGAAAGGAATTTGGAAAAGGCCAATCAGTTATTTTTGGAAATGGAAAGAAAGTTTTGTATGCCTAACGTATTTACATATAACACGCTTATGCGTGGTTTTCTTGAGAATAATGAGTTAGAGAAAGTGGTTGAACTTTTTCAGAAAATGGTGGAGAAAAATGTGTCAACAGATGATTTCACATTGTCCATTGTAGCAGATTTACTTTCTAGGGATGAAAAATATCGTGAATGTCTAGATCTGCTGCCGACATTTCCTGCCCCCAAATGTGGAAAATAAGTGTTACAAACAGTTTGCAATGAAATGTGGGACATTTCAATGCCCTTTTCGACAATCACCAAGTTAGGAAGTGTGGTGCTTCATGAGTGACATCACTGGAGAGATTTTACACTTAAAAGAGTCATGCTTCCTTGTATACAATGCAGGACATTCCTACAATGAGATGATGGATGCTCACTCATGAATTGTACCTAACAATCCTAAAATGTAAAAGCTTGTTGCCGTATACCTTCCACTCTTCACTCTACTTGAGAAAACACATTTTTGTCAGGTGAACCCATTTCTAGGAGCATATTAACTAGTTCACTACAATGTCTATTGGTAGTAGTGGTGTTGAGTTTCTCTGATCTTTAAGAAACTCCATTTTGTTGTTCTAATATCTTATTTTAAATGGGATAGCACAACGATGTATCCTGCTTTAAAAGAAAATAAAAAAACCACTCTACTATTTCTTCTTCTTCTTTTTTCATCTCTTTTTTATTAGGTTTTATCATATTAGACTACAAAAATCCAACCACTGTCAAGTCCATGTCATCGTGCCACATTAGCAACACTCATCAGCATGCCAGGTAAAGAAAATCCTACCTGCAAAGATTTCAACCTTTAATGCCAATGATCTGAGAAGAAATCATCAACAACGGTCGTCTCCTTGTTTTCCAGAAATTGCTCAAATTTGAAACAAAACTTTCCTTCTCCAGCTGGGACAACGTTAAGAAATGCAGTTGATTACGCTGAGACTAAGATGGTTTGTTTGTACAAATATTTCATCTCCTAAGAACTCTTAGCTTGCACAACTTCAAATTTTTAAGCATCATACCATCCACATCAGTAACATTGTTTGCGGCCTGGAATGGGATCCTAATCATTTTGCATTGAATGCTAGCCTAACTTTTTGGTTGCTTGAAAAGTTGGTTAATTAGTCTACGCTATTTAGTCAAAGAATAGAACCCCAACGTGGAGCTATTTTTGACACGGAAAATCTCCAAAAACAGGGGATTTGGATAAACAAGGCATAGAGAAGAGAAATTGGAATATTCAACCTTAAAGATCAGGGAAAGCCTTAATACCAAATCAAAGTCAATTTCATCTATTATTAAAATCTTCAGTCATGCAAAATTAACATGATTCAAGTCTAGGCTCTGAGAGTGAGGTGAGTGAGGTCTCCCTCAATTTAGCCATCCAATCCAAAATTAAAGGAAATTGACAAGGAGCTATTCTCTTTATTTCCTTTTAAATCAAATAGCATATAGAAATAAGATAGTAATACAAATCCAAGTTCGCATGTTCTAAGTGTTTTTCCTAACCTTGAAGTAGTGAACTGTAAAAAGTTAGTTTCATTTAATCCAGGGGTAAGAAGTAAAAAGTATATGCATTAGTTTTTAGATAATTTTGTTCATAAATACTAAATTTATGTAATCCATGATTTCCTATAAACTAGCATAGTTAGAAGATAGGAAATTAGAATATTTAAATTAAGTTTTTGATATTAGCTTTCAGTAAAAAAAAAAAAATTAAAAATTAGTCAACTGTTTATTCAAAAAGCACGATTGAAACAAAATGTGTGATGTAGTTAGTATTGAAAAAGATCTTCCTAATTTGGACATATGCTTGAAGCCTAGAAAAGGCAAGAACAACTAAAATCCATTTTCAGTTCCTTTCTGAAAGCATTTCCCCGTGCTGTCTGTGCCAGTGAACTAGGATCTCCCTGCTATTTTTTTTTTTTTAATAAATATTTTTTCTCAGAGTAAAATAAACAAGTAAGCTTGAAATTGTGCCCCAACTTTTAGATAGATTGGCAATAAGGATGAGAGCAATAAGTATTCACTCACCATACGTGAACTCCTGCTGCCTCTAGCTGAGATAAATCGTATATTTTTTTCCTTAGATAATTTGAGGTTGTTTTAAGTATTCTCTTTTCAACTAAACATTTTTATTCCATTAGATTTGGTAACTGACTATTGGATTTATGACTTCCAATCAGCATTTAATCATTCTAAACTATTGGGTATCTTCTTCCCTCAATTCCAATCTGGTACCTCCTTCCGCAAACCTCATCAATATCTTGGGAAAAAAAATCAAACAAAATGGGTCCAGGAAGTAAATCGGCCGTCATTTGCATATGATTGTCCTAAAGTATGCATATTTGAAAACAATTGAAAGATTTAAAAACAATTAATTTATTTTAAAAAATGAATAAATCACTTTTATTTAATCTTTCATTATCATTAATACAATCACTAACTATTTAGGAGAATTTTTTTTTTAAAAAAAAGCCTAAAATAGTTCTCATATCTAAGCTATGTCGAACAGTTACAATTGGAAATATTAGTTCTTATTTCTATTTATACCTTTTGGATATAAATGTTTCTTCTCTCAAAACAGACCATTTATGAGATTAAGAAGAAGATTAAGCACTTTCTATAGGTAAAAAATTTGAAAGACCGTAAAACTCATAAGGTTTCTTGGCAAGTTATTTGTTCACCTAAAAAGGAAGGAGGACTTGAACTACTAAACTTTAAAGTATGGAATAAGGTTTTGTTGAAGCGGTGACTCTAAAATCTCATTAATTGTTCAAGTTCATTCTTATGAAATAAATGAATTCATAGTACTAAATGCAGTAGAATTTTAATTATGTAGCTTGATATCAAAGAAAATATGCCATGGAGTTGGAGAGGTCTTTTAAAGCTATAACAAATTTTCACTTGTATGCTCTCCAAACCCTTTTATTATTATAAAGAAACATATAAGGAATTGTGCCAAATAAATATTGAGGTTGAATGGTATGATTTGATATGATTAGGAGGAATGAACAAACATAACTTCATTGGTTGGCTAATATGCATGGACAAACTTCTTATAGTAGAAGTGATTTCTTGATGGCTCCATTCAATTGATCTATATATAATTTCTGTGCTTCTTAATATGAAAGTGGGTCACACTTGTTTTTTCAATATACTTTGACTTGTTAGATTTGGATAAATATTCTAGCACAACAAGACCTTTGTAAGAATATCAATTATTGAAATTCTGAACTGCAATGGATGATCAAAGCAACTAAGGGAAATGATTTGGTTACAAAGCTTTTTAAAGTTTCTTTCTTAACATGTCACTAAGAAAGATGTTCTCAAAATAAGACTATTGAAATACTAATTTTGTTGGCTAGAATCAAGAAAATGATTCATAGAAGAGCATCTGTATTTTAGAATATTAAACTCTCTCAGCGAATGTTTATTATATCATTACTAGAGAATTTCAAATTTTATTTTTGCTTAGATAAATTGTAATGTTAGGGTAAACCCCTACACTTTTATATTCTTTCATTTTTTGATGAATAAACTCACAGATTCATAAATAAAAATAAAATCTAGGATGCCACTTGCTTTAATAAAAAATAAAAAAAGGAAATGTCAATATCAACCCACTCGGTTAAAACATTGCGATGGAATCCATGTGGTCTAGTTTTTACGAGATGCATTATCATTTAAGACGAGCCTTCCTAACATAATTGGATATGAAAATCCAGTAGAATGCCAACAAAAAAATCACGTGTTATTGAACTTTATCTAGTCAATAAACGCTTTCCCATAAAAACACTATGGACATCTTATCACAAACTCCTTTCAAATTAATAACTGGGAAAGAAAGTGTTGAGGGGCTTTGTATTTGGGAAATTTTGTTACTGTATAATAATGTGTTATGCACCAACTTGTATGTAGTTAGGACTTTGATTTATTTAATTTTATTTTTTTAAGTAATTTTGTTAGATTTTAATTGTGGAGTTTATGGAAGTAATTACTATTAAATGTAGGTATTGTTTCATATTAAAAATATTTATAATATAGGACAATACCTACCTTTAACATTCTTTGAACTAAAGCCCAATTTCAAAGTATGAAATATTATAAAGCAAAAGCTTATCCCTAACTTTGATACCATATTAAAGTGTGGGGAATTATTACAAAATCTTAAGATATTAAATAAAAAATCTTATCATTTATAAATTTAAGGGCCCATCTTTATGCTTTTAATGTGAAACAACACCTACCTTTAACAATTACATCATGTAAAGTGTCATTGTATGTAAGTCTTCATCTTTCTTTTATATTCCATGTACATATGAGACAAATTAGCTAATGAAAAACTTCTTGTTTACGTAGATATCTTCTCCCTTCCCTGATGTTTCGATTTCCCAGAGATTATAGTTCCAATATATTCAAATGCAATCCAGAAAAATCCAAAATTTATCCCATGTTAATCAAAACATTGCCTACCACAACCAAAAGTAGCCCACTACACTGCAACATCTAATCATGCATGCCTTGTGTGTACGAATGCAATACCACACAATGTTCACTTTACATCGGATATTTATAAAACTTATATGACGAATAATAATAATAGATACTGAGAATAACTAGTATACTATGAACAAACTTATACGGCGTCTGATATTATTGTTAAATTAGACTTTGCCATATTGTTGTCACTATTAAATACTATTTAATAAATCTCCCAATAAATTGTTGTATTTATTAGTTCTTTGAGACATGAACAATTTATCTCATAGTTCACCGTTGATATTATAAATTGGCTGTGTTAAGAAAATGATTCCACATGTTTTTAAAATAAACATCTTAGTCACCAATAAGACAGCACAAGTCCATCATGCAAGCTTTGGACACATTAGGCATGGAGACCATTGGCTTACAATAGGGTTCCACCTAATGTAATTGGCACTGTTGCACAATAGCTATGCTAGCCGCATTAGATAGACAAGCCGTTGGAGCAGGGCTTGCACAAGACTCAACACAAGGAACACATAGATACTTTACACCTCATACTGAAAGGCTAGTTGAGCATAAATTGACACACGTTGTACATGTTCTCCCACAATATACACTATCATAGTTTGAAAACTATACACCAATCAACAATTTATGTTGCAGTGGAAGTACAAACGTGTGGAAAGGTGAGGCAAGGAATAAAGTAAAAGGTAGCTTGGACCATGTAACAAGTTACTTGAGTGAAGTCCCACCATAAAGGATGGGAAAACTAAGAAGAAAGTGAGGAGGAGTGAAAAGCAGACAATTAACTTCACCTTTATGTAAAGTCTTGATTTAAACTTCCTAGTAGTTACTTGGAAGTGATAAGTGGAGCTCCAATGCCTATATAATGGCATGGATATGTAACGTTGAAAGGCAACCAACCAAAAAGCCTCCTACAAGTTTCATGTAATCCAACTCAATCCAATCAATCATAACACAAAAGCCATGTTCGGCCTTATGTAGTTCAAGCAAGGGCAATGGCCCTGCGATTATAGAATCCATTATACTCACTTTTGTGTCTTTATCTCATCTTTTGTCTTTATCTTATATTTGTTTTTCTTATACCCACATATCTTACCAACATCTATTTTGTTGCTTTACATTACTACACTTTTCATGTTTTTACTCACTTAGTCAAACTGAACCATAGAACCCACCAAACTTAATTTTCTTGTCATGTAACATATGAAGGCTGTACCTGATGCTTGTTGTCAATCATTCGTTTCTTTTTTTATATGGTTCCTATCTTTGTCCATTAGTCCACAGAATTATTTCATTCTTTTCGGTAAATATTTTGAACTATATCATTCTTGTAGTTTTATAGCCATGTTAAATTTATCACCAAGAATAAATATAGTTTTGCTTGAAGATTCATCCAAATTCCTTCGTTTTTATCATGGTTTCCGTGTAAAATAGACAGTCTTTTTTTTTATCACAAAATATCTAGGCATTTTCTAAATTTTTATTGTACAAATAATTACTATAATTTCCCCCAAAGCAGAAAATTCTTTTAATAAATCTTAAAAAAAGTCAAATATGACCTTCTGAAAATAATTGTCAATTTTATAGTTCCAACCATATGATGAAGTAGTATTTTCAAAACTTAGCAGCTTTGATATAAATTGGGATCAACAACACAATTGGTAAGCGATTGTTGGTCACCTATGAGATCCACATATGAACTACATTCAAAGTCTATTCTCCAATAAGTGTATGGATAAGATTATGAAAGTGAATGGAAGTTGCTTGCCGCTAAACAGAAAAATAAGTAAATAAATAAATTCATTATTCATCTTCATTAACTACACAATCAAAAAATCTTGATTTTTGAAAGTGACATAAATATTAGATATGTTAAATGTTTCAATGCTGCAATGATTAATAAGGTGTAGCAAAATATTTTGACCTCATCATCATTTCTAGCGAACGTAAAAGCTAAAAGATGGAGGAGGAAGGAAGAGACCATGCGGTCAACATGGTAGGCTTCTTTATTTCTCTAAGCAAGAAGCAACTGCGGAGTCGTCTTCATTCCCCCTTTCCTTTTGATTCAATAGGTCCACCGACTTCCAAACCTGGACTCCAGTAGAAAACATTCTTTAAATTTTCTAAATCCAAAGCATGAGGAGAAATTTTACTTAAAACTTCATGTAACTTCGTATCACGACGTGGCACCAAGCATGCCCCGCACTCCTTTACCTCCATTTACGGGCTGTTTGATTTAATCGAAACCCCAAGTTCAGAAAACCAATGACGGTCTATGTACACCCAAAATCCGTTTGGTCCAACAGAAGGGACTCTATGGATAGAAAAGGTTAAAAGGTCTTTTAGAGCAACTCCATTCACTTGAAATTCACAAAGAAATTGGGGAAAAGGATTACTACCATGGGATCTTCCATTATTTGTATTTTCCGCTCTCCTCTACCTTTTGTGTTTTACTTTTTCTTTGCCAAGTGTCAAGCTCGTGGATTCACAAAAAATTAACAAAAGACTCCACATTGCCACCACTGCGCATCTTCCAATAAACAACAACCAATTGTTCCAGAGGAAGGAGTGATTCCTCAGTTGAAACACTCTAGTATTCACGGTGCCAGCGCTGGGCCAACCCGTGTTGTAACATACTCCCCTTGTAAAATAGACCCAAATGCAAGTTTTAGTACCTTAAACTAACACGCAGCGGTAAGATTTCCTAATTACAACGACGCAATACACTGTAGTGAAAAAAGAGAGATAAGACTTACCAACAATTCAATCGGCGGGCTCTGTGGATGCAAGTATAGGATCTTGTAGGGTCTGCCATCCGAACCAATATGAAAAGCCACAAAACTGTAGTCAGTGGTCCGTGAAGCACTTAAATCCAACTCGTTATTCAAAATCTCTATTGATGGAGAATTTTTTAAACTCAAAAGCCATAAGTGCAATTGTAATTTTGGCAATGCCTAAAATTGAGTACAATCATCTAAGTAAAGTTCATGGAGCCAGGAGAGGTGGACCAAATATGCTATGCTCATAAACTTATTCCCATGACTTCATATGCCTAAACGTTTGCCTTTATTGAAAGGTTAGTCTCAAAAGCCCACAGTAATCTTTTAATTGGGCATAAGAACAATGTTACCCCGGACCCGACTTCTCATTAGCCTTATCCCCGCAAGGTCACCTTGGGCCCCATAGGCCTAAGTTTATTCCCAAATCTCTGGGCTGTGAACTCATAAGCAGATGCCCTTATACCATTTGTTGTCGTTCTATTATCACTACTCCAAAAGCCGAGGCTTGTGTGAGTTTTGCAGGATTTTAGTTTTTAGGGTCGTAACACAACTACACTCTTAGCATGAGTCTCAGGATCTCCATGTTCACATCGCTGCGGTGTACTTAAGGTCAAGTGCTGAGACGCTTCATTCCTCTGAAGCTGAAAGACACAAAATGAGACATGCTTGTAGCGTCAGTATTGTAGGTTCCTCTCATGTTTATTTTTTTTTCTTTTCACTTTTTATACCACGTGGTAATGTTTCTTGTATCTTGCCAAAATGCGAAAAGCAGTCTTTCTTCTGTACTGTTTCAATGAAAATTAAAAGGTATACAATCTTTAAAGATGTAAAAAGCCTTAAAACCAGCTGCTTTTATTGTCAGCTAGTGCTTATCCATGATTTGCAACATTGAATTAGTTTTAATGATATTCGTATTCATCCTTAATGTTACAATTTGTATAGTGATTTCTAGTCTGTGCATGTAGGCCGGGTGAATAAGCTACGTCTTAATTATTCCAGCATTAAGACACTGTAGCATTTCATTGAATATTTGTGTGACTTATGAAGGAGGTATTGGGACGTCCAGTAGTTTTAGATATATTCTACTTTGCCTTCCGTGCCTTTCAGAGAAGATGAAAAGTTTATGTTGAACTCGAATGGCTTCATGTCATAACTCCACCTTTCACTTTACAGGTTTCTTAAAGTGAACTTTAGACTCTTTCATACAAGAGGATTCTACATCACAGCTGGCAACATAAAAATCACCGCTGCTCCATTTTTGGCCAACTTAACGCATGGTAAACATCTTGTTCTATAATTTTTGTCAGAGTTCTAAACCCGAAAATAAAGTACCAGCAGACATGAAATCTCAATTCATGTTGCTGCAAAGGATGGGGTCAAGCATTCTAGGATTTGATCTTTCAAATGTTTGTCAAGTCAATCTGTATAATGTTTCAAAAGATCATAATTGTCAATAATTGCTTTAAGATATTACAAAAGTATTTGATGTTATTTAATTAACTTTAGTTGTCACGGCAAGTCAATTTGGACCGTGTATCCCTTCATTGGTATAATACAATTACTTATTCTTTAATTCATTTCTCTTTCTATGAAATGTCATGTTTTGAGTGGTAATTTTATTTGTAGTTCGCTCCTACATGCTTGTAAAATTTGTTGATATCAAATTTGATTGGACTTACATGACAAATACATTGTTAAACTATATCATAGCTCATCACATTTTCTTTTTGAATAATTTTTCTTGTATGGACTTTTTATAGGAGTCAAGTATTAATTTCTTAGAAAAATCCAGGAAAGTCATATCTCTTTAGCCAAAACATAAGCTAAAGGTTAAAATAATTTTAGTGGCCTATTGTCACACTTCCAAAAGCCAACAATCTTAAAGTAATACTTTTAAATGCTATTTTATGTAGAATGATTTCAAGTTATGTAATGCAACAAAGGTTAGAGAGCCAATCCGTATAGGTAATTTTTCTATTAGACAACAAGAAATTGGAATTTCCAAAGGAAAATGGCTACAAAATCCATTAGCAAACTTATGCTAGTGATGATGGAGTTGTCATCCTTGTAATTGCCAAAGTGTTTGCCAATGGCCCTACACCTTTCTTTTCCACTCACATGTCATTTCCTACTAGCTTTGACCTTCAACAAACTGGGGATTACAACAATTATTGCCTTGAACGTGCAATAGAAAGCTGTAAAGGCAAATCAGTTCTAGTAGAGCTGGAGAGTTGTATTATAAATGTTCTCTTTAAGTGCCTTTGTTATAGTCCAAAATACAAGAATCATACTATCAATTATCATTGGTTGTATAAGGAAAAATGTGTAATCCATTGTGTCGAGGAAAAGAAACTTGAAGGTTTAGATATTGCAAGATGCTTGTTAGATTGTTATGAAAGGCACATGGAGAAGCATTAAATGTCTACATTTGGCATCAATAAGCTTTAACGTTGGCAAAAAGGTTCTCAATCTCCTATTACCTATCTTCTTTGAATACCAATACAATTATGAAAAACTGTACATTAAATCCATTTTGATAAGTTAGAAAGCAATTTAGAAACTTTCTTTACAATTTTAGGATCATTATAATGAGTTTATTACCATTTTTTATTATCCACCACACGATACCTTATTCCCCATTTCCCTTATTGCATAATTTATGTAAAGCAAGCTCGTCTCACTTGTTGACTTTGTTTTGGTGGTTTCAGGGCAAGTGATATGGCATGACAGGCAATAAAATTAGATTTTATGGATAATAACTCTAAGTTTTGAAGCCCTTTTCATTTACGTGGGCCTCAAGTGATGAAATAAATACATATGAGTACATTTTTACGTCATTTGATGTTTGCTTTTGGATATAAGAATGGGTAACATTAATTAGTGATATTATACTTAGCTTACAGAATTCAAGTATCTTGTGTCAATGGAAATGTTTCTCTTTTGTTTTTAGGCTCTTTTTTTTTTTTTTTTTTTTTTTTTGCTCATGTTGGGATCTAATATATTTAATAAAACAACGATATTGAAAATAACATTATTTTTATATAAAATGTTAAGAAGTTTACTGTCCAATTTAAAATCAATTTAAGATGGAACTTATTATCAAATAAGTAGGAATCTTAATATATTCTTTAATAGTATGAAATCATTGTTTTCATTGTAAACCTCATTCATAATATGCCCCTAAACATGATGCTAAAATCATTAGACCATTATATTGTTGTACTTCGTGAGTAATACATAGACTCAAATTAATGGGACCTCTATAGGATTTCTAAAGAAAATCTTAGTTGTGATATCATATTTAACTGTTTATTATCCATTATCCATTAAAGATAACTTGGAAGTTGGTGACCCATTATCATATAAGCAAAAATCCCAATATCTTCCTTGGTAATGTGGAATCATGTTATAATTATTGTAATGTAATATCGCAATAAAAGAAAATCCTAAAGGGCTACATTTACCCAACAAAAATTTCAAATATAATGAAAACATTAAGCAAGATTGTATTCACGTTAATAAGCACAATTACAATTGCATGAAGATGGTGGAAAATCCAATCTTAAGATTTGTTAAAAAACTAGCTAGACTTCTAGAAAGTTGATCAACAAGATTCACAGGTTCTAATTTTTTCTTCCTCATACTATACAAATACCATTTAATATGAAATATGTTTTATGTAAACTATGTACATAAAAGAACCTAAAATATTTTGGATGAAAGCAATTGCTATCTATTTATCATTATCCATGAATTCTTTCTTCCTTAGATTAATTCAAAAAAAAATTTTACCTTATTTGAACCTATATTTTTATGCAAAAATAGAGAACATTATTCAATGATCTTTCAAATATTTTCTAAGGATACTGTTCGGTAAAATTGTATACGCAAGTGTATGTGTTGAACAAGTAATATAATGATGAATATGAGTTTCATTCCATAGAGACCAGTGATTACTAAGCTAACTAATTACTAATGGTGAACAACTTTCATAATTTATCTAGCAAATCGAAAGAATAAAACATGGACTAAACAACTAAATTTAGCTTAAACTTGCTTAATGAAATATGTGAGAGCATCCAATTTCACCTAACTACTAGGTACAAATGTTGATTATTTATACTAGCAAGATTAATTTTATTCATGTGATGGTGAAATTTTCTAATTTATTCACTATCCTATGTTTAGGTATAGCAAACCTATCTAGTTTATTGATTCATTGTATTTTTACTCATGAATTAAATGAACTAAGAGCATTAAAATTAATAAATATTCCAATTTATACCTAAGGCCACACAAACCACTTGTTATATATCTATCCATATTAATCTATGGTTGCACACTACAAGAAGCAACTACATATCATTTTTTGTTGGTCTCTAACATATAAATTAGCTCATCTAAGTGGTAACTAATCATTCAAATGCATTAAGCTTAGTAACATACAACTTCACATTCATAGAATATCTTACAAAACATCACAATCATACATTCATACCATTGTAATCATATTACATCGTAGCTCTAACACAACAAACTAAAATATAATATTAACATAAACAAAAACAAATGCTAGAAATTGAACAAAACATTGTTCAAATTAAAAACATGAAATTTATCACCAAAATGTCTTCAATTCAAGGAAAGTTTGCACAAATTTGCACATCAGGAAGAAGGGAAGAAGTTGTCTGGAAGAAGGGAAGAAAATGAGTCGAAATGTGCTTTCATGTGCCATTGCCATGTGTTGTCACATGCTAGTTCCACGTGCCGTCGCTGCTCTTCACAAAAAATGTCAAAAACGTGCTCTAGACAAGCCCTGGGTCCCAATCTACCAATAAATCGCTCCAATAAGCCAAGAAATTGCATAAATCTACCAAAAAAGACCCAAAGAGTGTTTGCCATTTTTCTTAGTCGAAAGCTCGTTGTAGATAAGTCTAGGGCATAGATTGGCGTTAAACTCACATAGATCGGCTGAATATGCTTGGGATCAAAGGAAAATAGGTCAGATTGGCTAGAAAATACTTAGATAGCATCTACCTTTACTGGAAAATAATGCAATGGTTGGCTTTCACTCAACCATCCGGTGTCCTCAGAGTCCCGCACTATCGCGCGTGGCCTTTGATTTTTTGGCAACATCCAACTAGTCGCTAGACTGTCCCTCTAACTCTCTTTCCTACTTAATAATATGCCCCCCACACTCCATTTTTCTTTTCTTTTTTATTTCCTATTTTCTACTTGCACGACCCACTTGACAATTACCTTTCTTTGTTTCTTTTCTTTCTTTTCTTTCATGGTTTTGCTTCATTTCTTTCCTTTTGGAATTTGCTACATAAACAACCAAAACTTGCATAAACACTGATAAATACAAGCATATTTTACAAATACTTTTATTTTCACTTTGATCTCTTCATTTGAATGTTGGGATGATGAAATTGATTAAACAAGAAGAATGTGAAATGGAGATTAATAGCAATGGAAATTTATTCTATATTTAACTAAGCAAATCATATCAACTATAGAAAGAGATCATAACTATCAAAAGTGTTCTACTATTTTTGCAAACATACTAGTTGCAAATGTTTTTACTGTCCAAATAAACACTATATGAAATTGGAAAAAGAATTAGACTCTTTCTATAGGCAAGTAAATCTACTTGAAGATATATAGCAAACGTAGCTTGAACAGAAATTTATTATCCAAAAATTTCTTAAGGATTAAGATTAATAGACATTCATACTTGGAATAAGGCAACAATTGACAAATTTTTATAGCCTTTTATGCACAATAAATCAAACTACTTATAGGCATGATGGGTGATATCAAAAAAGTATAGGAGAAGAAGTGTTTTGAAAGTAGAGATAAAATGATCACTAGCTTGGAGTTGGAGAAACATTTTACAAATAAGAGGTGAACTCTCATAATTAGTGACTATATTAGATTACAACATTGTTAAAAGCTATTCAAAACTAAGAAAGACTAGAGAAGAAACTAAATGGGTAAAGACTAGTATAGAAAAAAAGAATTTCAAAACATAATTCTATTTGTTGGGTCATTATGAAAGATAAATTAATCACAATAAATTGAATAGCTATATGGAATAACTCAATGGATCAACAATGTAAATTTTGTTAACAACAAGAAAATTACATTGGATTATCAAGGCTCTCGAAAGTAAAAGTTTTGCAATAACCTTGTTAAGTGTATTCTTAAAAAATACATTGTATCACATTTGGAATAAAAGCTATAAAAATAATTCATTGGTAAAAACTAGATAGCTTAACTACTATTGCAAAAATGAAGGAAAATGTAAAAGACAAGATTTTATCAATCAAGGCAGTGTAGCTTATCAAATATAATAAATTTTTGCACGAATGTTAAAATTTTCTAATTGCAACTTTTGAGCTTAAAAAGATATATTGTAACTAAATAATTTTGCATTTCATTTAATGATATATAACACCTAATATTTTACCAAAACAATCATGCGAAGAAAGGAAAAATTAAATATATAATGCTACAATCTCAAGAACTATACAAGCCTATGCACATTCTTTTGTAGGAAAAGTCCAACAGTTCTTCTTCATTGATTCTTCACTCAAATAGTTAGCTCTACTTTAGTTCTTTCCCAAGCTTTCATTATTGATATCTTGCTGCCTTTGCCATTTTGAGCTTTACTTTTTTGCATGTTTCTAAGAAGGTTTCAACCTTTATGGAAGTGGAAACCTAGCCACCTAAAGTGGCTAGTCAAAGTTACACGACGCCTAAGTGGTACCACGTCATCTCTTCTCCAGTAGATAAATAATGACTTTTCATGTCATCCTTAATTATAAACACTAGGTAGCCTATTGAATATCATCTTTCAACACAATCTTTTCAGTGAGGTGTTAGAAAACAATTCTTGCATTTATTGCGATCCCATTCAAGTTATCATCTCCAAGGCCTTTTCACAGATTGTATACCATCCGGAAAAGATGGTTAGCTTCTTTATTCACTCACAAGTAGTTACCACAGTTGAAAGATTGCTTGCAGCATTGACTTCAAGACAGTAAGAAATCACGAAGAAAAAACAAAATGAAGAAAACATCAAATTTATCTTGGCTTTATGGTATAATAGAAATTTCCCACTCACATTACCATTAAAAGCCTCAAAGGAAAACTCAAAACAGCGCTAAGAAAGGTTCAGCTCACATATACCAACCAAACCAGGAGGTCCAAACCGACCTTCTAAAGTGCCTATCAGTAATATGAAACCTTTGGTGGCTGAGATAAGATCAACGTTCATATGAATTTGTTTGAATCCATTCTTTGCACGTAGATTTATACTCGTCAAGAAGCATCCCCGTCCGCTGGTCCCCACCTGTATGGTCGGTTCGCTGAGATTCCGGCATAATCACAAAAAAGTAAAATCCAGATTTTGATCAATTGTTGTAATACCGGGAAGGAGATGCTGCTGCCAATACGACGATGGAGAGATCATAGGCTTCATTACGATGTAATGGGCTACATTACTTTTGTTGAAGTCTGTCGATCAATAATTTGTAACGGGTACCGAGTGTCTAACAATGAAATGGGATATGTTGAAGAATGAGTTTCGCACGTTCGTAGAGTGAGTTCCCCAGATGCCAGCACTCATGAACTTCTGATAAAGAGACCACCATGATGAGTCAAAACAATCATGATGTTGGCTAAAGAACCCATCTTAATAACTCACACCGAAAGTATAATTGAGGAGCAGTTAACACGCGGCCAAAGGCAGCTTAATTATTTTATCTTTCATCAATAACTAAGAATTAAATCTGTTGTAAAACGGGCATCGATGGCTTGTTCTAAGATAGACGACGAGAGCCTCATGTAAAACACTCCACCGTCATGTTCACCGGAGAGTAGTTTCTGAGCAGGGCCGAAGTTATGGTCTCTCAAATCAATTTTCCTGTATTTACATTGTGTTCAATGGAAATTCTTTGTTTAGCTTCTGCTTGTATTTTATTTTCTAACAGGATATGATCTTGCAGCATTATAATACAAATACAACGAACTCCCAGGTGAGGGGTGAGACCTATATAGCTTTTTAGGACTTATACCTAGTTCTTAGTGGAAGACGAATGTGCTTTGGGTTTCTGCATTTCAACTTTTTTGGCTATGATGTACTAGAAGAATCTTGTATTTACAGAGTTAAAGTTTTTTTTTTTTTTTTTTTAAATAACAAAGGGAGAGACAATAAGAAT
Source organism: Casuarina cunninghamiana (assembly GCA_028551485.1). Lineage (NCBI taxonomy): Eukaryota > Viridiplantae > Streptophyta > Magnoliopsida > Fagales > Casuarinaceae > Casuarina > Casuarina cunninghamiana. The sequence goes on along the minus strand of CM052367.1, from coordinate 31,769,398 downwards.
TTACCTTTTCTTGGACTTCTCCGTTGGGTTCATGCACAGAATGTTTATTCTATGATTCCTCATGCTGTTTGTGTGGAGTAATTGAGAATCCAACAACATAACTTGACTACAAGTATCTGACAGAGTTCGAGACGTCGCGGTTTCAAATGCCATGGTACATTGCGTAGTATCTTTCACCCAGAGTTGGCATCATTACTATTATAGAGGAGTGGCACTTTGAGAATAAGCCTATAGTAGCAGAGATGGACTTAGTAGGAGATGTGATAAAGAAAGAGGCACTCAACAAGTTTTAGGTTGATAGACGGTAGGACAGGCGACAGTTTTTCACTTTTGACGCAAAATAGATGTCTCCACCGTGAGCTTATGCAGTAACGTCATTTTCACATTCAATAAAATGAATTATGTCTACATATCTCGCGTGCATCGTTCTCATAAATTAATGCAATCAAATTTATGAAAAAATCACAAAATGGGGCTGCGATCAAAATTTGGGGCCTGACATATTGTCTGTGTTTAGGTTGAAGAGTACACTTTCTTTTGGAGAGGCAAATACAACATTTGGATTGAGTGATCGTTTCAGAGACTTCTTGTCCTGGCTGAGGATCCCATAATAAAAGAGGCATACATTTTTATGGAGTTGTGTTGTCTTGGAAAATGAAGAAAGTGCTGACATTTGTAAAGACCCACAGAGTTTTTGAAGAATACTAAATATAATCCCCGAATTAGGAAATCCAAAAGTTATTGCTGTCATTACATAACAATGCTTTAAATTGTCTACGAGGATAGTCAGTAATCACCGGCCAACAATGGAGAATCAAAGCAAAATTGAAAAATATTTGGCTCTAAGATTGTTGAAGTAATCTTCTTTTTATCTTGAGCTTATTGTATATGGATTGAATATAATTATAAGGGATTTTTAAAACAAAGTAAATGATATTTGGATTCTACATGCAAGAATAAAGAAAATTGTGTGAGGTGGAATGAAATCTTTGCATGCAAATATTAGGTGGAGTGAAACCTGGAGGCTCCAAGTCTTAGTCTTCTGAAATAAACAGTTGCCTATTGGGAAATGGTGGCAACCATATTTATCCATCAGTTATAAACCTTCATAACTAGATCTCTATGAGGGATGAATTTAGAATCAGCTTTGCAACCAAAAGCGAATGCAACCTTTTAAATTAAAAAATCAAATGCTTTTGGTTTTCCGCAACTTTGTTGACAAAGTTAACATTTTCCTGCCTTTTCTTGCCTTATATGTTGATTGTTTGTCATGCAAATTGATAGACTTGGTGGGACTCCATCTACATTAGTTTTGAATATGTCGAAATGCATTGGAAATTAAGAAACAAAACTGCCTTCACATTAAAGAGATAATTAGTTGTGTTTAGGCACTGAGATTTTTAGAGACACTGGTTTTCGTCCGAAAAATAGAAAATCTACAACACTTAGAATTTTCCAATTAAATCCACTAGAAAAATCAACTCAATGGTATTAATTAAATGAAATTAAATTTATTATATTAATCAGGGGATGAAACAATACAATTTAGCACTTTAGCACTTTTCTTGTATAATTGTGTTTTCTAAATAGACAATGTGAGGACCAAATAGAGAAATAAGTATCGTTGTCTAGTGGATTATACTAATATTCTTCGTAATAGAATGTTATGTATTTTTCATACTAACATTGGAGATACTAAAAGAGTAATATTCTAAGAAAAAAAATCATTTATCATTATTATCCGGTTTTAAACAGATTTACAGGTATGACTCTTACCATTTACATGTTTTCCAAACAAACCATAATTCTTTTAAAACAATAAAATACTTTTTGAAAAAAATCACTAGACGCATGCGCCCATTTTTTTTTAACATTTGAAATTGCTTGTTAATAGCTACTGGAAGAAATTCTAGGCTTGAAACAAATGGATAAATTAAACGGAAATAACTTACTAGAGTCAAAAAAAATAACAAGGGTGTTTGTTTGCTTAAAAAATAAAAGTTAGTGGATCTTACAATTTGTAATAGCTCAAAGGGCCTGAAGGGATAAAAGGGCCCCTGGAAGCTCGACTGGCCCTTAAAAACTAAATGAACCCCTCGGAATCCAACCGGGAAAACCACCAAAAACCAAATTTAACAATTCATGAAATAAATTGTTAGAAATAATTAGATTATTTAAACAGATTGTACACGTGAAAAATGTTGGTGTTTAAAATTTTTGTCAATTCAATGTACTATTTCAGAAAAATTGGCTGCAACTTAATAATTTTGCGTATATGTATGTTTACTTATATAAGGAAAACTTTATCACTTCCAACATATTATCATCACCATTACCACTATTATTACTATAAGTTATTCTGGTTTGGGGAATCAAGAAAAACTGTCTTTTATTTTACAACTATCATCGTCATGGAAATCATGGTTTCCGGGATATTGAAAACAAAATAACCAAATAATGAATTCGCAAGAAAGGGAATTGTGCGTTTCGATTAGTAGTTCAATATTATGAAAACAATATGCATAATGAGATCATCCTCTTTCCAACAAAACTTTGTTGAGTTAAGTACTACTTAGATAACTAGAAAAAAAAACAGAGAAATAAACTAGCAATTTTGATTAAATTGAGATTAAACACTATTTCAAGATGAAAGTTTAATGCTCAGTGAATGAAATGAATCACAAGAAATTTTAGCAAAAAAATGATTATTTTTTTCTCATTCTATTAAATTTTATAACTGATAAATAATTAAGCATATGAAATTTCATTGGTTTGATCTATCATTTAATAATTATTCCTTAATCAATTTATTTGCACAAGTTTCTTGGAATCACCATTTGAAACTTGTTAAAATATTAAAAGATAATAGAAGGCATAAAACCCAAACCCAAACCAAACTTAATGGTTAGAGAAAATGTCATTTACTTAAACTTAATAGCAGATTTCATCCTTTTTAGTTTGGGACTTGTGGCCTCCATTACTTAAGTTAGTTTTTGATTGGACCTTAATCTTTCTAATATCTCTAAATATCTTAACATGGTATCATAGCAAGGTTTTGTCCCCCATTTTGGACCACTGGTGGCTGATATTTATTGATAAGGTGAGGTGGCATGTTAACAATATAGATTGTCTCATATTGTTAACTTTACGTGCTTAAGGGTTGTTTAAATTAAAAACTAGTTCCTCCTATTCTCACATTAGCTTTTAGGTTTAAATTTAGGCGTGCTTTCTTTCTGCACACTATCTTCATGACCCTACAGGCAGCAGAAGGAATAGAAACCAATCTAGGTTTCATATTTTATTTTCTACCAAAACCTACCTACACCATGTTCAGATGAATTACAGTGTGGAAGGTCTTGGACATATCCATGACCACACATATTCTCGCATCCATAGTATGAATCATGTTAAATGTGCCTTCATAATCTCTAAGGACTCTACCCAGAGAATTATTAATTTCTTTCAGTAATGTGGGATTGTAGAAAGGAAAAGGAATACCTGAAAAGTTAATCCATAAAGCAACATGATGAGGATGATTGCGTTTGTTGAAATTTGACTTCCATCTGAGGAGGAGAAATCACTTGTTGTCGAACACCTTAGCTTCTCGAGAACATGCCGCAACAGAATCTGCTTCGAAGAATAGATGGATGCTTACGTGCCAGGGATTCATTAGACCCACCACTTGAGAATTAATGTGTTGCAAAAATAATTGCACTGTGGGTCTTGCAGCATTGATTCAACCAGTATGGGAAAAACGCAATCAAACCGGACACTTCAACATTACATCTTTTTGAATAGGGCTTGAGCCATTGAGATCAAATTCCCGATGATCATCCCAAATTACTACACTTACCCAAAACTTCTTCGCCTTCTCATTTAGTTTGTCCAATTCAACTGATGCATCAAGGTGGCGCTTCAAAGTATTTAAGCTGCCAACTCTAAACCCTCTTCGCATATGTTTTGTTAAGACTTTTCTGCTTTTAATACGTTTTGTGGACTAACAAATGCTTTTATGCACCCAAAATCCATTTTGCTCAATGGCAGTGACTTATGGGAAACAAAGGATTAAGGGTTCGTTTAGACTTAAATCCATCAACTTGAAGTAGACAAACAGGCGAATGGTATGATTGCCACCATCAAATATTGCAGAATTTGAATTCCCACACTTCTCCACCTTTTATTTTGCAGGAAATTATGATTTATTCATGTCCACATTATAAGAAGAGTGAAAAATGGAGTATTTAACAAAATTTCTTTAGTTTGATGTGCACAAGATGAAATTTTCGTATTGAAAACATTATCCTTTGTGATGAAGCTTAAATAAAAGAAGTATATTTCTAACTCTTAAACTAACTTTTATGTTAGGTTTTTGAGTCTTTTAATATGTTATCAAAGCATAGATTGAATTTGTTCTACCTAATGTGACCTTAAACCCAATGTCTCTTTATGTGTGAGGGCATCTATATAAGACAAAACTCTCACACTAAAAACATAATCCCTAGCATTAAAGCTTAAATAAAAGAAATACATTTCCAACTCTTATACTAGTTTTTAGATTGAACCTTTGAGCTTTCTAATACTATGTACTATTCACTTTGTATTACTTAAATTTGATGAACTTTAACATATTTCAAGATCAAGAGAAGGCCAATTTTGCTCAAATAATGCGATGAGGGGAAAAAAAAAAGGCTAGTAGAAAATTATTTAAATGTTGTTACCAAAGTTCAAAAACTTTGTTGAACGAACGGCCACTAATTTTTACTACTATGTAATCCAACAATGTTTCCAATCTTTTTGTAAACTTCAGTGAAACAAAGGCAACTAAATTCACTACTAGGTTGTAATTTGACTAAGTTTTAGCTTTCACACAAATATCCACCCCATTAATCATTTATTTTTTTATAGAAATAAACATTATAGAGAGAACCAACACTGAGAACACGTCACTGGCTTCTGGTACTTCGAATGTGATCTTCAGCAGTTGAGGGAGACAGTCTAACTTGTCGTTGGACTGGATCGCTATAAGCTTCCAGATATTTTTAATTGGGTTCAATGGATCAATTTTGCAATTTCTTTTAAATGGGCTGAATGGCCCAATATTTGTTATTTGTAACATTCTTTTACAAATAACCCATTACAAAAAATTTAAGACCTTAGTTGTAAAATATTCCCAACTTAGAGTATGACTAACCATTAAGCCATTTTCTAAACTATGATTTATACTTCTTTGTTTTCCCAAAAGCTTCTGTAAAAAAATCAAAAAATAGACCTTTTATGTTTTCAATAGTAATAATTGATTACGATAGAATTACTAGACATGTAAGTAGTACCAATCAACAAAATGCCACCATTTTCCTCACATAAATGCAAAGCACTAGCCCTCTCTTGGGGACCATGATGGACTACATTTTTTTTCTGAAGAGGGTTAGAGATATGTTTAATGTCACAACATCGTTGATTCCACACTGGATAGAGTGTCATAAGCAATCTAGCTGAGAGAGTTTTGGATGATGGGGATAGCACCTTGTTGGATTCCCTATGGAATCACAAGTGACTAAAATTTGTTGGATTCCTTATGAAACATAAGTTTTTACAATTTGTTTCTTGTGTGTTTGTAAAGAATATATGTCCTATTTTTCTCAACATCTTGGTCACTTCACATGTAGTTTGGTTTCTCCCACATTGCTGTTGGGTTCACTCAATACTTCACTTGCATTCGGACCGTACTACTTCCGTTGACATGCAAAGCATTGAAATTACCTCACCTAATAGAGTGAGTGTTTTTATTGTTCAAGAAAGAAAGAGATAAAACTTTAAAAGGAAAACAATTGACTTCTTTACTACAAGACGAGTTATGAATTCTAAAATTGATCATTGGAAGTTCAAATGAGCAAAGGTTATGTAAACTTAAGTAAAAGTGATTAATTTATTTTACTACTTATCTTTCCAATTATTTATATAGCTATTTGATGGGTTAATTAGGGCTTCTACACCAACCTTCTTGTCTTTTGATATTATTTAATTATTTTTAGTTTCTTATGGCATTTTGTTTTCCTTAATTTACTGTACCTCTTCATAATTGATGTGATCTAGTAGCTTATTCTTTAAATTTCTCTTTATGTGAAATGCCATGTTTTAATATGCATTTCCATTTGTAATTCACTCTTACATGCTTATAATGACTAACACATTGTTAAAATTATATCACAATTTATTTAATGTTCTTTCAAACTAATTTTTTATTGTATGTTGGATTTTCTATAGGAGTCAAGTATCAATTTCTCAAAAACTATTATAAAGTCATCTCTTTAGCTAAAACATTAACTAGGGGTTAAAACAACTTTAGTGATGTATTATCATGCTTTCAAAAGCCAATGATCTTAAACTAATATTTTGAAATGCTATTCCATTTGGAATGATTTCAAACTATATAATTGCAACAAAGATTAGAGTACTAGTCTATATAGGTAATTCTTTTGTTAGACAATGAAAAACAAAAATTTTCAAAGTAAAAAGCTTAAATCTACTAGCTTCAAAATTAATTAGCAAACCTATATTGGTGATGATGGGATTGCTAATCCTTATAGTTACCAAAGTGCATGCCCATGACCCAACCCCTTTCTTTTCCACTCCCATTTTTGTTTTCTTCTAGCTTTGATGCTATTCAACAAGATGAGAATTACAATCAACATTGCCTTGAAACTACAATGGAAAGTTGTAAATTTGTATCAATTTTAAAAGAGAAAAAATATTGTATTATTATTCATCTCTTTAAGTACCTTGTTAACAATCTGAAATATAAGAACCACACTTTAGCTCATCTTGGTTTAGTCATGGAAAGATGCATAATGCATTGTTTAGGGGAAAAGAAACCTTCTAGTTTAGATTTTGCAAGATTTTTGGTAGAGTGTTTTGAAAAGCACATAGAGAAGCATTGAATGTCTACATCTAGCATCATTAATACCCAACATTAGTGAAAGGGTCTTAGTCTCTCATTATCTATCTCCTTAGAACACAAATACATGTACTTATGAAATTATTTCATGCATAATCATATAAACCCATTTTCATAGATTAGAAAGCCCTTATGAGTATTTCCTTATAGTTTTAGGATTGTGATAATGGGTTTAGTACCAATTTTTATTGTCCACCACAAGATACTTCATTCCCTACTTTGTTGCATAATTTGTGTAAACTAAGCTCGTCTCACTTGAATTTGTTTTGTTAGATTCAATGTAAGTGGCATGACATCACAAGCAAGAAAGTTGGATTTTATGGATAATAACTAGACTATGTATGCCTTAAATTATGAAATAAATACATGGGAGTATCTTTTATACTTCATTTGATATTTTTATTTAGTTGTAAAAGAGGGTAACATCATTGGAATTGTCTCTTTTGTTTTAGTCATTTCTTTCTTTTCCACGTGCAACCATCGCCTGCTGCCAGTCTTCACAGAACCTGCTGGAAAATGTAGATTAGGACGCCTAGGTTGCAGATCTACCAAGAAATCATGCAAATCCACCTCAGAACTATGTAGATCTAATAAAAAGTGGATTAGGGGCCACCGGAAATGTGCCAGAAATCGGAAAATGGGACCTGGACAACGTTCGCATGTTCCAAGGTCCCTTTATAGCCAAAAACGCCAACAAACTACAAGTTGAAAAGACCGATTTGCATTCACATGGCCGGTCTCTCTTTTCTCCCACTTTCTCACCAAAAAATGGTGCCGAAAATAACTGAGAAAGGCTTTCTTCTTTGTTGGGAAAAAGCTTGATGGTCGGCATTTGCACAACCTTCGGGCTCTCTCAAAGCCACGCATGACTGCGCACGGCTTTGGTCTCTCGCTCTTTATCCGTGGTTCTCTCTCCTTTTTGCTCGATTAAGCCCCCACTCTATTTCGTGTGATCTTCCCCTCTGTTGTTTCGGTAAATTGCCTCCTCTCCTCACGTGCATGCCACTTGCTCAATAAAAGGCCTTAGACACGTGCTGTTTTATTTTCCTTTCCCTCATGTCTCTTTTGCTTGTTTTCTTTTCTATTCTTTTTTATGATTTTCTACTTCTTTTTCTTCTTTTTTTTCTATTTTGGGTTTGTTGCATAAAATAAATAAATATATATATATATATATAATTAAATACAAATATAATTTAATAAAACTATATTAAACATTACTTAAAATACTAATAATAACTCTATAAAATATAAAGTTGTCAACACCCCCAAACTTCACATTTTGCTCGCCTTCGAGCAAAAGCTCTAAACAACACAGTATGACAACATAAAAGAAAAACAAATTTTACACAAAAACATTAAACAAGCTCTAAACAACATATTATGACAACATAAAAAAACATATCAAGAAGCCCAACCAAAAAGAAAGCCTATGGGGGCACCCAAAATAGACACGTAGAGCTTAGGAAAGGCAAAAATGGGCTGGAAAAAGCCTGCATGGCTGCCATTGGAAGTCCATGAAACCCAAGTAGTGGGTTAGGTTGAGCCAAATTAGCCAAAAGAAGGCTAAACATGGGGTTAGAGACTGAAATAAATGGTTTGGTCTTAGAAAAAATGAGCTGCAGTCTTACAACAAAGGAACCCATGGATGAAGGTAAGAAAAGGTGCTCAGTGATGGACGACGAGGTTAATTCCAAGAGGTGAGTGACATTTTCAATGGAGGTAGGGGTGTTGGAGTTAGAAGGAAGAGTACGAGAAGAAGGGGGTGTTGACATCATGGGTGAACAAAAATTTAGGGAGAAAAGAAGGTTGACAATCGAGAGAGGAAGTAAAAAACAAGGACAGAATGCCTTTTGATACCATGTCATAAAGTAAAGAGAAAGAATGACATAAAATTGAGAAGACCTTTTGTGTATTACTTGCTTGAAAAATAATGATACATAGGATCTCCTCTTATAATAAGAAGCAAACTTATTCGAATCATACAAGGAATTAAAGGGAGAATATAACTTGCTATACATTATGACAACATAAAACAAAAACAAATTTTACACAAAAACATTAAACAAGCTTTAAACAACATATTATGACAACATAAAAAAACATATCAAGCAAGCCCAGCAAAAAAAAAAAAAGCCTATGGGGGCACCCAAAATAGACACGTAAGGCTTAGGAAGGCAAAAATAGGCTGGAAAAAGCCTGCATGGCTGCCATAGGAAGGCCATGAAACCTAAGTAGTGGGTTGGGTTGAGCCAAATTAGGCAAAAGAAGGCCAAATAAGGGGCTGGAGACTGAAATAAATGGTTTAGTCTCAGAAAAAATGAGCTGCGGTCTTACAACAAATGAGCCCATGGATGAAGGTAAGAAAAGGTGCTCAGTGATGGACGACAGGGTTGATTCCTAACATCTTCAATGGAGGTAAGGGTGTTGGGGTTAGAAGGAAGAGCATGAGAAGAAAGGGGTGTTGACATCATGGGTGAAAAAAAAAATTTAGGGAGAAAAAAAGGTTGACAATTGAGAGGGGAAGCAAAAAAAAGGACAAAATGCCTTTTGATACCATGTCATAAAGTAAAGACAAAGAAAGACATAAATTTAAGAAGACCTTTTATGTATTGCTTGCTTGAAAAATAATGATACATAGGATCTCTTTTTATAATGAGAAGTAAACTTATTCGAATTATACAAGGAATTAAAGGGAGAATATAACTTGCTATACATGGAAAATAACGTCTCAATTAATCTATGCTATATGGAAAATATAATCCGCCTAATTGAGGAATATAATACAATTATACACACATATGTCAATAGAAAGTCCAAGGCTCATCCTACATCTTGGGATCATTTTGTATGGCCCACATATTCACCAATAGCACAGTGGCATGTGGGACATGAAAACCACCCATAAAGTAATCCTCTGATGACTCGTGAGGTGCCAGTAATGGTCCTAACAAATACATTCATAGTGTTTCTTTTGTGATGCAGTGAAGATAAGGAACTAGAGACAATGTATAGTGCCACGTAGTGCTGAACAATGTTTTGCTTTAATATGCTTAATGGAACTTTTTTTTTTTTTGGTATCTGAAGACTAAGAGAACCTTTTCTTTTCAAGGGAACCTTTTTTTTTTTTTTTTTGTGGTATGTGAAGACCATGTCATTTATCATCCACTTATATGGTATACATATGAAGGCTTTTTTTACTTTACTTGTATGTTGTGCATGATACTTTTAGGGATCTTATATGTGTTATAATGCTTGTAATGAAGTTTGGCTTCATCTCTAAATGAAAGTAAGATGTTTTAATGGATAGTAACTAACAAAATTATTCATTTTCTTTTCTCCCTCTAATAATTGGGACAATTAATAGACTTTTTACCTTTGGCTTGGGAAAATGCATTTACTTTTATTTTCTTTTGAAGTACGCCAAGCCACCCATTTTAGGCATTTAGAATCCTTGGTTTGGTTCTACAGTCGATAAATGAATTTCCTTTATTTTGAATGTCAAGGATTGTAAGTTTTTCTTGCTTGCATATACAGGTTCTTGCCTTAGTAGGCAACCAACTTGATTATAGAGATAACATATGTGGTGCTGGTACTAAGCATTCATTTCAATGAGGATATACTAAGTGTGTGGAACCGTAATGCATCTGATCTTAAGGTGTTGGTTTGTAATGTATCTCACTCTCGCACTGTACATACCTATACAAAATGGTTTTCTGATACTTTGACCTTGTTTCCCTTGTTTCCTTTGCTCATAAGGGCTATAATGGCTCTAAAAGATGTAATCAAATGGCATTTGGAGCTTCCCCACTGCTATTTATGGAATACAAACCTCATGATACTTTTTTGCATGACTACTCATCATACCGAAACACTTGGTTGAGAGGGTAGAGCTTTTTGCTATACTCTCATCAAGAGGAGAACCAAAGGAGACTTCTTCTAGTCAAGGCCATGGCTAGCTACTCAGGAAGTTCCTGAAACATAATTCTGGTCTCATATCACCACATAAATTGCATCCAACAAACAACCAATCCATTACTACAATACCAAACAAAAAAGGAGTACAACGAACTAACCTTAAATGTGATCAAGAAAAATACATTAAAAAATACAAAGATTGTTCTCAACAAACAGCACCCAAAACAAAAAATAAAGGAGCTTACACATACTGGTTTCCACATAACGGCTGCACCCACACTTTCTTGCCACCTGTCTCTTAACAACAGAACAAACCCTAGTGCAATACATAAGTGAAAGGTTTAACATGGGCTTAGGATGGCCATTAGTAAAATACAACTCAATATGGGCCTGGTATTGATGTTAGGCCCTTCAATTCTCCCCCTCAACATCAACTCTATCGAACGAGCTTTTACTTACCAAACTAAGCATTCTTCTATGCTTTTTGAATGTAGGAAAACTCAACCCCTTAGTGAAAATATCAACAACCTGCTCACTTGTTCTCATTGGATGCAAATCAACTTCCCCTCAAAGAACCTTCTCTCGAATGAAGTGATAATGAACTTCTATATGTTTAGTTCTTGCATGAAACTTAGGATTTTCAGCTATCTTAATAGTAGACAAATTGTCACAAAATATTTGTATTGTTTTACTTTCAAGCACACCAAAATCATCCAACAATTGCACTAACCACGTACCTTCTTGTGTTGCCATAGCTACTGACTCGTATTCAGCTTTTGTTGTGGATAAAGACACAATTGGTTGTCTTTTACTACACCATGAAATAGCAGCTGAACCAAAATTAAATGAGTACCCAATTGTTGATCTTCGAATAGCTTCATCTTTAACATAATCAACATCGCAATAGTCAACTAAATTACATTAACCTTTTTTATATAATAGCCCAAAATCAGTTGTTCCTTTAACATATTGTAATACTCTCAGTGCAGCTTGTAAATAGGGTCTTCTAGGATTGTGTATAAATTGGCTTAATAATCCAACCGCAAATGCAACATCTAGCCTGGTCGACATTAAGTAATTCAAGCTACCAATTAGTTGCCAATACATGGTACGCTCTTGTAATTGTTCACCTTCATCTAACAACTTAATTTTGGGCTCAACTGGTGTATCAACTGGGAAACAATCTTTCATTCCATACCTCTCTAACACATTTTCTGCATATTTTTGCTGACTCAAGAAAAGGTCATCCACAGTTCGAACAAGCTTTAGCCCCAAAAAAATATTTCAACTCCCTAAGTTCCTTCATTTGAAAACAAGTAAATTTTCTTTAGCCTACTGATTTCCCAAATCATCATTCCTAGTTATTATAAGATCATCAACATAAACTAGATGACAAAAGTTCTATTATCTTGAACTCTCACAAAGAGACTTGAATTTGTATGTGTGACTGAATATCCAATCTGTAAGAGAAACTCTAATATTTCCCCATACCACACTTTAAGGGCTTGTTTCAAGCCATACAAGGCCTTCTTTAACTTACAAACATAATTCTTTCCTCCATATTCTTCAAACTCCTTTGATTGCTCCATGTATATTTCTCTATCCAATTCTCCATGTAAAAAGGAATTTTTAACATCTATTTGCCACAATTTCCATCCATAGTTAGCTACAACCGCCAAAAGTGTCTGTATGCTTGTAATTTTGGCAATAGGACTAAATATCTCTTCATAATCCATGCCATATTTTTGAGAAAAATCTCGAGCTACCAAGCGTGCCTTGTATCTTTAAATAGAACCATCACTTCTCTTTTTCAACTTAAAAACCCAACGACATGAGATAGGTTTTACATTATTTCGTTTTGGAACTAACTCCCATGTTTGATTCTCTTTCAAAGCCATGAACTCTTCCTCCATTACTGTTTGCCACTTCTTTTGACTATATGCTTCTTCAAAAGTTTCAGGCTCAGACTTATGATCCTCAGTAGTAACACTAGCATTAATAAACTTATAATTTGGTCGCTTAACTCTAGTAGATCTTCTTAATGTAATAGGTGTTTCTTATTCAACCTCCTCTAACTGGCTTGGTCTATCTTCTTCTCGCATCCTAACTGACAAACTACCATTATGCCACAGACTTGAAGATTTCTTGGATGCAGTAACAGAATCAATGTTTTTGGGGTCACCCACATGATCATCATCTCTCATTACAATGTCTTCACTTGGTTCTTCACTCTCTACTATTCTATAATTACTGTCTAAATCCTTCGACTCAATAGGCCACCATGATGATGCTTCATCAAACACTACATGGTGAGAAACATAACATTGATTGGACACTAGATCACAACACCTCCACCCCTTTCTTCCTTCATCATAACCAACAAAGATACAACGAACTGCCTTTTTATCCAATTTTCCACGTAATTGACTTGGAATAAATACATAACATATACATGCAAAGATTTGAAAATAACTTACAGTTGACTTGCGATTTAGCAATCTCTTAAAGGGAGAAATATTTCCAAGTCCTTCTTGAGGCAAGTGGTTAACGATGTAAGTGGTTGTCCACATGCTTTCTACCCAAAAATGTGCTGGTACATTCTTACTATGTATCATACTTCTGCATATGTCTGTCAAATGTCTATTCTTTCTCTCAGTAACTCCATTCTGTTATGGCATGTTTGAACATGTAAGTTGTCTTCGTATCCCATGCAACTTAAGATACGATGAGAACTCACCTAAAGTATATTCTCTACCATTATCTGTGCGCAAACACTAAATTTTATGCCTAAGCTCATTTTCTACCTTTTCTTTAAATTCAATGAAGGTACAAAAAACTTCTAATTTTTCTTTCAGAAAATAAACCTAAGTAAACCTTGAAAAATCATCAATAAAGGTCACCATATATTGCTTTCCACCAATTGATTTTTGTTTTACTCTTCCAAATACATCAGAATAAACTAGTTCTAGTGGTTTCTGAGCTTTGAATCTTGATTCACTAAATGACAACTGATGAGCTTTTCCGAATTGACAACCAGCACAAATGGAGTTAGTTCTCACCTCCAACCTAGATATTCCTTTCACCATCATTTTATCTATAATTATCTTTAATTTATTATACCCAACATGACCCAACCGTGCATGCCATATGTCTGTTGTCTCATTCCTCCGAGTCTTGTCAACATATGTTTCTTCAACAGATAACACATATACAGACTTCAATCTCCATCCCTCCATTATAGGAATCCCTTCTACCTTTATACACTCATATACTTTCACATCATCTGGGCCAAACAAGATATAATTCCCTGCATCAGCCAACTGAATCATAGATAATAAATTCTTCTTCATACTCGGCACATGGTATACATTATCAAACCTCATTTCTTGTGATTTAACTCGTGACTTACATTTGGCTTGACCAATATGAGTGATTGGAAGTTCTTCATCATTAGCAGTTACCATAATCTTATCGCCTTTGTACATTGACTTGGTCACAAAAAGACCTTCATTTCCAGTCATATGATTAGTACACCTAGAGTCAACAATCCAATCCCTTTCATAGTTGATCAAATCATCATCTAATAGACTTGTTGAAGCAAACTCATCCATTTTCTTTCTAGATTCATTACTTTTTCTTACTGCATAACACAAGGCTGCCTCTTTTACATTCCACTCTTCTTCACTTTCAAGTTTTTCTCTACGATTTGATTGTGTCACTAAATTATTGCTTTGGCAACTTGATTCCCCCTCAGAACTGTTTTGTTGTTGAGAACTAGATGTAGCACAATTTCCTTGAACTAATATTCCTTTTCTATGCCAACATTGTCTAGCAATATGGTCTGTTTTACCACAAACATAACATTCCTAACTACGTTGCTCATTTGAATGTTGTTGAGCTTCAACTCCACCTTTTGACACTCCCCTTAAAGATGAATTCCCTCTTCTTCGAGGGTTTCTACTTGGGTTTCTATATGATTGTCTTCCTCTTCTTCTACTCCTTTGAGTAAAAAGTGCCTCATCAATGTTGTTAATTCATACATTAGATAGTTGGTTTTCCATTGCTTCTTAATTGGCAAGAAGATTCTCCAATTCAGTCAAGCTTGGTTGCACCTACCGCCCTCTCAAAGCTGTAACAATTGAATTAAACTCAGGTTGTATCCTTTGAAGAATAAGCTTTCTTACTCGATCTTCATTACTCGCAGGCCCAGGATCAATACGCCCTATCTTATCAAACAAGGTTTTAAATTTAGTGAAATATTGATTAATTGTCATTGACCCTTAACAAATAACTACAAGTTCATTTTCTAACATTTGTAACCTTGCTTCATTTTTGCTTGAGAACAATGTAGCTTAAGTGTTCCAAGCTTCATTAGGAGTCTTAGTTAACCGAATACTCTCCAAAAATTCATCTTCAACAGAGATTCTCAAAATATATCATGCCTTACCTGCCTTTACTTTCCACTTCTTCATGGCATTCTCTTTAATTGGTGGGGTTACTTCACTCCCATTTGTTATCTCCCACAACTCATTACCTATTAAGTAGGCTTCAATACTTGAACACCACAAATTATAATTGTTCTTATTTAATTTCTTTATACCCGAAAGTGAACTACCCATCTTAGCCATTTCCCTTTTTTTTTTTTTTTTTTTTTTTACTTCTCCTTAAACCACCAAAATCTTCCTTCACTATTATCACTGAAATAATCTATCTCTCTACCAATCAGCTTCTTTTTCCACCAACCAGTCTATCAATCTTTACCAAACAACCTCTTTCTCCACTCCCTTTTTGTGATTTAGTAACACAACAACACCAAAGTAAACAAACCGGCTCTTGATACCAAATGAAACATATTTCTGGTCTCATATCACCATGTAGATTGCATCTAACGAATAACAAATCCATTACTACAACACCAAACAAGAAGGGAGTACAGCGAACTAACCTCAAGTGTGATCAAGAAAAATACATTAAACAATACAAAGATTGTTCTCAGCAAACAGCACCCAAAACATAAAATAAAGGAGCTTACACAAACTGGTTTCCACACAACGGTTGCACCCACACTTCCTGCCACCTCTCTCTTAACAACAGAACAAACCCTAGTGCAATACATAAGTGAAAGGTCTAACACGAACGAAGGCTGGCCATAAGTAAAATACAACTCAATGTAGGCCTAGTATTGATGTTGGGCCCTTCAGTTCCTCCATTAGTTGCAATCAGTTAATCCCCCAGTACAATCTAACTATGTAGGCCTTGTAGATTGAACTGCAAGAACACCGTAAGAAGTAAATTTTCAATCAGCTTCATAGATGAACTTTCTATATTGAATTTCATGGTTTCTTGTATATCTTTTGTTAGATCCGGGAAACAATGTTCCTTTAGTGGGTCGCAAGCCTCCTTTTAATCCTTAGACAGGATCATTTCTAATTAACACTTTAGATCCCATAGGAGATGGCATTTTGAAAATGGAATTTTATTATCGGGCACATTATTAAATTGTTTCAAGGGTTCGGATCATATTGAATGAGGTTACCCTTTTTTTAATAACTAAGCAAATCAAAAGCCAATTCAAATAAGTCTACGACCAGTGTAACTTAGGTTTTGAGTTAGTACAGCCAAATCATATTTTGTTTCTCTTGAATTTGAACGTAGACATCGATTATTTTATAAAAACGAAAAACTTAGAAAAGTAGTCTAATCTATTGTATTGTTCTGTTGAGAAACAAAAAAAGAAGGATATCTTTTAACTTGCTATCTTCTAAAAGAGGCTGTAAGCAATATATGCTTACCACTAAATTAGGCACTTTTTAACGTCTTTGTGACTAAACAATAACGAACATCCCTTAGAAAAACCTTTTGTTTAGTAATGTTCATAGCCACTTGGGTAACTTTTAAAGATTTAAAATTGGATGTTCCCTTAAAGCTTCTCTTTTCAATCATCCTTTAAAGCATCAACCAAAGAACGAAGCAAAAGTGAGGGAAAATGGTCTTTGGCTTGCAACCACCTTAAGAACACGGTGGACCATTTTATGCTCAAAGAACCTTAATGAAAATTGAGATGCAATACTCCATAACCAATAAGTATTTTCATAACGCATAGAGTCGGAAATTGATATTAGACATGAAAGCAAATAGTCCAAGGTCAAACGAAGCATGAATCCGATCCCTTTCGCCCATTTATCTGAAGAAACCAACGGAAACGCTACATTTGACTTGAAATCAAGCATTGGTAGTCATACGATTTTGTTGCAATAATATCAGTGGGGTGTTCCTAAAGAACAAACATTAAATGTATAATCATGCCAAGCAAATCCGAAAGGTGTACGGACTTATAAATATATATACATAAATTCAGATTGAATCAAGTACATTCGAAGTGCCTCTCCAGGCCATTAGGGTTATTGTTCACATAGTTATTGGGGTAATCACAAATAACAAAATTGCATCTATGTATCTTTTATCAGCATACCAATTATCCATGATTAATCCAGCCTAAATGGATGATTGCAGACCAATGATACCTGACCAAAAGTGATATGCAAATATCAGACATCAGTACATGAAGAATGGATAGAGAGTTCGAATGAAAGAAGGCCATGATGAAACTGCCACCGTAAGGTTTAACATATTCCCTCAACCAAAGCAATTAAGTGCACTAATTTTGCTGGCAAGCATTTGAAGAAATTCTGCAAAAGCAAAAGGCTAAAGAATAAATACTACCACAGCCAACTCTTGCGCCAGCATTGCCGGTACTCTTGCTAAGTTCATGTCCACCTGTCACATTAGAAGAAGACCATATACTTCTCAGCTATCGCAAGAATAGAACCTTTACCCAAAAAACGATTACCAAAGCTGAAACTTGATGAAGGCACCAAATTAATTTTTCTCGCACTGAAATTTCATTTGGACAATGCACACTTGCATGTGATGTTTAAGAATTTAGTTCTTTTCAAAGCCAGAGATATCATGGACATGGTATTGGTACTCTCGGGGTCACTTTGAGCGTCTGGCCCAATTACTTAGATATGAAATACTATATATCTTTATCGTCTGATGCTCAGATCCTTCAACAAATCCTTTGGTAAAGCCTACCATCAAACCATAAAGCCTACGTCGATGAGTTCCACGGTATAAAAATTATATAATCATCCTTACCATAATATTCAAAAGAATAAGGACATGTTGATTCTTGCAAGAACTCTGGGAATAAAGTTTTCCTCAAGCCTATTGATTCTTAAAGGAATTCAAAGTATGGACATAAATAACTTTAAGGGATCTAATGGCTACAATATTGTGAATATCCGTAGAGAAACCCCAATGAAATCCTATAAGACAAAAGTTTACAACCAACCAAATAAAAATGTCCTAAATGGGACAACAATCAACATCGCGCACTAGATAGCAGATTCCAATGCTTACTCAACACTGGATTCTAAAGAACAGCACTGGGTTCAATCAGGCATTTGAATGCTGGCTGAAAATTGGAATGTAGGGAGCAGTATTTGGGAGACATTAGATGGCCCTTTAAGCAGACACCAAGAACCTTATTTCAACTTTTGATGATCAGCACAAACATGTACCTTTCAACCATATGATCTGTACTAGGACTGCATAAACATAAAGCTTTTTGAAGAATTCAGACACAATAGTAGCAATGTTGCTGGTTAGCATGAAGAAAAACTGAGAGCCTCTGGTCTCTCCACAACATCCTTAATGACCTCCCTCAGCAGGGAACCATCACCCTTGTCCAGAGACAGATGATATAAGATTGGAATTTAAACTACACTTCCCTATGTTGCAACATTATACTGGTACTAAATGGCACAAATTTTCCTTACTAATGACTTTCCACAGGAATTACATATCAAGCTAGAAGTACATCAATATGTTATTGCATAACGGGTCCCAGGATATCAGGTCCAAAGTTAACAGATTCCTTTCACCCTGGAACTTTCAATCTGGACCCTACAGGCAATTCATTGTGCATTCACTCTTCAGTTCCCAGAACTGGTGGTACCCTAATATTAACAAATAACTGTAAAATGGTTGTTAAAAATGAAACAAGAAAGGTATTTTTAGTCAAAAGACAGGGAACGTTTGACATGACAGGAATGAAAAAGAAAGGGGGCTAAACAAAAATAAGAACAGAGGATTTGGCATGATGCCCCAATGGTGGGGAGAATTTTTATGCATGTTTTACTTGCATAACTCTGAATGAAAATTTACTAAGACAGTTTTATTCAAGAAACTTGACTTTTAATCAGTTTACACATGCGTAAATGTAAGTGTTCAGGTGAAGTAAAGAACAATATATGATGGAGCAGGCATGCCACCTAACAGAATGTCTGAAAAGGAGTTTAAAAAAAAAAAGAATTACAACACAGCTTTTAGATACGCAGCTAATTATTAAAGGAGGAAATTGGTGCGAAAGTCCTTGAGTTTTAGCCTAATGACAGACATCAATTTCTAATTTTGATAATTACAACTCTAAGTTCCGACCATTACAATCGTCCTGCCCAATTTTTCCTTTTTTGGGTTTTATCTTTTAGTGGTACATGTGTCAACTGATTTCTTTTCCATACAGTCCCGATAAAAACATATTACATATATCCAAATTACTCAGCATATCAAGTATTCAAATATACCAAAATAAAGAAAGAAAGAATAAAAAAATGGAGTGTAAAGATAGACATGGGTTGGGGATCCACCCTCCACCATTCCCTTTCTGGGAATAACCAGCAGAACCACCATACCCCAAGTGGGAATGGAGTTTCAACCCTAGTGCCACATCTTCATAGGGTGTCTAAAGGATCCAATCTCCACATTTTTACTTTTCCTAACCTGGTCTCAATGTATTGGCATGTTTTTGTTAGACCAACGAGAAAAATAAGATAGCTGACGCTTCAACCATTAAGAGGTGAATGAAAATTAGAACGAAAAAATCTATCTAAAATAGTTAATTAAAATCTATGTCCTTATATGTCAATAGGACAAAACTTAGAAACTTTTGGGCCGTTTTATATTGATAATAGCTAATTTCAGATAACAAGAAACTCTAAGCAAAGAGAGAATAAAAATAAGCACCTTGGATCATAATGATACTTACAACAAGGAAAAAAACACATTGGAATTATGAGTTTTTGCATTAAAAAAGGGGAAGTTCATGAGCCAACAAAGATAAGATTGGCCATGTTTAAAGATATACATTGTAATGGGAAAACGAAATTACTTTTTTCTAATTTTACAAAAACTTTTTTCTAATTTCTACTTTTTTCTAATTACTTTATGGCATATGCATTCCTCCACAACTAGAGCCTTCTCTTCTTATGTATCAAAAACTCCAAATCTATCCAACTATAAACATCATAATTCATCCGGTTATGAACATCATATTCATCTCCATTGGTTTGGCTGATATAGAAGCCCACCAAAACAGAAGAAAAAAAATTCAGAGAGATTTTTCTAACAGTCAATGGGGCAAAGTTTGATAGATTTGACCAATAAAAATCACTAACCAGTCACAGAGATAAAATAAATTGTTTTGTATGAGAGAGAAAAATTTGTGAGGTTGTGTACACAAAATTAGAACGGTTAAAGTCAATGTGTTGTCCAAGGCCTCAGCTGAAAATCCAACACTTGTCTACGTTCAGAGATTTTGTTAGTGTGGAACAATTATGAAATAAATAAGATCAACTTCAAATCCAGGATCATGTGTTAGGACTTCTATCATCTCATCAAAGTCATAAATTCAACCACATGGGCAAATACTTGAACTATGAATTAAACCTAATATTATGCAAAGAGTACTGCAACTTTCTACATCTCTTACAATAATAACCTCCAAATATTTATGCCTTAAAGCGAACTATCTTCAAATACTTTGAAACTTGCTTGACAAGATGAGCTCTCTTGTTCCTGAACAAAAGAGTCCCTGTAAATGCATCTACAGAAAGTACTCATTCCCTCGAATGTCATATTCTACAGAAGAAAAACCAACTAATACCCAAAGAACTAAGATATTGCGCAAAGTGTTGATACAAATTTTTGGCCCACATCCTACCAGCTTAAGATATTGGTGTAGATTATAAGTGAGTTTTTTTTTAACAAAAGGTTTAGTTTGAAGACTAGAAACCCTCATTTACCAATATCTAATTCATAACTCTACCAACCACACATGTGTCCATCAAGTGTCCCACAGAAACACTGTCAAAAAAGCTTACTATACCTACCTCTACCAAGATCATCAGGATCAGCATGCACCACAACCGCCCTTCCAATTATAGAATGAACTCCAGTGAGCGGAATCTACAGATGGTAATGCGACAGAAAAACAAAATTAAAAGAAAAAAACCTCTTTAACGACAACCCAAGTAAACTAAAACCCATATAAGACCAGGGAACCATAAACGCTCAGAAACACAGATACATATCTAAATATAGACACCAATGAACCAAGAAGGGTGAAACAACTTAAGATGAACCCGATTATAATTATACAGGATTTTTAGGATAGCTAATCTCCTTTCTTGACCTACTATTCAACAGAAGAATCAGATTATGCCATGGAATCGAGAAAATAAACAGAAAACACGAAATTTAATACAGTTGTTATCTGGAGCCCCATACTAAAACTGAAACTATTACCTGCTGGTCCTTTAAGGAAAGCTCTGCAACTCCTGGAGAGTATATTTAAGGTACATAAGAGAAGCTACCATATTTAATCTATACCATCAAACTACATATTGCAGAAAACACAAAGTCTATATACCATCTAGGCCCGCAAAAATATTGCCCAAATCACCAGCGTGTCGCTCTTTATCTGTAGGAGCTCCATGAGCCTTCTTCAGGGGGTTGAAATGAGGACCTAAGAAACAATCGAATTAGAAAGATAATCCACCTACAAATTAAACTGTTCACGTTAACAAAGATATATAGTATGAGCCTCAAAGAAAGGAATATGTGCAAAAGATCAATATCCAAGCCAAAATTCAGCGTAAGAGGAAAACCAGTGGAGTTGCAGCCATTGGTGGTATCCCCAAAGGCGTGGATATGGAAGCCGTGGAGGCCCGGTGAGAGCCCTGCAATCCTCCCTTTTACATGTGTTGAGCCTATCACAAACAAAATGAAAAATCAGTGGAAAAACACAAATTTAACCAAGCCCACAAAGCGGAGGGAGAGACACCGTTGGGTTCCTGGGTGAACTGGACAGAGCCTCTAACGCCATCGCTTCCAGAGATGAGAGCCACCGCTTTCACACTGCTCATTGCTAATGGATGTTTTGAGCGTGTTGGGGCAAACGTGTGTAAATCCTACGCCGAGCTGGAGGATTGAAACGCCGCTGGTTTTGTAGATGGCTCCGGTATTTGGCTTTTGTCTGCTCTACACATTGTCAAGTGGTAATGACCCGTGCAATGGTCATGATGTGAAGACTCAATATGTAAACAAATTCGGATTTTAGTGAACTTCTGGTGAGTCTAGTCTAGTTTCAAAATATCGTATGTGCTAATGACCTTCACATGTCTTGTTTGAAGTTGATGTAATGACTATCATCTTCATAATTTTGTGGATAATTTGAGTTTGAAGACTATATCTTGTCTTTAGGATAGGTAATTAGGATGATTTTTCTTATACAATGGTTTTTAACTTCTTGAACCTAACTTGATTGTATTTTTATTTTTAATAAATAAGAATTAAAATGCATCTAACATTGAAGTTCAAGCTTATATTGGATGGTTAGTTTGGGGGTTCACATTATTTGAATTATTGTTCCTTCCATGTTTATAATGAAATTGAATTCTTTGGCCTAGTTTGAATTTCAAGATGACACTTATCTTATCCTCCAAGAGTTTTTTGAATTATTGTATCGGGTTTAGTTGGAATTTTTTTAAAACATTTTACCTTGTTAAGAAAGATGTCATGAGCTAAGTCATATTTATAATTTAAAATAAAAAATAAAAAATAAAAAAAAGTAAACTTTTTTGATAGAAGAGGGGGTGAGAAGAAATATGATTTAAGTGCGAATTGTTGCCTATTTGTTATGCATCAATTGGAATCAATTTTAGCAAGAGAAAGATCTCAAAGTTAGACAATGCATAAGATTTCTAATCAATGTTCATTTCTCTTCATTATTATGTGCAATTTATTATATTACTTTAGCCTTAGGGTTCTTCTTTCCAAAATCCCCTCGAGTTTGGCCATCTCTTCTTGCCAAATCCAACAGCGGCGCTGATAAATCGGCGATTGTCTTGCTTGGCCAGGGATCTGTGTACCTTACTGATGGTGAACTGATCGAGATTTCTTCGGCTGCCGAGTGTTTGTGCTGCACAGAAGGTGAGAAACCTTTGCACACAATTTGTCTTATTGGACTTATCTTTAGAAGCTTGAGCGACCGCCAACGAGAGCGCAGAAGGACACCTCCTAGTTTCTTCTAATGGTCGGCAGAGCTTCGCTCTTCTCTTCTCCGTTTTCTACTGCTTCTGCTGCCCGATCATCATTGTCTTCTTCAAGAGCTGTGTCAAAAGGTAAACTTTCATCTTTTTTCATTGACTCAGGCGAATCCACAACTCCTAAACCCAAATCTTCACAAGAATGTGCAAACACCTGTATATCCCCTTCTTCAAATCCCAAAACTGCACTGAAGAACTCCCTTCCCGTTGATGCCTCCCAAACCCCCCTTGAAAATTTTTTGGAAGTTAATTGCAAGTCCGGTAAGGTCACCCTCGATGAAGCATTGCAGTTCTTCAAGCACATGCTCCGTTTGCAACCACCTCCGCCGATCTCATCGTTTAATCATTTATTTGGTGCACTCGCTAGGAGTAATCATCACTCTAGTGTGATTTCACTCTGTAAACGGATGAATTCTACCGGGTTGTTGTCCAATTTTAGAACTTTGAACATTCTGATTAATTGCTTTTGTAATGTGAGTCGGGTTTCTGACGGTTTTGCGGTTATGGGGAGTCTTTGGAGGAGGGGTTGTAGTCCAAATACTGCAACTTATACATCACTAATTGATGGTTTGTGTAAGGAGGACAGAGTTGATGAGGCGCTCAGGTTGTTCAAGAAAATGGACAAATTGGGTTGTAGTCCTGATGTTATTGCTTTTAGAATCTTAGTGAAGGGATTGTGTCGATTGGGCAACATAATGGTTGCACTTCAGTTACACAAAGACGTGGCAAAAGGTGGATTTGGTTTGAAGTGTATGCCTGATGGAATTTGTTACGGTATTATTATTGATTGGCTTTGTAAGCATGGCTCTATAAACAAGGCGAAAGAACTTTTCTTGGAAATGAGGAGTAGTGGAATGTCCCCAAATGTAGTAGTTTATACCAGTCTAATACATGGTTTGTGTCATAGGGGTAGCTTGGAGGAAGCAAAGCATTTGTTTGATGAGATGGTGGTTCAAGGTGTAAGACCTAATGTGGTGACATTTACTGTGTTGATGGATGTGCTATGCAAGTTGGGGAAGATGAAAGAAGCGAATGAGCTGTTAGAATTGATGATTCAAAGAGGCGAGAATCCTAACAGGTTTACGTACAATACATTGATGAATGGGTTCTGCATGGCAGGTAGACTCAACGATGCAAGGGAGTTGTTTGATTCTATGGCAAGTAAAGGGCATGAACCTAATGATGTAAGCTTCAATGTGTTGGTTAATGGATATTGCAAGAATCAAGAGATAGAGGAAGCGATGAATTTTTATAGGAAAATGACTGAATATGGAGTTAGACCATCGGTTATAACATATACTGCTTTATTGACGGGTCTACTTGAGGCAGGCAAGTTGGATGATGCAAAGCAGCTGTTTGATTCCATGGCAAGCAAAGGTCAAGAACCTGATGCTGTGAGCTACAGTGTATTGATCAATGGATATTGCAAGAATCAGAAGACGGAGGAAGCTATGAATTGTTATAGAGAAATGATTCAAAAGGGAGTCAAGCCAACAGTTATAACATTTAATGCGTTGTTAACTGGTCTTTTTCATGTGGGCAGGGTTGAGGATGCACAGAAGCTATTTGGTGAAATGCAAGTTTATAAACTGGAACCGGATTTATGTACATTTAACATATTCTTGGATGGGCTTTGCAAGAATGATCGTCTTATAGAAGCACTGGAATTGTTTGATACATTAGAAAATGGTAAATCTGAACTAAGCATTAACGCATATAGCTGCCTCATTGATGGATTGTGTAAAGCAGGGAATGTTGAACTTGCTTGGGAGATATTTCACAGATTGTCCCATAAAGGCCTTGTGCCAACTGTTGTAACATATTCCATCATGATTCGTGGCCTTTGTATTGAAAGGAATTTGGAAAAGGCCAATCAGTTGTTTTTGGAAATGGAAAGAAAGTTTTGTATGCCTAACGTAGTTACATATAACACGCTTATGCGTGGTTTTCTTGAGAATAATGAGTTGGAGAAAGTGGTTGAACTTCTTCACAAAATGGCGGAGAAAAATGTGTCAACAGATGATTTCACATTGTCCATTGTAGCAGATTTACTTTCTAGGGATGAAAAATATCGTGAATGTCTAGATCTGCTGCCGACATTTCCTGCCCCCAAGTGTGGAAAATAAGTGTTACAAACAGTTTGCAATGAAATGTGGGACATTTCAATGCCCTTTACGACAATCACCAAGATGGGAAGTGTAGTGCTTCATGAGTGACCTCACTGGGGAGATTTTACACTTAAAAGAGTCATGGTTCTTTGTATACAATGTAGGACATTCCAACAATGAGATGATGGATGCTCACTGATGAATTGTACTTAACAATCCTAAAATCTAAAAGCTTGTTGCTGCATACCTTCCACTTTTCACTCTACTTGAGAAAACACATTTTTGTAAGGTGAACCCATTTCTATGGGCATATTAACTAGTTCACTACAACGTCTATTGGTAGCAGTGGCGTTGAGTTTCTCTGATCTTTAAGAAACTCCATTTTGTTGTGCTTATATCTTATTTTAAATGGGATAGCACAGCGATGTATCCTGCTTTAAAAGAAAATAAAAAAACCACTACTATTTCTTCTTCTTCTTTTTTCGTCTCTTTTTTATTAGGTTTTATCATATTAGACCACAAAAATCCAACCACTGTCAAGTCCATGTCATCGTGCCACATTAGCAACACTCATCAGCATGCCAGGTAAAGAAAATCCTACCTGCAAAGATTTCAGCCTTTAATGCCAATGATCTGAGAAGAAGTCATCAACAACGGGGCCGAATTTGAAAGAAAACTTTCCTTCTCCAGCTGGGACAACGCTAAGAAATTCAGTTGATTACTCTGAGATTAAGATAGTTTATTTGAACAAATATTTCATCCCCTAAGAACTCTGAGCTTGCGCAACTTCAAATTTTTAAGCATCACACCATCCATATCAGTAACATTGTTTGTAGCCTGGAATGGGATCCTAATCATTTTGCATTGAATGCTAGCCTAACTTTCTGGTTGCTTGAAAAGTTGGTTAATTAGCCTACGCTATTACTCAAAGAATAGAACCCCAACACTGTGTGGAGCTATTTTTGACACGGAAAATCTCCAAAAACATGGGACTTGGATAAGCAAAGCATAGAGAAGAGAAATTGGAATATTCAACCTCAAGGATTAGGGAAAGCCTTAATACCAAATCAAAGTCAATTGCATCTATTATCAATATCAAGTCTAGGCTCTAGAGTGAGGTGAGTGAGGTCTCCCTCAATTTAGCCATCCCATCCAAAATTAAAGGAAATTGGCAGGGAGTTATTCTCTTTATCTCCTTTTAAATCAAATAGCATATAGAAATAAGATAGTAATACAAGTCCAAGTTTGCCTATTCTAAGTGTTTTTCCTAACCTTGAAGTAGTGAACTGTAAAAAGTTAGTTTCATTTAATCCACGGGTAATAAGTAAAAAGTATATGCATTAGTTTTTAGATACTTTTGTTCATAAACACTAAATTTATGTAATCCATGATTTCCTATAAACTAGCATAGTTAGAAGATAGGAAATTAGAATATTTAAATTAAGTTTTTGCTATTAACTTTCTGTAAAAAAAAAATTTTAAAATTAGTCAACTGTTTATTTAAAAAGCACGATTGAATCAAAATGTGTGACGTAGTTAGTATTGAAAAAGATCTTCCTAATTTGGACATATGCTTGAAGCCTAGAAAAGGCAAGAACAACTAAAATCCATTTTCAGTTCCTTACTGAAAGCATTTTCCTGTGCCGTCCGTGACAGTGAACTAGGATCTCCTTGTCATTTTTTTTTTAAATATTTTTTTCTCAGAGTAAAATCAACAAGTAAGCTTGAAATTGTGCCCCAACTTCAAAATAGATTGGCAATAAGGATGAAAGCAATAAGTATATTCACTCCTGCTGCCTCTAGCTGAGATAAATCATATTTTTTTTTCCTTAGATAATTTGGGGTTGTTTTAAGCATTCTCTTTTCAACTAAACATTTTTACTCCATTAGATTTGGTAACTGAGTATGTGATTTATGACTTCAATAGACATTTAATCAAATCTAAACTATTGGGTATCTTCTTCCCTCAATTCGAATCTGGTACCTCCTTCCACAAATCTCATCAATAGCTTGGGAAAAAGAAATCAAACAAAATGGGTCCAGGAACTAAATCGGCTGTCATTTGCGTATGACTGTCCTAAAGGATGCATATTTGAAAACAATTGAAAGATTTAAAAATAACCAATTTATTAAAAAAGAAAAATGAATCACTTCTATTCAATCTTTCATCATCATTAATACAATCACTAACTATTTAGGAGAAAAATATATATATAAAAAAAAAAGTTTGAAATAGTTCTCATAAAAAGAAAAAGGTTAACAAAGATGAAAAGTCTAGATTGCACCTAACAGTAAATTACAAGAGGGTGTAGGGAATCAATAGTAAAATTTGACTCCACACTAGTCCCATGCATTTAGACACTCCTTTGGCCCATGACATTTTCTACTAAATAGCCTTTTCTGCAGTCTCTTTTTTGTGGTTTGAACTTCGGATGTGGGGTTTGACTCTGATATCAAATGTAATAAATCTAACTATTGATCCAATAAGCTTAAACTTGTCGGTATGATGGATTTAATTACCTTTAAGACCGTAACAGTAACTCATGCATGGAGCTCTACTGCCTAGAGCATGGAATTCAACCTCATGGGATGATTTGACCATGTCTTTACCTCTTTCGCTGTTTTAAAAGGTTTCTCCGGTTCATTTGGCTTTTCTACTTCCTTTTTTCTTGTGCAAGAAGGAGAAGAAAGAAAAAAAAAAAAACTGTAATTCGTACCTGGGAATTCGAAATCAATATTTGTTTATGTCGAGGTTTTAGGGAATTTTACATGATCCTTGCTCAATACTTCCTGGTTAGGTTAGGCGTGCTTAAATGTGCGGCGAGTTGCGTTTTCACTTTACTGAGTACTAATTTGTGCTGACGTTGCCTTGAATATAAGCTTTCCAGTGTTTTTGCTTGATATCTTGGGGTGTGATTCCATCATTGCTCTCGATGTCAAGTAGTTGATTAGCGTAAATTCAGTGATGGATGATGATATTAATGTTGTTTCTCGTCGAACGGGTGGTTCTGTTTTTTTACACCATATGAGGGATTAATTATCTCTGTTTTCTCTTTTCTTTTTTCCTTTTTTAGATTTTCTTTTTTAAACTCCGTGGCTTCTATTGGCTAGTAAATTTTTGGAGCACTAGATCACGTGGGTACTGTTTTCTCTTGTTTCTTTGTTCCGCTATTGTTCTTCCTCTCATTTCTCTTTTTTCTTTCACAAATTATTTTGCAATAAAAATTGCCCAATGGTCAGATCTTGAAGTAAAAACCAGCTACATAGCATATTATATTGTTCCCAAAAATCATTATTCTTAATCAACTTTCTATGGGAAACTTTTACAATAAGTAAATCAATAAAAAAACATATGTATTCTTTTTTCCCTCAGCCGCCCAAATAGCAAAGACAACTTAAAGTTTAATCCCATATATCATCAATGTATTAAAATTTATAAGCAAAAACACTTCTAGAGTCGAAGATTATCATGAGTCACCGAGAACCAATGAGCAACTCATGAATCAAAACAACAGTGGAAACGTACTCGGGAGCTAACAAAAGGGGATCTGTGGCTTGTAACAAATTCTAAGGTTTGGATGAACTGGATTGGTCACCATGATGACAAAAACACCGGAGAACTCGCCGGATGGCGGAGATAACGGTGGCGATGGCCAAAAAACTAGCGAAGAAAATGACCTGACTTGACTCAAGTACATGGGTTAGAGTCACGGGTCTAAGTGCCCGCTCGGGGTCCGAATTGTCAACACCCGATTAAATAAGGGCAAAACGATAATTAAGCCTTTATTTTAAGTGAAACAGTGCGTCCGAAAGAGAGCCGATTAAACGCGCCGTTCGGGGGACAAAATATTAATTTGACCCCAATGATTAATGAAATGGTGCGTCTAGAGAAGAGAAGAGCTAATTAAACGCTTCGTTTGGGGGGCAAAATAGTAATTTGATCCCCACGACTAATGAAACGGTGCGTTTCGGCTGAGGTGGACCTGGGGAAAATGTAAATATAACTCCGAAAAATTAATGAAACAGTGCGTTTTCAGTTGGAGTGGACTGGGCGTCAGAAAAGTAAAATCAACCCCAAAATTAACTCCAGCTAAAAGGCCAAAACGCAGCGTTTTTGAGTTTTCGGCCAAATGGAAATTCCAATGGGATTTTGGCAGTGGAAAGAGATGGGAACTGGAAAAGAAGGCCAGAACTGACTAAATTTATGAAACAATGAGGAATCAAAAAAGAAAAAATTTGGTTGAGACCAAAAAGGAAGCAAACCAATTGAAATTAAGAGAAAATAATTGCACGTTGCTTTTGGCTCTATCAACGAATAGAGAACTGAGAAATAACAGAGTTTATGATGAACATACCGAAAACTTTAGGCTGGCTCCTTGATACCATCTAATTTCAAACACATCTAAAGATCTGATAGCTTGAAGACAAGAATTGGGAGAAAACTTTTTTTCTATTAACCCTTGCTAAAAGAAAAAGAAAAACCCAAAAGAACAATACATATACAATTAGGGAGAAACCCTAATGGGCTTGGGTTTATCCCAAGCCCAACCAACAAAAGAATACTAACCCAATTAGATATGGACAATATCTTAACATTATCAATACATAATGATCAAAATTAATATGCAACTCAAAGATTGAGTTTGAGATCTTGGTTTTCTGAAATCTTTTGCAAAAAGTTGTTGAAAGTCTTGGAGAATAACCTTGAAGCCTTTTCATCTTGATACAGTTGAAGCTGTGAGTGGACTCCACCGGTGTTGTTGTCCTTGGAATCTAGTATGATGTGTTGGAAATAAGGGAATTTGATGTGCAAAATGATGGAGTATGTTAGGTTTGATTCCCTACATTTCTGTTGGATCATTTGATTCTTTGGACACGATATGCACTAAGGACGACGTTGTATGCTTGATTTCAAATCACCTTGTTATCTATTATAGGTTTCTTTTGCTTATGTATGAGCCCCAGGTTGGTTGCTTGCACCCTAAAACGCCATGTATCCCCCCCCCCGCCTTTTTTTTCCACACTTTTTATACCAGGTGGTAATGTTTAGCTTTGTGTTCAAAACACATTATGTATATCTGGAAACTAACTAGATACAAAATGGAGCTAAGGGGGGGTGCAGACAGAGCTGAAATCTACAGTCTGGCATTCTCTTTAAATGCCCAGTGGTTAGTTGTCTCAAGTGACAAGGGAACTGTCCACATTTTCAACCTTAAGCTTAAGACTTCACTTTTTGATGTTCTATAGAAAAATTAACAATAAAACCACACAATAAACAAGAACGAGCAGGAAAGTTGTAACATCTTGGAGTAACAAAATTCCGAATGTTCGTTGCAGCATACATCCGCACCCAACACTGTACCTCCACATTCAGGTTGCATGATTCAATTGAAACATCAAGGCAACCAGCATATTTATCATCATTGGTATTATCATCGTGATTATCATCGGAACCACTGAATTTTTTTCCATATCAGGAAATTGGGTAAAGTACATTTTAGAACAACGCTGGTGGGAAGACCATAACCTCTACCATAACCTGGTGCAAATATCTGGCATTTTAGACTGGAAGCTCTTGGGGTTTTGTCATTTTTCTTGTAACTAAGCTTGAGTAAGACATTGCTCGATTATAGTCGTCAAAGGTGATGGATTCTTCTGTTGCATGTGGATTTTGGTTTCTACAATTAGACTGTTCTCGTCTTAGTTTCTTGTATCTAGCCAAATGCAAAAAGCAGTCTTTCTTCTGTATTGTTTCAATGAAAATTAAATACCTTCCAATCTTTAAAGATGTAAAAAGCCTTAAAACCTAGCTGCTTCTATTCTCATCTAGTGCTTATCCATGATTTGCAACATTGAATTAGTTTTAATGGAAATGTATTCGTAGTCATCCTTAATGTTACAATTTGTATAGTGATTTCTGGTCTGTGCATGTAGGCCGGGTGAAAAGCAGCGTCTTAATCGTTCCAACATTAAGAAACTTTAGGATTACATTGAATATTTATGTTCACTTATGAAGGAGGTATTGGAATGTCTTCATAACAGTTTCAGATATATTCTACTTTATCTTCCATGCCTTTCAATGAAGATGAAAAGGTTATGTTGAAATTGAATGGCTTCATGTCATAACTCCCCCGTTCACTTTACAGGTTTCTTAAAGTGAACTCTAGACTCTTTCATACAAAAGGACTCCACATCACTGTTGGCAACATAAAAATCACCACTGCTACATTGTTGGCCAGCTTAACACAGTCAACATCTTGTTCTATAATTTTTGTCGGAGTTCTAAACCCGAAAATAAAGTACCACCAGGCATGAAACCTCAATTCATATTGCTAAAAAAGATGGGGTCAACCATTCTAGGACTCAATCTTTCAAATGTTTGTCGAGTCAATCTAGGGCCGTGTATAATGTTTCAAAAGATCATAATTGTGAATAATTCCTTTAAGATATTAGAGAAATATTTGATCTTATTTAATTAATTTTAGTTGTCATGCCATTTCATTTTTATCTATTTATTGTACCCCTTCATAATTGGTACAATGCAATTACTTATTCTTTAATTTACTTCTCTTTCTATGAAATGTCATGTTTTGAAAGGGACTTTTATTTGAAATTTGCTCCCACATTCTTATAACATTTATTAATATAAAACTTGATTGGACATACATGACTGATACATGGTTAAAATTATATCATAGCTCATCACATACTCTTTTAAAATAAGTTTTTTTGTATGATGGACTATCTATAGGAGTCAAGTATTAATTTCTTAGAAGACTCTTTTAAAGTCATATCTCTTTAGTCAAAACATTAGCTAAAGGTTAAAATAATTTTAATAGCCTATTGTCACACTTCCAAAAGCCAACAATCTTAAACTAATTCTTTTAAATGTTATTTTATGTGGAATGATTTCAAGTTATATAATGCAAACAGTTTAGAGAACCATTCCATACAGGTAATTTTTCTATTAGACAACAAGAAACAAGAATTTCCAAAGGAACATGGCTACAAAATCCATTAGCAAACTTATGCTAGCGATGACAGAGTTGCTCATCCTCATAATTGCCAAAGTGCATGCCAATGGCCCCACTCCTTTCTTTTCCACTCCCATGTTATTTCCTACTATCTTTGACCTTCAACAAAATGGGGATTACAACAATTATTGCCTAGAAAGTGCAATAGAAAATTGTAAAGGCAAATCAGTTGTAATAGAGTTGGAGAATTGTATTATTAATCTTCTCTTTAAGTGCCTTTCTCAAAGTCCAAAATACACGAAAGAAACTCTTGTTTATCATTTATTTTATGTGGAAAAATGTGTAAGGCATTGTCTTCAAGAAAAGAAACTTAAAGGTTTAGGTATTGCAAGATGTTTGTTAGAGTGTTATGAAGGGCACATGGAGAAGCATTAAATGTCTATATCAGCTCTAATGTTGGTAAAAGGTTCTCAATCTCTTATTACCTATCTTCTTTAAATAGATACACTTATGAAAAAATTTCATGCACATGGAATTCATTTTAATAAGTTAGAAAGCACTTTAGAAAATTTCTTTACAATTTTAGGATCATAATAATGAGTTTATTACCATTTTTTATTGTCCACCACAACATACCTTATTCCCCACTTCCCTCGTTGCATAATTTATGTAAAGCAAGCTTGTCTCACTTGTTGACTTTGTTTTGGTGGTTTCAGGGCTAGTGATATGGCATGACAGGCAATAAAATCAGATTTTATGGATAACAATTCTGAGTTTCAAAGCCCTTTTTGTTTATGTGGGCCTCAAGTGATGAAATAAATACATAGGAATACGTTTTTACTTCATTTGATATTTGTATTTGGATATAAGAATGGGTAACTTACCCCCAGTTCTTACTGGAAGACGAATATCATTGTCTTTCTGCATTTCAAACTTTTTGGCTCTGATATACTGGGAGAATCTTGTATTTACAGAGTTAAAGTGAAAAAAAAAAAAAACAAGTGAACAAAGGGAGAGACAATAAGAATTTACCTTTTCTTGGACTTCTCCTTTGAGTTCATGCAGAGAATGTTTGTTCTATGATTCCTCATGCTGTTTGTTTCGATTAATTGAGAATCCAACAACATAACTTAACCACATAATATCTGACACAGTTCGAGACGTTGCAATTTGAAATGCCACGGTACAATGTGTACCCCTTTCACCCATAGTAGGCATCAAGGCCATCATAGAGGAGTGGAGATGGACTCAGTAGGAGATGTGATATAGAAAGAGGCACTCAACAAGTTTCAGGTTGATAGATGGTCGGACATGCGGCAATGTTTCACTTGCACGCAAAATAGATGTCCCCACCTGGAACTTATGGAGTAACATCATTTTCACATACTATAAAATGAATTATATATACATATCTCGTTTGCATCTTTCCCATAAATTAATGCAACTAAATTCACGAACAATTGATAAAATGGGGCTTCCAACAAAATTTGAGGCCTGACATATTCTGTGTGTTTAGGTCGAAGAATACACTTTCTTTTGTGGAGGCAAAAACAACATTTTGATGGAACGATTGTTCGAGAGAGTTGTTGTCCTGGTTGAGGAACCCATAATAAAAGAAGTATACATTTTCATGGAGTTGTATTGTCTTGGAAAAGGTATAAAGTGGTGGCATTTATAAAGATCCAAAGAATTTTTGAAGTAGTAAATACAATCCCTGAACCAGGAAATCCAAAAGTTATTGCTGTCATTCCATAATAACAGTGTATTAAATTGTCTACAAGGACAGTTAGTAATCATTGGACAACAATGGAGGATCAAAGCAAAAAAAGAAAAATATCTGGCTGTGAGATTGATGAAGTAGTCTTTTTTTACCTTGAGCTTATTGTATGTGAATTGAATATAACTATAAGTGATTTTAAAACTAAAACAACTGCTATTTTGATTCTGCGGGCAAGAATAAGGGAAATTGCGTGAGGTGGAGTGAGATTTTCGCATTCAAATATTAGATGGAGTGAAAGCTGAGGGCTCCCAGTCTTAGTTTTCTCAAATAGACATCTGCTATTGGCAAATGGTGGAAACCGTATCTATGAGGGATGAATTTGGAATCAGTTTTGCAATCAAAAGCGAATGCAGCCTCTTTAAATTGAACAATCAAATGCTTCCGGTTTGCATGGCTGAACTGAATAGGTAGATATAGTTGTTTGAATGAAAATATTTTCGGGTAAAATTCAGGAACTTTGTTAACAAACTTAACATTCCCTGCCTTATTTTGCCTTATCTGTTGACTGTTTTGTCGTGCAAATTGATAGACTTGATGCGACTCCGTCTACTTTAGTTTTGCATATGTCGATATACGCTGGAAATTAAAGAAACAAAAATGTCTTCTAATTGAAGAGATATCCAGTTGTGTTCAGGAATTGAGATTTTTAGACGCTGTATTCTTCATCCGAAAAGTAGAGAATCTACAACACAGAATTTTCCAATTTGTGTTATGTATTTTTTATACTTCCATTGGGATACTAAAAAAGCAATCTTTTAGGAAAAAAATCATTTTCCATTATCCTCCGGTTTTAAACAGAATTACATGATAAATCTTACCATTTACAGGTTTCCCAAAAGAACCATAATTCTTTTAAAACAACAAAATACTTTTTCACGAAATAACTAGACGCATACACCTCTTTTCTCTTTAAACATATGAAATTGCCTTGTCAATAGCTACTGAAAGAAAGTCTTGGCTTGAAGCAATTGGATAAAATAAACACTAAAAAAAATAACAAGGATTTTTGTTTACTTAAAAAATAAAAGAAGTTAGTGGATCTTACAATTTGTAATAGCTCAGACGGCCTAGAGCCCAAGGAAACTCGACTAGCCCTTAAAAACTAAATGACCCATCGGAATCCAACCGGGAAGACTACCAAAAACTGAATTTAACAGTTCATGATATAAAATTTTAAAAATTAATTAGATTATTTAAACAGAATGTACATTTGAAAAATGTTCGTGTTTAAAATTTCTGTCAATGCAGAGTAATTGGTTTCAATTAATAATTTTTCTTATATGTATGTTTACTTATTAGTAGATTAAGAAAAACTTTATCACGTCCAACATATTATAATTACCATTTTCATTATTATTACTATAATTTGTTCCGGTCTAGCGAATCAAGAAAACATGTCTTTTCTTTTAAAATATCAACGCCGTGGGCGTGATGGTTTACAGGATATTGAAAACAAAATAATCAAATAATGAATTCGCATTGGGCTTCGACCTAGTTCAATATCATGAAAACATTATGCATGATGGAGAGAAAGAAAAGATTCTCCATCTTCATTAATGTGGTTCAAGGCAACAAAGGCATTTTGTTGAGGTGCCTGTCGCTACGTTAGAGAAAGCAGTGGAGGGCTTACTAGGGCCTTCTATGTAGAAGTGGGGGGTGTAGGAGCAACACCAATCATTGCATGTTTATCATCCGCTTGAAACACCAAGACTTGATTACCACAGTTACCCTGGTTTATATTTTGATTATTGGCTGACGTCACCGGCTGTGTTACCTTTTCCAACCGCAGATTGTTTGGCCTTCCTCTTCTCATTTTGGCGGGATTTCTTTCTGCAGACCTAATCTTCATGATCCTGCAAGCGGAAGAAGGACTAGAAACCAATCTTGGTTTTATATTCTATTTTCTACCAAAACTTACCTACTTTCCCATGTTTAGATGAATTCTAGTGGGGAAGGCCTTAGACATCCATCCATACATATTCTCGCACCAACAGTGTGGGTCATCTTAACTGTGCCTTCATAACATCAAAGGATTCTACCCAGAGAATTACTAATTGCTTCCAGTAATGTGGGATTGTAAAATAGAAAAGGAATACTAGAAAAGTTCATCCATAAAGCAACATGATGAGGATGCTTGCGTTTGTGGAAATTCGACGTCCATCTTAGGAGGAGAAATTTTGTTGTCGAACACCTAAGCTTCTAAAGAACACGCCGCAACAAAATCTCTGGTTCGGAGAATAGATGGATGCTTATGTGCCATGGATTCATTAGACCCACCACATGTAGAACTAATTTGTTGCACAAATAAGTGCACCGTGGGTCTTGCAGCATGGATTCAACCAGTATGGGAAAAACCCAATCAAACCAGACACTTAATCATTACATCTTTTGAATAGGGCTTGAGCCACTGAGATTAAACTCCTGAAGATCAACAAGAATTACTTTACTCACCCAAACTCCTTCACCTCCGCATTCAGTTTTTGCAATTCAACTGATGCATCAAGGTGGCGCTTCAAAGTGTTTAAGCTGCCAACTCTAAACTCTCTTCGGATATTTTGTAAAGAATTTGCTCCTTTCAACACATTTTGTGGACCAACAAATGCTTATATGCGCCCAAAATTGATTTGGCTCAACGGCAGCCACTTTAGGGAAACAAAGGATTAAGGGTTCTTTTAGACTAACTCCATCAACTTGAAGTGGACAAACAAGCGAATGCTAGGATTGCAACCATCAAATATTCTAGAATTTGAATTTCCACACTTCTCCACCTTTTGTTTTGTAGGAAATTATAACTTATTCATGTCCACATTAAAAGAATAAGTCTAAATGTCACCTTAGAAGAACAATTCATTGCAATTAAAAATGAGTTAAAAATAGAGTGTTTAACAAAATGTCCTTAGTTCTATGTAGGTGCAAAACAAAAGTCTTACATTGAAAGCATAATCATTGTAATGAAGTTTAAATAAATGAAGTATCCTTCTAACTCTTTAGTTAGCTTTTAAGTTGGACATTTTGCCTTCCAATATGATATCAAAGCTCAAGTTAAATTTGTTCTATCCCATATAACCTTGAGCCTATTGTCATTCTATGTGCAAGATATGTGTAAGACAAAAGTTCATACTAAAAGTGTGATCCTTAGTAGTGAAACTTAAATAAAGAAAGTACTTTCCATTTTTTAGGCTAACTTTCATATTAGACTTTTAAACCTTCTAATACTATGTACTATTCACTTTGTCTTAAATTTGATGAACTTTAGCATATTTCAAGATTAGGAAAAGACCAATTTTGGTCAAATAACGTGACAAGGAAATAAAGTGTAAATAGAAGGTTATTCAAATGACGTTACCCAAGTTCAAAAACTTTGTTGATCCAAGGGCCACTGATTTTTACTACAATATAATCCAGCAATGTTTTCAATGTTTATAACCTTCAGTGAAACAAAGACAACTGAATCACTGCTAAAGCCTAATTTGACTAATTTGACTAAATTTTAGCTTTTATACAAATATCAACCCCACAAATCAATTATTTTTTATGGAAATAAAAATTATAGAGAGAACCAAGAACGAGAATACGTCATTGGCTTCGAGGTACTTCGAATGTGATCTTCAGGTGTTAAGCTAGACGGTCTTAATGTTGGACTGGATCCACATCACTCAATAAGCTTCCAGGTGTTTTTGACTGGGTTCAATGGATCGATTTTGCAATTTCTTTTAAATGGGCTGAATGTCCCATTATTTGTTCTTTCCAACATTTTTTATAAATAACCCATTACAAAATATTGACGATCTTAATTGTAGATATTCCCAGCTTGCAATATGATTGACCATTAAGCCATTTTCTGAACTATGATTCATACTTCTTTTGTCTTTCCCAAAAGCTTCGGCGAACAATTAGAAAAAGACCTTTTATGTTTTCAATAGTACTAAATGATTACGCTAGAATTACTAGACATGTAAGTGGTACTAATCAACACAGTTGCCACCGTTTTCCTTACATAAACGCGAAGTACCAGCCCTCTAGAATCATATTGGAGTAATTGAAGAGGGCTGGAGATATGTTTAATGTGGCAACATTGTCCATTCCACATTGGATAAAGTGTCACAAGTAATAGAATGGAGAGATTTCTAAAGGATGGGGATATTTCTTGTTGGATTTCTTATGGGATCATAAATGATCAAAGATTGTTATGAAGATGGAGCTTGATTAAAATTGAAACTCAAGTTTTTACAATTTGTTTCCCATGTATATTTATAAAGAATACATGTCCTCATCTTAACATTAAAGAAAATATGGTATGGAATTGGAGAGGTCTTTTTAAGCTACAACAAGTTCTCACATCTGCACTTTTTAAATCTTCTTATTATTTAAAGAGACATATAAGGAATTACACTAAGTTAATGTTAAGATTGAATGAAATGAGTTGATATGATTAGATGAAATTAGCAAACATAACGTTATTGAATAACTTATATATAGAGATAGACTTCCTCTAGCAAAAGTGATATCTTAATGGTTTTAATGTATTATAATTTTTGTGGTTCTCAAGTTAAAACTAGGTCAGGTCTATTTTTTCAATAAGATCATCAATAATTGAAACTATGAACTATAATGGATGATTAAACCCACTAAAGGAAAGATTTGGTTGTGAAGCTTCTTAAATTTTCTTTTTTAACATGTGTTTATTTTATATGGTATAAATGAAATCATAGATATTTTCAAAAAAAGACTATTGAAATTTCAATTTTGTTGGCTAGAATCAAGAAAGTAATATGTGAGAGAACTTCTCTACCTTAAGAACATTAAATCCTTTTAAGTAAATGTTTTATTGTGTCATAGCAAAATGATTCTTAACTCGATTCTCTTATAGATAAATTGTAATGCTAGGCTATGTTCTTAAGCTTTTTGTATTATTTTGTTCGTAGGTAAATAAATTCACATATTCATTAAAAAAAAAAGAATATAAGCCCTTTTTTGCTCAACATTTTGGACACTTCACATGTCATTTGGTTTCTTCCACATTGTTGTTGGGATCATGCGATACTTCTCTTAGATTCAAACTATACTACTCCCATTGACATTCAAAGCATTAAAACTACCACACCTAATACAATGAGGATTTTTATTGTTCAAGAAAAAAAAGGCAAAACATTAAAAAGAAAACAATTAACTCTTTTACTACTAAAGGACTTGTGCACTCTAAATAAATAAAGACTATGTAAATGAATGAAGGTTGAGTAAACTTATGTGAAAGTGATTAACTTTACTTCATTACTTAACCTTCAATTACTTCTATAGCTATTTAATGAGTTAATTAAGGTTGTTGTACTAACCTTATTGTCTTTTGATGTAATGTAACCATTTTTAGTTCTCATGGCATTTCATTTTTGGTGATTTACTATACCTCTTCATAATTGACAAAATATAGTAGCTTATTCTTTAATTCATTTCTCTTTCTATGAAATGTTGTGTTTTAATATGCACCTCCATTTTTAATTCTTTCCTACATGTTATAATGACTAATACATTGTTTAAATTGAATCACAGTTCATTACATGTCCTTTCAAACTAATTTGTTTTTTTTTTATCATATGTTGGCGTTTCTATAGGAGTCAAGTATCAATGTCTTAAAAAGCTCTTATAAAGTCATACCTTTTTAGCTAAAACATTGACTAAGGGTTAAGACAACTTTAGTAGTGTATTGCCACACTTCCAAAAGTCAATGATCTTAAACTAATATTTTGAAATGCTATTTCATTTAGAATGATTTCGAGCTATATAATTACAACAAAGATTAGAGTACTAGTCTATATAGTTAAATTTTCTATTAGACAAGGAGAAATGAGAATTTTCAAAGGAAAAGCTTAATTTGGATGGCTCCAAAATCAATCAAGAAACCTATAGTAGTTATGATGGGGTTTCTTATCGTTATAATTACCAAAGTGCATGCCCATAACCTAACCCCTTTCTTTTCCACTCCTAAGCTATTTCCTTCTAGTTTTGACACCATTCAACAAAATGAGAATTACAACCAACATTGTCTTAAAATTGTAGTTGAAAGATGTAAATTTGCTTCGGTGTTAAAAGAGAAACAAGATTGTATTATTATTCATCTCTTTAAGTGCCTTATCAACAATCCAAAATATAAGAACCATACTTTAGCATATCTTGGTTTAATTGCAGAACAATGTGTAATACCTTGTATTAAAAAAAGAAAACCTACTGGTTTAGGTTTTGCAAGATGTTTAGTAGAGTATTTTGAAAGGCACATGGAGACGCATTAAATGTCCACATGTAGTGTCACTAAGATCCAATATCAACAAAAGGTTCTCAATCTCTTATTATCTTGTCTCTTTGAACACAAATACATGCACTCATGAAATCATTTCATGCACATCCATGTGAACCCAATTTTGTAAATTAGAAAGCACTTATGAATATTTCTTTGTAGTTTTAGGATTGTGATGATGGTTTCATTACAAGTTTTTATTTTCCACCACAAGATACCTAATTCCTTACTTTCCTTGATGCATAATTTGTGTAAATCAAGCTTATCTCACTTTAATTTGTTTTGGTGGTTTCAAGGTAGGTGACACGGCATCACAAGCAAGAAAGTTGGATTTTATGGATGTGTGCCTTGGATTATGAAATAAATACATCGGGTAGCCCTTAATACTTCGTTTGAGAATTTTTCTTTGGATGTAAAAGATGATAACATTAAGTGCTAAGAGTTGCTTACATAATTAGAGTGTCTTGCACCATTGGAATTATCTCTTTTATTTTGGTTTTTTCTTACTTTTCTAGTTGTGTTTATGATCTAAGATATTAAATAAAATAAGAATAATTAAATTATATATATATGACTTTATTTAAGAGACTTAAGAATAAAATTCCAAAAAGCTATTCATTTTCATCCATATAAATATTAAGCTTTTGAATCATGAAAAATTATGAGGCAAATGATAAACATATTCTTTTAAGTTTAGGCTTATTAGAATTAAGAGGGCTATTATCTATAAGTTATTAGAATTATGACCTCTGAGACCCTTTCACATATTGTAAAAAAATTTGGAAAATCCAAAGCCATGTGTGAATGATTGCAAGAATGATCAATTAAGTCTAAGTCATTCAATTAAGTTTAAGTAATTATAGGTATTCATAAGGTTAAGCTCATATATTGCCTTTGTATTTACTTCTTTCTTAAAATATTTATATTTAAATTATGAGTCTAATATGTAGGCTCAATAGTTAATTTTCTAAAGGTAAGGCTTATTCCTAGCCTTTTATATACTTATAAAGTTTGGTTTTTCAATTCAGCCTTCTTTTTATTAAATAATGTGTTAGAGTTTTGAGTGAAATTTAAAGGCTTTCAATCATTATCTTTTTGTAATTTTTATAATTTTGATGATACTAGAGTATGCCTTTATATTTTTGTATATTACAATTTCTTAATGTGTTAGGGTTTTGTCTTTACTTATTAGAGATAAAAATTTCAGAAAAGATGATTGATTTCTTTATTCACTCACAAGTAGCTATTGGATTTGAAAGATTCTTTGATACCTTGATTGCAAGCCAACAACAAATCATTATGCAAAAGACAAAAATAAAGAAAACATAAAGTTTATTCTACCATTCTGTTGCAATACAAGTTTTTGTCTCATATTACAATCAAAAGCTTCAAAGAAAACTTAAATTAACAAAACAATATGACATGCCAAAGAAAGGGTCAGTCCATACATCTAAAATTCAAAACCGCAAGAAGACAAATTATTTAGTAAGTACAAGGTCATGGGTCATCCAAAAGCACCACGACTGCTAG
This sequence comes from Casuarina cunninghamiana, assembly GCA_028551485.1. NCBI lineage: Eukaryota > Viridiplantae > Streptophyta > Magnoliopsida > Fagales > Casuarinaceae > Casuarina > Casuarina cunninghamiana. Next base: position 31,727,398 of record CM052367.1, on the reverse strand, counting down.
GTCATTGATGACAGTACCAATTTAATCTAAAATTGATGTATTTCAAAATATGCTCTCAATAACTTATCACGAAGATGTAAATTGGTTATAACTATAGTTTAATGATTTTTTTTTATAGAAAAGTATTTTTCCTTTGGTAATACTAATTTCATAACTTGTCTATATTTTTAATTTTTTTAATCATAGTCTATATAAGTAGCCGGCTAAGTAGTCTTGTAATATTTCATTGAATAACAAGTGTGAAGTCTGTAATTAACCTTTCACTAAACATTAATATTGAGTAATGATTATTTTCAATTAAAAGATGTTTTCAAGTCGAATTATGACTACCTTTAACCCCCATTTTGCCTGTAGGTATGACTTACTTTCTTGAGCCTGATTCCATGAAAGAAGTTGGGTTTGTTTTGGTTGGTTTATGATTAAAAAAATGCAGGGTTGTATGATAAAATGCTTCATAGTAGAGTTGGATGTCAAAAAGGATCCAATAAAAGCCGTAAGATGCTTCGAACTAGAGTTGGATCTAGATCTGAAGATCAAATTCAGAAAGGCTTTTGTGGTATTCCAATTTAAACTAGTTACAAAGAGAGCCTATATATGTGACTGTACATTTAGAGGAATAGGACGCAAGCTGTACAATTAAATTGGCAGGAAATTAATCAGTACAAGTTATTCTGACAAAACATCAACAGAGGTCATCCAAAAGCAGAACAACAGCAGTCTTAGGAATTAAGTTTTGGTATACACCCACAAGCCCCACTTACCCAAACACGCCTGCTTGTTTAGCATGAACTTCAAAGCATTTTCGTCCCTTCCACTTCCGAACGAAGTTTCTGAGTTGGTAGTAGAATGAGAATCTGTCCTAATTGCTTGTGTACGTTAAAATTCCAATTTGGCCGTCCTTACGACCTTTTCGCACATGGTGGAGTAGCTAAATTCATGTTTTAGCATGTTTTTATAGTACAGGTTTGAACGTATTAGTGAAGATGTGAGAAATAACAAGAAAGTAAGTGAAAATTAGCTTCCTTTCATTCTGACTTTGTTTGACGGCATTGTTACAAAGTGTGCAGTCAATAAGATTGTCTGATTTTGAATCTAACAATGTTCAGTAGATATTTCCAAGAATTATCGTCACGATTAAGTGATCCAATCGGACGAAATTTCCAGGATGCTAAGTCTCGCTTTGAGTAAAAATGCATATTGCTTCTGTGCACAAGGATATTCATTCACACCACTGATTGTTTAGCGTGATTTATGGGGATCTTCATATCTGTCAATCTTCAAAATGTTTTTTTCAAGATTCAAAGCCGCGAAAAACTGGTTTTAGACGAGAAAATTTTCAGGATGCTAATGCATGCTTTGAATGAAAGTTCCGTTCACTGTCCTCTTGCATGCATTGTATAGAACTCTCTGCTACACAAACTAATAGGTTCAAGATTTGTTTGAAAATTTTCAGTTATTCCATTTTTGTTATATGTTTTCCTGACTTATTATTATAATTGTTTCTTGGTTTGTGGGCTCAATGCAATTTATTGGCCTTACTATGTGACAAACAATGGCAAATTCCGCAGGGCAAATGTTTCAAATTCACCAACTTTTTTCATCATTATTGCCATATTTTGTTGTTAACTACATAGATTCTAAGGAGACTCTACAAGCCCTCAATAACATGGAACAGAGCACTAAAAAAGAAAGATTTTATTGTTTTGACATGGATAAAAAGAAAGCAACTGTAAGCAACTGTCAAGTATTCAGGAATGTACTGCTTCTGTTCTTGATCATATTCAGGAATTGCCTTTAAGCCTACTCTCTACGCTAGACCAATTAATGTTCTGCCTTCAGCTTGTTATATCTACACAGAACGCAATAGAGATTGGAAGATGAATATAGATTGTAATTATTTTTAACATTTAAAAATACAAACCAGAGCATTTTTCGAAACTTACAATACTTAAAAACAATATAGAGGAAATGCTCAAGACACCGGTAGTAATCCAAGCATAAAGAATTCTTTCATTCGTGTATGAGGAACTCAAATTTATGGAGCTTGTGCTTGGAGTCCTGCAGAACCAACACTTGTCGGTATGCGGGCACATGCCACTCTGCCTAAAGCAGAAGGCGGACATTACAAAAATGCCGTCCATGCGCTGTCCCGTATTGTTTCGGATGAGGCATTTTTGGCTCTCTGGAAAGGTCCAGGGCCTTCTGCTCCCATTGATCATAGGAATGCTTGCCTCCTATGATCAAAGTGTTGAGGTTTCCAAGGTTTCGTGTTACGAGCGGCTTGGGATCGAGTCATAGCCCCGTCACCGGAAAATCCTCCACTAACTGGAGAGATCGGAAGCATCTCTGATTGCACCGAATGTTGTCAGAATCGGAGGAAAGATAGCTACACTAGACTAACACTAGGGATACACAAAAAATAACTGGAATTTTCTCTACTCTTTCCATTGCATCACTTCCGTTTACATATTCCAAATATCCCATAAAACGCACCGTTTCCTTACATCTCCAAGGATACCAAAACCCAACTGTATCAACTCAACAGTTAATAAAACTCACAACAAACCACCATACAATACTACAACATGTCATTTACATAATTTAATACCTTTCCTATGCTTATATCTTTTAATCCCACAATCTTGTAACATTCCCTCCCCCTTCAGTTTAGCCTTGTCCTCAAGGCAAAAGTCTGGAAATCTAAGCTGCAATTGTTGTTACTCGTCCTAAGTGGCTTTTGCAGGAGACTTCCCCTTCCAGTGAATTAAAACCTGGGATTGTCCTTGCGTTTTACGCCTTTCCAGTATGGCTTGGGGCTGGTCTGGGGTTGTAGTGGGTGCTGGAAGTGGATGAAGACTGGGCTGTGTAGTTGTAGAGCTTCCAATGGACCTTTTCAACTTAGAAACGTGAAATACCAGGTGAATTTTAACATCACTCGGTAGCTGCAAGTGATATGCGACAGGTCCGATCCTTTTGAGGATCCTAAATGGTCCATAAAAGCTAGGAGAAAGCTTTTGTACCTTCTGATCAGTCACTGAAATTTGCCTATACTTGGGAACCCGTAAATAGACTAAATCCCCCTCCCACAACTGCACTTTTGATCTATCTCTATCATAGTACTTCCTCATCCTTTGCTGAGCATTTTGCAAATTCTTTTTTCATTGAGACATTGTCTGATCTCGCTCCTCCAAGAGTTGCTCTACTGCTACTACCTTTGCTGTGCCAGGTAAATAAGACAAGAGTGGGGGCGGATCCCTCCCAAACACTATCTCATCGAGAGTGTGCAAGGTAGTCATATGCCAATTGGTGTTGTAGCAATATTAAGCCTAAGAAAGCCATTTGACCCACTATTTAGGATTGTCCTCGGTGAAACACCTTAAATTCATCTCAACGAACCTATTAAGCACCTTTGTTTAACCATCCGATTGAGGGTGGTATGCAGATGTATAGTTAAAATGGGTTCCTTGCAACTTGAACAACACCTTCCAGTAAAGGATCTTAGTCAGAAACAATGGATTTCAGCATTCCATACAATTTGAAGATATTATCAAAGAAGGCTTGAGCTACTAAAACTGCCGTATAAGGGTGAGATAATGCAATAAAGTAACCAAACTTGGACAGGCAATCAACTACTACCATAATAACAGATTTACCAGCTGAATGTGGAAGCCTTTCGATGAAGTCCATAGATATATCTTCCCAAATCCATTCTAGTATAGGCAATGGCTGGAGTGGACTTGCCGATTTTTGGTTGAGTCTTACTGTGCTGGCAAATATTAATGATAAATGTGATACTTTCGTCTCATTAACAAGATTTCAAAAAGCTTTTGAGCTCAAATAGCACTTTCAGCAATCAACAAAGTTAGAAGATTGAAAAACTCCAGAAAACTCAATCCATCAACAATAAATGTCAATGCAATACATGGAAATCCACTTTTGTGTTTTCTCTTGAACATGGGTCTACACACAATCATATCAAATTTAAGGATTGATCAAGTGGTGAGTGATGGACAAAGAAGAGTAGAGACATGGAACGATTGACCAAGTAATTTCTCACAAGTTTCAATGTTCAACCAGAGGAAAAAACAAAGTGGAAAACTTTTCAGGGAAGTAGCCATTTCAGTGAAGCGTTGGGAGACTATTCCTACATTGACCACTGTGACATTTGAGCAACCACGTACAGAGTCTTGGCACACATTGTAGTAAAGATGTTTGGCCTTTTCATTTCTCCAAGCAAGCAGCCGCTAGAGTCTATGATTTCTCTTGAATACGGCCCTTCCATGATCATATGAATTTGCAGGATGGCCTACATTTAAGGACCTTCAATGCTGAGAGACGGACCAAGGAGAGCAGAGGAACTCACAAACAGAGCATCGTTCTCTTCACTTCCACAAAACTTGTGATGAATTTTCCGGTGTCGGCTACTTTATGCTCAATTTGAGTAATCGGAGCAGCAATTCATCCATCTGCAAACGATTCCATCTATTATTAGTTGCTTAATCCAGACTTTGATTATGGCACAATTAGCAAACGTGGAAATTGAAATGACATGGGAACTCTTGCACAAGGAAATACAATTTTAGGATTCGCTGGGTATCAAAGTAAAGTTAAAACGTGCATTCAGGGACTTTAAGTGGAAGGAACCAAACAATGACAATAAGAAATGCTATAAATAATTATAGAAATAAAGCATTGTCTAACTTATTAAACAATTAGAAATGCTAGTGTTCTCTCTAGGATGGTGTTCGGATTGTGGATACAATGACTAAATTCCAAAGGGTAACAACTCGAATTAGGTTTTGTTGCTTCTCAAGTGCGATCGGGTACTAAGGGTAATACTGCATTTCACTCATTGAAAAACAACGAAATTCCCAGATGGAAGAAGCACACCAACCTAAATGTTTAGGAATGAAAGTCATAAGATGTTTTGTAAGAACTTTGGAATTTGTTAAATGCAGTGTTTGAACTTAAATGATGATATTTTAACTCAATAATCTTATAATTTTTTATGTTGATATATGTTTCTTGACCTTTTATAAAAAGAAAAGTCAGATACTTCAAACGGGAATTGGATCGCAAATATTATCCTGCAATCATGTTTTGTTGCAGATATCAGTAAAAGTAGTCCTTATCTGTCTTAACTGGTTGTTCCGCTAATTTTCGCCCCCTCCGAAGTGGTCTTTCTCCCTATCTGTCTAGTTAGTTGTATCTGTATTTGTTGCCGTTATCTCCTTCGCCGTTGGTAGCCGCCTTAATGTCGTCACCGTTAGGAACACAAGTCCTCCACTCGGCAACATACGATAACTGGTCGTCGGCAAATTATAGTAAAGCCGTGTCGATTGTTCTCGACTTAATAAATAGATACACATGTTGTAACCGGTCATAACGGTCTACTCCGCCTCAAATGATAAAGCCTCCACCCACACGAAAAGTGATCTTCTTGAACATAAGTTTCTTTCCACGAAGCAGAATAGTTTTAGAAAACACAGGTCAAACCCATGAAACATAAAATTGAGAGACCAGCATACCAAGATCTCATGTATGTGTAACATTATGAACGCCTATAATTCCTTAAGCCAAGCTAATCAAATTTTATTTACTGATTTATCCGTGTCCCATCTTCAGATCTTCAGTAGCAACCCCCGAAAGCTTGCATCTCCAGAGACCCATAAAAGCAGGTCCCTTTTGGTCGAAGGCAACAATCACGGCAAATGGGAGCAAAAAGGAGACACAAAGCTTGAGACGCCCAAAGAGAGCCTGTACATGTGACCGTATAATGGAAAGGAATAACGCGTTGGCTGTACAATTATAAACGAACCCTGCACAAGCCACAGTTCCTGAACATTGGAAATTGCCAGGAAGTTGCTTTGAAACGGCTGCAGGGGCATTTATATGACGAGTCTTCATTCTCTGTGCAGACGTGAGCAATGCAAATCGTTTGACGTTGCCCATTTTTTGTCGAGATTCAAACCAAAAATTGCCGGGCATCATTCCCGTTCTGCTGCTCCGGCCGATATGGAAACACCACCTCAATTGGTTGGGTTGGCATTGCAGCGCCAAGACATCGACTGGGCCAATGTCTCGGTTGCTTTTTTCTTGGAGTTAGCCAGTGAGATGGCCCTAGAACCACTTCCAGTCCACTAGCAAAGATCGACGGCCCTTTATGTGCGCCGTCTATCAATGTTACTCGCGTTTGCTTCTTTGTATACTGACAAATCCATAAGTTCCAAGTTCGTAAGGCCGGCTCAAGTGCTTCTGATAATCGGCGAATTCTTCGCGCTCACAACGTTTTTCTTCGGTGCAGGAACTTGTGGGAATCACTTGAGAATCCGATATCTATTGTCTGGTAGTTGAGAGTTGATTAATTTAAGTTGCGAGCTTATTATTCAAGCAGTCAGTTGATTGTTAGTTTGTTATCTGAACTGTAACTTACTTCCTTTTAAATTTGAATAAAAGGTTTCGTCTTTCATATTCATTTCTTTCTATGGAACTAGACACGACTAGTTTGGTCGTCCCTACTGTTTCCTGGGTTAGGCAGTACCACATTTTAACGTGCTTCTTGTACGATTCCCAGAACGCCTAGAATTCTCAAAATACTGCGCAGATATCAGTAAAAGTAGTCCTTGTCGAATGGTTCAGAGCATGTTTACTCTAAAAAAGCAATAAATAGTTACAACAAGATCTCTCAATTTGAAATAGATGATAATTCATACAGAGTTTGGAACTATCCCACGACCGATTCCTCTCTTATGTCACTAGCATGTAAATAACTCAATCCTCGACGCTGTACATGTACAATACAAAAGCATAGAGAAAACAGGCCAACCAAGGGAAAGAGAACTGTACGCCTGCGTTTTGCTGTCGTTTATTTTTCTAATGACTGCTGTAGATATACTAGGTTAAGATATTTCATAAGACTAAAAAAATACTGAAATAATAATTAGATTAAAAAAAGTAAAAAATTTCGATAAACACAGGAACTTGGGTCATCTAAAAGCAGCACCACTGGCTAGCGCTGCACCTCACTCCACTTGAATTCCAATATTGCTATCTTTAACCACCGTGTTCGTCAGTGCTTTATGACCTTCCCACCTCTTGTGGCTAGCTGAAGGCGTTCTCGAATATGCATGAAAGGAAGAGACCGTAAGCGAAAATCAGCTTTCTTTCATTCGACGTTGTATGATGCCACTATTGCGTTGTGTGTGGCTAATAAGACTGCCTAACTTGATGTTGGTTGGAAAAAAAAATCCCATAGGAAATCCATCTGCACTACGCATTGGTAGGTATGAACTTCTAGGGAAAAGATATTTGGAAAGAGGTGGTCTAAAGGAAACCTCAAGGACTCTGAGACCTGGTTTGCATGACACTTTCGTGCAAAATGCTTCTGTGCACTAAGCTTGTGAAAAGCAGCGAAAATCTGTCTTTTATGTGGAAACACTGTAGACGTTTGCACACTGGGTACCGATCACTCTCTCAAATTCCAATCTAGCCGTCCTTCATCTCTAGTCTGCATTGCTAGCCGGAAATCTTGTGGATTGTCCAACCAAGAGGCATATCTTACTGTTTGCCATTAATTTCGAAATATCCCCATTCATTCCCCTTCCCAATAAGTTACAGCAAGTTTCTAGGTAGTGCTCTTTTATGACCATTCTACGCATGGTAGGGAAAGATTTGATCTTAGAAACCTAAAGCAACTATTGTTTGAATGGGAAGAATGCAAAACATAGATTTAAACTATGAAAATTGCTTCTATATTCAACTGAATCAAAACATGTTATGATACAGAAAATTCAAACTGCAACACCAGAATTTGAGGAAGTACACAAGTATGTACACATTCTTTCATACACAAAGTCCAGTAGCTTTTCTTCCTTGATTGTTTAGCCGAATGATTAGCTCTCCTTCCGTTCTTTCCTAGACTTTCATTGCCGACGTCTGGCTTTCCATGGATCACTGCTGCCTTTGCCATTTTGAGCTTTGCTTTTGTTAGGTTTGCAGGTAAGGTTTAAACCTTCTCTGGAGTAGCTGGTTAGAGCTTACATGGCGCTCCTGTGGCACCATGTCATTTCATCTCCATCAGATAGTAATGACTTCCCATCATCATCCTTAATTGAAAAGAATAGATAACACTCTTAGTTGAATATCATCCTCCGCATAACATTTCCAATTAGGTGGTAGGAAACAATTCTTGCATTCGAAACCATCTCATTTGAGTTACTATCTCCACAGATCCTTCACATATTGTAAATAATCTCGAAAACATTGTTCACTTCTTCATTCCATCACAAGCAGCTGCCGGAGTTGATCGTTGACTGCATGACAAGAAGAAATCATGAAGCATGAGGGGCAAAATGGAGAAAACATCAAGTTCATTCGAATTTCACTCTCACATTACAATTACAACAAAACTATATATTGTGACAAAGTAAGGGTCAGCTCACAAATAACAACCAAAGCAGGAGGTCCAAACCGACCTTCCTCCAACGGAAGTCTTCCCAAGTTCTGTCTTTCTAGAAGTAAGCACCATCATCACCTTCTTTCATGGATTGCCCCATGGTGCGACACCTGTGTTCATGAAACAACCACTAAAAATAATGCTGGTAGTTCTAATAAATCTTGATGCAAAGAATGCATCATACTTTTTGAGGAACTCCATGAAAGTATCTGGTGAGGTTATTAGGATAGTATTTAAGTCCCAAGAAATATTTATTCACTTTGAAAGTACTCGCATCTTTGCTAAACATCTCTAGTAGATCTTTATTCACCTTGAGAAAGTTAGAACCTTTGCTAAAACCTCCTAGAGACGCTTCCATTGCATTAAATGTTTAAATACCAGCCAAGAATAGAGAAGGTTTAATAAAATATATCTACCTCATCAGCACATTTAGCAAATGTAAAGTTAGAAGATTTGAAATACCATGGAACTCAGTCCATCAACACTAAGTGCCATTGTAATATGTGGAAACCCACTTCTACAATTTCCCTTAAACAGGGCTCTTGCACAGTCTTATTAAAATTTCAATAGAGAAAGGTCCCATAATTATGAAAAGTAACCTACCGCTGACATACCAGAAAGTGGTCCGGCATGAGAATGAGAATGAGGATCGGCAGGTAAGAGAACACGTGAATAGAGTATCCTTTGGTTAACTTTGGCATAATTGTAGAAGATGGATCCACAGTTGTGCACTGCTAATACAACTGCCTTCAATTGGCACTCAATGCATTACAACCCAAACGGCAAACTTATTCATCAAGAGCAAATGAGGAAAACACTAAGCATCTACAGAACCCAACAAATCTTAGATATTTTTTAGCATGAAAACACTAAGCATCTATGGTAAACAAACTCCGACAACAATTCTCAATGTCTCGATGTTTATGAGAATTAAAAAGGTTTCATAAAACTCTGCACTCAACACCGTATTTGGTAAATGTAAAAATTGGATGGAAGATACCAACCTGTTGCTCTGCTTAATTTCCCCCCGCCTGCTGCCTTAGTGCCTCCACCTACAGCCCATCTCTTAGGCTCAGTCACTACAGTGGCACTCTCTCTAGTAGCCCTTTTTATAAAAATTTCACAATGAGTCTTTTCATTTCAGCATATAGAAAATGATAGCTGGGGGAGCGGGAATAGATTTAAAACCAAAACTTTCATCGACCATCCATCCCAAAGCATCTCCTAATTGTAAGGAGAACCTAAACAATTAGAGTAGCATTTTATTATTTGATTAAGTTCTACCACATGATATTGGCACATCAAACAAAGCACATATACATTGTCGATACCTTATTGCAACTGAACCCCAAGATACTACACCCTATTCGATTGGTTACATAGTTCCAAAAAGACGGAGATGATATGAAAATTGACTTCTTTATTTCACTCACCAAGTAGCCATAGGAGTCTTGCCAGGATTTGTTTCTCAAAGATGAGCACTGTCATTATCTTCTTCCATTGGTCATTCCATAAGGTAAAACCTACAGTTATGAAACAATCATTGAAAGTGATTGTGATAGATATTGATTCCAACACGGGAGCATATTTATTCAGAAACTCTAGCACAATAACTCACCATAAATATTTAATGACTTCGAAAATACTTGGCATCTTTGCCAAACAATGCCCCATAGAAATTTTTTCAACTAAAAAAACTTTTTATCTTTGCTAAACTTTCCTAAGACACAATCAGGTCCATAAATGTTTCAATGCTACAATAATTAAGAAGGTTTAGTAAAATACTTTAAGCTCATCAACACGTTTAACAAACGTAGAAGTTTGAAGATTAAAAACTCTAGGGAGCTCAGTCCATCAGCACTAAGTGAAAGAGGGCTCTTCCAACAATCATATAAAATTTCAGGCTTGCACTTCTATCAAATGATTTAGTGGCAAGTGACTAACTAAGTAAACCAGAGAAGGTCGCAATTAGTATGAAGAGTGACCTACGAGTGATGGAGGAGAATGCGTGTTAAGAGTGATAAGAGGCTGGACAGAGGAAGAAGAAGCACTGTTCTGTTTCCCTCGAACAGAGCATTGAGAAGTAATTTTATATACTGAAAAATGAAAATAGTTATAGAAGATATTAGCAATTTGTACAACTACTGAAAATGACCATATCATATCTTTTACTTGCAAAAAATAAAAAAGACTAAATCATAAGTTTTTGTACGTAGATTATGAGATATGAGTTGCCATAAAAAGTCATGTGATGCGATGGTCAGTTCATATTACCTTATGAACTAATAAATACTCAATTCATCAAAACTCCATCATAAAATAATAAAATAAATAAATAAATCAGTAACCAACTAATTCAACAAGAAGAAATAGGAAAAATATATATTTACAAAAGTTAAACACCTCTGCAATAAATAAGTAACTAACTAATTGAACAAGAGAATATATATATATATACATAAGTTAAAAAACTCTGTAGAGGTTACTGTGATAACATAAACTACCATAAGATAGATTTTTGTATATGAAGACACTAAAGCATCTATGTCAAGCAAAACGTTACTACTCATGAGCAATAATGGATGTTAGGAGAAAGCACAATTTTTTCAATCCTCTTTACTACCAAAATGTTGGTCAAAGTCCCTAAAAAAAAAAATCATTGAGCCTTTTCAGTAATCAACATTAATTGTTCAACTTCTAATCTCTTCCACTATTCTATGTGTTTGAAATATTATATTCCTTTAAGAATTTATAATAAAACAACAGCAATCAAATAATTAAATAAATAAGAAGAAAGAGAAAGTTGGAACAACATTTTGTGGGTGTATAAGAAAGAGAGAAATTCAAATCTACCTTGCCATATTGGTGTATTGGATAAGACCACATATCCACATTGTGAGGGTCAATCCAACTAATTATCATAATTGATGCGGAAATATTGAAAGTTGAGAACAAATTTCGTTAAATCTTTTAAACCCAATGCATGAGGAGAAATGTTGTTTAGAACTATAGAAAAATCCATACAATCATTACCATATATAGAACGTATCCCTGTTACTGATATGTAAATAAAGGACAGGAACTTATCTAGTTACTTAGTTTGGGAGAGAGTGGGCTTGTGTGATGTGTACTATGTGTTGGGTTTGTAAGAAGTATATTTAGGTTGGCTTTGACAGTCGGGTAAAATTTGTGATTCTATGAAATATCTTACCCGACCCGGTAGGGAGGGGCTTTTGTATCCCACACATTGATGCAGGAGAATTGTCTAGAATTCTAGAAGTATTTTTCTGGTTAAGGTTCCCAGTTTGAGCTCAAGTTTCCTCCATGTGAGCTATTCTCTTCCATTATAGCCCATCAGAGACGTTCCCGTTTGAGTCCACTCGTGAATTTCATGATTCACGACCCTAACACCAAGTCTCAAGCTGCCCGTCAACATGCCTTCCAGCTTCTGCACGATTTTGATCTAGATCATCTGGGATTGGAGCACCACGACTTGCAGATGGAGACAACGGTGTCTTTCATGGAGATGGCAGTGACCCTAGTTGTCTTTTGATGACAAGGATCTTAAGGAATCGATTGCCGCTTTTGTTGCTCAACTGGATTCTATGTTTGTTGGTGGCGATAGTTTGTCTGTTCCCCCACAAGAGAAGGTTCGTCCAATCCCCTAGGGTGGTGGGAGAGTGGGCGGGAATCGCGATAAGGAGCAAGATGTGGGTGGTGGGTCACCAAACCATGATATCGAATCTACAAAATTCATACAAACTTCAGGACATGTCTCACCTTTTGTAAACACAATGCCTACATCTATTGTTTTAAATTTTAAACTTTAGCGTTGTAGATTTGGACATATGTCCAAGGAAAAGTTTCAATATATTAATGATTTAAATCTACCAAATTCTCTCAATTTAAACCTTGTATGATATGTCCACTTGTGAAACAAACTAGTAATCCATTTCTTATGAGTGATCATACAGCATGGTGAATTTTTAACCTAATCCATGTGGATCTAGATCCTACTGAATCCCCAACCAAGATGGATCATTGTATTTTCTTAATTTGGTTAATGACTTTTCACATGGAACTTGGAGGTCTTTAATGAAAGTCAAAAGTGAGACCTATTCAAGTTTTAAAAAATTCCTTAACTTGACAAAAAAAATCAATTTAACAGAGAGGTCAACTGTATTAAAACTAACAATTCACTTGATTTTTTCAACCAGCATATAAAAAAATTATTTTCTTCTTGTGGTTTCAGGGATGAGAGTTCATGTGTGCACACACGACAATAAAATGATGTAGTTGAGTGTAAAAATTGCTACATTTTTTATGTTGTGCAATCTCTAAAATTTTAGAGCTCAATGTTTAATAGATTTTGGGGCGATTATCTACTAACGACCACCTATCTTATTAGTAGAATGTCATATTTCGTTTTGCACAAAAAGAGACCTTTTGAAAAACTTAAAAACAAAATACCTAAGTTTTCACATCTTAGGGTTTTTGAGTGTTTATGTCATGCCACCACTGTTAAGTATTCAGGAATGTACTGCTTTTGTTCTTGTTCACGATCAGGAATTGCCATTAAGACTGCTCTCCACGCTAGACCAACTCATGTTCTACTTCCAATTTGTTATATCTACATGTAGTACAATAGAGATTGGAAGACGAATATAAATTGTAATTATTTTTAACATTTATAAATACAAACCAGAGCATTTTTCAAAACTTGCAATACTTAAAAAACAATTTATACTCGTTAGTTACCCATCTTTCCAACATAGAGGAACTGTTCAAGACACCAGTAGTACTCGAATTTCACTCCATGTATCACACGTTCAATCTTTCTAATCCAATCATAAAGAGTTCTTTTATTCATGTATAAGGAACTCAAATTTATGGAGTTTGTGTTTGTTTTCCTGCTGAACTAGCACTAATCCGTATGCAGGCATATGCAACTTTGCCTGAAGCACAACGTGGACATTACAAAAATGTTCAACAAAGATATTCTAACAAAATTTAAGGATTTATATATTGGGAATTGTTCAGATTAATCTTAAATAAGACTTATGAATTTTGGTTTACGTTGTTTCAAATTATATGAAGCATCTCCTACTTAAATCTTTGTTATTTCTAGAGACATATTATATAGCAAGGATTAATTATGAGATAGATTAGTTCTTGTATTTTGATCTCTAAGTGCTACTAAAATGGTTTTGGTATAATATTTTTCTCTATTTTTTTTCTATATAAGCCTAGTTTTTTTGACCTTTAACTTCTAGGGAAACCGTTGCAGATTATGATTAGGGATATTTCTTATTCTTTCTTGTTTTGTGTGCATGAGTGTGCATGCACATGTATTATGATTGTTTGGATTTGCTAGCTTAGAGCTTTCTATTTTTCTTTTGTCTGTCACATATAATTACTACCGATAACGTGGCAAGAAAGTTACATGTCAGAGGTACTCTACAATCAATTGCTATAGAATCAACGTTCAGCATGCCCTGTATAGCTTATAGTTTATTAGCCACTAGGCCAATTTAATTCCATTATTCCAAGCGCCCCCTTGTTTTCACTGACTCCAACTGCTACTGCTAAAGTTGAATATATGAGTGCTAAATTTTGCATGCATGTTTGAAAAATTAGAACTTAATTATTAATTGTTTATTGCCAATTTCTAGGAAGTAAACATTTTTATTACATCCCCTTGGGGACTTGGTTGTGCTTTTGCGGTCCATCTATAATTTTAATGTTATCTTGATGGAGGAAGTTCTTGTTTCAATAATTTGTTTAGTCTTGATACTTGCTTTTTCTTCTCAGGTGCTAGTACCATTTCGGGATTCTTTGCTTCAGCTTGTAGTTTACCCTTTGATTATACCAGAACCCAGGTTCAGAAGATGTAACCCAATGCTTAGGGACGGCTTCCCTACTCTGGTTCTTTAGATTTTGCTTTGAAAACCTTGCAAAGTGGAGCACCTTTGAAGTTCTACGTTGGATTTCCAGGATATTGCATTAGAATTGCTCCCCATGTGAAGCTACTTCTTTCTCTTTGTCTAAATGTGACAGATGTCCATATTGGACTTGACTTCTCTAGCCAAGAAGCTCGAATTGCTTATGGGCTTGTATTGTTTTTATCTAGTTTCCGTAGGATAGAGATTTGTTTTTGCAGGTGAACCTTTTATAATGTTCTTTCCGCTATCTTGCAGGTTTTGGCTAATTTTGAAAGTTTCAAACCATTCAAGTAAAACCGTTCCTTCGATAATTCTCACTGTGATGGAAGTAGGCTTCTACAATTTTCCTAAATTGTAACTTTGAGGAAATAATTGCATCAGGGTGTTTATGTTCTGAACCTAGAGGCGGTCATTTGAAAATTCTTGAAAAGAAATATGCAAATGAAATAAAATTTAGTCACTAAACAATTGTTACTGCATCAAGTTAAGCATTCACTCCGCGGGCAAAGCTTTGATGAATAAAATTTGTTTCTATTATGCTTCTTAACTTTGATTATGGGATGTGATGGTCGGTTTGAATGGTTTTATTATACAAATTATGCTTGTATGTGAACATGCTATATTTGTTTCACTTGAGGAAAGGTAGTTTGTAGAGTTGTGAATTTATTTCTTTTAAAGTTATATTATATGACAAACCAACTAATTTCCTGATAGATTGTTGGTAGAAACCATTTAATTTTTGTAGCAAACATAGAAGAAATTATTCAATAATTTTTGTTTATTGTCATGAAAATACAACAAACTACAGACAAGAGTCTATCGTTTATGTAAGAGAAAGAGTATTACACTCAGTATTTGAATAAAACTTAAGAAAAATGACTAAATATATATAATGTCATTGATATTTGTGCTTTGATCTATTATACTGACATAATAAAGCTCATTATCATCCTTAATTGTATCTTTCCACATTCTATTCTCATCTACGAAATTCAAAGGCAAAGCAAAAAGTGCTAGAATGTGTTGTTCTCCTTTCTTTGGTTCTTCAAAATATGCCCTCCATCCTCTGTTTCTTTGCCATGGTAGTGGGTTGAACGTCATCTCCTGCATAATGTTTCCAATGTGGAGTTAATAAACTGTTCTTACATTTAGCACCACCATCTCCGAAGCCTGTGCACAAATTTGAACCATAGGGATGAGATAGTTGACTTCTTCATTTTGCTTCACCAGTTGCCATTGAAGTCTTGCTCAGTTCTATCTGCCCGTGAGTGAGCATTATTCTAAACTTTTTTCATTGATATTCCCATTTGCAGCACCTGCAGTCAAGGAGTAATCATATACCAGGGGAGTTTGCAATAGACATTGATGCAAAAACTGCATCATACTTCTTTAAGAACTTGTAGAAATCTATGGCGAGGCTATTAGGACAACATTGAACTCATTAAATGGTTCATTAATGACAATTCTAGAAATCTATTATGACAATTTTAGCTTCTTAAATATTTCAATTCTGTAATGATTAATAAGGTTCAGCAAAATATTTTGACCTCATCATCACATTTAGGGAATTTAAAAGCTAAAAGATTGAGAGGCAGCAAGGAAAATACCATGCGATCAACATGGTTGGCTTCTATATTTCTCTAAGCAAGCAACAACTGCGAAGACCTCTTGATTCCACCTTTCCTTTTTATTTTAATTGGTCCACGGATGTCCATACATGGACTAATGGAAAAAAGTTTCTTACAATTTTCTAAATCCAAAGCATGTGGAGAAATGTTACTTAAAACTTCATGTAACTTCGAAGATTGATAAGATGATACCAAATATGCCCCGCACTCCTCCACCTCCATTTCCAGGCTACATGATTTAATTGAAACCCCAACGTCAACCTTTGCACCCGTACGGTAGGTGAATTGATTCAGTTCATTGAACCACAGAGGGGCTACAGAAACCCAAAATCCATTTGGTCCAATAGATGGGAGTTCATGGATAGAAAAGGTTAAAGGCTTTTTTAGAGCAACTCCATTCACTTGAAATTCACAAAGAAAGTGGGGAACAGGACTGCTGCCATCAGTTATTCCTTTACTTGGATTCCCACACTCCTCGACCTTTTGTTTTTTACTTTTTCTTTGCCGAGTGTCAAGATCATGCAATTGACAAAGAATTAACAGAAGACATCCACTCATCCACCACTGCGCATTTTTCAATAAGCAACAATCAATTTTTCCAGATGAACGAGTAATTCCCCGGTTGAAACATTCTGGTATTTCAGGCGCCAGCGCCGGGCCAACCAAAATTTCAATGAACTCTGACTGTAAAATAAAGCCAAAAAGAGAAAGACGTGAGTTGCTTTACTTTAAGTTGGCAAACAATAAGATTTCTTGATTTCAACAAGGCAATACACTATGATATAAAGGAGAGATTAAACTTACTCTTAATTCAATGAACGGGCTCCGTGGGTGTGGGTATAGGCTCTTGTATGGTATGCCGTCCGAACCAATATGGATAGACACAAAAGTGCGGTCAGTGGTCGATAAAGCACACCAGTCCAACTCGCTATTCGAAAACTTCAGTGACGCACAATTTCTTAAATCCAACTGCCTTAGGCGCAGTGGTAAATTTGGTAATGTTAGAAGTTGAGTACAACCATCTAGGTAAAGTTCATCAAGCTTGGAAAGATGGACCAAATATGGTATTCTTGTGAACTTGTTTCCAGAGAGATTTAAAGCCTCAAGTGAAGATAAGCAACTAAAATCATCTGGGATCATTTCATCCAATAAATTGCAATACCCCAAATTTAGTATTCTTAAACTTGAACATGAGAATAGAGGCTTTGGCAATACTTGAAGGCTGCTACAATTTCTCAAATGTAGCACATGAAGGTTGAGAAGTTGAAATACACTCATTGGTATTGTTGTCAATTTGTTCCCAGATAAATTTAAGCACTTGATTGAAGGCAAACAACTAAGATAACTAGAGATGGTTGTATCTGAAAGATTGTGATAACTCAAATCTAATTCTTCTAATAAGCTCAAACTTGAGAAACAATTTTGGAGTGAAATCCTAGAGGCATTTGAGCCACTACTCCCAATGCTTGAAACACTAAGTCTTGGTCCTGAGATAGAATCTATGCGTGAGAACTTTTTATTGACAAATTGTGGAACAAAGCCTCTCGCAAAAAAACACCCATACCTCTTTTGAGTAAGTTTCCTATATCTTAAGCTACTACATAAATTGAGATACTTAAGAGAAGATATGTTCTTAAATGATATTGGGAACACTTTTATCTTAGTCCCTATCAAGTCAAGGAACCTTAAAGATTTCATATTACCAACAACATCTGGGAACTTCTTGAGTTTTGAACAACCAGCAAGATTAAGAAATTCAAGAGATTCCCAATTGATCTCATTTGGGAGTCCATTAAGATGCCGGCAACCTTCCATATCCAATTCCCTTAGCTGTTTTAGATATCCAAGTGATGAGTGGACCTTTGACAAGCTTTTACAATGTTGAAGATCTAATTGCTTAAGGTTCGGGACTCCACTGAACTCTGGGATCTCAATCAAGTTATTCGAAAAACTCATATCAATGTATTTGACTTTGTCAAAACTCTGTTCTAAGTATAAAAGAAAAAGGCGGGTAAGTAAAATGAAGAGTAAAACAAGTACAAAGAACATACATTCATATAAATAAAAAATCATACCTTGCGGCCATCCCATCGTTTGATAGAGTTATGGGAGAGTTTAAACACAACAAGATTGTTTGGATGGAAACCAATTGGCAAACATTCTAAAGGATATTCAAACCATTCTAAGTAACGTAACTCATTGCTTAACATAAAGCTTGAAGGATCTCCATGCCATTCTAGAGTGTGAGTACCACAATGAGACCAAAAGTCACAGATGACAAGTATTTTCAATCTTTTCATTTTTGAGAATGCTTCCAAACACAATTGCTCTTGTTTTGGTAATGGTTCATTTAGAACAATACTTTCAACGGCATTAGTTCCCTAAAACATAAGAAAACAAATATTAAGTTGCAACAATATCTGATAAATACTTCCAATAATTGCTAAAACCAAGAAAATAAATAGAAATATGTGATAGAAGGTTTCATAAATACTTCAAAGAATTGGTACCAAATATACTTCTTTACATTACATACTAATTAATCACTTACAGTATCATTCTTCAATACATGAATGATATCTTCAGCGTACCATAATCTACTACGCTTCCCAGGCTCATTTGGAGACTCCTGACGAACAATTTCTTGACCCATTTGCTTTAACAAATTATGCATTCGAAATGCTCCATTTAAGTACTTTATAAGGCAATTGTCCTTAAGAACTTCAATATCAATTGCCAAATAATGACCAAGACATTCCAATTTTTGGGTATCTTCAGGTGTATAATTTCCATTAAACAAACATGCAATATCTAAAAACAACATCTTTTGTGAATCCTCCAATTCATTAAAACTTATTTGAAGTTTATCCAAAACATCTGCCTTAGGATTTGCTTGTAGTTGATCTCGAGCAGCCTTCCATGCATCTATTGATCTGTCAAATAAATATGAACCAAAAACTTCAAGAGCTAAAGGTAAGCCTTCAGCATAACTCATGATTTCTTTAGACAATTCTACATAATTTTCTTTAGGATGGTCTTTGTGAAAAGCTTTCCAACTAAAGAGCTCTAAAGATTCATCATAATTTAACACCTCAACCTCATAACAATCATCCACATGTCTTTTTAACAAATGATGATTTCTGGATGTTACGATAATTCTACTACCTTGTCCAAACCAACTGTGACTCCCCGCTAGTCCTTTTAATTGGTTTTCAGTATCCACATCATCAAGAACTATAAAAACCTTTTTGTTAAATACTCTCTTTGCTATCACCTTAATTCCTGCATAAGTATTCCATATGCTTAAACCACTTTCCTTAAGAATCTCACAAATAAGTTGTCTCTGTAGATTAACTAGACCATGACTTCGACTCTCTTCTCTTACATGAGCAATAAAACAACTAGCCTCAAATTTTGGAGAAACTTGATCATAAATGACATTTGCTAGAGTTGTCTTACCAACTCCTCCCATTCCACAAATTCCTATAAAACGGACATCATCCATTCTCATAGAGAGTAAGGAGATAATTTTAGGAACTCGAGAACATATTCCAACAAGACCTTCATAAATTGTTGATGTGTTAAGTCTTACTTCATCAAGAATTTTTTGACTAATCTCTTGAACAACCATTGATTCATGCCTATAAAAAAAATAATTTAGAATTAATGTCAGAAGGATTTAAAAGTTTCCTTATTTTAGTTTCAAGTAAATAAAATATTCTTTCATAATCCAAAGTTTGGTGTAGTGATAAGTAATGATCATACCTATTGTCTACATGCCATCCAGCAAGAAGACCAATATCTTGTAAAGCATTAGTCCACACTTTTATGTCCTTTTCATCAACCTCAGGGTTTGCTCTATGTTTGGCAAAAGCTTCTGCAAAACTTCCCTCTTGCTTTCGTATGTTGGAGGGATCCACATGGTAAAATATGGGCAAAACTATCATCCTGGTCTCTCTCCTGCATTTCATGATCTTGGTTAGTTCAATCAAGCACCATTTAGAGAAAGCATACCTCTTTGAGATTACAACAATTGCGTATTGAGATTCTTGTATTTTTTTTAAGAGCTCTTGAGAAATATATTTTCCTCTCTCCAATTTTTCATCATCTCTAAAGACAATGATGCCTTTCTTCTTCAAAGCCGCATATAAATGGTCTGTAAAATTTTTGCGTGTATCTTCACCATGGAAACTGATAAAAACATCGAATGTCCATTGCAAAGATGAAGCAGGAAAAGAAGAAGATAGAGGAGAAGGGACTCTTGAAGTGCCAATGGACGCCATTAGAGAATTTTTGGAATAAGAGGAGAACTGTGAGACCTTGGTTTCTGAACAAGGATTGGGTAAGGCGGCCTTATGCAAAGTAATCACTCGGCTTTTATTGGGAGCGCAAGCACAGTCAACCTTAGCAAATTGTTGGGGCTGCTTCAGGAGATCGCTGGGCCCCTTCGCATTTTAATGCTGTATGACGCTATTGAATGATAAATGAAATAGAAGAAAATGACACTTTTTATTGAGAATTAAAGGAAATGAGTAATCTTTTTAAAAGATAAATAAAATTGAATGATAATGTGGGAATCCAAAACTACTCGATCTTACAACACTTTTGACCTCAAGTTCATGTTTTAATGAGATTATGAGTGGTGAACTTTTCTTAAATAAGTTTTCTTTTTGAATAAAACATGTTACTCAAAAATAAATAATGCTAATATTAGTTACTGCAAATTTTATTCAATAGGTAATAAATAATTCTACTATTTTTTTAACTAAAACATAAAAACTTGCGAAAAATTATGCATTTGTTATTGATCCATACTTTGAATGTCAAGAGCTGCTCAAGGCACTTGTAAAACACTAACTACTTGCTATACATTACATGCTGCATTATTTTACTAAAGCCTATTACAGAGATATTTATTTTCTTATAAGAATTATATCTCATAAACAGTGATCAAATGATATTTTCAAAAATCAGCGTCGCAAAAAATTGGTCCACAAAGAGGAAATTTCTCTTAACGTTGCTTTGAATTTAACTTCCATGCCTATTGCTTATGAGCACTATATATATCTTTCATCTTCATCTTCATAAATATGTTTATCACTGTTATATGTACACCAATTGGCTAAGTTTTATGCCTGACCCCTTTTGAATTTCAATATGGTTGTCTTGAAGCACCACTTTCATGCGTTTGTGAGTCCTTTTTGACCATCCTGTATATGGTGGGCCAGCTAGATTCCTGTTTTTTCATGTTTTCATACAACAGCTAAACTTATTTCTGAATTTGTAAGAAATGACAGGACACTAATTAAAAATCAGCTTTTCTTTTTCAATGTTAACGTTGTTTGATCAATAAGACTCTGTGATTGGATGTCGGCTAGAAAAAATCTATAGAAAATCCATTCTCACCACACATTGTTCAGCATGAACTTCCAAGGATTTTCATGTCTATCAAGGTTTATAAGGTATTTTCAACAATCAACGTCCTTGACAAGTAGATCAAGATGGGGAAATTTCTAGGATGTAGAGACTTGCCCCGCATGAAACTTCCATGCATGTTGCTTCTATGCACCATGCCCATGAGAAGAAAAGAAAATCTGTCCTTGCTATTGAGACTTCGTAACTTTGTGTACGTTTAACTACTGGGTGCCAATGACCCTTTCAAATTCAATTCTAGCCATCCTTCTTCTATCGCCTCTGTCCTTCATCACTCATCTACATTGCTCCCAAGGAATCTTGTGGATTGTCCCACCAAGAGGCATATCATACTATTTGCCATTAATTTCTGTAAGAAAATAAGAAATTGTGAGGGAGCATGAAGGATTTTTCTATTGCTGTAACTATCTTTACAATGCTTGCTATATATTTATAGAGATGTAGCCTAGCCTAGGAAAGGTAAACCAAATATTTATAATAATTACAATGATATTGTGCCTAATCATAGGTACTAATATGGTAATGTATTAGATGAGGCAGCTGTCTATTAACACTCCCCCTTAAGCCAGAGATTTGAATAAATCAAATACTTTGAGCTTGGAGAGAAGATGCTAATGTTGCTTGCTATTGAGTGCTTTAGTGAGTAGGTTAGCAAGTTATTTCTTGGTTGGTACATGTCGTGTCATAATGATTCCTTGTTGAAGCTTTTGGTATCAATAGCCAAACGATTGATACCAAACGATTGTTTGGTAGATAGCTGTTAATAGACAACTGCCTCACCTAATATGAAAAAAAGGAATGATAGTCCTAATGAAGAAGGAAGAAATGAAAAGACATCTAAAAAACTAAGCTTCCTTCCATTCGATGTTGATGATCTTGATATATGCACAATGGTGTTGACATGGATCAATGCTCTTAAAGACGCAGCCAATATGTCAATTGGAAGCTGCCATCCTCGCTACTCATCAATGTTCAGAAGATGTTTTCAAGAATCATGCTCCAAGAGTCTTACGTTCATATTGGTTTTGTGCACTAGGTCAACATTGAGATGTGCAAGCAATGAAATAAATTTCGAAATTGTTAATAGACAGCTGCCTCACCTAATACAAAAAAAAGGAGCGAAAGCTAGGATTGTTTGGTAGATAGTTGTTCCTGTCATATTGGTTTTGTGCACTAGGTCAACATTGAGATGTGCAAGCAATGAAATAAATTTCGAAATTGTTAATAGACAGCTGCCTCACCTAATACAAAAAAAAGGAGCGAAAGCTAGGATTGTTTGGTAGATAGTTGTTCCTGTCATATTGGTTTTGTGCACTAGGTCCACATTGAGATGTGCAAGTAATGAAAAGAATTTCGAAATTGTTAAAAGACAGCTGCCTCACCTAATACGAAAAAAAGGAGCAGAAGCTAGGATTGTTTGGTAGATAGCTGTTCCTTTCATATTGGTTTTGTGCACTAGGTCCACATTGAGATGTGCAAGCAATGAAAAAAATTTCAAAATTGTAAATAGACAGCTGCCCCACCTATACGAAAACAAGGAGCAGAAGCTAGGATCGATTGGTAGATAGCTGTTCCTGTCATGGCTACGTGGATCAGTGCTAAATGTCTTAATGAAGAAGGAAGAAATGAAAAGACATCTAAAAAACTTAGCTTCCTTCCATTGGATGTTGATGATCTTGATATCTACGCAATGGTGTTGACATTGATCAGTGCTCTTAAAGACGCAGCCAGTACGTCAATTGGAAGCTGCCATCCTCGCTACTCATCAATGTTCAGAAGATATTTTCAAGAATCATGCTCCAAGAGTCTTACGTTCATATTGGTTTTGTGCACTAGGTCCACATTGAGATGTGCAAGCAATGAAAATGAGTGCTTGACAGTAGAAACTTTGCAGACGAGTTCACACTGGATGCCGCGATCCCTCATCTCGCGAATTCCAACCTGATGGCCCTTCTTCTGTGATAGGCTAGCATATGGTAGGGCGGATACATTTCTAGCTCCCAAAGTAATATTGATGTGATCTTCGAAACCTAAAGCAATTAGCCGGTAAGAAATTGGCCACCAAATTTAACACGAAGACTATCGATAATTACGTTCATTGCTGGTTGTTCTAGATTTTATCAGAAAAGATAAAGGCCGTTGGGATTCTAATTATGTACCGATAAAAACAAACTCTTGTCAGATTTGTGATGTTGGTTTCATAAAGTTCTTTTATTAATTCAAAGGAATTTTGTTTCTGTCATTCAGGTTGGCTTCTATTTAGGCCATTATAGGAATATGCTAGTTTTTGGGATCTTTATAACATTAATCTCAGAGAATAAATAAGAACATTAAGACAAGTTTTTGGACCAAACCCAACCATGTGTATTTCCTTTATTGTGGACGTTGATTGGGGCATTCTGGGAAGACCAATCTACTGCCTTGGAAGGATTATTCCTGTTATGAAAAGTCGTTCTTGCACGTCAATGAGTCCACCATTTTGTGTTATATAATTTTGGTCTAAGCATGATACTAAACATCATATCATAAACGACATGCTAAAATATGTCTTTGCATAAGTTAAAATGTTATTGTCCATCCTCCAATTGTTTGATACAGCTCTAAAGCATTATAGGCCCAACAAGATTGTCTGACTAAAAATTTTAGCATAGATTCAAACAAATATTGAAACCATTAAGATAACTTATCACCACTACTTAGATTGAAATTAGTGGATCTTACTAAACAATTCACTGCAACAATTATGGGTATCTTCTTCACCAACTAAGCGTTTAATGAACGAAATTTATTTCTGTTCTTGTTGTTTTTTTGGCATGTGATGGGCCACATGGTTTTGTAACGCACATTACAGATTCTGGTAAAGATACTACATTTATTCCATTTTTTGTCAAATAGGTAGTAAAGCTGTGAATTTACTACTCTGTGGGTTTATATTATGCAGCAAAACTAACTAATTCTTTAGTTATTTGTTATCATTATAGAGTTGCTACTTTTTTTTTCTAGGAGAAAGGAACAATGAGAGAACTTTCAAAAGATGGTGGTAAGAGAACAACGCCAAGACTGGAACAATGCATGAACAAATCGAGGGCATATAAGAGTAAGAGCATATCAAATTTCAATTCTCCATTATATTAAACTTCACTATTATATATAAGTAGAGAAACAAAGTAAAAGATATCACCAAATTTTCCTCTGCAAAAGTACGACATCAAACTATTATTACATTTGTCTATTAGGCCAAAATCCATGATTTCTTTCGTCCTTAGAATAGTCAAGAGGATATATTCTTTCTTGCTTTATATAAACTTTGCTGCTTTTAAAACCTGCTTCTACTGAAAAACAAATAGAAGAAATTATTCAATGACCTTTTGAAAAACTTCTCGGGAAAACAATTACGTTTAGATGATTTTATTCTTATTTGTGTTTTGATCTACTGATAATTCTTGCAATTGAATAGCGGAAGAATCTAAAATGGAGATTGAATGTGAAACTACTTCCATGCTTTTGCATTATAATGTTGCCTTTGTGTGCGTCAAAAGTTGCGTTCTCTTCCTTTGAAATCAGGGCAATTATATGTGCAAATGGTAGCTATAAAATGCAGTGCAATTATCGGAAGATTCTATGCTTTTGCACTAGCGAAAATCAAGCTTTTCTTTCTATTAGACCGCAACTACTACACAATTCAAGGTCTTCGACTTTGTCTTATTCGAATTTGACCAGAAACAAATTCACGTGATATTTTTCCCAACCACTCAAGAAAGTAGAATTCATTATCTATGTGCACTTTGAGCAATCTCCAAATCCATAAAAGAATTCATTACGTGGATTGAGTTCCACCCTTTGCTTGCACCACAAGCATGCAGTTCTTTTTCGCTCCAAATGTTTAATGGTTCTGAAATTGCAAATTTTGGAAATCTAGACACCAGAATATACTAACTTCTTAAAGAACATTGTAATGGACAAGTAACCTCATAAATCCATAAACTAACTTTAGTGATAAATTTAATAAGCGAGTATAAATTTATCACCACGGTCTTCTAGGGTTTGAAATCAAACATGGTAGGTAGGTAGATTGTTGTTCCTATCATGCCTACGTGAATCAATGCTAATCGTATTAACGAAGGGGAAAGAAATGAAAAGACATTGAGAGACACTTAGACTCCTTCCATTCCACGTCGTATAACGTGGCTCTTAAGTCTGCAGTCAGTAAGCTTGTCGGTTGGAAACAAATTTATAGGATATCCATTCCCCATGACTACTTGTGTAGCATGATTGAGATGGATATCCATATCCACTAATGTTCAGAAGATGCCCTCAAAAAATCAACGTCGCGAAAAGCTAGTCTAAGATGAAGAAAATTTCGGGATCTTAATGCTTGCTTTGAATGATACTTCCGCTCATATTGTTTTTGTGTGCAAACAGGAAAAATCTGTGATCCGGTGCTTCACTATTTATTTCTCAACCTTAAAACACTTTTATCGTCAAGTTCATGATTTAATTACGTTACAGATGGTGACCCTTACTTAAATAAAATTATTTTGTGAATAAATATGTGATTCGAAAATAAATGATTTTAATCTTAGCTACTGCAAGTTTTATACTTCAACAAATAGTCATTACCTAGAGTTGATAAAAAAGATTTTTATGAAATCCTTTTTAACCACTTTATATCTATCCATATTATGTGAATTATCATGATTTTGTGCAGTAGTCGTGACGATGGGTTCACAACTAAGGGTAAATATTGCCATGCATGACATAGTTTGGAAATAAGGAATATATAATTATCGTTGGTTTAGTTCCTTCAACATAAGATTATTGTTTGTCAGATTTAACTAAGCATTACCAAAAACAATATTTAATGATATTTGGATTTTGGGTTTTCCTATTTTATTGCAAAAAAAGCGCCACGCAATCACTTCAACATGACCTTAAGACTTTTAAAACAAAAATCTTTACATCATATCTGTTTTTGAATAATAATTTTAGAATTATTTGTTATAACCGCATTTTTATGAAAATTTTGTAAAATTCAGGACAATTATAACAGCAGAGGTTAACTATAAATGCAGTGCAATTATGCGGGAGATTCTTCGCTTTTGCACTAGCAATAATTTAGCCTTTCTTTCTATTAGACCGCAACTATTACATAATTCGAGGTCCCCGACTTTGTTTCATTCGAATTTGGCCAGAAATAAAATCAAGTGGTATTTGTTCTAGCCACTCGAGAAAAGTAGAATTCATTATCTGGTGTGCACTTTGAGCAGTCTCCAGATCCGTAAACGACTCTGGATAGGTTAAAATAGATAGTTATTAATTAGAAAAATAAAAGGGAGATGATATAATGTCCCTAGGAATGTTAGGTCCATATCCCCACGTCGAAAGAGGACGATGTTCGGTGGAGAGGAGATCCAAGTAGATTCCATAAGCAGCCCATGTTTGTTTCTTACGTGGATTGAGTTCCAACCTTTCCTTCCCCACAAGCATACCCTTTTCTTCACTCCAAATGGTTCATGATTCTGAACTTACAAATTTTATAAATATAGACATCAGAATTTACTAACTTCACAAAGAACACTGTAATGAACGAGTAACCTCATAAATCCATAAACTAACTTCAGTGATAAGTTTAATAAGCTAGTATAAATTTATCATCACAATCTTGTTGGGTTTGAAATAGACATGGTAGATAGGTAGATTGATGTTCCTATCATGCCTACGTGAAACATCGCTGAACATATTAATGAAGGTGGAAGAAATGAAAAGACACTGAAAAAATCTTAGCTTCCTTCCATTCCATCTCATATAACGTGGCTCTTATCTATGCTGTCAATAAGCCAGTTGGTTGGAAATTTTTTACAGGATATCCATTCCCCATCACTCCTTGTTTAGCATGATTTAAATGGATATCTGTATTCATAAATGGTCAGAACCATAAAATCAACATCGAGAAAAACTAGTCAAAGATGAAGAAATTTTCACGATGCTAACGCTTGCTCCAAATGAAACTTCCGTCCATATTGTTTTTTTGTGACGTGCAAGCAGGGAAAATTCGTGATCCAGTGCTTCATTGTCTATTTCTCAACCTTACAACAATTCTATCCTCAACTTCATGTTTTAATTAGGTTATAAATGGTAAGCCTTTCTCAAATATTTTTTTTTTTGCAAATAAAATATGTCATTTGAAATAAATAATTGTAATCTTAATTATTGTAATTTTTATACTTCAAAAAATAATTCTATTTTTATTACCTAGAGATAAGTTGATTTTTTATGATTTTTTTTTTTAACCACTTCATATCCATCCAAATTGCCTCAATTATTATGATTTTGCGCAATTGTCTTGACGATGGGTTTACAACTAAAGGCAAGCTTGGCCATACATGACTTACTTTGAAAATGTTGACTACATAACTACCATTGGTTTAGCACTTTTAAGATAAGATTAATGTTCGCTAAATTTAACTAAGCACAACCAAAAACAATAGTTAATGATATTTTGATTTTGTGATTTTTTTTATTGCAAAGAAAGTACCAAGCAATCACTTCAACAAGGCCTTAGAGACTTTAAAAGTAAAAATCCTCACATCATAGAATTTTTTTTCAAAATTATAATCTAAAAATTATTTCTTATAATCACATTTTTAAATTCTTTAAGTTCAAATAAAAAAGAATTATAAAGGTTTTGTAATTATCCATTTTTTTGAAACACAAATATTGCTTTGGAATCTCATTAATCTCCCGAAGCCTCATTATAGAGTAAATGGATTCATAATACAAAGTGTAAAAGAACCTCAGTAATGCAATTGGACATAAAAGGTACCATGGCTTAGAGTTGGCGGGGTCTCCTCAAGTTAAGGCTCACACTTACCTTTGTTCTCTCGAGTCCTACATATTGTTGTCAAAAGATTTATAATGATCTTCGGCAAGTTGCAGAAATAGTGGATTAGTATGATTTAATTTGGACAGGTGGCATTACCAAACATAATTTCATTGGATGACTTGTTTGTAGGGACAAACTTTCTACAGCAACAGAAATTGTATGATGGCTTCCTTCGGTAAACATATATTGTGATTTTTGTCAATCTCATTTAGAAAATAAAAGTCATCTCTTTTTTGAATGTGCATGGACAAGGATGATTTGGAAAAGTATTCTTGCTCAGAATGGAATCCAACGTGACATTGGAGGATAGAGTGAAGAACTACATTAGATGATCAAAGCAATAAAAGAAAGGGATTTAGCTATCAAACTTCTCATGATATCTTTCTTAGCTTGTATTTATTGTATATGGGTTGAACGAAATAAAAGACGTTTTTAGGAGAAAACAATGGATATCCCTATTATCTTAGTAAAAATAAAGAAAATAATACGGGGGAGAGTTTTTTTGTTTAGAAATATAAAATCTTCTCAATGCAATGTTATTTTGAGTGAGATTTGGAGGCTTCCAACTTCCATCTTTTCATAAATATGGTGACTTTTGTAATACTGGAGTATGCTCATGTGCTTTGTACTTTAATATGTATTAATACAATTTACCTTTCCACCAAAAAAAAAAAAAGTATTGCTTCCATCTTCATCTTCATAAACACATCTATTACTACTGTATGTACTTCTATTGGCTAAGGTCGAACGCCATCTTTAAGCACCATCTTCACACAGTTGTCAGTCCTTTAATCATCTTTCGGCATATGGCTGGGTAGTTAGATTCTTGTTCTCAGGTTTTCATAGAATAGTATTGAACCTATTCATGAAGATGTAAGAGATGACAAGACATTAAGCCAAAATTAGTTTTCTTTTATTCAACATTGTTTGACGCCGCTGTTGCAAAGTGCTTGGGACCTTTGATTGGGTGCTAGTCGGAAAAATCTACAGGGAATCCGTTGTCACTGAATTTCCAGGAATTTTAATGTCTTATCAGTATTTGGAAGGTATTTTCAATGATCAACATCCCAAAGAAATAGTTCAAAGAGAAGGAAATTTCCAGGATGCAAAGGCTACCTGTAAAGCCCGTGAAAAGCAGAGAAAATTTGTTCTTGAAGTTGAAACTTTATAGACGTTTCCACACTGGGTGTCAGGCGCACTCTTATATTCCGATCTAGCTGTCCTTCATCACTCATCTACATTGCTAACAATAAATCTTTTGGATTGTCCGACCAAGAGACATATATCACTGTTTGGCATTACTTTCGAAATATCTCCATTCATTCGCCTTCCTCGCGAGTTATGGCAAAGTTTTAGTTGGCTCACAGGATAACTTCACGCGTTTTGCAGTCCTCCTTTATGACCTTGCCATACATGGCAGGCAGGTAGATTGCTGTTCTTATCATGCCTACATGAATCAGTGTTGAACGTATTAATGAAGATTGAAGAAATGAAAAGACTTCTGAGAAAAACTTAGCTTCCTCTTCCGTTAGAAGTCGATAATCTTGACATGGATAGTGCTCTTAAATATGGAGTCAATAAGTCAACTGGAAGTTGCCATCCCATCCACGACTTTGTTTAGCATGGTTTTGGGGGATCTTCGTATTCATCAATGTTTAAAAGACATTTTCAAGAATCATGGTTCAAGATTCTTGAATGAAATGGACGTTCACATTGCTTTTGTGCGCTAGGTCCATATTATGATATGCGAGCAACGAAACTCTCTGCTTGATGCAAATTTCAACCTAGTGGCCCTTCATCTGTTACTCTTGTGTGACTGGCTAGTGTATGGTAGGGTGGATACGTTTCCAGCTTCGAAAGTAACATTGATATGATCTTAGAAACCTAAAGCAATTAGGCAGGGAGAAATTGGCCGCCTAATCAAACACGGAGACCTGTAATAATTATGTTTTTTGGCCATTGTTTTACTTCTCATCCGATGAGATAAAGGCTGTGGAATTCCAATTATATATCCAATAAAATCATATACTTGTTAGACTTGCGATGTTGTTTTCAAAAAGTTCTTTTACTAATTAAAAGAAAAGTTATTTCTCTGAATTAAGTCGGCTTCTATTTGGGCCATTATAGGAATATGCTAGTTTTTTGAATCTTTATAACATTAATTATAGAAATAACACAACATAGGGTTGTAAAGGAGAATCCGTGAGCTAGAATAATCTTTATAACATTAGTCATAGAAATAACACAATATAGCGTTGTAAGGGAGAATATGTGAACTAGAACAATATTGGGCCGTTCTACAAAGCCCACTCATCTCATTGGACGGACCATTCATGGTCGTGAATAGTTGTTCCTCCCGTAGATGGTAAGGTAGTTAGATTCCCATTCTATCATATTTTCATAGAACAATGTTGAACCTATTCCAGAAGATGTAAAAGATGACTAGATACTGAGCCGAAATTACCTTTCTTTCATTCAATGTTGTTGACGAAACTGATACAAAGTGCTTGGGTAGTAAGAGTCTCTGATTGGATGTTGCTAGAAAAAAATCAACAAAAAATTCATTCTCATTGCACACCATTCAGCATGAACTTCTAGGAATTTTTACATGAAGAAGTTGTCTAAGGTGAGGATTGCCTTGAATGAGACTTCCAAGAATTTTCATGTCTATCAATGTTCATTCCTATAATTGGTAAGAAGATATTTTCAACAATTAATGTCAAGAAGAAATCGATTAAGAGAGGATATTTCTAGGATGTTGAGGCTTGCTCAAAATTATATTTTCATGCATATTACTTTTGTGGTCTAAGATAAAAAAGTAGAGAAAATCCTTGACATTGAAACCTTTTGGACGTTTCTACACTCAGTGCCCATCGCTCCGTCAAATTCCTATCTAGCCATCCTTCATGTATTGCTTCTTTTCTCCATTATGGAAGTGCTATCCTTAAGTCAAATGGATGAAGCTACAAAAAAAGGTTCCATAGGTTAAAATAAAGTTATTGATTAAAAAAAAGAAAGATAATATTGTTAAGAAATCTATAGTATAATTAAATTAATTTTTAAGTTAGATAATAAAATTTTTCACATAATATCAAAATATTTTTTTAATATCTCTCTAATTATGACTAAATTCTGAGTCCATCATAAAATATTATTAATGATTTGATATTTGTTCATTACTGTAAAGGATTTGTAAAATTGCCCCACATCACAAAGCATACGTAAGTACAATTCTTTAAACTATAAAAGGTTTCATGGAGTTGATTTTGAAATTAGACAATAAAATTTTTAACAGCCATGATTTGTAGGAATGTAGGGTCCAAACTCCCACGTGGGAGGAGGACGATGATTGGTGGAGACGGGATTAGAGGAGATTCCATACCTAGTCCTTGTTTAGAAACGTGGACTGTTCCAGTGCCGCTGTGAAGTCTTGTTTTTCAGATCACCATTTTGGCACATTCCAAAGCAGTACGTCTTTGATTATGTCAGAAGATACTAAACCCGATGCCGACTGGTGGTCCGTCCGTGTTTATGTTATTTGCTCCATTTTAGATAAGTTAGTTGCAGAGTCGCGGATTTATTTCTTTAAAAGTTATATTATATGATATACTAATTAATTTTCCAATAAATTTGTTGGTAAAAACCATTTTTTTTTATAGCAACATAGAAGAAATATACTTTTTTCCTATTGTCATGAAAATACAACACACTTTAGACAAGCGTATACCGTTTGTGTAGGAGAAAAGAGTATTACACTTGAGTATTTGAATAACTTTAAAAAGAAACGACACCCACATCACACAACACCACCACATCAGACACTCAGGATCCGAAGCTCCAACCAATGCCACTGAAGAACAAAGACGATGCCACAGAACCCACTTGAAAGGCCGTAATCTGAAAACTTAACAATGAAGAAATCGGCCTTCACGACAAGCACATTGTTGGCAACCAATATAAAGATTTCTTCACTTTAAGGGATAACTGTATATAAAACAAGTAGATATAAAGCAAAATCCAAAACTTTTACTCTCTGTTCTCTCCGTTTTCTCTATGTTTTTTCTCCTCCTTGCCAATTCCCGACACTACTATCTTTGTTTTTACAGCTTGAACATTGACCCTTTTATGGCTAAATAAAATTTCAGGATTGCTCTGCATTTAAGGAGTTTTAATGGTTAGAGACAGAACGAGAAGAGTAGAGGACAAGCGGTTGCCGCTGCACAGAAGGTTTTAGAGTGCTGAGGATCCTGCAGGGGAATGAGAAAGAAGTGGCAGGGAACAGGACAAGCAAATAGAGCAGCATTTAGTGCTGTCTATCGAATTGCAGCAGCGTCTTCTGCATCTGTGAACTACTGCAACTGCACCAAGGCCCATTGGAATCTATGACCTACTTCTTCTAAGTGCATTCCACAAAATAGCGGATTACACAAGAAAAGATATTCCATTCGAGTCGTTATCAGAAGGTAAAGAGTAAAATTAATATGCACTGAAAGATAATTCCAATTGAGTCTGAGATCTTGACCTTTCGAAATCTTTTCTGGCTAAAAGTTGCTGAAAGTCTAGGAGAATAACCTTGAAGTCTTTTCAATATCCAAAATTCATTATTCAGATTCTAATCACGTTTTGTGTTCATTGTTTGATGTTCTAGAGAAGAATTAACAATAAAACAACAAATCAAACAAGAACGTCCAGTGAAGTTGGAACTTTACTGCTCATTATTGATTAACTCTACCTCATTATGGTTAAAATCCAAATATTCGGATCCCTGCCACGTCACCACATCCACGTGGCAATTCCACGTCAAGTTCACTAATCCAAGTGAACAACACAATCGTACAGCACGTCAGGCCTCGGTATCGCATTGCTCAAGCGTCGCCTTCCTCGCGTCTGTCGCCACTTGCCCGAATCATGTGTCCAACGTTGTCAACTTTTCAAAGAAAATCGTCAGGATCAACCAACCGAAGAATGGGAAGATTTCGTGCCAAAATTCTTCCAATTTTCATCTTCACTAAATCCTTGCCGTTCTACATCAAGGTTAAAATCAACAGGGATTCCTTGAATATTTTGTTTCAATTTCTTAGGCTTTCCTTCCATTTTTGTGTGGTCTTTCTTTTGCCTATAAATTCAGACAATGTTGTATAGTTTTAGTCAAGCAATTTTATCAAAGTTCATTTGTTCATAGTTTCGGTGTTATTGGGTTCTTTGTAATCTTGCAAGTCATTCAAGAAATTTGTTAATTTCTTGAAATTGTGAGTATCAGTATTATAAGCAGACTCCACAATTTGCAAGGGCCGTAGACCCAGCTCCTTCCGCAAAATAATTCACAAAAAATTTTAGAATCAAATGCGTGTGGCGAAATGCCACTTATAATCCCACCAAATTCCGAACGTTCATTGCAGCATACACTATGCACCCAACACTCCACCTCCACGTTCAGGCGTCATGATTCAATTGAAGCATCAAGGCAACCAACATGTTTATCATCATTGGTATCATCATCGGGATCATCATCAGTACCAATAACACTTTTTCCACATAGGAAATTGTGTAAAGTGAAATTTAGAACAACAATGGTTGGGTGACCGTACTCTAGCATAAGCTGGTGCAAATATCTGGCATTTGAGATTGGAAGTTCTTGAGGTTTTTGTCATTTTTCTTGAAACGAAGGTTGAGTAAGACATTGCCTAATCATAGTCGTGAATGGGGATGTATTTTTCTGTTGTACCTTGGATTTTGATTTCTGCAATTAGACTATTCTCATCTTCGTTTATTGTAGCTTGCCAAAATGCCAAAAAAAAAAAAAAAAAAGGGGGCCATACAATCTGTTTCGATGACGATGGGAGGCTATACAATCTTTAATGATGTAAAAAGCCTAAAACCAGCTGCTTCTATTCTCAGCTAGTGCTTATCCATGCTTTGCAGCATTGAATTAGCTTTAATGGAAAGTATTCAGATTCATCCTTAACGCTACAATTTGTACAGTGATTTCTAGTCTGTACATGTAGCCAGAGTGAATAAGCTACGTCTTGGATTCTTCCAACAATGAGAAGCTTTAGAATTTCATTGCACAATTGTGGTCACTTATCAAGCAGGTATTGGGATATCCAATAGTTTCAGATATATTCCACTTTATCTTCCATGCCCTTCAAACATGATGAAAAGTTTATGTTGAGATCGAAGGCTTGTTGTTAGAACTCCACTGTTCACTTTACAAGTTCCTTAAAGCGAACTCCTAGACTCTTCATACGAGAGGACTCTTCATCACTGGTGGCAACATAAAAATCACCGCTGCTACATTGTTGCCAACTTAACACAGTCAATATCTTGTCCTACAATTTATGTCACAAAGTTCTAAAATTGAAAATAAAGGACCACCAAGCATGAACCCCTAATTCATATTGCTGCAAAGGATGGAGTCAATCATTCTAGGATGTGATATTTCAAATGTCTCTCAAGTCAATCTGACCGTGTATAATGTTTCGAAAGATCATAGTTGAGACATTAACTTTTAGATATTACAGAAATATTTCATGTTATTTAATTGTGTTCAGTTTTCATGGCATTTCATCTTTATCAATTTACTGTACCTCTTCATAATTCATACAATGCAATTGCTTATTCTTTGATTCATTTCTCTTTCTATGTAATGTCATGTTTTGAGAGACAACTTCTATTTGTAAATCTCTCCAACATGCTTAAAACATATATTGATATAAAATTTGATTGGACATAAAGGATTTATACATTATTAAATTTATATCATAGCTCATCGCATATTCATTTAAACTATTTTTATTTTTTGTACAAGGGACTTTCCATAGGACTCAAGTACTAACCTCTTGGAAAACTCTTGTAAAGTCATATCTCTTTAACCAAAACATTTATTGAAAGTTAACACAACTTTAGTAGTACGATTTAAGGTTATAATGCTATTCCATTTATAATGATTTAAGGTTATAATCCTATTCCATTTAGAATGATTTAAGGTTATAATCCTATTCCATTTAGAATGATTTAAGGTTATTATGCTATTCCATTTAGAATGATTTAAGGTTATTATGCTATTCCATTTAGAATGATTTAAGGTTATTATGCTATTCCATTTAGAATGATTTAAAGTTATATAATTGCAACAAAGGTAAGAGAACCACTCCATAGGTAATTTTTCTATTAGACAACAAGAAATGAGGATTTCCAAAGAAAAATGGGCACAAAATCCATCAGCAAACTTATGCTATTGATGATGGGTTATCTTTCTCCTACTGTCATGGTTTTTCATGTATTTTATAAAGCAAATTTTTTGGTAGATGGACTGGCAAGTTTTGCTCACTTAGTTATAAATCTACAAGTTCTCTCTACATTGGGCTCATTATCAAGAATCTACAAGAAAATATTTTGAAAATATCAATTAGGCCTTGAACATTACCGGCCTCTTTAAAGTTTTTACTTTATTTTACTTTCATTATAATTTTTTATAGGTTATGGGTCATATAGCAATAATTTTTTTTCACATTGTATTTGTTTATTTCTACATGGAAGTTGAGGTTGTCTTGAAGGGTTAGGTACCATGCCCTACCTCATGTATCTTTTAAACAAGTTTGTTGATTTGGCCAACTTACGTTATCAATATCAATGATAAGGGTATTATCTCATTTTTTTTCACCCAAAAAAAAAGAAAAAGAAAGAAGAAGAAGTTGCTCATCTGCCTAATTCTTTCTTTTCCACTCTCATGTTATTTCCTACTAAATTGACTGTCAACAAAATGGGAATTACAAAAACTATTGCCTCAATAGTACAATAAAAGGCTATAAAGGTAAATTAGTCTTAGTGGAGGAAGAGCAATGTATTATTAATGTTCTCTTTGAGTGCCTTTTTAGGAATCTGAAGTACAAGAATCAAACTTCTATTTCTCATTTGTTATATGTGAAAAAAATGCATAACACATTATTTTTAGGAAAAGAAACTTAAAGGTTTAGATATTGCAAGATGTTTTATAGTGTTATGAAAGGTACATGCAAAAGCATTAAATGTCTACATTCAATAAGAAATTCATGTTCATTCATATCTACATTCTCAATCTCTTACTACCGGTCTCCTATGAAAACTAAAGTACCTATGAAAACATTTCATGCACATTCTTAGGAACCCATATGAAACCTTACTCCATATTTTATGGTACACCATAAGAAACCTTATTCCCCACAATTTCTTTGCAGTTTAAAATTTGATTGAGGATAAGCAATAAAGATCACTAAAAATATCTATTTGTGAGTTGCAACTAAAATCTAGTTTTTCCAAGGAGTTGAAACTAAATAAAAATCAGATAGCAAACAACTGGTGGAATTGGAAGCACTGAATTAGAAAAAAAAATTGATTATTCGGCAAGAAATTATATATTATCCGTGTCCACATTAAAAGAAGAGAAGACTAAATAATACTTGAGAAGAATAATTCATTTTATCTACAAAATGAAAACGAAGTATTTAACAAAATTTCTTTAGTCATATGAAGAACAAATATTTTCGTACACATGTTGGTCGAAATATATTTCAAAATCAAGAAAAAGCCACGTTTGGTCGAATAACGTGATGGAAAAAAAAATAAAAGAAAGGACAAATAGAAAGCTTTTCAAATGCCATTATCCACGTTCATAAACTTTGTGGAACCAAGGACAACTAATTTGTAATTTTATTAAGTTTTAGCTCTTAAAGACATCTTAACTCCACTAATCGTTTTTATTTTATTTTATTTAGAAATAAGACAACTAAGAATGAGAATACAACAGTAAGTTCTAGGTAAGAGGAGCATGATATTCGGCTACTAAGTGTGTTGAAGACCAACTTGTTCTTGGATCGAATTGACATTAGTCACTAAGCTTCTTAGTGTTTTTTAACTGGGTTAAATAGATTATTTTTGTGATTTCTTCTAAATGGGTTGAATGATCGTATTTTGTTATATCCAATATCTTTCATAATCAGCCTGTTACTAAATATTGGCATGCAATAATGATTATTTTCATTGAATAATATTCGCTGCTTAGATTGTGGCTAACCTACACAATTACCACCATTTTCCTTATGTTAACACAAAGCACCCACCCTTTGCTAAGGATCATGTTGGAAACATTTATTCTAAAGAGGGCTAGAGACATGTTTGAGGCAGCAACATTGCCAATTCCACATTGGATAGAGAAGCACAAGTAATATACTAGAAAACATTTTGGAGGGAGATGGCAACTTGCTGGATCTTTTTTATGGAGTTTTCAGCAGTTAAAGATTGTTAGAAATATGAAACTCGATTAAAGCTGCAACTCAGCTTTTGTAGTTTGGTTGCCGTATATCCATAGGAAATATAAAATATATTGTTATCAAACTTTTGGTCACTGCCAAAGCAGTTTGGTTTCTTCCGCATTGTGGTTCGGGTCATGTAATTCTTTTCTTGCAATTGAATCATGGTGTTTCAATTAAGATGCAAACCATAAACATTGCTTCAGCTGATAAAGTAATTGTTTGTATTCTTCAAAAAAAAAAAAAAAAAAAGCTAAAACATTAAAAAGGAAACAATTAACTCTTGTATTGCCCAATGAGTTGTGCACGATACAATTTGACCATCGGGAGCTCAAAAAATGAAGTTTAATAGGATATATGTAAACGTATGTGAAAATGATTAACTTTATCTTCACTAGTTAACTTTCAATTACTTATATAACAATTGAATGAGTTAATAAGGGCTTTTGTCCAAACCTCCTTATCTTTTGATGTTATTTAATTATTCCTTGTTCATGTGGAGTTACAATTTTGTTGATTTACCATATGCCTTCATAATTGGTACAATATAATTGCTTATTCCTTAATTCATTTCTCTTTCTATAAAATGTAGTGTTTTAAGATGTCACTTCCATTTGTAATTTGCTCCTATATGCTTACAGCATCTATGGATATAAAATTTCATTGGACATAAAGAACTACTACATTAAAATTGGATCATAGTTCATCACATGTTTTTTCAAATTAAATTTCTCGTAAATAGGACTTTCTATAAGAATTAACGATTAATTTCTTAGAAAACTCTTGTAAAATCATATCTTTTCAACTAAACATGAACTAAAGGTTAAAACAACTTTAGCAATACATTATGGTACTCCAAAAGCCAAGGATCTTAAACTAATATTTTAAGAATAATTTCAAGCTATATAATTGCAAAAAAAAAAAAATAGAGAATTACTCTATATAGGTAATTGTTTTGTCAAATGATAAGAAAGGAGAACGTTAAATTTGATGGCTCCCAAATCAATCACCAAACCTATAGTAGTGATGATGGAGTTGCTTATCCTCATAATTGTTAAAGTGTGTTGAATGAAATCTTATATGCAATTGTACAAGTTGAACAAGTAACACAATAATGAGTTAGATATCATCCTACAAAAATTGGTATTTACTAAGCTAATTAATTACTAATGGTGAAAAACTTCTATAATTTATATAACAACTCGAACTGATAAAACATGGATTAAACAACAAAATTTAATCTAAACTTGATAGACAAAAAATGTTAAAGCGTCCAATTTCACCTAACTACTAAGTACTAATGTCAATTATTTATGCTTTTAAAATTAATTCTACTCATGTGATGGCGGAATTTCTTAATTTATTCACTATCCTATGTCTAGGTATCATGAACTTACTTAGCTCATTAACTTACTATATCTTTATATATCAATTAAAATGAACTAAATGTATTAAGGTTTATAAATATTTCAGTTTACACCTAAAGTCACACAAACCATATGGTATATATTTATTCATATCAATTTATGGTTCTATATTATAAGGAGTAATTGCATGTTATTTCTTATCAGTTTTTAACATGCAAATCAAATCATCTAAGTGGTAGCTAATATCTTAAATGCATTGAATATAGTAATATGTAACTTTATATAAACAAAATATCTCAAGAAACACCATAATCATACAATTTATACCATTGTGATTAAGTTATATCTTAGTTGTAAAAAACTAGACTAAAACATGGAATATGTACAAATAGAAACAGTGCAAGAAATTGAACAAAGCATTATGTAAATTAAAAACACAAAAGCTATCACCAATATGTCTTCAATTCATAAAAACATTACACAAATCTGCACATAAGGAGGAAGAGGGGAAGAAAATGAACCGACACACACCACTGCCACACACTACCATGTGCTCTCACACACCATTGCCACGTGCCACTGTACACCACCATATGCCGCCGCCCCAGAAAACTGTAGATCTAACAAAATCCCCAGTCGGTGTCCATCATCTCTCGCTAGAATCTGCCATGAAATCGCCCAAAAAAACCTACAAAAACACCAAAAATCTCACTAGGAAAGTAGATCCACTTCCCCCTCGCCGGAAAACTTTCAAATTTGGCCAGAAAGTGAACTTAAATGGCCGAAAATTTGTGACTTCGCTAGAAAAGAACGTGAGGCAGTCGGCAGGATACTGTTGAAACCCAAAGGTATAGATACTGTTGCAGGATGTTTGATTGAGTGTTTTGAAAAGCACATGGAGAAACATTAAATGTGTACAGGTAGCATCCATTAGCTCCGATGTCAGCAAAAGGTTCTTAATTTCTTCTTAGATATCTCTTTTGAATACAAATACACACACTTGTGAAAAAATCTCATGCACATTCATGGGAATCCTTTTTTTGTCAATTAAAAAGCACCTTTTAACATTTCTCTCTAGTTTTAGGATCACATAATGGGTTCTACCAATTTCTACCATGCACCATGAGATACCTATTCCTTACTTTTCCTATTGAGTAACTTTTGTAGGTCAAGCTTGTCTCACCTATTGAATTTGTTTCTGTGGTTTCAGGTTAAGTGACATGGCTTCACAAGGAACAAAGTTGGATTTTATAGGTAATAATTGCATGTTGAAGAGTTTTTTTTTTTTTTTTTGGTTATGTATGGCTTGAGTTAGGAAATAAACACAGGGGAGTAACTTTTTATTTCATTTGATATCTGCATTTGGCTATAAGAATGGGAGACATTAAATTTTGGTGTTGAGAGTTGCTTAGAGAATTAGTTTTCTTGGTCATTGGAACTATCTATTTTTCTTCTATGCTTTTTTCTTTTTCCCTAACTCTTGTTGGGATGTAATATATATAACGAAATTATAATATCAAAAGTAAATATTTATTTGGGAATATATATGTGACTTTATTTAAGAGACTTAAAGGAAACAATAAATTCCAAAAATCTATTCATTTTCATCCAAAAATTTTGGCCTTTTGAATCAAGAAGAATTATGAGCCAAAAAGGTTTATTATCTTTGAGCTCAAGCATCATCCATGTTAATATTAATGTTTAGTATAAATTTGCTTTTTCCACATGGTCAATAACTAGCCTATGTGGTACAGCATTACATGGACGATGCTTGGGCACAAATGAATGGAAGCTCGTGTGAGCTGAATTTGATATCTTTGAACTTCCAATGGCTTTACCTTTGAGGTTTTATTTGATTGGATTCAACATTTTATTTCCAGTGCTCGAGGATGCAAAGCTCCATAAACTCAAGCATCTATATTTAGTCTCAATAAGATAATTTCTTGTCATATGACACTTTTCTGTCGTTTTCTTTAACTTTCAGCACCTAGTTCGTTTAGCTTCTTCAATGCATGAAGCTCCAAAAATTAAGTATTCTTCTTGCAAAAGAACATTTTAGTTCGTACTCATTTAGTTTGTAGTTTAATTACGTTACATATTATTCATATTTTGACGTTCACTGATACAAACTCCGCCCACATTAATCGAAAATAATTTTCACATCATGCCATGCATTAATGTCTATTACCAAAATTTCTACCACTTGTATCCTTTATTTTTTAATTTAACTAGATCACACATCATTACAAGAGCCCATATAAACTCCACCTATGCTAAAATAACAGTATTTGTATTTGGTTGTATACCATAATTGTCTAGTTTTCTTTTACCACTTTTGTTCTTTATTTTTTTTTTAATTTAACTAGATTACACATCATTACAAGAGCCCTTAGAAACTCCACCTACGCTATAATAACAAGCATTTTTATTTGGTTGAATACCATAATTGTCTAGTTTAGGTTGAATTCCAAAACTAGACAATTATGGTATATTCTTTTTTTCCCTAACTCTCAAACATTGAACACGATAGTTTTAGTTTTTTGTTTAATTTCCAAAGTTCAGAGTCACGAAGTTTCAAATTAGATAACTATGTTTGAAGCAGTGGCATCAAAGACGTTCCTAGAGTGGTCGTTCACGTAAAATCTTTCTTTAATTTCATTTTGGCCCGTCTTTGACGTATTCTTCGCGCATGATGAGAAACACTTCCAAGAATCACGCATTAACGCA
Organism: Casuarina cunninghamiana; assembly: GCA_028551485.1. NCBI lineage: Eukaryota > Viridiplantae > Streptophyta > Magnoliopsida > Fagales > Casuarinaceae > Casuarina > Casuarina cunninghamiana. The sequence continues at coordinate 31,685,676 of CM052367.1, read as the reverse complement.
TGCATTTTGAGTGGCCGGTAACTCTAACAAAGAAGCTTGAATCATACCATTAATTTTTAAATGCACATTATTTTGTGTCTATTGAATGCGTACATATTTCTCAATTCCTACTTAGTTTTTTTCACAAGTGTGGTTTAGTTTTTAGCTTAATTGGATTACACATCCTTAACTGAGTTCTTAAAACTCCACCTAAACTAAAATATTACATATTTTTATTTAGTTGAAATAATTAATTGTTCTGTTATGGAATGCTTTATTGAGTAATTCTCAAACTTTCAAATCTTTGTCATTTTAGTTTTTAGTTTAATATGATTACACATTACTATAGGTTTTTGAATTTTCTTTTTTTTTGTAGAAATATAAGTTGTGAAAAGATGAACATTATAAATCTCTAAATCTCATTGAAAATGACATTTTCTTGAGGATTTTATGTTTTGACTCAAATAAAACTCTCGTTTATATAATTTTCCTTACTCTTCTCAACAACATTCGAATATCAATTGTTTTTGTTCTAAAATCATTTTTTATTGGCTTTAGCTCATGTACAATAAATGCAAAGTAAAAAAGAAATTAATTTTTTTTTTCAGCCAAATCCCTACACTTAATTTCTCTAATAATTTATTACAGTTATTCATTCCATCCTTTAATGTGATGTCAAATTCCATTATGAGTAAGTATAATTTTCCAAATTATCCTTCTTCATCTACATTTAAAAAATGGATGACTCCTATTTTATATTTGCAATTGATAGAAATCAAAATATAAGTTAATTAAAAGAAACCATTATATAATTTCTTTAGCTTAGAAAATTTGTCTTGAAAAATTAATCATTAATTAGTCAAAGGTTCTTATAAATTTTTTTGTAGCAATAAGCAAACTTATGAAGGGTTAAGGTAAGAGTAAGTCTTAGATTAAGGAGATATTTTCATCTCCATGCCATAAAACCATTTATGTTAAGTTGTATTATGGGAGTTCTTTTGCATTTTATATTATGAATCCACTTACTTGGTAAAGAATAGTTTGGAAAATTAATAAGATTCTAAAGTATACATTGTAAAAGGAATTTATTTTAAAGTTTTAAAATTTAGTAAACCTAATCTTCCTTCTTTCTTTAGTGAAAAACAGTTTGCTAAACTATTTTGTGAGAATATTGTGTATTTGTGCTACTTGCCAATAAAAAGTTCCATATCTTTTTTCTCAATCATGTAAATTATGTGTTTCAGTAATAGAAATACTTGTATCCAAAATATATATGTAAAAATCAAGAATAATTTTACCAACTATAGCCTTTCAAGATAGCTAAGATAATTTATTCCTTAACCTTCTTTTTTTCAAATATTTTATCTATCAAACCTTTACTATCAGCATGAGTTACTCTTTTTATAATAAGAGAGGTTCCAAGATATCTAATACGAAGTGTACCGGAATGACTAATCTAAAATAATTTTTTTTTTTTGATAACCCTAAGAAGGATGTTTGACATTTGCTTAAATTATAATGTAGATATATGAGTTTAGAAAATTCCTTCAAAACTTGTACAAGGCAAAGCACTAACAGTGTACCACCTTAAAAGAAAACAATCAAATCGTTACCAAAGTACAAATTAGTAATTTGTTTCAAGTTTACATCACCAATGAAACTTAAATGCCAATATGGAGGCTTTTGCAATAACAATTCTATTAAGTATCTTTATGATAAGGACAAATAAATATAAGGACAATGGATCCCTTTGTCTCAATATATTAATATCTTCAAAGTAACATGCATGCTCTCTATTACAATTTATTGAGAATTTTGTTGTAGTAATATACTTAGTTATAAGATCAATGAAGTATTGGTGAATATTGATAACTTTCAAGATTCCTAATACCATTTTCCACTTAACCACATCATATATTTTCATGAGATTGAATTTTATGGTCACTTGCTTACCTTTATCTCGCTTATGATAATCATAAAGAAATTCCTGGCAAAATGTATTTTTTTTTTTTATAGAAATCTAACATCCCTTTATAAAAGTAGTTTGGTGGTAACTAGCTACTATAGGAAGAATAACACTTAGCTTTTCAACTAACATCTTAGAAATAATTTATAGTGAACATTGTAATACATTATTGGTCTATTGTCCTCATTGCAACTAGGATTGGGAAACTTGAAAGACTAAAGATATCAATATAAAGTTCATAACTTTCAACAACTTCTTAAAGGAGAAAAAACATAAAAGACTTTAAAGCTTTTAGTTTTTACACTACATGGAACATTTTTTAGCTTAGTATTTCTTGTTGCCATACCAAATTAATTGTATCCATAAACTCTAAACAATCAGTTTAGAAATTGAAGAATCTAAATGGAAAATTCTTGCTACTTGTATTATTATTAAATTTAACTAGATATGAAGAATGATATAATCTACCATAGAGGAAAAACTCAATAGCTAATCTAAGAATCTATTTCCCATTGGTAAAGGTGCTATCAAGGTAAATAAATATGTCTGAAGCAGCAACAATAGAAATGCTTCCGAGGAAGTAGTTCACCTAATACCTTTCTTTAATTCCAATTTGGCCGGTGTCTGTACACATTCTTCACGTATGTGGGAAACGCTTCCTTCTGAATGTGGTTGGCGTCCTCATGTAAATCCAAGAAAGAAGCTCGATTTGTACCATTGAATTAGAAATGCACTTCATTTTGTCCCAAATGAGAATTAATTTCTGACAGGACTCGGTCATGTTGGCCCACTTATGTATGCAAGAGTTACCATCTTTACGCATAAAGGCAAACCAGTCAACTTAAGGAAATTTCTGTAGCTTCAGTTGTTGGTCTTTCATTTCCCTTTGTATTTTAGGAATATCTAAAATGTTATCAACATCCTAATACCAGTCCTAGGAAGAGGTCAGTGTAACATTTCTTAGAGCCCCCTATGATGGAAACTAAGGAAAACTGTTGGTGATACACCCTAATATTTTCCTAGTATTAGGTTATTATTCTTTTCATACAGCGTAGTCTATTTAAGGAATTAATTGTACAAATGATAGAAGAATATTTGCCATATTTGTTTGTATATTTTCTATGTTGGTCCTTTTCTTGTATTATAAAAGGACAATCTTTGTATATAATATCCTAAGAAAACAATACTGAAATTTCCAAATCTCTCATGCCTTTTTCACTCATACCTTTGTGACAAAAACACTTAGTTATTTCGAGGCAGCAACCCTCCCAAGATTTCATTACACAAAAGCGTGAGTCTAACAACATCCTTCTTCCCCCTTATAAGCTACATAAGGTCGCCCACGCTAGAGGTCTCAGTTACCCCTATTACAAGCCACTAGGTAAGGGTTATCTGGCAGACTTCTTGTTGTTGAGCCTTCAGCACGACTTCCCTTACTATTAAAACACTCTTACAAGAACTACTGAATTAAAACAACCCACATGTTCCTCCGGTCCCTTTTGCAGACGTTTGCCGAGCCCTCAAATGATATTGCTTACAAAATACGTCTTCTCTTTGATGGCGTTGACTAGTCCCCTGCCACGTAAGCGCCGCGCTAGCTGGTTTTGCAGAACTAGAAGCTGGATCCATAACAGCCTTAACATTGTTGATTTGGCATGAATGGCAACATACATCTATAGCATTGACTTCATCATTTCTGTGAACTCTGCGATCCCTCTCCACTACCATCTAATCTTGCCTCACTCCGCCATCTCCAGCTCTAATACCAAGTTATTACGGGCCCATGTAATAGAACAAGTTTGAGGTGTTTGCAATGCCCGATCGTCTAAATTGGGAGGAAAGTCCATTCTTCCTATATTTAATCTTGGGAACGAACCTCCCTAACATATGTCTAGCCTTTCATTTTATGGCATCCTACATTCATGCAAATAACGCCATATGTGGGCTTAGAGGAAACGTGGAAAACTGAATTACAAGACAGGTTGCAGGTTCGGCCATACCTGGCCATGATCCTAAACTAGTTAACTTACATAACTTCTATAGTCCAAGGTGACTACAAAATTCTAGGACGTGACAAGAGGTTGGTTAATTGACTTCATAGTTCAATGGTTGGTTTAGCTTTTTCAAGCTGATTATAAGGGTGGCTTTCTCACCGTTACAAATATTATGAGTCAGTGCAAACCATCCGTGCAACAGCAGATGTTTCTTTCATTTAGTATATATCTCACGTACAGGGGGTGTATTTCGTAAGTTGAAAGGTGTCCTTATCTTTTGATTAATTTCATTTTTGTTGTTTTATTATACTCCCTCATAAATGGTACAATATAAATGGCATGAATGGATTAACTCGAAGAATTGAACACTAGAGAGTTGAAATATGTTGGATGATCAAGATTGTTAAGAGGAAGAGCTTTGCAGCAACTTTGCTTAGTATATCTTTCAAGGCCGTATTGTATCACATTTGGAGCGAAAGGAATAGAAGAAGATTCAGCAATACAAGTCTAGAAAACTCAACCATTATTACTAAAATCAAGAAGGATGTGAGAGGGAAAATTTCATCTACTAGAGGGGTCAAGCTTACAAATTGTAATAAATTTTTACAAGAGTTTTGAAATTTGCCAAGTGCAATATTTGAGCTTAGATGATGATATTTTGTAATCGAACAATCTTGTAAATTTTTTTACAGGTGATATATAATTTGACCTTTCACCAAAAAAAAAAAAAAATTGTCTATTGTTTAATGCATTTTTCTTTCTATGAGATGCCATGTTTTAAGATGTCACTTCTATTCATAATTTGCTCCTATATACTTATAACATTGGTTGATATAAAATTTGATTAGCCATAAAACACTAAAACTAGATTATAGTTCATTACATATTCTTATAAATTAATTTTGTCTCATATGCTAAAATTTTTATAGGAGTTAAGTATTAATTGTTTAGAAAACTTTTATAAGGTCATATTTTTAGTTAAAACATTAGCTAAAGGTTAAAACAACTTTAGTAATGCATTGTCACACTTCAAAAAGCCAAAGATCTTAAACAAATATTTTTAAATTTTATTTCATTTATAACAAAAGTAAAATGGCAACAATTATTGGATTTATAAGAAAAGAAAAAGGTTAAAACATTAAAAAAACATGTTTTTGCTACCCAAGTAGTCATGCATTGTACAATTTAATTATTAGGAGTTTAAACAAACAAAGGTTAACAAGACATATATAAATGCATGAAAATTATTAAATTTCTTTTCACTAGTTAACTTTTCAATTACTTCTATAACTATTTGATGTGTTAGTAAGGACTTTTGTTCTAACCTCCTAGTCTTTTGACATTATTTAATTATTTCTACTTCTCATGTGACTTACATTTTTGTTTATTTATTATGCCTCTTCATAAGTGGTACAATGTAATTGCTTATTCTTTAATTTGTCCCTTTTTTCTATAAAATGTCATGTTTTGAGATGTCACTTCCATTAGTAACTCACTCTTACATGTTTATAACATCTAGTGATATAAAATTTGATAGATGTAAAATGCTAAAATTATATTACAATTCATCATATGTTCTTCTAAAATAATTTTTCCTCATATGCTAAACTTTCTATAAGAGTTATGTATTAATTGCTTAGAAGACTCTTGTAATGTCATCTTTTTAGCTAAAACATTAGCTAAAGGTTAAAAAAACTTTAGTAATACATTGTCAGACTTAAAAAAGCCAAGGATCTTAAACGAATATTTTTAAATTTTATTTCCTTTATAACAAAAGTAAAATGGCAACAATTATTGGATTTATAAGAAAAGAAAAAGGTTAAAACATACCTTCAACCAGTCACTGAAAAAGTATATTGGTATGATTTAATTTGGACAGGGGGCATTTGCAAACATAATTTTATTGTATGGCTAGTTTGTCAAGATCGACTCTCTACAGCAGAAAGAATGGTACGATGGCTTCCTTTAGTTAACTTATACTGTGACTTTTGTCAGTCCCATGTTGAAAATAGGAGTCATCTCTTTTTTGAATGTCCATGGACAATGATGGTTTGGAAGACTATCCTTGCTCAGAATGGAATTCGACGTCATATTGGAGGATGGAATGAAGAACTGCAATGGATGATTAGAGCAACTAAAGGAAAGGATTTGGCTGCAAAGCTTCTTAAAATATCATTTTTAGCTTGTATTTATTGCATATGGACAGAACGAAATAGAAGACGATTTCAACATAGAATAGTCGACATTCCTATCCTCTTGGCTAAAGTAAGGAAAACTATACGAGGGAGAGCTTCTTTGTTTCAAAATGTAAAATCTTCACAGGGAAATGTCATTTTACGTGAGATTTGGAGGCTTCCAGCTTCCATCTTTTCATAGTTGTTGAAAATTGTAATGCTGGGGTATGCCCTTTAGCTTTTGTACACTACTTTATATTAATGCAAACTTATATTTCAACCAAAAAAAAAAAATGTTAGAACATTAAAAAACATCTTTTGCTACCCAAAGAGTCATGCACTGTACAATTTAATTATTAGGAGTTTAAACAAACAAAGGTTAACAAGACATATATAAATGCATGAAAATTATTAAATTTCTTTTCACTAGTTAACTTTTTAATTACTTCTATAACTATTTCATGTGTTAGTAAGGACTTTTGTTCTAACCTCCTAGTCTTTTGACATTATTTAATTATTTTTACTTCTCATGTGACTTACATTTTTGTTTATTTATTATGCCTCTTCATAAGTGGTACAATGTAATTGCTTATTCTTTAATTTGTCCCTTTTTTCTATAAAATGTCATGTTTTGAGATGTCACTTCCATTAGTAACTCACTCTTACATGTTTATAACATCTAGTGATATAAAATTTGATAGATGTAAAATGCTAAAATTATATTACAATTCATCATATGTTCTTCTAAAATAATTTTTCCTCATATGCTAAACTTTCTATAAGAGTTATGTATTAATTGCTTAGAAGACTCTTGTAATGTCATCTTTTTAGCTAAAACATTAGCTAAAGGTTAAAATAACTTTAGTAATATATTGTCAGACTTAAAAAAGCCAAGGATCTTAAATGAATATTTTTAAATTTTATTTCATTTCAAATGATTTCAAATTATATAATTGCAAAAAGCTTAGAGAACCACTCTATATAGTTGACCTTTTGTTGGATGATACGATAGAAGAATTTTCAAAGGAAAAACTTAAATCTAATGCCTTCAAAATCCATTAGCAAACTTATAGTAGTGATAATAGAGTTGCTTATCCTCATAACTATCAAAGTGCATGCTAACAACCGTACCCCTTTCTTTTCCCCTTCCATGTTTTTTGGTTCTTTCTTTTGACACTACTTAACAAATTAAGAATCACAATCATCTTTGCTATGGAAGTGCAATGGAAGGTTGGAAACGCAAATTACTTTTACTAGAAAGGGAGGACTATGTTATATATTATCTCTTCATGTGCCTCTTTCATAATCTGAAATACAAGAATTAAAATTTGGCTAATCATTTATCAATTATGAGAAAATGCATAATGCATTGTGAAGGAAAAAAGAAAATTAAAGGTTTAAATATTTCAGGATGTTTCTTAGGGTGTTATGAAAAGCATACCAAGAAGCATTAAATGTCTAGATCTAGCATCAATAAGCTCCAACGTTGTCAGAAGATTCTCAATCTCTTATTAGCTATCTCCTCTAGGCATAAATGCACTCACTTATGAAAACATTTTACATATATTCATGTGAAGCCATTTTTGCAAGTTAAAGAGCGCTTTTGAACATTTTTTTACAGTTCAAGATTGCAATAATCGATTTATTACTAGTTTTTATCCCCCACCACAAGATACTTTATTCTTTACTTCCCCTATTGTGTAATTTGTGTGAATCAAGCTTGTCTCATTTGTCTCATTGGTTTTGGTTATTTCAAGGTAAGTAAAATGGGATCACAAGCATGAAGTTGAAGTGCCCTTTCTATTTATCGTGCCTTGAGTTTTGAAATAAATATGTAGGATTACTTTTTAAATTTGTTTCATATTTTTCTTTTGGAAATTTGATACTTGTATTTGGCTGTAAGAAGGGTGACAATAAATGTTGTTATTAAGAGTTGCTCATGGAGTTTGAGTGTCTTGTTTCATTGGAATTGTCTCTTTTGTTTTTGGGCTTTTCTTAGTGATTCACTTTTCTTGGGATCTAAGTCCTTTAATTATATAAGAATACTGAAATTGACATTTATTTGGGAATATATATGTGACTTTATTTAAGAAACTTAGGAGAGACAATAAAATTTGGAAAATTTACTCATTTTCACCCACAAAAATATTAGGTTTTTGAATCATAAAGAATTATGAGCTAAACAAAAAACATATTCTTCCAAGTTTTGCTTGGTTAATATTTTAAGTTTATTATCCTACTGAAAAACCAATTTATAATTAATGAAATCCCTTTCAACTTAACCAAGATTTGAAATATATTACTAATTATACGAAACAACTCAAAAGCACCACGTGTACGCATTTACAACGCAGCGTGAACTTAAAATCTATGATACTTCAACTCGAGACAATGCATGCAATGACACCCACCTTGCGTGATGCACTTTATAAAATGTCACGCGTAATCTTTTGTAGATAAGCCTGTACTCTGAACAGTATAGTCTATGTCATTTCTGGTTGGTTCCGTAGGACTCAAACCTGTATAAGTAGAGTAAAACGTTTTCCTTTCTTTTCACGGTCTTTTCATTATTGTGTACACTTTGACTAAGGAATACAATCCCGTTTGAACCACTTGTCCGTTGCTCTTTCCCTGTCGCTGTGTTTAGCACAGTCCAATTTTCCGTTTTTCATTTCTTCCAGAGCAGTGCCTGCCCTCAGCACTGAGGGCTATTACCGCCGACATCTTGCTTATATTAATATTAAAATTAATATGCACTCAAATATTGAGACTTGACTGTTCCCCTTTTTGAAATCTTCACTTCCTCGGTTCGTCACCCTAACTGTCGGCTTTCCCCTAAGTTCTTTTACTAGCGTTCATTGCCGACATCACTTTCCATGGATTGTTGTTGCCTTTGCCAAGCTTTCAATAAGTGCAAAGCTTACATGCCGCGTCTAATCTCCCGCAGATAGTAATGGTCACCCATCATCAGCCTTAATTAAAAATAGCGTCCTTCCACATCTGTATTCTCTTCGTTTCCCGTATTTTAGTGATAGAGAATTGTTCTCGCATCCAGCACCATACTATTTTAGTTATCATCTCTAGAACCACCAGAACGCTTTCACATATTGCAAAGAAGCTGTGGCCTGTAGAGCAGAAACGTATTTTCTCTTTAACCCGGATCGTCGGAATATCAGTCACTTCGTCGTCAACTGCCCACACATAATAGGCGGGTAGGTAGCTTCCTATCCTGTTCGTTTTGAAATTAAATTAAATGAATTTGACATTTAAATAACTAATCGCTGATTTCTATAAACAAATAGTGAATTAAAAATCCATTTGTCACCATTGTAAGAATTGATTAACAATGGTTTGTTCGGAGCCAATTATTCTTAGGTAAGCACAGCTAATTTTCCATTAAGATGTAATTCACTAAGATTTAGCTTTTATACCCATAAATCCCACTAGTTGAATAAAAGCAATAGAGACAACTAAAAAGGAGACTAAAACACTAGCTTCTAGGTTGGTGAAACACGATCTTTGGCTGTTAAGTGAGATGGAGACCAACTAGCTGTTGGACCTAATCAACGTCTTTCATAAGCTTCTGGATGTCTAAAACTAGATTCAATGGACTATGATTGTTGTTTATTGTTACTGGGCTCAATGAATTGCTATGTGTAATTTCCAACAACTTTTGTAACTGACTTGAACATTGGCATTAAGCGAAAATTATCTCAATTGTTAAATGTTCAATTAAGCCATTGTTTGAATTTCTTTCTTTTTTTTTTGGATAGAAATGTAAGTTTGCATTAAGGAAAAATAATATAAAAAAGCATAGAAACATATCTCAGCGTTATAAAAATTACAAAAACTACAAATATATAGAAGTTGAAAATCTCAAAATCTTACTCAAAATGACATTTTTTGAATTTCCATTTATACTTATTTTATCTTTTCTTAAAGCTTTGGGTAAGCAATTCTTTGCGAAATCCTCTTATATTTTCAATTAGTTACGACACAATTACTAGACATGGAATCCATGGCCATGTTTTTCCCAACTATCTAGACAACGTCCTTGCCGTTTGATATCTTTATCGTTGCTGTTGGAGTGACGCAATGCTCTTCTTGCATCCCAACCATATTGCTTCCAATGAAATGCAAACCATCAAGGTTACTTCAACCGATGGAGTAAGGGTTCCCATTATGCGTGCTGTCCCAATAGATGCTACATAGTAAGGATTTCAAGGATTGATTCTTGAAACCCATTTGTAGCTGATATCTTGCAGAAGACAAAATACGAAACTAGCAATGTAACCTTGAAAGTGAAAAAAGCGCAAATATATATTTAAGTTTAATTAAATATGGGTTACGTCTAAATGTTAGTGATCCAAAGGCGGTCAAAATATTGGTTGGAGCGCGTCTGATATTTGGGGGCTATGAACATGGTCCTTTGCGTAATATTTTCAGCGCAAATTTATCGGTACTGGACACAAAGAGACTGCTTCAGGTCATGAGGATAATATCATCCACGTATACTAACAACATAAGACTATAACTAGCAAGGCAATGAATGAACAATAAGGTGTCTGCATTAGATATACTAAAGCCAAAAGAGACCAAGAAGGAGCTTAAATGTTGGTACTGGACACAGAAAGACTGCTTCAGGCCATAGAGAGATCAATGCAAACAATAAATATGGCAAAGACAAGTAGGATCAATAAAACCTTGCGGTTGCTTGCAAACTGAATTAAAATTTTATGTGTAGTTAATCCCTCCCTACTACTAAAAACGTTTATCTATGAGACACACGTTATTAGATTCCAAGTAGTTGTTAAAATGAAGCTTAAGCCCAACAATGGGGCACGCGCCAATTGGAGTAGGAACTAAAGACTAGATACCATTGTTGATAAAAGTGGTATTTTCAATGGCCATGGCTTCACACCATTAAGAATAATGAACAACCTAAGTGATGCAAGTGGGATTAGTATATGGATGAGCAATCACAATTAAGGCATAGGTATGCTAACAATTAAGGATGCGATAGACAAGGATGCTATGTTGGAGCGAGTGATCATGTGGTAGGCTTAGTATAATTGAATAATTTTATATTTTTTATGGTGATATATAATACTTGACCTTTCATAAAAATATATTATAACAAAGTAATAATACCAATAAATGTTCAAGTTATTGATGATAAAAGTAAATTGAAAGTTTCACTTTAGCCCACAACTTACTTTTCTAATAGGGCTCAAACAACTGGGATATTTAAATATGCAAGCCAACCAACATCAAAAAATTGGTCCCCTATTAGGTGCCGACCTTTCATTAGGCCCCTTTGAATCTTAAAGATTTCTAAAACTTTATCTTCGAATCTGCTCTTACTGTTCTAAAACACACCATTTCTCACACGAGCTAAACCCCATATATCAAATACCCCTGGATTTTAGCCTAGCTTCTTAAATAGTTCTTTTCTACATTTACAAAGATGTGCAAATTGGCTGATGAAGTTGTGAGATTACCCTACCTCTTTAATTAAAACCGGTCATTCACAAGACCAGACGATATGTAAATACCTTATAAGCACAAATCTTTACATCAACTCATTTTCAGATAAATGGTTTTAAAATTATTTGAATTATGATAAAGATAAACTGACTTATTGAAGTGGACTCAACAACTACATTAACAAAACACCACAGAAGGGTCTTTCTTTCTTTCTTTCTTTTTTTTTTTTTTTTTGTTATCTAGTTGAAGCACTATTATTTTTTAAGATTGTAGGGACGGTCATATTTTAATTGTTAGAATGTCTCAATAGTAGTTAGAATTTGTGAAGATTTTTATACACGAAAAAGCTATCTTTCCTTGGAAATTAATTTTTAAGAAAAAAAAAAGAAACTTATTAATCTAATATAAATCAACCTTCCTTCGCATGTAACTGTAGGATCTTGCCCGTTGTTCTGTCTCTCACAAGTGAATATCATCCTCATCTTTTTTCATTGTCTAACAGAAGTACAATTTTGGCCAACATCTTGTTTGATGGAATTTATCCTTTCCATGGTGGTAAAAAAGACGAAGCGCACAGTCGTTCACTATCAATACAAGAGCAATTATGCAAACAATATGGGGAAATCTCAATCAAACCAGATGCTTCAACAATACGTCTTGTTGAATAGAGCCCGTAATATTGGGACCAAACTCTTAAAGATCATTCGATTTACTACACTTACCCAAACTTGTTCGCCTTCATGTTCAATTTGTGTGATTCAATTGAAGCATTAAAGTTGCCCTTTGAAGTGTTTAAGCCGCCAACTCGAAGTCCTCTTGGGAAATGTTCTGTAAACCATTTGTTCCTTTCAACACGTTTTGTGAACCAAAAAATGCTTATATGCACCCAAAATCCATCTGGCTCTGCGGAAGGGAATGTGTTAAGGAATTTCTTTTTTAGAATAATTCCATCAACAGGGAATAGCAGGACTGCTACCATCAAGTATTCCAGAATTTGAATTCCCACACTTCTCCACCTTTTATTTTTCAGGAAATTATAACTTATTAATGTCCATGTTAAAAGAAGAGAAGTCTAAATGCTGCCTTAGAAAAATAACTGAATGCACATGTTCATAAAAAAAATAAAATTTAATAATAATAACTGAATGCAATTAAAAGTGAATGAAAATGGAGTATTTAACAAAATTTCTTTAGTTCTATGCTCATATTGTCCTGCATAAATTTGATGAAATTTAACATATTTCAATATCAGAAAAACTAAATAAAATGATGCAAAAAAAAATGCAAAACAAAAAGTTACTCAAATGACATTACCCATCTTCATGAACTTCGTTCAACCAAAGACTTCTGATTTTTACTAAGATGTTATCAAACAACGTTTATTATATTCAAAAGCTTTGGTGAACCGAAGCCTGTAATTTGACTATGTTTTGGTTTCTATACACATATCAACCCTACTAATCAATTATTTTTATTAAAAATAACAGTTATACTGAGAACCAAGAACGAGAGTACAACATTGGCTTCTAGATGCATGGAATGTGATCTTTGGCTGGTAAGCAAGATGGAGTCTGTCTTGACATTGAACCATATTGACATTGCTTAATGAGCTTCATGATATTTTTTTAATTGGGTCTCATGCATCATTTTTTGTAATTTCTTTTAAATGGTTTGAATGACCCATTATTTGTTATTTCCAACATCTTTCATAATTGAAATGTTATAAAGTATTTCCGAACTCAATTATAAAATATTCCCAGCTTAGAATATGACTAACCGTTAAGCCGTTTCTTAAACTTTGATTTATACTTATTTTGTTTTTTCCAAACTTTTTGGTAAACAATCGGAAAACAGCTCTTTTAAATTTTCGATAGTATTAATTGATTATGAGAGAATTACTGGACATGTCAATAATTCTGGTTAACACAATTACCACCATTTTCCTTATAGAAGCGCAAAGCCCCAGCCCTTAGTAGGGATCATGTTGCACTATATTTGTTTTCAAGAGGGCTATAGATATGTTTAAGGCAGCAACACTGCTACCTCCATATTGGATAGAGAGTCACAAATAATATAATGGAGGGATTTTTGGAAGATGGGGATGACACTTTGTTAGATTTTTCATGGAATTACAAATGACCAAAGATGTTGGAAATATATAATCAGAGAAAAATTGAAACTCAAGTTTTTACAGTTTGTATACCATGTATTTATAAAGAATATACAACTTGTTTTCTCAACCTTTTGGTTACTACGTATGTTCTTTGGTTTCTTCCATGTTGCTGTCTGGGTCACGTAATACTTTTCTTGCACTCGAACCATGTTGTTTCCATTGACATGCAAATCGTCAACATTACTTAAGTTGATAGAGTAAGGATTTGTACTCCTAAAAAACCAAAAAAAAAAAAAAAGGTTGAAATATTAAAAAGAAAATAATTGACTCTTTTATTGCCCAAGAAGTTGTGCACTATAGAATTTGACAACTAAGAGCTCAAATGAACGAAGGTTAATGGGAGATATTTAAATTTATGTGGAAATGATTAACTTTTTTTCACTTGTTAACTTTTCAATTATTTTTGTAACTATTTGATGTATTAATAAGGATTTCTTTCCCAACCTCCTTGTCTTTTGATGTTATTGAATTATCTCATGTTCTAATAGCATTTCATCTTTATCAATTTGCTGTACCTCTTCAAAATTGGTATAATATAGTTGCTTGTTCTTTAATTTATTTGTCTTTTTATAAAATGTCATGTTTTGAGATGTCACTTTTATTTCTATTTTACTCCTACATGCTTATAATATTTATTGATATAAAGTTTGATTGGATGTAAAGGACTAATACATTGTTAAAATTAGATCACAATTCATTAGTTATTCTTTTAAACTAATTTTTTCTTATATGCAAGACTTCTTATAAGAGTCGAGTATTAATTTCCTAGAAAACTTTTGCAAATTCATATCTTTTTTTTTCATTTGATTATATGAGTTTATTTATCAAAGAGCAAAATCATATCGTGTTAGCTAAAGCATTAACTATAGGTTAAGACAACTTTTACAATGTACTATCACACTTTTAGAAGCTGACAATTTAAAACTAATAATTTTAAATGCTATTTCATCTAAAATGATTTCAAGCTTTATAATTGCAACAAAGATTAGAGAACCACTTTGTATAGGTTACTTTTATATTGAACAATGGAAAAGGAGAATTTTCAAAGGAGAAAACTTAAATGTGATGACTTCAAAATCAATTAACAAATTTATTTTAATCATGATACAATTTCTCATCCTCATAATTACAGTAGTGCATGCTGATGACCCTACTCCTTCCTTTTCTAGTCCCATATTATTTCCAACTGGCTCTAACATCCTTCAACACTATGAGAATTACAATCATCATTGCCTTAAAAGTTCAGTAGAAAACTATGAAGGCAAATCAATGTAGTAGACATGGAACAATGAATTATTGCTCTTCTCTTTTAATGCTCCGTCAAAATCCATAATACAAGAATCATAATCCTATTGATTATTTTTTAAGTGCACAAAAATGCATGATGCATTGTCTTGGGAAAAAAACTTTACCTGTCTACATAATGTAGGATGTTTGTTAGAATCTTAAAAAAGGCACATGGAGAAGCATTAAGTGTCTACATTTAGAGTCAATAAGCTTCGACATTAGTGAAAGGTTCTCAATCGATTAGTAGTTGTTGCCTTTGAAAATAAATACTCTCACTTATGAAAATATTTCGTTCACATCAAGTGAACCCATTTTTGTAAGTTAGAAAGCTCTTTTAATATTTCCTTGCAATTTTAGGATTACAATAATGGGTTCATTACCAATTGTTATTGGACACCATGACACACATTATTCTTGCTTCCCCTATCAAATAATTTGTGTAACTCAAGTTTGTCTTACTTGCTGAATTTATTTCTATATTTAAGGTAAGTGACATGGTATCACAAGCAAGAGAGTTGGATCTTATGGATAATTACTCTAAGTTCTAGAGCCTTTTATGGTTTTGTATGCCCCAAGTTATGAAATAAATACTTGGGAATACTTTGTTACTCCATTTGATACTTTTATTTGGATATAAGTATAGGTGACATAAAATTCTGATATTAAAAGTTGCTTAAGGAATTAAAGTGTCTTAAGTCATTGAATTGTCTCTTTTACCTTTGGGCTTTTCTTCATTTTTTGCTCTTCTTTGGATCTAAGGTATTTATAAAATAGGAACCTTGAAACTAATATGTATATTACAGTATATAGGTGCTTAATTTAAGGTACTTAAAGGAAACAATTAAAGTCCAAAAGTCCACACATTTTCATCTATAAAAATATTAGGCTTGAATCATAAAAAATTATAAGCCAAACAAAAAACATATTTTCTCTTGGTTAGGCTTGTTATTAGGGGATTTATTATCCAACTCAAAAACTAGTTTTATAATTGGTGAAACCTTTTTCATTTAACTGGGATTCTTAGTATATTCTTTGCAATATAAGATTATTATCAACATGGTAACATGCTCCCTTTCACAATACTGGATTAATAGATAGCATACGTGGTACTACATTATATAGACAATGTGTGAAATCAAATTAATTGAAGCTCAAAAGTGCAAGCTTATAAGAGTATTAGGGGAAAATGTGAGCTTTAATACTATGTTAACATGCCTTTTATTCAAACCAAAAACTAACTTAAAAATTAGTGGAACCTATTATCTTATAAGTAAACATTTTAAGACACTCTTTAATAGTGTGAAATTATTGTCCATATCATAACATGCATGTGAAACATGTTCCCTTACCATGATAGTCAAATCATCAAGCCATTGTACTACCAAATCAATAAAAGCCCATAATGGTTCTAAAAGGAATCCTAGTTATGATATCATGTTAAGAGGCCTATTATCCAACCTAAAATCTAACCAAAGAGCTCATGAACCCATTATTAAATAAGCAAGAATCTTAATATATTTATTAATAATGTTAGATTATTGCCCACATCATAATAGTTACAAAGTAACATTTGCAATGAAGAAAATCATTAAAGGCTATGCCTACCCAACAAAAATTTCAAATATAACAAAAGCCCAAGATTGTTCTGTCATGTTAATAAGCATGATTATAATCACATGAAGATAGTGAAAAATCCAATCTTAAAAGTGTTGGAAAACTAGCTAGACGTCTAGAAATTTGTTTGACAAGAAGATTCGTAGGTTCTTATTTTTTTATTCCTCTAGCTATAAAAATACAAATACTAGTTAAATTAAAATAATTTTATGTACACCATATGCATTAAGAACCTAGAATCTTTTAGATGAAAGCAATGCACTATCTGTGTCACCTATCATAATTCATGAATTCTTTCTTCCTTCAATCAGTTATGGAGGCCTTTTTACTTTATCTAAACTTTCTTATTTATCTAAACCATGCTTTTATTGCAAAAATAGACGACATTATTCAATGATATTTTGAAGAGTTTCTAAGAAAAACAGTCATAGGAAAAATCCAACTTTTAATGCTACAACCTCAAAAACTCCATAAGGCTATGCACATTGTTTTATAGACAAAATTCAGCATCTTTTCTTCCTTGGTTCCTCACCTAAAGGTCGGCTTTGGTCCAATTCTTTCCCAAGCTTTCACTATCGACATCTTGCTACCTTCCCATTTTGAGCTTTACCTTTTTCCGTGTTTGTAGGAAGATTGAAACCTTCGTTGAAGTGGAAATGTAGCAACCTAAAGTGGCTAGTCAAAGCTTACATGGCACTCATGTGGCACCATGTAATGGCTTCCCATCGCCTCTTCTCCCATAAATAGTAATGGCTTCTCATTATCATCCTTCAATTAAAAAGAAGAGATAGTACTATTTGTTCAACATCGTCCTCCAGAATTGTTAGGAAACAACTCTTGCATTCATTGCCATCCTATTATAGTTATCATATTTAAAGCTCTTTTACATATTGTAGACCATCTAAAAAATATGGTTGCCGTATTTATTCGCTCACAAGCAATTACCAATGAAAGATTTCCTTATGCATTAACTACAAGACAAACATATATCATGAAGCAAAAAGCCAAATTGGAGAAAACATCAAGTTCATTCTGCTACTTTGATACAACCCATTCCAAATAACGTATGAATCCCCTGAGAAAATTGATCATTATAAATCGCATAATTGTACCATAACTACTTATTGAACAAATTTTCTTCTTTAGGTGGCAGATTTGACATTATAGAAAATTTTGGTTTCATATGTTAGGGATAGATTTTTTTAAATGTAAAAAGAACATAAAAAAAAAAAAAACCTATTTAAAGTTGTTTTAAAGTAAATGAAGCATTCCATAGGTAAGTATTAGATATTTTTATAGACTAATTGTATAAAAAGGATTCTAGTATGGGCCCCTAGTAGTGATTGAGTCACCGGTCTGTTGACAAGGTGGCCTTATAGAGAGAGAGGATGGAAGCATTCCTTCTTACCTATTGTTTGGTATAATTCTAAATGCAAGTGAATATGGCAAACAAGTAATATAATAACAAGAAATATATTGTCTCATAAAGATTGGTAATTACTAGACCAACTAATTACTAATGGTAAACTTAGAATTTATCTAGCAAGCCCAAACAATAGAGAATAAAATAACCAACTAAATCTAAGAAAACTAAATACACAAAACATGTTAAAGCAAAGATAGAAAAGCATGACGACCTCTCTCTTTCACTCGAACACACGACCAACAAAGCCAGTGCGTGACAACTCATGCCAGCATATGGTGGCGATTGGATTGAGAATCTAATTTCTAGGTGTGAGAGACAAAGCCGACAACTATAGAGCTGGTAAGATCTCTATTCCTCAGCGAGATTTGTGACATCGTTCATTCTCTTTCAACTATTGAGAGGTGCCATCATCTCTGCGATTGAGAAACAGAACCGGCGACCACAAAGCGGGTGAGATCTACCTTTCCCAGTATTTGTGAATTAGGCTATTAGCAACTTTGTTCCTTTATCCTAGAAGAACAGATTTGGACAGAGATCACGAACCCTTCAAAGCCGTGGATTTAGAGGAGACCTCTGACAAGTTATTTCTATTGAGTTGGAGTAGAAAAGAAGGGAACAAAAGAATAGGGTCCCAATCGCTGATTGTTGGATTGTGTAGGCTTTAAAGTGATTGTTAGGTGGGGAAAGTTTTTGTTGTGGTATGTTTTTCTTAGGTGTTATTGAATTATTGGTTGGTTAGTTAAAACTATTGCTTTAGATTGGTAAGAGGAGACTATACCTACCAAAATCCATGTTTCTATTAAGTCTTTAGAAGTTAAATTAAAGGGATTGAAAGGTGAATTTTAAGTAGATCATCGATGGAAGAAGGTAGAATCTATTATCCATATACTTAGTAGATAATGAACATTTGGTAAATGTTACCAAATCTTGCCTATCAAATTAGTTAATTACTAAGTTGGTATCTTACTAATGGTCAAGTTGTTTTAGAGAATAAACCCAGATAGTGAAGAGTTTGAGATAACTGATAAAAGGAAAATGAGGAATCTTGAAGGTTTTTGGAAATCTTTAGGAGGAAATAATGATATAGAAGTAAAGATAATGAAATCTAGACAAATAACCCTTGCAAATAGAGACATGGCTAAAGGAAGTATAACTAAGAAACGTATAGCTCAACAAGACGAGGTTAGCATGGAAAAAGAAATTCAAGAAAGTTTATTCGAAGTTCTATCAAGAAATAAAGAGCAAAAGGAAAAGTTAAAAGAGACAAACAATGTTATCTATAAGGAAAGCGTTGAACATAAAGGAAAACATGAAAACATGATTCTTGGAGTAGGGTTGTAGTAGGAGGATTAGCACAAAAGGCTAATATGAAATACCAACCCCCGGTGTTAAATGATGGAAAAATTAGAGTTACTCCAGCTAAGGAAGTTATTGAAGAAGGTAGTAAATTCTATGAAAATTATATTGTGTGATTCTTTATAGGATTAAAGTTACCCTTATCTATAGTAAAAGGAATCGTGAAAAAGCAATGGGGAAGACAAAGTTTATTAGATATTTCTACAACAAATAGTGGTTTCTTCTTTTTCAAAATTTCTAATAAACGAAAGATGGAGGGCGTCCTAGAAGCTGGAGTCTCTGATGTGGTAAGAAAACAAATGTTTTTATAAAAATGGCATAATACTATTAGATTGCAAAAGGAAAAAATCATTTCAATACCAATTTGGATAAAGTTGTATAATGTCCCACATGCTCTATAGGATGAGATTGGTATGAGCTATGTAACCAATGCTATTGGAAAGCCATTATACATGTATAAGACCATTAAGCTTAGACAAAGGATATCATACGCAAAGGTATGTGTTGAAAGAGACACACAGTGTTCTTTACCAACTTCATTTGAAATTAACATGGGAAATGGTGCTATCTTTGAGGTAAAAGCGGAGTATTATTGATTGTCTGAAATATGTAGGAAATGTGATTGTTTCGGACATAAGAAATGTGTTATGAAGAAGAAAGAGATGTGGGTTCCAGTGCAAAAGAACTCATTAAGTCAGATGGAGAACTATGATGAAGTACGTAAGGATAAAGAGATAAGAATAAAGGTAATAAAGATCAAGTTCATGAGGACCAAGGACATGAGGATATAAAAGATAAGAATTATGTTAATGTACAAATTGCAAATTCAATAATGCATGAAGTTGAATCCACCCCAATAAAGAAAAACAAACTACAAAGTCCAAAGGCCAAATTAGATCAAAGCAATAAAGCAAGTGTAAATGGATGGGGAAACAAAAAAAGCCGCAAAAGGAGTATAGGTGAGGAGTATAACACCAATAACGAGTTTAGTGTGTTGATAAATGATCTTCAAGAACCAAGTAGAGCAAGATGCAATGATAATGAAGGTTTTGAAAGAGAAAACACCAAACCTCTAAACAAATGATCATATTTTCATGGAATATTAGAGGTATGAATAAAAACGCTAAACAAAAAGAGGTACAGGAAGTTCTCAAGAATGTAAAAGTTAACATTGTCATTTTATTATAACACAAAATAAAAGAAGATAAAGCACAATGGGTGATAAGTTATATTTTTCCTCAGTGGGGATTTTCCATAATTATAAAGATAATGAAAATGGAAGGATTTGGATTGTATGGAAAAAATGACATCTCAACATTATAATGCTTAGTAGTTCTAAACAAGTAGTGAATTGTAAAGTAGAAAAGGAGCACGAAATATGGTACTTATCTACAATTTATGCAAAAAATGTAGCAAATGAACGAAAGGATCTTTGGAATAACCTTACATAATGTTATAACACTTATAGGAAGGACACTCAATGGTTACTTGTAGGAAATTTTAATATTGTGAGGAATCTAAATGAAAGGGTTAGTGTAGCTAGTAGATGGGAAGAAGGAATAGAAGATTTCAACAAGTTCATAAGTGATGCAAAACTTATAGAACCAAATTTCATAGGACCTCTTCTATCATAAATGAACAAAGGCAAGGGAGCAGGTTTCAAAGGTAATAAATTGGATATATGTTTGGTAAACACTAAACGGTTGCAAAGTAATGTAGATTTCTTTATTGAATTCAATACTCCTGGATTGTGAAATCATAGTCTATGCATTATCAATGTGGACAATAATAGAACAAGATAGAAAAGTGCCTTTAGATTTTTCAACTTTTGGCAAGACAACCTTCATTTTATAATAATAGTGAAGAATATTTGGCAACTAAGGGTTGAGGGCATAACAATGTATAGAATAATGATAAAGTTCAAGGAAATGAAAAAGGAGCTGAGAAATCTAAATAGAAAGGAATTTAGAGAATTACCAAGGAAATTAAAGATAGCTAGACAGTAGCTACAAATAACATAAGAAAAGCTTTTTGATGACCTTTAAATACCCAATTGTGCAATGAAGAAAAGGAATTGTTCAAAAATTTAATACTACATAGCAAGCATGAAGAAATACTTCTCAAGCAAAAATCAAGGAATACTTGATTGAAAAAGGGAGGTTGTAACAAAAATTTTGTTTTAAAAGCATGATGAAGAGGAGAGCAAAAAACCACATTGTCAAGGTGGCAATAGATGATGGGCAATTTATTAAAGATCCTGAGGTGATTAAGAACAAAATTGTAAGTTAATATCAAAATTTGCTAAGGAGGGCAAACCAACTTTAAACATTAGAAAGGAAATTAAGAGAGTTATTTCCTATTAAAATTCCAAAAGTAACAAAGAGAAGCCTTATAGCAGATGTTTAAAGAGAAGATATACAAAAATTCCTTAACACTATTGGTAATTACAAAGCTCCAGATCTTGATAGATACAATAGTTTCTTCTTTAAGAAAGCTTCGAGTATTATAGGGAGTGAAATAAAAGTAGTTATAGTTCTTTTTCAGAAGTGACAGCTGCTGCAAAGCATAAATTCAATGGTAATCTCCTTTGTCCCTAAGAAAGTAAATGCTAGTAATATGAAAGATTTTAGGCATCCTATTGCAATGTACTATACAAGATCATCTAAAAAATTATGGTAAAAAGATTAAGCAAAGCTTTGCCTCATTTCATACATCCTTGTCATATAATAATACATAATACATAATACATATTATGAGGAACATTAAAGAAAAAGTTTTGTTATGCAAAAAACTAATACATAGTTATTGCAAAGATATTCATAGGAAAAAGGTGGCAATTAAGGTTGATATTATGAAAGCATATTATTTAATAAACTAGAATGCAATCTTAAATACTTTGAAAGTTTTGAAGTTCCTAGAAAAATTCATATTGTTGATTGAAAATTGGATCACTACTATTGGATATTTTATGAATATAAATGGCTTTCATATAGGTTTTTTTTTAAAGGGGAAAAGGGACTTGGACAAAAAGACCCTCTCTCTCCTTTTCTCTTTGTTATTTTCATGGAGATTCATAATAGAATTATACAAAAAAAAAAAAAAAAAAACTTCTAGAAGGTTCAAATTTCACTAGAAATGCTTTAAAGAAAAGATCACTCATCTATGCTTTGTCAATGATCTTTTTTTGTTTACTTATGGAGATATTGAGTCTATGTTATATTTACTAGATGCTATGCAAGAGTTTAAGGATATCACAAGTCTGAAGATGCATCCATAAAAGTGTCAAATTTTCTTTTCAAGCTTGTGTAAACAAGAGAAGGCTCTAATACTTGATCATATTCTTATCGATGAAGGCTAACTTATTATAAAATACTAAGGAGTCCCATTAATTACCAAAAGACTATCCAATCTAGATTGTACAATCCTGACATAAAAGATATTAAAGAGAATTGAAGATTGGGATTCTAAGCATATTAGTTATAGAAGGAGACTACAACTAGCAAAAAGCATTATATTCTCCTTGCAAACACATTGGATGCAAATTTTTCTATTACCAAAACGGACACTTTATGAAATTGAAAAAAGATTATAATCTTTCTTTAGGTAAGTAAATCTAATGGACGATGTGTACTAAAAGTGGCATGGAAAGAAGTTTATTGGCCTAAAATTTCTAAAGTACTGGGTTTTTTAAACATTCATACGTGGAATAAGGCGGCAATTAGAGAACTCTTATGGTCTCTTGTTCGGTGAAATTTATATGCAAGTGAACATGTCGAACAAGTAATATAATGATGAGAAAGATATCGTCCCATAGAGAGTGGTGATTACTAGACCAATTAATTACTAACGGTGAACAACTCCTAGAATTTATCTAGCAAATCAAATGATAGATGGTAGATTAATTAACTAAATATAAGAAAACTTAATAAAAGAAATATGTTAGAGCATATGATTTCACCATAATTACTAGATATTAATATTGATTATTTATGCTTGCAAGAAAGATAATATCTATGTGATGGCGGAATTTTCTAATTTATTTACTATCCTATGTCTAGGTATAGCAAACATACTTAGTTCATTAATTCACTATATCTCTATATGTGAATTGAAATAAACTAAATGCATTAGAATCTATGAACATTCACAGTTTACACCAAAAGCCACATAAACAATATGGTAAATGTCTATCCATATTTAATTTATGGTTACAAATTACAAGAAGCAACTGCATATTATCTCCTGTCGGTCTCAAACATGCAAATCAGATCATTCAAGTGGTAGCTAATCACTTAAAAGCATTAAACACAGTAATATGTAACTTCACATAAACAAAATGTCTTGAAGAACATAATAATCATAAGATTCATACCATCATAATTAGGTTACATCGTAGCTCTAACAAAAATAAACTAAAACATAAAGAAATAAAAGAAGGCATCTTGAATCCAAAAACAAGAAGTCTGTCACCCTTTTTGTCTTCTCTTCAAGAAAACCTTGAATTCTTAGCCTCTTTCTTGAGTTGTGCTCAATTTTCTCCTCTCCCTTTTTTGCCTCTTCTCTTCTCTTAAATAGGGTTTAGGTTTAGACCTATCTCTTATTCTAGTAGAAGTGGGTTTTGGAGACCAAAGACAATTGGGTCTTGAACTCTTATAATAATTAGGCTTTGAACTCCTAATATGACTAGGTTTTCTAAATAATTAGAAAACCTAATAACAATGGAAAATCTAAAGTCCAAGCCCATCTTGATTTTCTTGATCTTGATATTTTGACCATATTTTGTCATATAATACACATTAGGTTCTCCATGCTTATTCTTTTTCTTCATGCCTCCTTATGCTACGAAAACAAGACAAATTTAAGTAAATAAAGAGGAATTCAAATATTTCTCATAAGCATTGTATTATTTATTGCTTAAAAATAGTTAAAATAACTCTATAAAAATAGAGTTATCATTTCTTGTGTATAATAACTCAAACACTTTATGGGTTAAATGGATGATAACAAAAAATTTGAAGGGAAGAAATGTATTAGAAGTAGAGATCAAAGGATCATTAGCATGGAGTTTTAAGAATATTTTACAAGTAAAAAGTGAACTTGCACAACTAGCGATTGGCTTATAATACACTATTGTCAAAATTTATGTAGCACTAAGAGAGAACATAGAAAATACTAAATGGGCAAGACTTGTATGAAAAGAAGAAATACCAAAGCATAGTTTTATCTGCTAGATCATTTTAAAAGACAAACTATCTACAATAGATCATGTGGTTGTATGGAATAACTTAGTGGACCTACAATGCAACCTTTGTCAACAAGGAAAAGAATCATAAGAACATTTATTTTTCAAATGCAAGTTCACAAATTGCATATAGAAGGCTCTATTAAGTATGAATGGATTAACTCAAACAATTGAACACTAGAGAGTTAAAATATGTTGGATAATCAAAGTTGTCAAAAGTAAAAGTTTTGTAGCAACCTCGCTTAGTATATCTTTCAAGGCCATATTGTACCACATTTGAAGGGAAAGAAGTAGAAGAAGATTCAATAATAAAAGTCTAGATAGTTCGACTATTATTGCTAAAATCAAAAAGGACGTGAGAGAGAAAATTTCATCTACTAGAGAGTAAAGCTTATAAATTGTAATAAATTCTTGCAAAAGCTTTGAAATTTGCCAAATGTCGTGTTTGAGCTTAAATGATGATGTTGTAATTGAACAATGTTGTAATTTTTTATAGTGATATATAATTCTTGACTTTTCACTAAAAAGAATATGGTAAAGCATCTGTTTTTACCATAACTACTAGGTACTGATTTTGATTATTTATACTTGTAAAAGGGATAATACGTGATGATGAAATTTCCTAATTTATTTACTATCCTATGTCTAGGAATAGCAAATCTACTTAGCTCATTAATTCACTATATTTTTATATGTGAATTAAAATGAACTAAATGCATTAGGATATATGAACATTCCTAATTTACACCAAAAAGTATACAAACAATATGGTATATGTCTATCCATATTTAATTTATGGTTATACATTACAATAAGTAACTGCATATCATCTCCTTTCAGTCTCAAATATGAAACTCAGATCATCAAAGTGATAGCTAATCACTTAAAAGCATTAAATATAGTAACATGTAACTTCACATAAACAAAATATCTTGTAAAACATAACAATCATAAGATTCATACCATCATAATTAGGTTACATCAGAGCTCTAACAAAAGTAAAATAAAACATAATGAAATAATAAGGAAGAACAATAATGGGAATTAAACAAGGTATCTTGAATTAAAGGACAAGAAGTTTGTCACCATTTCTGTCTTCTTTTCAAGAAAACCTTGAATTCTTAGCCTTTCTCTTAAGTTGTGCTAAATTTCCTCCTCCCTCTCTTTTGCCTTTTCTCTTCTCTTAAATAAGATCTAGGGTTTAGACTTATCTCCTATCCCAATATAAATGGGTTTTGGATACTTAAGACAATTGGGTTTTGAACTCTTATTTTAATTAGGCTTTAAACTCCTAGTATGATTATGTTTTCTAATTATTTAAAAACTCCAATAACAATCATCTAAGGCCCAAGCCTATCTTAATTTTCTTGATCTTGATATTTTAACCATATTTTGCCACATAATAAGCATCAGGTTCTCCATGCTTGTCCTTTTTCTCCATGCCTCCTTATTCTACATACATAAGACAAATTTAAGTCAATAAAAAGGAATTCAAATATTTTCTCACAAGTATTAGATTATTTATTGCTTAAATTAGGTAAAATAACTATTTAAAAATAAAGTTATCACTTATCTTGCCCAACCAAAAGAACAATTTGGAGTTAGAATCAAGGTAGCATTAACCAAAACAAAGGTTACAAAATTAATCCATGTTTTACATTTGCTAATAACGAGCTTAAATAGGAAAACTTAGGTCTTAGGGTATCTAACCTTATCCCTTATAGTGCCCTTTCCTCACGGATAACAGCCTGCTCGTCTAATCCTCCATCATTGCATATTTACCACTAATCCAACCACCAAAGTGCTCCTTTACTGTAGTATGTTGGGAAGATGCACACATCAGAAGCTACATTCAAATAGCAAAACTATTCATGCAAGTGCATGCACTTATGCTACTATCAACACCCCCTTAGTTACTAAGAGCTAGCCTAAGAACTCTAATATCCAACTACCATCCTACCCTTTAGCTATGCTACCATCCTGTTTACTATCTAGCCTTTTAGTCATGTTATCCCTTTGCTCTTAAGCTAATATGGTTGCCACATTAGATGGCCTTAGGTCTACACATGCCAATGCCATCCTAGAGTCGGAGACCCTGCACATAGGGTCAAGTTGTAGGAATTATTGGTGAAAGTCCTCTACATTGACCCAACTTGCCTTGGTAGGGGAGAAACCCTGACACTAGATAATAGCCGAAGGGACTCCTTTGTCAGTGGAATGTTTAAGGACTATTAAGGGTAGGGGAAGGATAAAGGCATCCTCATTCTAGATAAGGAGGTTTGGAAACACTTCTGTAGTTAACAAAATGTATTTCTTAAGGTGGGAAACATGGAAAGTGTGGTGGATAGAGGAAGAAGAGGGAAGGTTGAGGTGATAAGCCATCAAACCAATCTTCTATATGATCTTAAAGGGATCAAAATAGTGCTATGAGAGCTTTTAATTTCACTTGTCGACCAAAGAGAGATATCTATAGAGTTGCAGTTTAAGGAAAACCCAATCGACAACAACAAAGTGCATCTTTGAGTGCTTATAGCCGTAGAACTTCTTCATGCGATTTTATGTAACTACTAACTTATGTTTAAGATCTCAGAGGATCACAACACAATCCAGCAGTTCCTTTTTAACTTTTAAGACTAATATAGCACTAAGATTGTATGACAAAAGGCTCAAGGGAGATTAAACATAGATAACTTCAATGGGGTCCACTAAGTAGAGCTGTGGAGGCTAGAGTTATAATTGTACTCAGTCCATGGCAGCCATTTAAGTCAATCATGGGGCAAGTGATTAGAGAAACACCTTAGACATATTTCTAAGGTGTAGTTCAAAGCCTCTATTTTGACATCCGTTTGGGGATGGTAGGTTGAGGTAAAGTGAAAAAAAGTACCCTAGAGGTTGATTGAAGGAGTCCATGTACATGAAAATCTATTTATAGAAGACTTAGGCCACAGATTGAGCTATGTAATGATGAGAGATTGCAACAAAACAAGCATACTTGGAAAGCCTATCAACCACCACAAGGATGATAGTCTTACTGCTAGAGGGAAGAAGCCCTTCATGGCCACTAGCATGAAATTGATTTACAATTATGGGAATGAGCTCAAAACTAGTAGGCAGGAATATACATCCCTTAATAAACACCACACCATCTTGAAGAGACCAGGGACTAATTAAAGCCTATCGACCACCATAAGGATAATAGTCTTGCTGCTAGAAGGAAAAAGCCCTTCGCGGCCACTAGCATGAAATTGATCTATGATGATGGGAATGAGCTTAGAACTAATAGGTAGAAATATACATCCTTTAATAAACACAACACCATCTTGAAGAGACCAAGGACTAATTGCTTCATTAGCTTGGATCTTGCGAGCGATGTCTTGAAGGAAAGGGTCTTGAAGGTTTTCCTTTTTGACCATGTTTTACCACAATGGGATGGGGGCACTAAGAGTAGTGCAAGTTTTCATTGTTGGTTTAGAAGATGATTTGAGACCTTCATGATGGCAAGAGAGGGCATCAACCACTTTATTATGGGAGCCTAGCCAATACTCAACTACAAAGTCAAAATTGAGTAACTTAACAAGCCATTACTGCTAAGTGAGGGTGGTGATGCATTGCTCCTAAATGTACTTGATACCATGTTGGTCCATTTTAACAATTAAAGGATGCCTGATGAGATAGTGATGCCACTACTAGACTAATAAGACATAAGCTAGAAGATCCCTTTCATAAATGGAAAGAAGCAAGTTATGGCCATGTAGAGCTTTACTATATAAAGTAATGGGTCTTTTGTCTTAGGATAGAACTACACCCACTTTGGTACCAAACACATCACACTCCACAGTGAAAGTGTCGTTAAAAATTAGGGAGAGCTAAGACAATTTCATGAGGCTAATGGAACTTTACCTTATTCCAAAGTTTGGTGGTTGTACATAACTAATTCACCCTGCATATCCATTTCCTAAGATCTTTTCCTCCTTTTTTTTTTTTTTGGAAAATTAAGCTTCACTACTTAGGGTTGCCATCTCCTACCATCATGCTTCATTCATTCATTTTCCCTTTGTCCCCTAGCTGATGGACTATTATAGTTGCCTTCTCAATTGGAATTGGGGTTGGCCTTAACATTGTTATGAACTTGCGATTCATCTCTATTACCATCTGATCATACCTAAACTTGCGATCACTCCATTATTGCATTTTGGCATGAATTGGGTTGGCCTTAACATTATTGATTTTGGCATGAATGGTAACAAATATCTATTGCATCACCCCATCATTTCCCTGAACTTGCAATCCATCTCCACCACTATCTAATCATACCTTGCGTCAGCCATCCCTAACTCCAATACCAAGTTATTACGGTCCCATGTAATAGAGGCAAGCTTGAGGTCTTTGTGATACCCATTTATCTAAAAGTAGGGAGAAAACTCCTTTTCCACATAATAAATTTCGAGAAGTAGCTTACCTAATGTATGTCTAGCCACTCATTTTGTTACATCTCGCGTTCATGCAACTAACACCATACAGGCGCGTAGAGGAAAAGTGGAGAGCTGACTCACACGAAAGGTTAAGTGTTCGGCCTTGCCTGGCCATGACCCTAAACTAGTTGCCTTACATAACTATAATCCTAGGTAAAATCGATAAGTGTCTAGTTATATAAAAAACAAGCAATACTTAAGACCTCTTAGTCCTAAGTTGTACAGTAAACTCTTGCATAGGTATGCATATTTATAGAGGGGGTGGGACAAAAAAGTTCTAGGCGAATGCAAAATTCTAGGAGGTGACAAAAGGTTGGTTAATTCACTTCAAAGTTCAATGGGAGGTTTTAGCATTTTCAAGATAATTATATGGATGGATTTCTTGCCGTTACAAATCATTATGCATCGGTCCAAAACAGTTATGCAATGACAAATGGTTCTTTAAATTTAGAATATGTTGCACGTACAAGGTGTGTATTTCATTAACTGAAAAGGTATAAAAGAAAACTACTAGTTATCTTTGGTTCATATTTTCAATTTATCCAACCTAATGGATGCTTCTACTACTATACTATTACACCTATTATAAATAATTTTTCTTTTAATATGATTCCAATCTCTTGTATGTGTGATAACTCTATTTTATATAGAGTTATTGTTATTATTTTAGGTTATATTTAATATAGTTTTTATTAAATTATATTTATTTATATTTTGTTATTTCATGTTACAAACCCAAAATGGAAGAAAATGAAGGAAATGCAAAATTGGAAGGAAAAGTGAAGAGAAAAGAACTCACATGAAAGAAGCAATTAATCAAACACATGGAAGGCTTGAAAGATAGGAGACTAGACAAATTAACAAGGAAAAGGGAAAGCACATGACCGAAAGAGGGACTTAAGTGGACCACGAATGAATGAACGAAGGGGAGTCGGACCAGGGGAATATAAAAGAAACCAAAAAGAGAGAGAAGGTCGCGACAGAGGGGGTAGTCGTGCGAAAGCCGACCGACCGAGGAGAGAGAAATTTCTAATGTCATTTTCTGGCGAGAAAGAGGGAGAAAAGAGAGACCGGCCGTGCGAACGCCAACCGGTCTTTTTTGCTTGGAATTTGTTGGCATTTTCAGCTATAAAGGGACCTTGGAACGTGTAAACACCGTCTAGGTCCCGTTTTTCTGATTTCTGGCATATTTCCAGTGGCCCCCAGTTTACTTTCCATCAGATCTACATGGTTCTGAGGCAGATTTGCATGATTTCTCGGCAGATCTGCAACCTAGGCATCCTAATCTACATTTTTCGGCAGTTTCTATGAAGAGTGGCGGCGGCGTGTGTCACCGGCGCGTGACAACGCGTGATGGATGTGCGTAGAGGCGTGTGCAGCTTGTTTTTCTTCCATTCTTCAGACAGCTTCTTCTTCTCCTCTTGATGTGCATATTTGTGCAACCTATTTTGTGATTTGAAGACATTTGGTGACAGCTTTAATATTTTTAAATCCAAAATGTTTTGTTCACGTTTTTGCACTGATTTAGTTTATATAAATATGTTGTTTTAG
Source organism: Casuarina cunninghamiana (assembly GCA_028551485.1). Lineage (NCBI taxonomy): Eukaryota > Viridiplantae > Streptophyta > Magnoliopsida > Fagales > Casuarinaceae > Casuarina > Casuarina cunninghamiana. The sequence continues at coordinate 31,654,955 of CM052367.1, read as the reverse complement.
TTTATAGTTTGTTAGAACTACGATAGAACTTAATTATAACGTATGAATGTAATTATTTAGGCTTTGTGAGATATTTTATAAATGTGAAGTTGCATATTACAGAGTTTAATGCTTTTAGATGATTAACTAATACTTAAATGATATGATTTATATGTTTGAGACCAACAGGAGATGACATGTAGTTGCTTCTTGTAATATGCAACCATAAATTAACATAGATAAACATATACTATATGATTTGTGTGGCTTTATGTGTAAATTGAAATATTCACAAATCTTAATGCATTTAGCTTATTTAATTCATATGCAGACTCACAGTAAGTTAATGAGCTAAGTAGGTTCAAATACCTAGACATAGGATAGTGAATAAGTTAGGAGATTCCGCCATTACATGAGTAGAATTAATCTTGTTAACATAAATGATCTACATTCGTATTTAGTAATTAGGTGAAATCGGATGCTCTAACATATTTCTTTAATCAAATTTAGGTTAAATTTAGTTCTTTAGTCAATGTTTTACGATTTCGATTTGCTAGATAAACTTTAGAAATTGTTCACTATTAGTAATTAGTTAATTTAGTAAACACCAGTCTTTGTGGGACGATACTCATACTTATCATTATATTACTTGTTCAACATGTACACTTGCATGTAAATTTTCACCGAACAATGTGCAATTTCCATATATTTCATGGTAATTTTTCTTTCAATATCTTTAGGTTCTAAATAGTTTATAACAAAAGTAGGATGTCAATTGAAGAGTTGTGAACTACATAATTTGATCATTAGGAGCTAAAACAAATAATGGTTTTTAGGGCATTTTTAAACTTATGTGAAAATGATGTACTTTGTTTTCATTGGTTTACTTTCCAATTTTATTTCTATAATTATTTGATGAATTAGTGTTAGCTTTTCGCCTAACCTTCCTACCTTTTGATGTTATTTAATTGTTTCTAGTTTTCATGGCATGTTGTTGATTACTATGACTCTTTATAATTGTTACAATACAATTACTTATTCTTTAATTCATTTATCTTTTAATGAATTTTCACGTTTTAGGATGTTGCTTCTATTTATAATTTGCTCCTCCTTGCTTATAACATCTATTGATATAAAATTTGATTGGATGTAAAAAACAAAAAATAAACTAATACATTGTAAGATTATATTACAATTTGTTACATGTTCTTTTAAACTAATTTTTTCTTCTATGTTAGACTTCTTATGGGAGTCAAGTATTAATTTTATAGAAAACTCTTGAAAGGTCATATCTCCTTAGCTAAAACATTAACTAAAGGTTAGAATAACTTTTGTAATGTACTCTCACACTTCCAAAAAGCAACGATCTTAAATTCATATATTTAAATGTTATGTTCATTTCATTTAGAAGGATTTAAAGCTATAAAGTTGCAACATAAATAATAAAACTACTCCATATAGATAATTTTCCTATTAGAGAATGAGAAAGGAGAATTTCCAAAAGAAGAGCGTAAATCTTATGGATACAAAATCCAAAAGCAAACTTATAGTGGTGATGATAGAGTTGCTCATCCTTATAATCACCGAAGTGCATGCTAATGGTCCTACTCTTTTCTTTTCCACTCCCATGTTACTTTCTATTGAGTTTGACACCATTAAACAACATGGGAATTGTAATCATCACTGCCTTGAAAGTACAGTGGAAAGTTGTAAAGGCAAACTAGTGTTAGTACACCTAGAGCAATGTATTTTTTCTTTTCTCTTTAAATGCCTTCGTCAGAATCCAAAATACAAGAATCATAATCCTGTTGATCATTTTTCAAGTGTGCAAAAATGCATGATGCATTGTCTTGAGGAAAAGAAACTTAGAGGTTTAGATATTGCAGTATGTCTTGTGAAGTATTATGAAAGGCACATGGAGAAGCATTAAATGTCTACATCTAGCCTCAACAAGTCTGATGTTAGCAAAAGGTTCTCAATCCCTTGTTAGCTATCTCCTTTAAACATAAATACACACACTTATGAAAACATTTCATGCACATTCATGTGAACCTATTTTTGTACGTGAAAAGACAATTTTCAACATTTCTCTATAGTTCATTACCAATTTTTATTGTCCACCACAAGACACCTTATTCCTTACTGCTCCTATTGTGTAATTTGTTGAACTCAAGCTTGTCTCACTTGTTGAATTTGTTTTGGTGGCTTTAGGATAAGTGACATAGCATCACGGGCAAGAAGGCTGAATTTTATAGATAATAACTCCATGTTATAAAGTCCTTTAGATTTATGTATGCTTTGAGTTATGAAATGGATACATAAGAGTACTTAGTTATTTCATTTGATATTTGTATTTAGTTGCAAGTTGGTGACATAAAAGCATAGTGTGGAGAGTTGCTTATGGAATTAGTGTCTTGTATCATTGGAATTGTCTCTTCTTTCTTTGGGCTTTTCTTACTTTTTTGCTCTTGTTGGGGCCTAAGGTATTTAGATGGTAAGAACATTGAATCTAATTTTTATTTGGAAATATATAGGTTATATTATTTAAACGCTTAAGGTAATCAATAAAATTCCAAAAAGCTACTCATTTTAATCCACAGAAATATTAGGCTTTTGGTTCATGAGGAAATATAAGCCAAATAAAAAGCATATTCTCTCAATTTTAGGCTTGTTAATATTAAAGGACTTATTATCCAAGTTAAAAACTAATTTTATAAAATTGGTGGAACCCCCTTTAACCAAGATGCTCAATATATTCTTAGAGATATGAAATTATTATTCACATGGTATCATGCCCTTTTCACCACATTGGGTTAATAACTAGCTTCTATCATACTACATTATATATATATATATAATGCAGGAAATCAAATCCATCATATCTCATAAGAATATTAAGGAGAAACCCAAGTATTGATATTATGAGGTCCATTTTTCAATCCAGAAAAAAACTTAAAAATTAGTGAAATAAATTATCCTAAGATATTCTTTAACAATGTAAAATTGTTATCATAAGCTGCAAAAATTGTACTATCACGTTAGTAAGCATAATTATAATTGCATGAAGCTAGTGAAATATCCAAGCTTAACTATTATAAGAAAACTAGCTAGACTTCTAGAAAGTTCATTTGCAAGATTCATAGGTTCTGAATTTTTTCTTCCTCCTACTATACAATAACAAAATTAGTTAAATTGAAATAAGTTTTATGTACACTATATACATAGAAGAACCTAGAATCTTTTGGATGAAAGCAATTCACTATCTATTTCATCTATCATAATTCATGAATCCTTTCTTCTTTCAATGAGTTATGAGGGCTTTTTTACCTTATCTAAACTTTCGTATTTTATCAAAACCATGCTTTTATTGCAAAAATAGAGGACATGATTCAGTGATCTTTTGGAAAATTTCTAAGAAAACTATGGAAGTTTAGATAATTTCAATATTATTTGCACTTTCATCTATTCACTTAAGCATTAGAATGATGAAATTACTTAAATAGGAAGAATGTAAAACTGAGATTAAAACAGTGAAACTTGTTTTTATATTCAACTAAATTAAAACAAACAGCAATAGGAAAAAATGAACTTATGCTACAATCTCAAGAACTACACAAGCTTATGCACATTCTTTAATTACAAAGTTCAACAGCTTTTCTTTCTTGCTTCTCACTTGTACTTCAAGTTTCTTTCAGTTCTTTCCTAAGCTTTGATTACCGACATTTTGCTACCTTTGCCATTTTTAGCTTTGCTTTTTCGTTTCTTTTTTTTTTCTTTTTTCTTTGCAGGAAGGTTTCAACCTTTCTTGAAGTGGAAACCCAACCACCTAAGTGTCTAATCAAAGCTTTTACATGCGCTCATGGGCCATGTAATGGCTTCCCATTATCTCTTCTCCAACAAATAGTAATGGCTTCTCATTGTCATCGTTAAATTAAAAAGAACAAATAGTACTCTCTATTGAAAATCATCTTCCTGCGCAACATATCCATCAAGCTTGGAGAGTCCAAGTCTGATACATCTATGAAGCTCGAAAAGAGTGGAGCAAAACAATCAAGTTACTCCAGTTGCAAGAGAACGGGAGGTGAAATGACTAAATTCCGGATGGTACCCAGTCGAATCAGGTGTCGTTGATTGTCACGTGCGTAAATTCCGGGTGACACCCAGTCGAATCAGGTGTCGTTGATTGTCACGTGCGTAAATTCCGGGTGACACCCAGTCGAATCAGGAGTCGTTGATCGTCGCGTGCGTTGGGGTATAAGGGTAATATTGTATTAAAGAACGACCTCCGCAAAGCCACATCAAAGGACCCTTACAAAAGTCCTCAGAAATGAACCCATATCGAGATCATAAAGGTTTCAATAAAGGTCTTAAGACGCTTCGAGCTAGAATTGGATCTAAATTTGTTGATTAAAATGGTGTCCCATCTTCAGATCTGAAACATGTAAAATTTCTCGAAAAATTGCAGACTGCTCCCTGAGAGTACAGGGTTGCGGATGGTAACAAGTACCAATTCCAAAGCGACTGAGTTCAGTAGCAACCCGCTTGAAAGCTTGAATCTCCAGAAGAACAAAAAGAAGCAGGTCGCTTTTGGTTGAAGGCAACCCATCACGGCAAACGGGAAGAATCGCAGACACAAATGTTGAAAGGCCCAAAACTTTTGTCTTATTCCCAATTCAACCAGTTGCAAAGAGAGCCTGTATATGTGACAGCACAGTGTAAAGGAATAACGCGTAAGCTGTACAATTACAACAAATCCTTTCCAAAGCACTCGAGAAAATCAAATTTAATACTTGCCGGTAAAGAACAGAACTCCAACAAAAGCAAAATAACGTAAACAAAAGTATAAAAGTGAAAGAAAAATAAAGAGAGGAGAACATGCCACTGTAAGCACAAGCTAAGCATATATGTTAGCCTACATAATCCTATAAATTTAGTCCACTACATCATTCTGACAAATATCCTCATTGAGGGGAAACACCATCATATTAATGAGGCCTAGGGCATGTTTGTTTAAGGGACTAGAAATGTTCTATCATTCTATATTCGATGTAATAAGCCTTATGTGGTCATTGAATTTTTTTATGCTTAATTTTGTATACCTTTTCTTGAGAATTGAAAAATGTAATATTTTAATTATATTTGTTGAGAAATTATGATCTTTCACCATGTATTTTGTGACCAATAAAAGTAGTTAGAGTTTTTTTCCTGCTTATAAAATATTAAAAAAAAAAACACCATCACACTTGTGAGGTAAGCATTTGCCAACCAGTGTCATCTTGCAAACTTAATGGTGGATGGATTTGATAAAATCTTTCCAATTTTAATTTTAGCTTCCATATTGATGGACCTTGGTATTGTTTGGTCATGGGTTAGTTTATTGGGCTATGCATTAATAGCATTATTCTAAAAGACAGCCAAAATCTCGTCTTTGGTCAACTGAGACATTTGATCAAAAACTTGGAAATTTGTGGGCACCATGTCTAACTAAAAATAAGCAACTAGGTAATCAGGCATCATTCTATCTAGCAAACAACAATAACCCTGATATAATGCTCTCAAGTGCAGTGCATGAGGGTTGGAAAATTGGTAGATGTTAAATGGGCTTGTTGTCAATTTATTTCCAAGTATTTTAAAATTTGATAAGGATAAACAATGAAGATTCCTAAGAATATATATTTTATTAACTACAATTACTAAAATCTAGTTCCTTTAAGGACGGGAAACCAAAGAAAAAATTAAAGAGCAAACAACAGGTAGAATTGTTATTAGAAGTAAGTGAAAATGGAGTATTAAACAAAATGTTTTTAGTTATACGAACAATAAACATTGTCTTACTCATTATTTATGATCTTTTATATATTTCAAAGTTAGCATAAAGCCACTTTTGGTCAATGAAATAAAATGATGAAGGGAAAGAAAAAAAAAGGGCAAACAGAAAGTTTTTCTAGTAGGTATCTAAAATATTAGTTTAGATATTATTCCCATTATTATGTTGAGATACGTAAACCGCATCCCCATTATTATGTACTTCAAGTAGATAGTATTCCTTATAAATTATTAAATAACTTCTTTTATGAGAATATTAATTACTTAATCATGGAAATATGGAATAAATTTTTCTCATGGTATTTGTATTTATTTAGACATTGTACTTTGATGGAATATTTCTATTGTCCAAATTATTAAGGTCTTAGCAGGCTAGATCATGTGAGTGCTGGCTTGAAGAAAGAAGATGGAAGACCCAGCTCAAAGAGGCTCAACTCGTGCAAACAAGAAAGGTCTAGCCCATGCTTTTAAAAGAAAACCCATGAGCAAAGAGAAGAAGGCTTAGCTCATAAAGCTGAGAAGCCTAGAAAGAAGTCCAACCTGTGTCCTTTATTAATCTAATTTAATAAAGGGGCCTAAGCCCACTTAGCCCGTTTAAGTTAAAGAGAAAGTTTGTGACCTAGGAAAAAATAGCATGAAGAGGGAAGAAGGAAAGAAAGAGAGCTATTACCATGGACTTGTATAGAAAATCTGACATTTCTGGTGCTGTCCTTGTCAACTATTCTGAAAGAAAAAAAAAAAAAAAAAGTGATTTTCAACTAGTTGACCATTTAAGGATGAGACTATTAGAGTTGCAATTTAAGAGAAGCAGAAAATGAGCTGAAGAGAACAAAAGAAGGGGTAGATATAGTGTAGTTCACGCCCAATCCAAAAAGCCTCATAAAAATTTGATAATACTAGTCGATTAGTTTGATTTGTATGCAGATTTTTTAACGTTTTACCACATGTGTGCTGTATCATTTGAATTGTTTAATTGTGGTAGATTTATTTTAGAAACCCTAGAACTTCAACATTCTAAATATTTAAGGGTTTCTTTCTATACTCTTCCTTAAGCATACTTATTGACTTGATTGGAAGAGCTGTAAACACAAAAGTACGATTTAGTTTGTAATGTGTGGGATTACTTGGTGATTGTTATAAAAGACACCCTTGACAATTTGTCAAAGGAAGTGGATTGCAATTTGATCCAATCATTGAAAAAACTAATGCGACCCTATAATAGGATTATCAAAGGAGATGAATTGGAAGTGGTTTTCTAATCACTTATAATTGTGTGCAATTTCTTCCCTTTGTTCTCATTTGATTGTGTAATATTTGAAAAGAAGTATTTTTCCATTAATGTTCGAATATTGAAGATCTCACTAATAGCTTATTGTTAATATTCTTGAAATGTCTAAATTGTTTTATGCTTGATTTGCCCAGCTTGATTTACAAGTTATACATATAGATATACATCAAACTATCAAGGGTTGATTATAGATTTTTCTTGCCATATTGTTTGGGTAGAATCCTTATTGAAGTTCCATCAGTATTGAGTAATCTTTTGACTATTGGCTCTTGAATTGTCCCAAGAGTTATATAATGTACAAGTTGGCCATTTGGAGAACAAACAAATGAAGACTAATAGATTATAAGTAAATTTATTTAAAATTGATTAACTTTATTTTTATTATTGATTTATTGTGCCTTTCCATAATTGGTAAAATATAATTCCTTATTTTACTTCATTTCTTTTTCCATGAAATGTTGTATTTTGAGATGTCACTTCTATTTGTAATTTTCTCCTATATGCTTATAACATCTCTTGATATAAAATTTGATTGGACATAAAGGACTACCATAATGTTAGAACTATACTATAGTTCATCATGTGTTCTTTTGAACTAATTTTGTCTTGTATGCTAGATTTCCTATTAGTGTTAGGTATTAATTTCTTAAGAAACTTTTTGAAAGTCATATCTTTTTAGCTAAAACATTAACTAAAGGTAAAACAAACTTTTGTAATACACCATCACACTTCTGAAAGCCAAAACCTCAAACTAATATTTTTAAATGCTATTTCATCTAGAATGATTCAAACTATATAATGTCAACAAAGATTCGAGGACCACTCTTTATAGGTAATTTGTCCATTAGACAACAAAAAAGGAGAATTTTTAAGGAAATGCTTAAATCTAACAACTACAAAAGCCATCTAAAAACTTATATTAGTGATGACAAAGCCTCTCATCCTAGTAATTATCAAAGTACATGCTAATGACCCTAAAAATTAACCAAAGGTTAAAGCGACTTTTGGATAGTTTTTAAATGCTATTTCATTTAGAATGGTTCAAACAATATAATTTCAACAAAGAATAGAAAATCACTCTATATATGTTTTTTTGTACTATTTCTAAAAGAAAAGCTTAAATCTAATGGTTACAAACTCCATCAAAAAGCTTATACTAGTGATGGTGGGTTTTCTCATCTTAGTAATTACCAAAGTACATGCTAATGGCCCTAAGCCTTTCTTTCCCAAACCCATATTATCTCCTATTGGCTTTGACACCATTCAAGAAGTTAGGAATTACATCCATGATTGCCATGAACGTACAGTGAAAAGGTCTAAATTCATATCAAACTTAGTCGAGTTGGAGCAATGTATTATTGTTCTCCTCTTTAAGTGCCTTCATCAAAATCCAGAATACAAGAATCCCACTTTTGCTGATCATTATTTAATCACGAAAAATTGTGTAATGCATTGTATTCAAGTGGAGAAACTTGAAGGTTTAGGTATTACAAGATGTTTGTTAAAGTGTTATGAAAGGCACATGAGGAAGCACTAAATGTCTACACCTAATGTCAATAAGCTCCAAGGTTGGTGAAAGGTTCTCAATTCCCTATTAGCTATCTTCTATAAGCATAAATACTCACACTAACAAAAATATTTCAAGCACATTCATGTGAACCCATTTTCATAACTTAGAAACCATTTTTAAACATTTCTCCACAGTTTGAGGATCATGATAAAGGCATTACTAGCTTTTATTGTCCACCACATGATATTTGATTCCTTACTTCCCTTATTGCATAATTTGTATGAATCAAGCTTGTTTCACTTATTAAATTTATTTTGTTGGTTTCATGGTAAGTAAGATGCATCACATGCAAGAAAGTCAAATTTTATTTTCCTTCATTTGATTCTTGTATTTGGTTGTAAGAAAAGGTGACAGTAAATGTTGGCACTAAGAATTGCTTGGGGAATTTGAGTATCTTGCATGATTGATAATGTCCTTTTTGCTTTTAGGCTTTTCTTTCTTTTCCACTTGTGTTGGGATAAAAGATATTTAATAAATTTAGAATACTAAGATTAGCACTTATTTGGGAATATATATGTGACATTATAAGGGACTTAAAGGAAACAATAAATTCTAAAAATCTATTCATCTTAGTCCACATAACTATTATGCTTTTGAATCATGAAGAATTATGAGATGAAAAAAAGACATATTTTCACAAGTTTAGACTTGCTGGATTTTTTATGGAATTATAAATGACCAAAGATTGCACGAAATATGAATCCCAATAAAAACTGAAACTCATGATTTTACAGTTTATTTGTCATGTGTTTATAAAAAATACACAACATGTTTCCTTAACTTTTTGGTCATTGTGCATGCCGTTTGGTTTCTTTAAAATTGTCGTTGGGGTCACCCAATACTTTTCCTTCATTTGATCCATCCTGCTTCCATTGACACGCAAATCATTAACATTATTTCAACTCATAACGTGAAGGTTTGCATTCCTCAAGGAAGAAAAAGTTAAAAAATTAAAAACAAAATTGGCTCTTTTACTGACCAAGGTGTTGTGCATTGTACAATTTGACCGTTAAGAGTCAAAAGAAAAAAGTTAATAGGATATAATTGGTACAATATAATTACTTGCTCTTCCTATAGGAGCCAAGTATTAATTTCATAAAAGAATACTTTAAAGTCATATCTCATGAGCTAAAACATTAATTAAAGGTTAAAACAACTTTTGTAATGCACTATCACACTTCCAAGAGCCAGACCTTAAACTAATATCTTTAAATGATATATAATCTAAAATGATTTCAAGCTATATAGTTGTAATAAAGATTAGAGAACCACAACATATAGGTAATTTTTCCGTTTGACAATAAGAAAGAATAATTTTCAAAGGAGAAGCTTAACAAGTAGTGTAATGAGTGTCACGCGTTCAAAAGAATTTGAGAAGAAGTATTTAACTCCAGAAAATTTGTAAATTGTTTAGGGTAAAAGTTAATCAAAAGTTATAATTTAACTCAAATTCAATTCATTAGTAATTTAAGACCTCTCTTGTTTAAAAAGTTTCAAATTCAAAATTTTCTTTTTGCACCTTTTTCTCCCTGACTAAAAAAACAAATTAAGTCAAAGTTAAATAAAAATAAAGTGTCATTAAAATCTCTTCAATGCTGAGATCAATTTACAATGCCTTGCATAAAACTTACCCCCTTTGTGTCACGCAGACAAATTTTTCTTTTTTTTTAAAAAAAAAAGGTTTCTAAAGGTATCTCAGCTACAAAGAGGGCTAGGGATTTGTTTAAGTTGGCAACATCGCTGATTCACATTAGATAAAGAGCCACGAGTAATAAAATGGAGACATTTTTGGTGGGTGTGGATGGCACCTTGTCTAGTTCTTTATGGAATCATACATGACTCAAGATCGTTGGAAACTCAAGTTTTTACAATTTCATTGCCTTTATTAATAAAGAATATATATGTTTTTTCTCCACTTTTTGATCATTGCGCATGTCAGTTGGTTTTCCCCACGTTGTTGTTGCGGTCACGCAATAATACTTCTTTTGCATTTGAGCCAAGTTTCTTCCATTAACATACAAATCATCAACATTACGTCAGCTAATAGAGTGAGGCTTTGTATTCTTGAGAAAATTAAAAATTAAAAAAAAAAGGAAAACATTTGACTTTTTTACTGTGCAAGGAGTTGGAAATAAGGAGATTGAATAAAACTAAAACTAGAGGTTTTACAGTTTGTTGCCACGTGTTTTTTAAAATATATCACGTGATTCACAACTCTTTGGCCACTGCGCATGCCGTTTTGTTTTTTCAATGCTACTGTTGGCATTAGGCAAGACTTCCCTTGCATTTAAACCTTGTTGTATCCATTGATATGCAAATCATTACTTTAGCGTAAAGAGGGAAGTTTTGTATTCTTCTAGAAAAGAAAAATGTTTAAATCTTAAAAAAAAAAACAATTAACTCTTTCATTGCCCAAGGATTTGTTCACTGTACAAATTCATTTTTTTCAAAAACATAACTTGATCATTGGGAACTTAAACAAATAAAGGTTAGTGGGATATATGTAAAGTTATGTAAAAGTGATTAACTTTATTTTCATTAGTTAACTTTTTAGTTACTTCTATAGCTACTTGATGAGTTAACTAAGGCTTTTGTCTTAACCTCCTTGTCTTTTGATATTCTTTAATTATTTCCAGTTCTCACAGTGTTTTATCTTTGTCAATTTATTGTACATCTTCATAATATATAATCACTCATGCTTGAATTCATTTCTTTTTATGCAAAATGTTGTGTTTTAAGGTGACATTTCCATTTGTAATTCACTCCTACATGTTTATAGTATTTATTTGATATAAAATTTGATTGGATGTAAAGGAATATGACATTGTTAGGATTAGATCACAGTTCATCACATGTTCTTTTAAACTAATTTTTTTGTGTATGCTGGACTTCCAATGAGAATGAAGTGTTAATTTATAAGAAAGTGCTTGTCAAGTCACATGCCTTTAGCTAAAACATTAGCCAAAGGTGAAAGTAACTTTAGCAATGTACTATCACACTTCCAAAAGCCAACAATCTAAACTAGTTTAGTAAATGCTATTTTATTTAGAATGATTTCAAGTTATATAACTATAGTAAAGATTAGAGAACCACTCTATATAGCTAATTTTTATCTTTAGGTGACAAGAAAGGAGAATTCCTAAAGAAAAAGCTTAAATATGATAGATCCAAAATCACTCTACAAACTTATAGTGGTGATGATGGAGTTGCTTATCATCATAATTATGAAAGTGCATGCCAATGCCCAACCCCAGCTATGTTGTTTCCTTCTAGGTTTGACACCGTTCAACCTCATGGGAATTACAACCATCATTGCCTTGAAATTGCAAAGAAAGCTTGTAAAGGCACATTGATTTTGGAAGAGTTAGAGATGGAGGAGTGCATTATTTCTCATCTTTTTAGGTGCCTCTTTCACAATTTGAAATACAAAATTCATATTTCTAGTGATCTTTTGTCAGTTGTGCCAAAATGCATGATGCATTGTCTTAAAGAAAAGAAACCCAAAGGTATAGATACTGTTGCAGGATGTTTGATTGAGTGTTTTGAAAGGCACATGGAGAAACATTAAATGTCTACAGGTAGCATCCATTAGCTCCAATGTCAGCAAAAGGTTCTTAATCTCTTCTTAGATATCTCTTTTGAACACAAATACACACACTTGTGAAAAAATCTCATGCACATTCATGGGAATCCTTTTTTTGTCAATTAAAAAGTACTTTTTAACATTTCTCTCTAGTTTTAGGATCACAATAATGGGTTCTACCAATTTCTACTATGCACCATGAGATACCTATTCCTTACTTTCCCTATTGTGTAACTTTTGTAGGTCAAGCTTGTCTCACCTATTGAATTTGTCTTTGTGGTTTTAGGTTAAGTGACATGGCTTCACAAGGAACAAAGTTAGATTTTATAGGTAAGAACTACATGTTGAAGAGTTTTTTTTTTTTTTTTTTGGTTATGTATGGCTTGAGTTAGGAAATAAATGCAAGGGAGTAACTTTTTATTTCATTTGATATATGTATTTGGCTATAACAATGGGTGACATTAAATTGTGGTGTTGAAAGTTGCTTAGAAAATTAGAGTTTCTTGGTCATTGGAACTATCTATTTTTGCTTCTGTGCTTTTTTCTTGGTCATTGGGCTTTTGAATCAAGAAGAATTATGAGCCAAAAAGGTTTATTATCTTTGAGCTCAAGCATGATCCATGTTAATGCAGTACCACATAGACTTGTTAATGTTTAGTATAAATTGGCTTTCGCCACATGGTCAATAACTAGCCTATGTGGTACAGCATTACATGGACGATGCCTGCGCACAAATGAATGGAAGCTCGTGTGAGCTGAATTTGATTTATATCTTTGAACTTCCAATGGCTTTACCTTTGAGGTTTTATTTGATTGGATTCAACATTTTATTTCCAGTGCTCGAGGATGCAAAGCTCCATAAACTCAAGCATCTATATTTAATCTCAATAAGATAATTTCTTGTCATATGACACTTTTCTGTCGTTTTCTTTAACTTTCAGCACCTAGTTCGCTTAGCTTCTTCCATGCATGAAGCTCCAAAAATTAAGTATTCTTCTTGCAAAAGAACATTTTAATTCGTGCCATTTAGTTTGTAGTTTAATTACGTTACATATTATTCATATTTGGACGTTCAGTGATACAAACTCCGCCCACATTAAACTACAAGTGTTCATATTTAATCGAAAATAATTTTCACATCAAGCCATGGATTAATGTCTATTACCAAAACTTTTACCACTTGTATCCTTTATTTTTTAATCTAACTAGATCATACATCATTACAAGAGCCCATATAAACTCCACCTATGCTAAAATAACAAGTATTTGTATTCGGTTGTATACCATAATTGTCTAGTTTTCTTTTACCACTATTGTTCTTTATTTTGTTAATTTAACTAGATTACACATCATTACAAGAGCCCTTAAAAACTCCACCTACGCTATAATAACAAGCATTTTTATTTGGTTGAATACCATAATTGTCTAGTTGAGGTTGAATACCAAAACTAGACAATTATGGTATATTCTTTTTTTTTTTTCCTAACTCTCAAACATTGAACACGATAGTTTTAGTTTTTTGTTTAATTTCCAAAGTTCAGAGTCACGAAGTTTCAAATTAGATAACTATGTTTGAAGCAGTGGCATCAAAGACGTTCCTAGAGTGGCCGTTCACGTAATATCTTTCTCTAATTTCATTTTGGCCGGTCTTTGACGTATTCTTCGGGCATGATGAGAAACACTTCCGAGAATCACGCATTAATGCATGCATTTTGAATGGCCGGTGACTCTAACAAAGAAGCTTCAATCATACGATTAATTTGTAAATGCACATAATTTTGTGTCTATTGAATGCATACATATTTCTCAATTCCTACTTAGTTTTTTTCACAAGCGTGGTTTAGTTTTTAGCTTAATTGGATTACACATCATTAGTTGAGTTCTTAAAACTCCACCTACAATAAAATACTACATATTTTTATTTAGTTGAAATAATTAATTGTTCTGTTATGGAATGCTTTATTGAGTAATTCTCAAACTTTCAAATCTTTGTCATTTTAGTTTTTAGTTTAATATGATTACACATTACTGTAGATTTTTTTTTTTTTTGTGAAAATATAAGTTGTGAAAAGATGGACATTATAAACCTCTAAATCTCACTCAAAATGACATTTTCTTGAAGATTTTATATTTTGACTCCAAGAAAACTCTCTTTTATATAATTTTGCTTACTCTTCTCAACAACATTCAAATATCAATTGTTTTTGTTCTAAAATCATTTTTTATTGGCTTTAGCTCATATACAATAAATGCAAACTAAAAAAGAAATTTAAAATTTCTTTTCAATCAAATCCCTACATTTAATTTCTCTAATAATTTATTACAATTATTCATTCCATCTTTTAATGTGATGTCAAATTCCATTGTGAGTAAGTATAATTTTCCAAATCATCCTTGTTCATGTACATTTAAAAAATGGATGACTCCTATTTTATATTTGCAATTGATGGAAATCAAAATATAAGTTAATTGAAAGAAGCCATCATATAATTTTTTTAGCTATAGAAAGTTTGTCTTGACAAATTAATCATTAACTAGTCAAGGGTTCTTATAAATTTCTTTGCAGCAATAAACAAACTTATAAAGGATTAAGGTAAGAGTAGGCCTTAGATTAAGGAGATATTTTCAGCTCCATGCCATAAAACCATTTATGTTAAGTTGTATTATGGGAGTTCTCTTGCATTTTATATTATTAATCCACTTACTTGGTAAAGAATAGTTTGGGAAATTAATAAGATTCTAAAGTATACATTGTAAAAAGACTTTATTTTAAAGTTTTAAAATTTAGTAGACCTAATCTCCTTATTTCTTTAGTGAAAAACTGTTTGCTAAACTATTTTGTGAGAAAATTGTGTATTTATGCTACTTGCCAATAAAAAGTTCCTTATCTTTTCTCTCAATCATGTAAATTATGTGTTTTAGTAATAGAAATACTTGTATCCAAAATATATATGTAAAAATTAGGAATAATTTTACCAACTGTAGCCTTTCAGGAGCGCTAAGATAATTTATTTCTTAACCTTCTTTGTTTTCAAATATTTTATCTATCAAATCTTTACAATCAGCATGAGTTACTCTTTTTATGATAAAAGGGGTTCTAAGATATCTAATACGAAGTGTACCGGATGGGTGATCTAAAATAAAAAGTTTTTTTATTTTTTTATTTTTTTATTTTTTCCTTGTTTTGATAACCCTAAGAAAAATGTTTGACATTTGCTTAAATTATAATGTAGACATGTGAGTTTAGAAAATTCCTTCAAAACTTTTACAAGGTAAAGTACTAAAACTGTACCACCTTAAAAGAAAACAATCAAATGATTAGCAAAATACAAATTAGTAATTTTTTTCAAGTTTACATCACTAATGAAACTTAAATGCCAATATGGAGGCTTTTCGCAATAATAATTCTATTAAGTATTAAGAAGGACAAATAAATATAAGGACAATAGATGCCTTTGTCTCAATATATTAATACCTTCAAAGTAACATGCATGCTCTCTATTAAAATTTATTGAGAATTTTGTTGTAGTAATATACTTAGTTATAAGATTAATGAAGTATTGGTGAATATTGATAGCTTTCAAGATTCCTAATACCATTTTCCACTTAACCACATCATATATTTTCATGAGATTGATTTTTATGGTCACTTGCTTACCTTTATCTCACTTATGATAATCATTAAGAAATTCCTTGCAAAATGTAATTTTTTTTTTTTTTTTTTTTATAGATCTAACATCCCTTTATAAAAGTAGTTTGGTGGTAGCTAGCTACTATAGGAAGAATAACACTTAGCTTTTCAACTAACATCTTAGAAATAATTTATAATGAACATTGTAATACATTATTGATCTATTGTCCTCATTGCAACTAGGAATGGGAAACTTGAAAGACTAAAGATATCAATATAAAGTTCATAACTTTCAACAACTTCTTAAAGGAGAAAAAACATAAGACTTTAAAGCTTTTAGTTTTTACACTACATGGAACATTTTTTAGCTTAGTATTTCTTGTTGCCATACCAAATTAATTGTATCCATAAACTCTAAACAATCAGTTTAGAAATTGAAGAATCTAAATGGAAAATTCTTGCTACTTGTATTATTATTAAATTTAACTAGATATGAAGAATGATATAATCTACCATAGAGGAAAAACTCAATAGCTAATCTAAGAATCTATTTCCCATTGGAAAAGGTGCTATCAAGGTAAATAAATATGTCTGAAGCAGCAACAATAGAAATGCTTCCGAGGAAGTAGTTCACCTAATACCTTTCTTTAATTCCAATTTGGCCGGTGTCTGTACACATTCTTCACGTATGTGGGAAACGCTTCCTTCTGAATGTGGTTGGCGTCCTCATGTAAGTCCAAGAAAGAAGCTCGATTTGTACCATTGAATTAGAAATGCACTTCATTTTGTCCCAAATGAGAATTAATTTCTGACAGGACTCGGTCATGTTGGCTCACTTATATATGCAAGAGTCACCATCTTTACTCATAAAGACAAACCAGTCAACATAAGGAAATTTCTGTAGCTTCAGTTGGTCTTTCATTTCCCTCCGTATTTTAGGAATATCTAAAATGTTATCAACATCCTAATACCAGTCCCTAGGAAGAGGTCAGCGTAACATTTCTTAGAGCCCCCTATGATGGAAACTGAGGAAAACTATTGGCGATAGGTCCTAATATTTTCTTAATATTAGCTTATTATTCTTTCCATATGACGTAGTCTATTTAAAGAATTAACTATACAAATGGTAAAAGAATATTTGCCATATTTGTTTGTATATTTTCTATGTTGGTCTTTTCCTTATATTATAAAATGACAATCTCTATATGTAATACCTTAAGAAAGCAATACAAAAATTCTCAAACCTCTCATGCCTTATTCACTCATACCTTTGTGACAAAAGCACTTAGCTATTTCGAGGCAGCAACCCTCCCAAGATTTCATTACACAAAAGCGTGAGTCTTACAACATCCTTCTTCCCCCTTATAAGCTACATAAGGTCGCCCACGCTAGAGGTCTCAGTTACCCCTATTACAAGCCACTAGGTAAGGGTTATCTGGCAGACTTCTTGTTGTTAAGCCTTCAGCACGACTTCCCTTACCATTAAAACACATTTACAAGAACTACTGAATTAAAACAACCCACATGTTCCTCCGGTCCCTTTTGCAGACGTTTGCCGAGCCCTCAAATGATATTGCTTACAAAATACGTCTTCTCTTTGATGGCGTCGACTAGTCCCCTGCCACGTAAGCGCCACGCTAGCTGGTTTTGTAGAACTAGAAGCTGGATCCATAACAGCCTTAACATTGTTGATTTGGCATGAATGGCAACATACATCTATTGCATTGACTTCATCATTTCTGTGAACTCTGCGATCGCTCTCCACTACCATCTAATCTTGCCTCACTCCGCCATCTCCAGCTCTAATACCAAGTTATTACGGGCCCATGTAATAGAACAAGTTTGAGGTGTTTGGAATGCCCGATCGTCTAAATTGGGAGGAAAGTCCATTCTTCCTATATTTAATTTTGGGAACGAACCTCCCTAACATATGTCTAGCCTTTCATTTTATGGCATCCTACATTCATGCAAATAACACCATATGTGGGCTTAGAGGAAACGTGGAAAGCTGACTTACAAGACAGGTTGCAGGTTCGGCCATACCTGGCCATGACCCTTAACTAGTTAACTTACATAACTTCTATAGTCCAAGGTGACTACAAAATTCTAGAACGTGACAAGAGGTTGGTTAATTGACTTCAAAATTCAATGGTTGGTTTTAGCTTTTTCATGCTAATTATAGGGGTGGATTTCTCACCGTTACAAATATTATGAGTTAGTGCAAACCATTCGTGCAACAGCAGATGTTTCTTTCAATTTAGTATATATCTCACGTACAGGGGGTATATTTCGTAAGTTGAAAGGTGTCCTTATCTTTTGATTAATTTCATTTTTGTTGTTTTATTGTACTCCCTCATAAGTGGTACAATATAATTGTCAATTATTTAATGCATTTCTCTTTCTATGAGATGTCATGTTTTAGATGTCACTTCTATTCATAATTTGCTCCTATATACTCATAACATTGGTTGATATAAAATTTGATTAGCCATAAAAGAGTAAAACTAGATTATAGTTCATCACATATTCTTATAAATTAATTTTTTCTCATGTGCTAAACTTTTCATAGGAGTTAAGTATTAATTGTTTAGAAAACTTTTATAAGGTCACATTTTTAGTTAAAACATTAGCTAAAGGTTAAAACAACTTTAGTAATGCATTGTCACACTTCAAAAAGCCAAAGATCTTAAACGAATATTTTTAAATTTTATTTCATTTATAACAAAAATAAAATGGGAACAATTATTGGATTTATAAGAAAAGAAAAAGGCTAAACATTAAAAAACATCTTTTGCTACCCAAGGAGTCATGCACTGTACAATTTAATTATTAGGAGTTTAAACAAACAAAGGTTAACAAGACATATATAAACGCATGAAAATGATTAAATTTCTTTTCACTAGTTAACTTTTCAATTACTTCTATAACTATTTGATGAGTTAGTAAGGACTTTTGTTCTAACCTCCTAGTCTTTTGACATTATTTAATTATTTCTACTTCTCATGTGACTTACATTTTTGTTTATTTATTGTACCTCTTCATAAGTGCTATGACGTAATTAATTATTCTTTAATTTTTTCCTTTTTCTATAAAATGTTATGTTTTGAGATGTCACTTCCATTAGTAATTCACTCCTACATGTTTATAACATCTAGCGATATAAAATTTGATAGATGTAAAATGCTAAAATTATATTACAATTCATCATATGTTCTTCTAAAATTATTTTTCCTCATATGCTAAACTTTCTATAGGAGTCATGTATTAATTTCTTAGAAGACTCTTGTAATGTCATCTTTTTAGCTAAAAAATTAGCTAAAAGTTAAAAAACTATAGTAATCTACTGTCAGACTTCAAAAAGCCAAGGATCTTAAATGAATTCTTTTAGATTTTATTTCATTTCAAATGATTTCAAATTATATCATTGCGAAAAGCTTAGAGAACCACTCTATATACTTGATCCTTTTGTTAGATGATAAGGTAGAAGAATTTTCAAAGGAAAAGCTAAAATCTAATGCCTTCAAAATCCATTAGCAAACTTATAGTAGTGATAATGGAGTTGCTTATCCTCACAACTATCAAAGTGCATGCTAACAACCCTACCCCTTTCTTTTCCCCTTCCATGTTATTTCGTTCTTGCTTTGACACTACTTAACAAATTGAGAATCACAATCATCTTTGCTATGGAAATGCACTCACTTATGAAAACATTTTACATATATTCATGTGAAGCCATTTTTGCAAGTTAAAGAGCACTTTTGAACATTTTTTTATAGTTTAAGATTGCAATAATCGATTTATTACTAGTTTTTATCCTCCACCACAAGATACTTTATTCTTTACTTCCCCTATTGTGTAATTTGTGTAAATCAAGCTTGTCTCATTTGTTTTGGTTATTTCAAGGTAAGTAAAATGGGATCACAAGCATGAAGTTGAAGTGCCCTTTCTATTTATCGTGCCTTGAGTTTTGAAATAAACATGTGGGATTTGTTTGATATTTTTCTTTTGGAAATTTGATACTTGTATTTGGCTGTAAGAAGGGTGACAATAAATGTTGTTATTAAGAGTTGCTCATGGAGTTTGAGTATCTTGTTTCATTGGAATTGTCTCTTTTAATTTTGGGCTTTTCTTAGTGATTCACTTTTCTTGGGATCTAAGTCCTTTAATTATATAAGAATACTGAAATTGACATTTATTTGGGAATATATATGTGACTTTATTTAAGAAACTTAGGAGAGACAATAAAATTTGGAAAATTTACTCATTTTCACCCACAAAAATATTAGGTTTTTGAATCATAAAGAATTATGAGCTAAACAAAAAACATATTCTTCCAAGTTTTGCTTGAAAATATTTTAAGTTTATTATCCTACTGAAAACCAATTTATAATTAATGAAATCCCTTTCAACTTAACCAAGATTTGAAATATATTACTAATTATACGAAACAACTCAAAAGCACCACGTGTACGCATTTACAACGCAGCGTGAACTTAAAATCTATGATACTTCAACTCGAAACAACGCAGCGTGAACTTAAAATCTATGATACTTCAACTCGAAACAACGCATGCAATGACACCCACCTTGCGTGATGCACTTTATAAAATGTCACGCGTAATCTTTTGTAGATAAGCCTGTACTCTGAACAGTATAGTCTATGTCATTTCTGGTTGGTTCCGTAGGACTCAAACCTGTATAAGTAGAGTAAAACGTTTTCCTTTCTTTTCACGGTCTTTTCATTATTGTGTACACTTTGACTAAGGAGTACAATCCCGTTTGAACCACTTGTCCGTTGCTCTTTCCCTGTCGCTGTGTTTAGCAAAGTCCCATTTTCCGTTTTTCATTTCTTCCAGAGCAGTGCTTGCCCTCAGCACTGAGGGCTATTACCGCCGACATCTTGCTTATAATTGATTGGTTATAAAACTTAATATTAAAATTAATATGCACTCAAATATTGAGACTTGAGTGTTCCCCTTTTTGAAATCTTCACTTCCTCGGTTCGTCACCGTAACGGTCGGTCTTTTCCGAGCTTTCATTGCCGACATCTCTTTCCATGGATTGTTGTTGCCTTTGCCAAGCTTTCAACAAGTGCAAAGCTTACATGCCGCGTCTAATCTCCCGCAGATAGTAATGGTCACCCATCATCAGCATTAATTAAAAATAGCGTCCTTCCACATCTGTATTCTCTTCCTTTCCCGTATTTTAGTGATAGAGAATTGTTCTCGCATCAGCACCATACTATTTTAGTTGTCATCTCTAGAACCACCAGAACCCTTTCACATATTGCAAAGAAGCTGTGGCCTGTAGAGCAGAAACGTATTTTCTCTCTAACTCGGATCGTCGGAATATCAGTCACTTCGTCGTCAACTGCCCACACATAATAGGTGGGTAGGTAGCTTCCTATCCTGTTCGTTTTGAAATTAAATTAAATGAATTTGACATTTAAATAACTGATCGCTGATTTCTATAAACAAATAGTGAATTAAAAATCCATTTGTCACCATTGTAAGAATTGATTAACAATGGTTTGTTCGGAGCCAATCATTCTTAGTTAAGCACAGCTAATTTTCCATTAAGATGTAATTTACTAAGATTTAGCTTTTATACCCATAAATCCCACTAGTTAATTATTTTTATAGAATAAAAGCAATAGAGATAACTAAAAAGGAGACTAAAACACAAGCTTCTAGGTTGGAGGAACACGATCTTTGGCTGGTAAGTGAGATGGAGACCAACTAGCTGTTGGACCCAATCAACGTCTCTCAGTAAGCTTCTTGATGTCTAAAACTAGATTAAATGGACTATGATTGTTGTTTATTCTTACTGGCTCAATGAATTGCTGTGTAATTTCCAACAACTTTTGTAACTGACTTGAACATTGGCATTAAGCGATGATTATTTCAAGTTGTTAAATGTTCAATTAAGCCATTTTTTGAATTTTTTTTTTTGGTAGAAATTTAAGTTTGCCTTAATAGAAAATAATGTATATATGCATATAAGCATATTTCAGCATTATAAGAATTACAAAAATTACAAAAAGATAGAGGTTGGAAACCTCAAAATCTTATTCAAAATGACATTTTTTTAATTTCCATTTATACTTGTTTTATCTTTTCTTAAAGCTTTGGGTAAGCAATTCTTTGAACAATCCTCTTATATTTTCAATTAGTTACGACACAATTACTAGACATGGAATCCATGGCCATGTTTTTCACAACTATCTAGACAACGTCATTGCCGTTTGATATCTTCATCGTTGCTGTTGGAGTCACGCAATACTCTTCTTGCATTCCAACCATATTGCTTCCATTGAAATGCAAATCATCAAGGTTACTTCAACCGATGGAGTAAGGGTACCCATTATGCGTGCTGTCCCAATAGATGCTGCATAGTAAGGATTTCAAGGATTGATTCTTGAAATCCATTTGTAGCTGATATCTTGCAGAAGACAAACTACGAAACTAGCAATGTAACCTTGAAAGTGAAAAAAGCGCAAATATAGATAAATTTTAATTAAATATGGGTTACGTCTAAATGTTAGTGATCCAAAGGCGGTCAAAATATTGTTTGGGGGCTATGAACATGGTCCTTCGCGTAACATTTTAAGCTCTGTGTAAGGGAACTGTTCTTGCATTTACCACCATGCTATTTTAGCTATTATCTCCAGTCTTTTCAAATATTATAACCCATACAGACAAGATGGTTGGCTTCTTCATTTCGCTTAGCAAGTAGCCAGCAGAATCTTGCCAGGTTCTATCTCCCAGAAGTGAGTATCGTCCACATCGTCCTCCATTGATGGCCACATGGTGCAACTCCTGCAGTCAAGGAGTAATCACTGATTATAAGAATGGTGATTCTGATAGTCATCGATGCAAATAGTGCATCATTCTTCTTCAAGAACTCTATGGAAATCTTTGGGGAGGTTACTGAGACAACATCAGGTGTCCATAAATTCTTATTCGCTTTGTAAATAGTTATCATCTTTGCCAAACTGCACTCATAGATGCTTATTCACTCAAGAACAATTGAAATCTTCGCCCGAAACCTCTTATGAAAATTTCAGCTCATTAAATGTTTCAATGCTGCAACGAGTAATTAGATTTAGCAGAAACTTTTGACCTCAACAGCACATTTAGCAAATGTAAATGATTGTGAAGCAGAAAGGAAAGAACATGTCAATAGGGCATCATTCGGCTCACTTCCAGAAAGCCTCTGCTCTTAGTGTTGACTAATTGCTTTAGTTGTAGTTAGTCAAGATCAACACTAACTTGAACTCGTAGCGCACGAATTGCATTAGTGGGCCTGGCACCTCTCAATGGCACCCAATACCAAGATTCAAGGTTAAAGTCTACGTAGAGAATTAACGAGCTTTTAAGTTCTTGACATGCTACCATGTAAAGCCATAAAAAGGAACATGAATTATATGTTTTTTGGACCAAAGAAACACCTTATCTACTTCTTTTGTGCGACCTTTCGTAAAGTCTTCGCGCACGCTATAAACGTTGCAGTCAAGACATTTGGCTTCTTTATTTCACTGAGCAAGAACCCACTGGAGCCTTACCGAGTATGGTATCTCAAGAGTGGGGATTCTGCTATTGATTTCTCTGTACTGCAATACTTGGAGTCAAAACACAATAACTAAAAATAATACTGATTGTTGAGTGCTTCCAATATATCAAATACCCCTTGTTTTTAGCCTAGCTTCTTAAATAGTTCTTTTCTACATTTACAAGGATGTGCGAATTGGCTGATGAAGTTGTGAGATTACCCTACCTCTTTAATTAAAACATGGTCATTCACAAGACCAAACGATATTTAAATACCTTATAAGCACAAATCTTACATCAACTCATTTTCAGATAAAATGGTTTTAAAATTATTTGATTTATGATAAAGATAAACTGACTTATTGAAGTGGACTCAACAACTACATCAAAAAACACCACGGAAGGGTCTTTTTTTTTTTTTAATCTAGTTGAAGCACTATTATTTTCTAAGATCGTAGGAAGGGTCATATTTTAATTGTTAGAATGTCTCAATAGTAGTTAGAGTTTGTGAAGCTTCTTATACACGAAAAAATTATCTTTCCTTGAAAATTAATTTTTAAGAAAAAAAGAAACTTATTAGTGTAATATAAATCAACCTTCCTTCGCATGTAACTGCAGGATCTTGGCCATTGTTCTGTCTCTCACAAGTGAATATCGTCCTTATCTTTTTCCATTGTCTAACAGAAGTACAAATTTGGCCAACATATTGTTTGATTGAATTCATCCTTTCCATGGTGGTAAAAAAGACGAAGCGCACAGTCGTTCACTATCAATACAAGAGCAATTATTCAAACAATATGGGGAAATGCCAATCAAACCAGATGCTTCAACATTACGTCTTGTTGAATAGAGCCCGTAATATTGGGACCAAACTCCTAAAGATCATTCGATTTACTACACTTACCCAAACTCGTTCGCCTCCATGTTCTATTTGTGTGATCAATTGATCATTAAAGTTGCCTTTTGACGTGTTTAAGCCGCCAACTCTAAGTCCTCTTCGGAAATGTTATGGAAAGCATTTGTTCCTTTCAACACGTTTTGTGAACCAAAAAATGCTTATATGCACCCGTAATCCATCTGGCTCTGCGGAAGGGACTTCAGCGAAACAACGTGTTAAGGTTTTGTTGTTGTTTTTTAGAATAATTCCATCAACTAGAAGTAGACAAACAGGGAATGGCAGGACTGCTACCATCAAATATTCCAGAATTTGAATTCCCACACTTCTCCACCTTTTATTTTTCAGGAAATTATAACTTACTCATGTCCATGTTAAAAGAAGAGAAGTGTAAATGCTGCCATAGAAAAATAATTGAATGCACGTGTTCATCAAAATAATAATAATAATAATAATAATTACTAAGTGCAATTAAAAGTGAATGAAAATGGATTATTTAACAAAATTTCCTGTGTTCTATGTATAACTCATATTTTCCTGCAGAAATTTGATGAACTTTAACATATTTCAATATCAGGAAAACCAAATAAAATGGTGCAAAAAAAAGAGGAGGGGGGTTGGGGGGGGGGTTGGAGAGGGGAACAAAAAGTTACCCAAATGACATTATCCATGTTCATGAACTTCGTTGAACCAAAGACTTCTGATTGTTACTAAGATGTTGTCAAACAACGTTTATAATATTTAAAAGCTTTGGTGAACCGAAGCCAACTGAAATACTACTGGGATGTAATTTGACTATGTTGTGGTTTTTATACACATATCAACCCTACTAACCAATTATTTTTATTATAAAAATAACACTTATACAGAGAACCAAGGACGAGAGTACAACATTGGCTTCTAGATGCATGGAATGTGATCTTTGGCTGGTAAGCAAGATGGAGTCTGTCCTGACGTGGCACCGTATTGACATTGCTTAATAAGCTTCACGATATTTTTAAGTGGGTCTCATGCATCATTTTTTGTAATTTCTTTTAAATGGTTTGAATGACCCATTATTTGTTATTTCCAACATCTGCCAACAAGAAGAAGAATCACAATAACATTTATTTTTTAAGTGCAGATTCACAAACTACATCTAGAAGGCTTTGTTAGGCATAAATGGATTAACTCGAAGGATTGAACACTGAAGAGTTGAAATATGTTGAATGATCAAGACTGTCAAGATGAAGAGCTTTGCAGCAACTTTACTTAATATATATTTCAAGGCCGTATTATATCACATTTGGAAAGAAAAGAATAGAAGAAGATTCAGCTATACAAGTCTAGATAACTCAACCATTATTGCAAAAATCAAGAAGGATGTGAGAGGAAAGATTTCATCTACTAGAGGAGTCAAGCTTACAAATTGTAATAAATTTTTACAAGAGTTTTGGGATTTGCCAAGTGCAATATTTGAGCTTAGATGATAATATTTTGTAATCGAACAATCTTGTAAATTTTTTTACGAGTGATAAATAATTTGACCTTTCACCAAAAAAAACAATGTTATAAAGTATTTTCGATCTCAATTATAAAATATTCCCAGCTTAGAATATGACTAACCATTAAGCCGTTTCTTAAATTTTGATTTATACTTCTTTTGCTTTTCCCAGAATTTTTGGTAAACAATCGGAAAACAGTCCTTGTAAATTTTCGATAGTACTAATTGATTATGAGAGAATTACTGGACATGTCAAAAATTCTGGTTAACACAATTACCACCATTTTCCTTATAGAAGCGCAAAGCCCTAACCCTTACTAGGGATCATGTTGCACTACATTTGTTTTGAAGAGGGCTACAGATATGTTTAAGGCAGCAACACTGCTAATTCCATATTGTATAGAGAGTCAAGTAATATAATGGAGGGATTTTTGGAAGATGGGGATGACACTTTGTTAGATTTTTCATGAAATAACAAATGACCAAAGATTGCTGGAAATATATAACCCAAGAAAAATTGAAACTCAAGTTTTTACAGTTTGTATACCGTGTATTTATAAAGAATATGCAACCTGTTTTCTCAATTTTTTGGTTACTACGCATGTTGCTTGGTTTCTTCCATGCTGCTGTCGGGGTCGCTTAATACTTTTCTTGCACTCGAATCATGATGTTTCCATTGACATGCAAATCGTCAACATTACTTAAGTTCATAGAGTGAGGATTTGTACTGCTAAAAAACCAAAAAGAAAAAAGAAAAAAAGTTCAAATATTAAAAAGAAAACAATTGACTCTTTTATTGCCCAAGAAGTTGTGCAGTATACAATTTGATCACTAAGAGCTCAAATGAACGAAGGTTAATAGGAGATATTTAAATATGTGTTGAAATGATTAACATTATTTTCACTTGTTAACTTTTCAATTATTTCTATAACTATTTGATGTATTAATAAGGGTTTTTATCCTAACCTCCTTGTCTTTTGATGTTATTGAATTATCTCATGGTCTAATAGCATTTCATCTTTATACTATACCTCCTCAAAATTCGTACCATACAGTTGCTTATTCTTTAATTCATTTCTCTTTTTATGAAATGTCATGTTTTGAGATGTCACTTTCATTTCTATTTTACTCCTACATGCTAATAACATTTATTGATATAAAGTTTGATTGGATGTAAAGGACTAATACATTGTTAAAATTAGATCACAATTCATTAGTTCTTTTAAACTATTTTTTTCTTATATGCAAGACTTCCTACAGGAGTCAAGTATTAATTTCTTAGAAAAATTTTGCAAAGTCATATCTATATTTATTTTTTATTTTTTATGAATGTATGAGTTTATTCATCAAAGAGCAAAGTCATATATTGTTAGCTAAAACATTAACTATAGGTTACGACAACTTTTACAACGTACTATCACACTCTTGGAAGCCAATAATTTTAAATGCTATTTCATTTAAACTGATTTGAAGCTCTATAATTGCAATAAAGATTAGAGAGCTACTTTGTATAGGTTATTTTTCCATTAAATAATGGAAAAGGAGAATTTTTAAAGGAAAAAACTTAAATGTGATGACTTCAAAATCAATCAACAAATTTATTGTAGTGATGATGCAATTTCTCATCCTCATAATTACCAAAGTGCATGTTAATGACCCTACTCCTTTCTTTTTTAGTCCCATATTATTTCCAATTGGCTCTAACATCCTTTAACAATATGAGAATTACAATCATCATTGCCTTGAAATTACATTAGAAAACTATATAGGCAAATCAATGTAGTAGACATGGAACAATGTATTATTGCTCTTCTCCTTTAATGCTCTGTCAAAATCCATAATACAAGAGTCATAATCCTATTGATCATTTTTGAAGTGCATAAAAATGCATGATGCATTGTCTTGGGGAAAAAAGATTTACCAGTCTACATAATGCAGGATGTTTGTTACAATCTTATGAAAGGCACATGGAGAAGTATTAAGTGTCAACATTTAGAGTCAATAAGCTTCAACATTGGTGAGAGGTTCTCAATCTATTACTAGTTGTTGCCTTTGAAAAGAAATACACACAATTATGAAAATATTTTATTCACAACAAGTGAAACCAATTTTGTAAGTTAGAAAGCTTTTTTTAATATTTCTTTGCAATTTTAGGATTACAATAATGGGTTTGTTACCAGTTGTTATTGGACACCATGACACGCATTATACTCACCTCCCCTATTGAATAATTTGTGTAACTCAAGTTTCTCACTTGCTGAATTTATTTCAATATTCAACATAAGTGACATGGCATCACAAGCAAGAGAGTCAAATCTGATGGATAATTACTCCAAGTTTTAGAGCCTCTTATGGTTTTGTATGCCCCAAGTTATGAAATAAATACTTAGGAGTACTTTGTTACTCCATTTGATACTTGTATTTGGCTATAAGTATAGGTGGCATAAAATTATGATATTGAGAGTTGCTTAAGGAATTAAAATGTCTTTAGTTGTTGAACTCTCTCTTTTGCCTTTGGGCTTTTCTTAGTTTTTGGCTCTTCTTTGGATCTAAGATATATATAAAATAGGAACCTTGAAACTAGTCTTTATTTCACAGTATATAGAGGCTTTATTTAAGATGCTTAAAGGAAACAATTAAAGTCCAAAAATCTACACATTGTCACCCACAGAAATATTAGACTAGAATCATAAGAAATTATGAGCCAAACAAAAACATATTTTCTCTTGTTTAGGCTTGTTATTAAGGGACCCATTGTCCAACTCAAAAACCAATTTTATAGTTGGTGGAACCCTTTTTCATTTAACTAGGATTCTTGGTATATTCTTTGCGATATGAGATTATTATCAACATGGTAACATGCTCCCTTTCACCATATTTGGTTAATAGATAGCATATGTGGTACTACATTATATAAACAATGCATGAAATCAAATTAATTGAAGCTCAAAAGTGCAAGCTTATAAGAGTATTAGGAGAAAATGTGAGCTTTAATACTATGTTAAGAGGGCTTTTATTCAAACCAAAAACTAACTTAAAAATTGGTGGAACCTATTATCTTATAAGTAAAATTTTGAGATACTCTTTAGCAATGTGAAATTGTTGTCCATATCATAACATGAATGTGAAACATGTTCCCTTACCATGATAGTCAAATCATCAAGCCATTGTACTACCAAATCAATAAAAGCCAATAATGGTTCTAAGGGGGATTCTAGTTGTGATATCATGTTAAAAGGCCTACTATCCAACCCAAAATCAAACCAAAGAGTTCATGAACCCATTATTAAATAAGCAAGAATCTTAATATATTTATTAATAATGTTAGATTATTGCCCACATCATAATAGTTAAAAAGGCTACACTTAACCAAAAAAAATTTCAAATATGAAAAAAAATACTACCCAGGATTGTTCTATCACGTTAATAAGCATGATTATAATCACATTAAGATAGTGAAAAATCCACCCTTAAAAGTTGTTAGAAAACTAGCTAGGCGTCTAGAAATTTCTTTGACAAGATTCATAGGTTCTCATTTTTTCCTTCCTCTAGCTATACAAATACAAATACTAGTTAAATTAAAATAATTTTATGTACACTATATGCATTAAGAACCTAGAATCTTTTGCACCATCTACTTCACCTATCATAATTCATGAATTCTTTCTTCCTTTGATCAGTTATGGAGGCCTTTTTACTTTATCTAAATTTTTTTTTTTTTTTGTGAAAAGGTAAATTGTATTAATACATATTAAAGTACAAAAGCACAAGGGCATACCCCAGTATTACAAAAGTCACCATATCTATGAAAAGATGGAAGTTGGAAGCCTCCAAATCTCACTCAAAATAACATTGCATTGAGAAGATTTTATATTTCTAAACAAAAAAGCTCTCCCTCATACTATCTTCTTTATTTTCGCTAAGAGAATAGGGATATCCATTGTTTTCCCCTGAAAATGTCTTCTATTTCGTTCAGCCCATATACAATAAATACAAGCTAAGAAAGATATCTTGAGAAGTTTGGCAGCTAAATCCCTTCCTTTTATTGATTTGATCATCCATTGTAGTTCTTCATTCCATCCTCCAATGTCACGTCAGATTCCTTTCTGAGCAAGAATACTTTTCCAAATCATCCTTGTCTACGCACATTCAAAAAAGAGCTGACTTCTATTTTCTAAATGAGATTGACAAAAATCACAATATATGTTTACCGAAGGAAGCCATCGTACAATTTATGTTGCTGTAGAAAGTTTGTCCCTACAAACAAGCCATCCAATAAAATTATGTTTGCTAATGCCACCTGTCCAAATTAAATTATACCAATCTACCGTTTCTCCAACTTGCCGAAGATCATTATAAATCTTTTGGCAACAATATGTAGGACTTGAGAGAACAAAGGTAAGTGTGGGCCTTAACTTGAGAAGACCCCGCCAACTCTAAGCCATGGTACCTTTTATGTCCAACTGCATTACTGAGGTTCTTTTACACTTTGTATTGTGAATCCATTTACTCCATAATGAGCCTTCTGGAAGATTAATGAGATTCCAAAGCATACGTCCTAAAAGGACTTTATTCCAAATTTTGAGGTTCAATAAACCTAATCCCCTTTCCTTCTTCGATGAACAAACAGTTTGCCAAGCTACTTTGTGAGGACGATGCATATCTATATTACCTGCCCATAAGAATTTCCTTATCTTAAACTTTCTTATTTATCTAAACCATGCTTTTATTGCAAAAATGGAGGACATTATTCAATGATATTTTGGAGAGTTTCTAAGAAAACTATCAAAGTTTACATAATTTCACTATTATTTGCACTTTGATCTATTCACTTAAGTGTTAGAATGATGAAATTAATTGAATAGGAAGAATGTATAACGGAGATTAAACCGTAAAAGCTGCCTCTATATTCAACGAAATAAAAATAAAAAACCAATAATAGGGAAAATCCAACTTTTAATGCTACAATCTCAAAAACTCTAGGCTATGAACATTGTTTTATAGACCAAGTTCAGCAGCTTTTTCTTCCTTGGTTCCTCACCTAAAGGTCTGCTTTGCTCCAATTATTTCCCAAGCTTTCACTATCCACATCTTGCCACCTTGCTAGTTTGAGCTTTACTTTTTTCGGTGTTTGTAGGAAGGTTGAAACCTTCGTTGAAGTGGAAATGTAGCTTACCTAATGTGGAAATGTAGCCACCTGAAGTGGCTAGTCAAAGCTTACATGGCACTGATGTGGCACCATGTAATGGCTTCCCATTGCCTCTTCTTCCTCAAATAGTAAGGGCTTCTCATCATCATCCTTCAATTAAAAAAAACAGATAGTACTATTTGTTCAACATCGTCCTCCAGAACTGTTAGGATACAATTCTTGCGTTCATTGCCATCCTATTCTACTTATCATATTTAGAGCTCTGTTACATTTTTTAGACCATCTAAAACAGATGGTTGACGTATTTATTCGCTCACGAGCAATTACCAATGAAAGATTCCCTGACGCATTAGCTGCAAGACAAAAGATATCATGAGCAAAAAACCAAATTAGAGAAAACATCAAGTTCATTCTGCCATTGTGATACAAGCCATTCCAAATAACGTATGAATCCTATGAAAAAATTGATCATTACAAATCGCGTAATTGTACCATAATTGCTTATTGAACAATTTTTCTTCATTAGGTGGCAGATTTGACATTGTAGAAAATTTTTGGGTTCATATGTTAGGGATAGTTTTGTATAAACGTAAAAGGAACATTAAAAAAAAAACTATTTTAAGTTTTGTTTTAGAGTGATTAAAGCATTTCATAGGTAAGTATTAGATATTTTTAGAGACTAATAGTATAAAAAGGATTCTAGTATGGGCCCCTGACACTAATCATTCCTCTCTCCCTATAAGACCACCTTGTCAACAAATCAATGACTTGTAGGGAGAGAGGAAGGAAGCATTGCTTCTTACCTATTGTTTAGTAAAATTCTAAATGTAAGTAAACATGTAAAACAAGTAATATAATAATAAGAAAGATATTATCTCACATAAATTGATAATTAGTAGACCAACTAATTACTAACAATAAATAATTCTTAAAATTTATCTAGCAAGTTCCAGTGGTAGAGAATAAACTAACCAACTGAATCTAAGAAAACAAAATACATAAAACATGTTAGAGCGGCTGATTTCACCATGACTAGTAAGTACTAATGTTGATTATTTATGCTTGTAAAAGGGATAATATCTATGTGATAATGAAATTTTTAATTTATTTATTATTCTATGTGTAGGTATAGCAAACTTACTTAGCTCATTAATTTACTACATCTTTGTATGTGAATGGAAACAAACTAAGTGCATTAGAATCTATAAACATTCCTAGTTTACACCAAAAGACACACAAATAATATGGTATATGTCTATCTATATTTTATTTATGGTTACACATTACAAAAAGTAACTGCCTATTATCTCCTTTCAGTCTCAAACATGCAAATTAGATCATCTAAGTGGTGATTAATCATTTAAAAGCATTAAACCTAGTGACATATAACTTCACATAAATAAAATATCTTGTAAAACATAATAATCGTAAGATTCATACCATCATAATTAAGTTACATCATAGCCCTAATAAAAGTAAACTAAAATATAATGAAATAAGAAGGAAGAACAATAATAAGAATTAAACAAGACATGTTGAATTAAAGAACAAGAAGTTTGTCACCCTTTTTGTCTTCTTTTCAAGAAAACCTTGAATTCGTAACCTCTCTCTTGAGTTGTGATAAATTTCCTCCTCCCTTTCTTTTGCCTCTTCTTTTCTCTTAAATAGGGTCTAGGGTTTAGACATATCTCCTATCCTAATAGGAATGGGTTTTAGATATTCAAGACAATACGGTTTTGAACTCTTACATTAGTTAGGCTTTAAACTGTTAATATAGTAGTTTTTCTAATTACTTAGAAAACCTAATAACAATAAAAAAAATATAATAACAATCATTCAAAGTCTAAGCCCATCTTGATTTTCTTGATCTTGATATTTTGACCATATTTTGACATATAATAAGCATTAAGTTCTCCATGCTTGTCATTTTTCTCTATGCCTCCTTATGCTATATAAACAAGACAAATTTAAGTAAATAAAAAGAAATTCAAATATTTTCTCACAAACATTAGATTATTTATTGCTTAAACTAAGTAAAATAACTGTATAAAAATAGAATTATCACCTATCTTGTAACATAAGAGCAATTTAGAGCTAGAATGAAGGTAGTATTAACCAAAACAAAGGTTACAAAATTCATCTGTGTTTTACATTTGCTAATAGCGAGCTTAACTAGGAAAACTCAGGTCTTGGGGAATCTAACCTTATCCTTATAGTGCTCCTTCCTCATGGATAGTAGCATGCTAGTCTAATCCTCCATTATTGCTTATTTGCCACTAATCCAACCACCAAAGCACTCATGTACTCTAGTATGTTGGGAAGAAGCACACGTCAAAAGCTACGTTCAAACACTAGAACTATGCATGTAGGTGCATGTTCTTATGCTACTACTAGGACCCTCTTAGTTACTAGAAGTTTGCATGGGAACTCCAATATTTAACCATTAGCCATGCTACCATCCTGCTTACTACCCAGCCCTTTAGCCATGCTACCATCTTGCTTACTACCTAGCCGTTTAGCCATGCTACCATCCTACTTACTACCTAGCCCTTTAGCCATGCTATCCTTTGCTCCTAAGCTAAGATGGTTGCCACATTATATGGCCCTAAGTCTACACATGCCAATGCCATCCTAAAGTCGGAGACCTTGCCCACAAGGTTAAGTTCTAGGAATTATTGGTGAAGGTCCTTTACATTGACCCAAGTTGCCTCATCAAGGTAGAGGCCCTAAAACTAGATAACAACCCAAAGGACTCCTTTGTCAATGGTATGCTTAAGGACTCTTAAAGGAAAGGGAAAGAGGAAGGCATCCTTGTTCTAGAAAATGAGGTTTGGAAACACTTTCGTAGTTGGAAAAATGTATTTCTTAAGGTGGGAAACATGGAAAACATGATGGATAAAGGAAAAAAAGGGAAGGTTGAAGTGACAAGGCCACCAAACCAATCTTTTGTATGTTCTCAAAAGGATTGAAATAGTGCTATGAGAGCTTTTAATTTGACTTGTCGACCAAAGAGAGATATTTATAGAGTTGTAGTTTAAGGAAAACCCAATCGACAACAACAAAGTGCATCTCTGAGTGCTTATAGTCATAGAACTTCTTCATGTGATTTTATGTAGTCGCTAACTTATGTTTAAGATCCCGAAGGATCACGATAGGATCTAGCAATCCCTTTTAACTCTTAGGACTAATGCAGCACTAGGATTGTAAGACAAAAGGCTCGAGGGAGGTCAAACATAGACAACTTCAAATAGGGGTCCATTGAGTAGAGCTGTGGAGGCTAGAGTTATAACTGTACTTAGCCCATGACAATCATTTAAGTTAATCATAAGGCTTGTGACTAGAGAAACACCTTAGATACATTTCTAAGGTGTAGTTTGTAGCCTCTATTTGGACGTCTATTTAGGGATGTTAAGCTGAGGTAAAGTGAAAAGAAAGTACCTTGGAGATTAAATAACTCACACCAAAAAGCATTAGTGAATGTGACATCTTTATCACTAAGAATAAATTGAAAAAGGCTATGTAAGTGAAGGATTTGTTTAAAGAAGACTTAGGCCATGAATTGAGCTATGTGATGATGGGAGATTGTAACAAAATAAGCATACCTAGAAAGTCTACTGATCATTAGAAGGATGATAATCTTACTGCCAAAGGGAAGAAGACCTTTATGGCCACTAGCATGAAATTGATTTACGATGATGAGAATGAGCTCAGAACTAATAGCTAGAAATTTACATCCCTTAAAAAATACCACACCATCTTGAAGAGACTAGGGACTAATTGCTTCATTAGCTTGGACCTTGCGAGCCATGTCTTGAAGGTTTTCTTTTTTACTATGTTTAACCACAATGGGATGAGGGCACTAAGAGTAGTGCAAGTTTCAATTGTTGGTTCTAGGAGAATTTGAGACCCTCACAATGGCAAGAAAGAGGCATTAACCACTCTATTTTGGGAGCTTGGCTAATCTTAACTATAAAGTCAAAATCAAGTAACTTAACAAGGCCATTTCTACTAAGTGAGGGTGGTGATGCATTGCTCCTAAATGTACTCAATACTATGTTGGTCCATCTTAACAATTAAAGGATGCCTGATGAGATAGTGATGCCACTGCTAGACTAATAAGACTAAAGCTAGAAGATCCCTTTGATAAGTGGAAAAAAGCAAGTTATGGCCATGTAGAGCTTTACTATAGAAAGCAATGGGTCTTTTGTCTTAGAATAGAACTACTCCCACTTTAGTACCAAACACATCACACTCCACAATGAAGGTTTCGTTAAAAATTAGGGAAAGCCAAAACAATTTCATAAGGCTAGTAGAACTTTATCTTATTTCGAAGTTTGGTGGTTATACATAACTAGTTCACCCTGCATATCCATCCCTTAAGAAATTCTCTTCCTTTTTTGTTTTGGAAAATTAAGCTTCACCACTTAGGGTTTCCATCTCCTATCATTTCATTCATTCATTTTCCCTTTGCCCCCTAATTGATGGACTATTAGAGTTGCCTTTTCAATTGGAATTGGGGTTGGCCTTAACATTGTTGATTTTGCCATGAATGGTAATAAATATCTATTGCATCATCCCATCATTTCCTTGAACTTACGATCCATCTCCACTACCAGCTAATCATACCCGAATTTATGATCACCCTATCATTGCATTTTGGCATGAATTAGGGTTGGCCTTAACGTTGTTGATTTTGGCATGAATGGTAACAAATATCTATTGCATCACCCTATCATTTCCCTAAATTTGTGATCCATTTCCAAAGTGAAGGTTTTGTTAAAAATTAGGGAGAGCTAAGAGAATTTCATGAGGCTAACGGAACTTTATCTTATTCTAAAGTTTAATGGTTGTACATAACTAATTCACCCTACATATCCATTCCCTAAGATCTTCTCCACCTTTCTTTTTTGGAAAATTGAGCTTCACCACTTAGGGTTTTTGTGTCTAACCATCATGCTTCATTCATTTGTTTTCCCTTTGTCCCTTAACTAATGGACTATTAAAGTTGCCTTCTTAACTGGAATTAAGGTTAGCCTTAAAATTGCTAATTTTGGCATGAATGTTAACAAATATATATTGCATCACCCCATCATTTCCCTGAACTTCCAATCCCCTTTACCATCTGATCATACCTTGCATTGGCCATCCCCAACTCCAATACCAAGTTATTACATTCCCATGTAATAGAGCAAGCTTGAGGTCTTTACGATACCCAATCATCTAAAAGTAGGCAGAAAACTCCTTCTCCACATAATAAATTTTGGGAAGCAACCTACCTAACTGATAACTCTATATTTTATAAAGTTATTAGTAGTATTTTAAGTAATGCTTAATATAGTTTTTATTAAATTATATTCGTATTTAATTGTATTTATGTATTTGTTTTTTAATTTTAGCTAGCAAACCCAAAATAGAAGAAAAATGAACAAAAGAAGCACAAAACTAAAAGAAAATGATAAAAGAGAAGGAGAGCTAAAAATAGGGGCTTTTATCAAGTGCAAGCTTGTAAAGGAGAAAGGAATGGGCCTTGGATCGTGCGACAAAAGAAACTAGGCCGACAGGGTGAGAAGGCCCTCAGAGTGTCTATTGGGTTTGGAAGGCCTTCTATCAAACATTATTGGGCAGAAGTGAAACCGGAGAGAAAAGGAGTGAGAAAAGTCATCGGTCGAGAGAGAAGTGGCAGGGAAATAAGCGCTAGCACAGGACAGTTGGGCGAAAGCTAACCGGAACGCCGACAGTGTTTGCTTTCTCTAGCAACTGAGACTTAGTTGAGAGGGGGTGGTAGCACGACAACGGGACCCATCTTCGATCGATTTTGGCCAATTTTCGGTCAAGCTGAGCTCTTTCTAGGCGATCTGCAAGCATCTTTGGCCAATATGTGCTATTTCCAACGTTTCTAGAGCGGTTTTACGGTGATTTCATGGTAGATTCCGACAAGAGACATTGGGCACCGAGTTGGCATTTTTCTTAGATCTGCGTGTTTCTGTAGTGGATTTGCATGATCTTTTTAGAGATCTGCAACCTAAGCATCCCGATCTACATTTCTGGAAGTTTCTGTGAAGACCCGCGGAGGACAGTGGCAGACAGCAGCGAACAGCGGGACTTGTCACCGGCGCATGGCAGCACGTGCGAAAGTGCATGACAGCACGTGTACAACTCGTTTTGTCCCATTTTTTAGACAAAACTTCTTCTCCCCTGATTTGCAAATTTGTGTAATCCTTTTGTGATTTGAAGACATTTTGGTGACAATTTAATGTTTTTAAACTCCAGAATGTTTTGTTCACATTTTTGCACTGATTTAGTTTGTGTTAATATGTTGTTTTAGTTCATTTTGTTAAAGCTATAATGTAACTTAATTATGATGTAGGAATGTTATGATTATTTATGCTTTGTAAGACATTTTATGAATGTGAAGTTGCATGTTACTGATCTTAATGCAATTGGGTGACTAGCTACCACTTAAATGAATTGATTTACATGTTAGAGACTAACAAGAGATAGCATGCAGTCGCTTTATGTAATATGCCACCATAGATTAATATGGATAACATATACCATATGATTTGTGTGGCTTTAGGTATAAACTGGAATATTCACAAATATTAATGCACTTAGTTCATTTAATTCATGGGTAGAAATACAGTGAGTTAATGAGTTAAATAGGTTCGCTTTACCTAGACATAGGATAGTGAATAATTTAGGAAATTTCACCATCACATGATAAGAATTAATCTTACTAGCATGAATGATTGACATTTGTACCTAGTGATTAGGTGAAATTGGATGCTCTAACATTTTTCGTAATCAAATTTAGGTTAAATTTAGTTGTTTACTTAATGTTCTATTATTTCAATTAATTAGATAAACTTTAGGAACTATTCACCATTAATACTTAATTAGTTTAGTAAACACCAGTCTTCATGGGACGATATTTATACTTATCATTATATTACTTGTTCGACATGTACACTTGCATATAAAATTTTACCGAAAACTAACATATGTCTTGCCACTCATTTTGTTGCATCCCATCTTCATGCAACTAACACCGTAGGTGTGTAGAGGAAAAGTGGAGAGTTGACTCATACGAAAGGTTAAATGCTCGGCCTTACCTAGCCA
Organism: Casuarina cunninghamiana; assembly: GCA_028551485.1. Taxonomy (NCBI): domain Eukaryota; kingdom Viridiplantae; phylum Streptophyta; class Magnoliopsida; order Fagales; family Casuarinaceae; genus Casuarina; species Casuarina cunninghamiana. The sequence goes on along the minus strand of CM052367.1, from coordinate 31,616,882 downwards.
TGACCCTAAACTAGTTGCCTTACATAACTATAATCCCAAGTAATATCGATAAGTGTCAATTTCTATTAGAAACAAGCGATGCTTAAGAACTCTTAGTCCCAAGTTGTACACTAAACTCATGCATAGGCATGCATATTTATAGGGGGTGTGGGACAAAAAAGTTCCAAGTGATTACAAAATTCTAGGATGTGACAAAAGGTTGGTTAACTCACCTTAAAGTTTGATGGGTGGTTTTAGCATTTTCAAGATAATTATATGGATGGATTTCTCACTGTTACAAACCATTATGCATCGGCCCAAACCAATTATGCAACGACAAATGGTTCTTTAAATTTAGTATATATTGCATGTATAAAGTGTATATTTCATCAACTAAAAAGGTATAAAAGAAAACTACTAGTTATGTTTGGTTCATATTTTCAATTTAGCCAACCTAATGGATGCTTCTACTACTTCACTATTACACCTATTAGAAATAATTTTTCTTTTAATATGATTCCAATCTCTTGTATGTGCAATTTCCATGTATTTCATGGTAATTTTTCTTTCAATATTTTTAGGTTTCAAATAGTTTATAACAAAAGTAGAATGTCAATTGAAGAGTTGTGAACTATATAATTTGATCGCTGGGAGCTCGAACAAACAATGGCTTTTAGGGCATTTTTAAACTTATGTGAAAATGATTTACTTTGTTTTCAATGGTTCACTTTCCAATTTTACTTCTATAACTATTTGATGATTAATGTTTGCTTTTCACCTAACCTTCCTACCTTTTGATTTTTTTAATTGTTTATGGTTTTCATGGCATGTTGTTGATTACTATGACTCTTCGTAATTGTTACAATACAATTGCTTATTCTTTAATTCATTTATCTTTTAATGAATTTTCATGTTTTAGGATGTTGCTTCTATTTATAATTTTCTCCTCCTTGCTTATAACATTTATTGATATAAAATTTGATTGGATGCAAAAAAAAAAAATACATTGTAAGATTATATTACCATTTGTCATATGCTCTTTTAAACTAATTTTTTCTTCTATGTTAGACTTCTTATGGGAGTCAAGTATTAATTTTATAGAAAACTCTTGGAAGGTCATATCTCCTTAGCTAAAACATTAACTAAAGGTTAGAATAACTTTTATAATGTACTCCCACACTTCCAAAAGCCAATGATCTTAAACTCATATTTTAAATGTTATGTTCATTTAGAAGGATTTAAAGCTATAAAGTTGCAACAAAAATAAAAGAACTACTCCATATAGATAATTGTTCTATTAGAGAATGAGAAAGGAGAATTTCCAAAGGAAGAGCTTAAATCTTATGGATACAAAATCCAAAAGGAAACTTATAATGGTGATGATAGAGTTGCTCATCCTCATAATTACCAAAGTGCATGCAGATGGTCCTACTATTTTCTTTGCCACTCCCATGTTACTTTCTACTGGCTTTGACACCATTGGACAACCTAGAAATTATAATCATCATTGCCTTGAAAGTACAGTGGAAAGTTGTAAAGGCAAACTAGTGTTAGTACACTTAGAGCAATGTATTTTTTCTCTTCTCTTTAAGTGCCTCCATCATAATCCAAAATACAAGAATCATAATCTTGTTAATCATTTTTCAAGTGTGCGAAAATGCATGATGCATTGTCTTAAGGAAAAGAAACTTAGAGGTTTAGATATTGCAGTATGTTTTGTAACATATTATGAAAGCTACATGGAAAGGCATTAAATGTCTACATCTAGCCTCAACAAGTATAAGGTTAGCAAAAGGTTCTCAATCCCTTATTAGCTATCTCCTTTAAACATCATACACACACATATGAAAACATTTCATGCACATTCATGTGAACCCATTTTTGTAAGTGAAAAGACACTTTTCAACATTTCTCCATAGTTCATTACCAATTTTTATTGTCCAGAACAAGACACCTCATTCCCTACTTCTACTATTGTGTAATTTGTGGAACTCAAACTTATCTTACTTGTTGAATTTGTTTTGGTGGCTTCAGGATAAGTGACATGGCATCACGGGCAAGAAGGTTGAATTTTATAGATAATAACTCCATGTTATAAAGTCCTTTAGGTTTATATATGCCTTGAGTTATGAAATGGATACATGAGAGTGCTTAGTTATTTCATTTGATATTTGTATTTAGAAGTTGGTGACGTAAAAGCATAGTATTGAGAGTTGCTTATGGAATTAATGTCTTGCATCATTGGAATTGTCTCTTTTTTTTTTGGGCTTTTCTTACTTTTTTGCTCTTGTTGGGATCTGAGTTATTTAAATGGTAAGAACATTGAAAATAATTTTTATTTAGAAATATATAGGTTATTTTATTTAAGAGCTTAAGGGAATCAATAAAATTCCAAAAAGCTACTCATTTCAATCCTAAAAAATATTAGACTTTTGGTTCATGAGGAAATATGAGTCAAATAAAAAGCATATTCTCTCAAGTTTAGGCTTGTTAATATTAAAGGACTTATTATCTAACTCAAAAACTAAGTTTATAGTTGGTGGAACCCCTTTTTAACCAAGATGCACAATATATTCTTAGTGATATGAAATTATTGTCCAAATGGTATCATGCCCTCTTCACCACATTGGGTTAATAACTAGCTTTTATCGTACTACATTATATATATATATATTCCGAGACATCAAATCAATTGTATCTCATAAGAATATTAAGGAGAAACCTAAGCATTGATATTATAAGGTCCATTATTCAATCCAAAAAATAACTTAAAATTAGTGAAATAAATTATCCTAACATATTCTTTAACAATGTAAAATTGTTATCATAACATGCAAAAATTGTAATGTCACGTTAATAAGCATAATTATAATTGCATGGAGAAAGTGAAATTTCCAAGCTTAACTATTATAAGAAAACTAGCTAGACTTCAAGAAAGTTTATTAGCAAGATTCATAGGTTCTGAATTTTTTCTTCCTCCTACTATATAAATAAAAAAATTAGTTAAATTGAAATGAGTTTTATGCACACTATATAGATAGAAGAACCTAGAATCTTTTGGATAAAAGCAAGTCACTATCTATTTCACCTATCATAATTCATGAATTCTTTCTTCCTTCAATGAGTTAAGAGGGCTTTTTTACTTTATCTAAACTTTCGTATTTTATTGAAATCATGCTTTTATTGCAAAAATAAAGGACATTATTCAGTAATCTTTTGGAGAATTTCTGAGAAAACTGTCAAAGTTTAGATAATTTCACTATTATTTGGACTTTCATCTATTCACTTGAGCGTTAGAATGATGAAATTACTTAAATAGGAAGAATGTAAAACAGAGATTAAAAACAGTGAAACTTTCTTCTATATTCAACTAAATTAAAACAAACAGAAATAGGATAAAGTGAACTTATGCTACAATCTCAAGAACTACACAAGCTTATGCACATTCTTTGATCCACAAAGTTCAACAGCTTTTCTTTCTTGCCTCCCACTTGTACTTCAAGTTGCTTTCAGTTCTTTCCTAAGCTTTGATTATCGACATTTTGCTACCTTTACCATTATGAGCTTTGCTTTTTTTATTTTTCTTTTTTGTTTCAACCTTTCTTGAAGTGGAAACCCAACCACCTAAAGTGGCTAGTCAAAGCTTACATGCACTCATGGGCCATGTAATGGCTTCTCATTGTCATCGTTAAATTAAGAAGAACAAATAGTACTCTCTATTGAACATCTTCCTGCGCAACATATCCATCAAGCTTGGAGAGTCCAAGTCCGATACATCTATCAAGCTCGAAAAGAGTGGAGCAAAACAATCAATTTACTCCAGTTGCAAGAGAACGGGAGGTGAAATGACTAAATTCCGGATGGTACGCAGTCGAATCAGGTGTCGTTGGTTGTCACGTGCGTAAATTCCGGGTAATACCCAGTCGAATCAGGATTTGTTGATTGTCGCGTGCGTAGGGGTATAAGGTAATATCGTATGAAAGAAAGACCTCCGCAAAGCCACATCAAAGAACGACCCTTACAAAAGTCCTCGGAAATGAACCCATATCGAGATCATAAAGGTTTCAATAAAGGTCTTAAGACGCTTCGAACTAGAATTGGATCTAAATTTGTAGATTAAAATGGTGTCCCATCTTCAGATCTGCAACACGTAAAATTTCTCGAAAAATTGCAGACTGCTCCCAGAGAGTACAGGGTTGCGGATGGTAGCAAGTACCAATTCCAAAGCGACTGACTTCAGTAGCAACCCGCTTGAAAGCTTGAATCTCCAGAAGAACAAAAAGAAGCAGGTCTCTTTTGGTTGAAGGCAACCCATCACGGCAAACGGGAAGAATCGCAGGCACAAACGTTGAGAGGCCCAAAGCTTTTGATGAATATGTGAGTTTATTCATCGAAGAATAAAAGGTAATACAAGAGTTTAGAGGCATACCCCAGCATTACAATTCATCTAGGAAAAGATAGAGTTTGGAATTCTCCAACTAAGACTCAACAAAACATTTGCCTGAGAGAGTTTAATATTTCTAAATAAGGAAGCTCTTCCACGGACTACTCTCCTGATTTTAGCTAACAACATTGAATTTCCCCTGCATTTTGTCTTATTCCCATTTCAACCAGTTGCAAAGTGAGCCTGTATATGTGACAGCACAGTGTAAAAGAATAACGCGTAAGCTGTATAAGTACAACGAATCCTTTCCAAAGCACTCGAGAAAATCAAATTTAATACTTTCCGGTAAAGAACAGAACTCCAACAAAAGCAAAAAACGCAAACAAAAGTATAAAAGTGAAAAAAAAAAAAAAAAGACAGGAGAAAATGCCACTATAAGCACAAACTAAGCATATATGTTAGCCTACATAATCCTATAAATTTAGTCGACTACATCATTCTGACAAATATCATCATTGAGTGGAAACACCATCATATTAATGAGGCCTAGGGCATGTTTGTTTAAGGAACAAGAAATTTCTTATCATTCTATATTCGATGTAATAAACCTTATGTGGTCATTGAATTTTGTTATGTTTAATTTTGTATACCTTTTCTTGAGAATTGAAAAATGTAATAATCCAATTATATTTGTTGAAAAGATATGATCTTTCACCATGTATTTTTTTATCAATAAAAGTAGTTAGAGTTTTGTTCCTGCTTATAAAATATTAAAAGAAAAAGACACCATCACACTTGTGAGGTAAGCGTTTGCCAACCAGTGTCATCTTGCAAACTTAATGGAGGATGGATTTGATAAAATCTTTCCAATTTAATTTTAGCATCCATATTGATGGACCTTGGTATTGTTTCGTCATGGGTTAGTTTATTGGGCTATGCATTAATAGCATTATTCTAAAAGACAGCCAAAATCTTGTCTTTGGTCAACTGAGATGTTTGATAAAAAATTTGGAAATTTGTGGGCACCATATCTAACTGAAAATAAGCAACTAGGTAATCAGGCATCATTCTATCTAGCAAACAATAATAACCCTGATATAATGCTCTCAAGTGCAGTGCATGAGGGTTGGAAAATTGGTGGATGTTAAATGGGCTTGTTGTCAATTTATTTCCAAATATATTTAAAATTTGATTAAGGATAAACAGTTAAGATTACTAAGAATATCTATTTTATTAACTACAATTACTAAAATCTAGTTCCTTTAAGGACGTGAACCAAAGAAAAAATTAAAGAGCAAACAACTGGTAGAATTTTTATTAAAAGTAAGTGAAAATAGAGTATTAAACAAAATGTTTTTAATTATATGAACAATAAACATTGTCTTGCTCATTATTTATGATCTTTAATATATTTCAAAATTAGCAGAAAGCCACTTTCGGTCAATGAAATAACATGATGAAGGGAAAGAAAAAAAAAAGGCAAAATCACTCTATATATGTTTTTTTGTACTATTTTTAAAAGAAAAGCTTAAGTCTAATGGTTACAAACTCCATCCAAAAGCTTATACTAGTGATGGTGGAGTTTCTCATCTTAGTAATTACCAAAGTACATGCTAATGGTCCTATGCCTTTCTTTTCCAATCCCATATTATCTCCTATTGGCTTCAACACAATTCAACAAGTTAGGAATTACAATCATGATTGCCATGAAAGTACAGTGAAAAGGTGTAAATTCATATCAAAGTCAGTAGAGCTAGAGCAATATGTTATTGTTCTCCTTTTTAAGTGCCTTCGTCAGAATCCATAATACAAGAATCCCACTTTTTCTTATAATTATTTAATTGTGGAAAAGTGTGTAATGTAATGTATTCAAGTGGAGAAACTTGAAGGTTTAGGTATTACAAGATGTTTGTTAGAGTGTCATAAAAGGCACATGGAAAAGCACTAAATGTTTACATCTAATGTTAATAAGCTCCAAGGTTGGTGAAAGGTTCTCAATCTCCTATTAGCTTTCTCCTATGACCACAAATACACACACTTACAAAAATATTTCATGCACATTCATGTGAACCCATTTTCATAACTTAGAAACCATTTTTAAACATTTCTCCACAGTTTGAGGATCATGATAAGGGCATTACTAGCTTTTATTGTCAGCCACAAGATATTTGATTCCTTACTTTCCCTATTGCATAATTTGTATGAATCAAGCTTGCTTCACTTATTAAATTTATTTTGTTGGTTCCAGGGTAAGTAAGATGGCATCACATGCACGAAAATCAAATTTTCTTTGGCTTCATTTGATTCTTGTATTTGGTTGTAAGAAAAGGTGACAGTAAATTCTGGCACTAAGAATTGCTTGTGGAATTTGAGTGTCTTGCATCATTGATAATGTCCTTTTTGCTTTTAGGCTTTTCTTCTTTTCCACTTGTGTTGGGATAAAAGATATTTAATACAATTAGAATATTGAGATTAACATTTATTTGGGAATATATATGTGACATTAGAAGGGACTTAAAGGAAACAATAAATTCTAAAAATCTATTCATCTTAGTCCACATAAATATTATGCTTTTGAATCATGAAGAATTATGAGATCAACAAAAGAAATATTTTCACAAGTTTAGACTTGTTGGATTTTTTATGGAATCATAAATGACCAAAGATTGCACGAAATATGAATCCCAATAAAAACTGAAACTCAAGATTTTACAGTTTATTTGTCATGTGTTTATAAAAAATACACAACATGTTTCCGTAACTTTTGGTCACTGTGCATGCCGTTTGGTCTCTTTAAAATTGTCGTTGGGGTCACGCAATACTTTTCTTTCGTTTGAGCCACGCTGCTTCCATTGACACGCAAATCATTAACATCATTTCAACTTATAACGTGAAGGTTCGCATTCCTCAAGGAAAAAAAAGTTAAAGAATTAAAAACAAAATTGGCTCTTTTACTGCCCAAGGTGTTGTGCACTATATAATTTGACCGTTAAGAGTTCAAAGGAAAAAAGTTAATAGGATATAATTGGCACAATACAATTATTTACTCTTCCTATACGAGCCAAGTATTAATTTCATAAAAGAATATTTTAAAGTCATATCTCATGAGCTAAAACATCAATTAAAGGTTAAAAAAACTTTTGTAATGCACTATCACACTTCCAAGAGCCAATGGCCTTAAACTATTATCTTTAAATGATATCTAATTTAAAATGATTTCAAGCTACATAGTTGTAATAAAGATTAGAGAACAACAACATATAGGTAGTTTTCCGTTTGACAACAAGAAAGAATAATTTTCAAAGGAGAAGCTTAACAAGTAGTGTAATGAGTGTCAGGCCTTCAAAAGAATTTGAGAAGAAGTATTTAACTCCAGAAAATTTGTAAATTTTTTAGGGTAAAAGTTAATCAAAAGTTATAATTTAACTCAAATTCAATTCACTAGTAATTTGAGACCTCTCTGCCTTAAAAAGTTTCAAATTCAAAATTTGCTTTTTGCACCTTTTTCTCCTTAACTTAAAAAAAAAAATAGCTCAAAGTTAAATAAAAATAAAGTGTCATTAAAATCTCTTCAATTCTGAGTTCAAATATTTAGGGGTTTCTTTCTATACTTTTCCTTGAGCATACTTATTGATTTGATTGGAAGAGTTGTAAACACAAAACTATATTCAGTTTGTAATTCGATGGATTTCTTGGTGATTGTTATAAAAGACACCCTTTGACAATTTTTTAAAGGAAGTGGGTTGGATATTTGATCTAATCATTTAAAAAAATAATGTGATTCTTTAATAGGATTACCAAAGGAGGTGGGTTGGAAGTGCTTTTCCAAGCACTTAAAATTGTATACAATTTCCTCCCTTGGTTCTCATTTGACTGTGTGATAGTTGAAAAGAAGTATTTTGCCATCTGTGTCTAAACATTGAAAATCTCACCGATAGCTTATTGTTAATGTTCCTGAAATGTCTAAATTGTTTTATGCTTGATTTGTAGCTTATGCACATAAATATACATTAGACTATCAAGGGTTGATTATAGATTTTTCTTGCCATAGTGTTTGGATAGAATCCTTATTAAGGTGCCATAACTATTGAGTAATCTTATTGACTATTATGCTTTGATGCTGACAAAAAGATTATTTGATTATTGATTATAAAACGTAAAACAAGTGAACAATGTCGAATGTTGGTTTAAAAAATAATAGCCTAGGATTAGAAACCTATTTCACCCCGCCCCCCTTTCCTTCCTCTTTAGGTTGCTCAAGGGACCCAATAGTTAAAACAATAAAAATAAAACAATTGGGTTTTTAATTGTCTTAGGAGTTGTGAATTGTACAATTTGACCATTGGGAGTACAAACAAATGAAGACTAATAGAATATGAGTACATTTATGTAAAATTGATTAACATTATTTTATTGTTGATTTATTGTGCCTTTTCATAATTGAAAAAATATAATTCCTTATTTTACTTCATTTCACTTTCGATGAAATGTGGTATTTTGAGATGTCACTTTTATATGTAATTTGCTCCTAGATGCTTATAATATCTCTTAATATAAAATTTGATTGGGCATAAGGAACACTATAATGTTAGAATTATATCACAGTTCATCATCTGTTCATTTAAGCTAATTTTCTTTTATCTATTAGACTTCCAATTGTTGTCAAGTATTAATTTCTTAGGAAACTCTTTTAAAGTCACATCATTTTAGCTAAAACATTAAGTAGAGGTTAAATAAACTTTTGTAATGCACCATATTTTTAAAGCCTATAATCTCAATCTAGTATTTTTAAATGCTATTTCATTTAGAATGATTCAAACTATATAATTTCAACAAAGATTAGAGGACCACTCTATATAAGTAATTTTTCTATTAGACAACCAAAAAAAAAATTTAAGGAAAAGCTTAAATCTCATGGCTACAAAATCCATCTAAAAACTTATATTAGTGATGATAGAGTTTCTCATCCTAGTAATTACCAAAGAACACACTAATGACTTTAAACATTAACTAAAGGCTAAAGTGACTTTTGGGCAATTTTTAAATGCTAGTTCATTTAGAATGATTCAAACTATATAATTTCAACCAACATTAGAGAACACTCTATATATGTTTTTTTCCTACTATTTCTAAAGGAATAGCTTAAATCTAATGGCCACAAACTCCATGAAAAAGCTTATACTAGTGATGGTGGGTTTTCTCATCTTAGTAATTACCAAAGCACATGCTAATGGCCCTATACCTTTCCTTTCCAATCCTATATTATTTCGTACTAGCTTTGACACCTTTCAAGAAGTTAGGAATTACAACCATGATTGCCATGAAAGTACAGTGAAAAGGTGTAAATTTATATCAAACTTAGTGGAGTTGGAGCAATGTATTATTGTTCTCCTATTTAAGTGCCTTCGTCAGAATCCAGAATACAAGAATCCCACTTTTGCTAGTCATTATTTAATTACGAAAAATTGTGTAATGCATTGTATTCAAGTGGAGAAACTTAAAGGTTTAGGTATTACAAGATGTTTGTTAGAGTGTTATGAAAGGCACATGGAGAAGCACTAAATGTCTACACCTATTGTCAATAAGCTCCAAGGTTGGTTCTCAATTTCCTATTAGCTGTCTCCTATGAGCGCAAATACTCACACTTACAAAAATATTTCATGCACATTCATGTGAAACCATTTTCATAACTTAGAAAGCACTTTTAAACATTTCTTTACAATTTTAGGATTGTGATAATGGCATTACTAGCTTTTATTTTCTACCACAATATATTTGATTCCTTACTTCCCTTATGGCATAATTTTTGTGAATCAAGCTTATTTCACTTATTAATTTTATTTTGGTGGTTCTAGGATATGTAAGATGGCATCCCATGCAAGAAAATCAAATTTTAGGGACAATAACTCAAAGTTTTGGAGCCCTTTGTTTATGTATTCCTTGAGTTATTAAAAAAAATACGTAGGATTACTATTTTGCTCCATTTGATACTTGTATTTGGTTGTAAGAAAAGGTGACAGTAAATGCTAGCACGAAGAATTTCTTATGGAATTGGAGTGTCTTGCATCATTGATAATGTCCTTTTTGCTTTTAGGCTTTTCTTTCTTTTTCGCTCATGTTGAAATAAAAGATATTTAATAAAATTAGAATATCGAAATTAAAACTTATTGGGAAAACATATTTGATATTATTTTAGGGTTTAAAATAAATAATGAAATCTAAAATTTATTCATCTTAGTCCACATAAATATTATGCTTTTGAATCATGAAGAATTATGAGATGAAAAAAAGACATATTTTCACATCTTTAGACTTGTTAATGTTAAGAGACCTATTAGATAACCCAAAAGCCAACTTTAGAGTTGGTCGAATCCCTTTTAATTTAACTAGATTTTCCAATATATTATTAGCAATATGGGATTGTAGTCCACATGATAACAAGCCCCTTCACCACTTTGGATTAATAAATAGCCTATGTTGTATGGCATTATGTGAATGATGCATGAGCTTAAATCAATGGAAGCTCATTAGTGCATTGAGGAGGAATTTAAACTTTGATACCATATTAAAAAAAAAATCATTATTCAATTAAAAATAATAGAATCAATTATCATATAAATAAAAATCTTAATATAGTCTTTAGTAATATAAAATCATTGCTCACATTATAATTTACATGCATAACATAACACACCCTCTGACCATGATAATCAAATCGTTGGACCATTGTGGTGTTGCACTTTATGGGCAATGAGTGCACTTAAATCAATCAGATTCTATAGAAGTGTTAAGAATGAACCTTGAATGTGATATTATATTAAATAGCTTATTATCTTATTGAAAAAAACTTAAGAGTTTATGAAACTCATTATCAAAAAAACAAGAATTATACTATATTGTTTTTAGTGAAAGGTCAAGAATCATACTATATTTTTCAAAAATGTGAAATCATAATAATACTAATCTTATTTATTGCAATTTTTTACTTTAATAAATAATCTTATTTTCATCACCTAGAATTGATAAAAAGATTTTTATGAAAAATTTGTTTTAACCGCTTTGTTAAATAGAAAACTTATTGACTCAAAGAATAATTACACACTTGTTATTGATCCATATCTTCCTTTTAGGTGCCTTTTTCACAATCCAAAATGCAAGAATCATGGTGCTATTGTTCATTTTGAATTAGCTAGACAATGCATCATGCATTGTCTTAAGGAAAAAGAAAAAAGAAACTTGAAGCCTTAGATATTGCAGGATGCTTCCTAGCATGTTATGAAAGGTACAAGGAAAGCATTAAATGTCTACATCTAGTTTCAATAAGCTCTGATGTTGGCAAAAGGTTCTGAATCACCTATTCACTATCTCCTTTGAACACAAATACACACTTATGCAAACATTTCATGCACATTCATTTGAAAATATATTTATAAGTTAGAATGCACTTTTGAACATTTCTCAACAACTTAATTATTGTCATAATGAGTTTGTTACCAATTTATTGTCCACCACAAGACATCTTATTCCCTTTTTTTCCCTATTGTGTAATTTGTGTAACTCAAGCTAGTATCACTCATTGAATTTGTTTTGGTGATTTTAGGGTAAGTTATGTGGCATAACCAATAAGAAAGTCAGATTTTACAAAAAGTCACTCCAAGCTTTAGAGCTACTTTTGTTTATGTATGCCTTTAAGTTATGAATAACAACATGGAACTAGATTTTTTTTACTTCATTTGATATTTGTAATTTGCTATAAGAAAGGGTGACATTAAATATAGTATTGAGGGTTGCGTGTAGAGTTAGAGTATCTTGCATTTTTAGATTTATCTCCTTTGTTTTTGGTCTTCTCTCATTCTTCCGCTAATGTTGAGATCTAAGATACTTAATAAAATGAAAGTATTGAAACTAATGTTTATTTGGAAGTATATATGTGACATTATTTAAGAGACTAAAAGAAAATAATAAATTTTGAAAATATATTCATTTTCATCCAAATAAATTTTAGGGTTCAAATCACAAAGAATTATGAGCCAAACAAAAGACATGTTCTCTCATGTTTAGGCTTGTTAAAAGACCTAATTGAACTCAAAAACTAATTTTAGAATTTGCGACACTCCTTTTAACTTAACTAGGTTTTCCAATATATTCTTAGATATGGGATTATAGTCCATATGGTGACAAGCTCTTCACCATATAGCATTATTAACTATTCTACATTTTTTTAAAAAAATATTTTTCTTTATTAAGAAACCTATGCCTATGTAATTTCATAGATTTTTCAAGGCGATATAAACAGCAAACCTTAATATGAGATACATAGGTCAGGGCATTTAACATTACCCTTCCAAGCATAAACCCAAAAAATGGGTGCAAAACATTTCAAACAAATGGGACTAGCTTAAGGGCATAGTCCAAAGTAAAATAAATAGATAAACAAAACATGAAAGAAAATAAGACCATATAATCATCCTTGAGGTGGTGGCCTAGAATGCTCCAAAACTAATTGGTCTTCCCAAAAACATTCTCAACATTTGCTTAGAAAAGAACCAAGCATTGAAAATACATTTAGTCCTCATATAAATTGGCTAAAACTTGCCAAACCATCTTAATTTAATGGAAGGTATGTAAAATTTGATTATTTGGAGAGATGTAATTAAAGCATTTGTGAAAAACATATGTTAACTTCCAAGGACTAGAAAATTTACTCTTAATGCATTGAATCATAAATTGATAGTCAAATTAAATTTAGACAAGAAAATCCTTTTTGATGACAAAGCTTTAAACCTTCTAGTCATGCCAACACCTCAACCATAACACTATTACCATTTCCTAGGTTAATTGTATACGCCAATTGCACATTACTAATAGAGTCTGGAACCACACCTCTAGCCACACACATACCATTAACACAAGAGTTGTCACTATTCAACTTCAACGAGCCTAGAGAAAAGAACCCCATTGTACCATCTAACCTCACAACATCAAAGGGTTTGAATGAGGAATTTGCAAAGCTTGTAGTTTAGAAAAATCTTGCATGGAAGGAAGTTTTGCACTTTAAAAGATTCAAACATCGAAATGCACTACTCCTATCACAAGTGGGAGAAAGAACCTTTAGTCTAGATATAATATATTGTTTCTAGCCAACCATATTTGCCATAGAATGTAGCATCCCACATGAGCACTAGCTATCCCAAATTGAAAAGCATCATTAGCCTCTTTGAACCAATCCGTGACAAGAGTAGACACCGAGTCTCTTCCTATTGATATATTGAGAATATTGAAAAAATACTGTCATAACCCATTAGCTAACACCTCTTGATAGAATAAATGATTAGTAATTTTCCACTATGATTGAGAACAACATACACACTTAAAGGCAAGTGAGAAACCATGTTTTTGAAAATTAGAATCCATGTGGAAGTCATTATACATTATTTATCATACACCGAGCTTGCAAGGAAAACAGAAAACCATTAGGAATGAGTTCAAAGATTAACTTATATCAAGCCCTATTAAGAGAGATCTACTGTGCTAGTGCCAATTGACTTGGAGATAATGTTAATTCCATGTGCGCTGTATTTGATAGAACTTTTCTTATGTTGTATTGCTGCTTGTCATAAAAAAGGAATCGTAAAGGCTCCTTTTACCATTTATTGATCTAGAAAGAACAAAAACCATTGCTTTGTTCACCGTCTATTGTGTCGAATGGCATTTGGAGCTTGTTCACTAATGTGATCCAATAATTCTCCATTACTAGTGAATAATTTTCACTTGATTTCCATACCTCTACTTTATAAACTTGTCCCATAATGATTTATCTTTTATATAATTCCATGCCATTTTAACCTAGAGGTTAGTCATCACCATGTATATGTTTCTAATGCCCAAACTACCCTTATTAGTGGGACAATAAGCTTTATCCAAGCCCACTAATGAGTCCTATGATCTACATAATTGCTCCATAGAAATTACGTCAAAATTAACTTGGGAACCTTAGATACTGATAATAGGTAAACGGGGATAGACAATAGAACACTCTTAATTAGAACTTGCCTATGTGGTGCTACTCTACATGAATGATGTGTTATTTCAAAGCAATGGAAGCTCATAAGAGTATTAAAGAGAAACCTAAACTTATTTGAAATGTAACACACCCCATTACCATGATGGTCAAATCATTGGAGCATTGTGGTGCTACATTATATGGGCAATGAGCTGGCTTAAATTAGTGGAAACATGTAGAAGTGCTAGGAGTGAACCTTGACTATGATATCATGTTAAAACATTTATTAGAATACCCAAAAGCAATTTAAGAGTTCATAAACTCCTTACCAAGTAAATAGAAATCATAATTTATTGTTTAGCAATGTAAAATCATAATAATACTAATCTTAGTTACCACAAATTTTATACTTCAATAAATAATTATATCTTCATCACCTAGAATTGATAAAAAGATTTTTATGAAAAAATTGTTTTAATTGGTTCGTAAAATAGAAAAAGCTTCCGACTTAAAGAATTATAAGACACTTGTATTTGATCCATATTTTAAACGTCAAAGAGCTGCTCAAGGCATTTGAAGCACACGAATTGGTTCCCTTGCATTACATGCAGCATTATTTGACTAAAGCTTATCGAAGAGATATTTTATTTTACTTATAAGAACTACATCTCGTAAAGAATATCAACTCGGAACTATATCAAAACTGGATCTAGGACAGAAATCAACAATTGTGACATGAAATTAGATGAAGTACTGGAATAATACTCTGCGTTATATTCCTTGAAACTTCAAGACCTACTCTGGTTAGTTTCTTCAATGCACGACAATCCAAAACTCTTAAGTATTCTCCTTTCAAAAGAACATTTCAATTGATATAGTCTAGTTTGTAGTTTAATTAGGTTACACATCATTCTTCGTGCTTTATTTCCTTGTTTAGTGATACAAACCTACCCACATTAAACTTCAAGTAATATTTAATTGGAAAACAATTTTCACATCAAGCAATGTTTTATTGTTTATTATTAGAAATTTTACTTCGATCAAAGATCATTTCAAGAGTCCTTCAAACTCTACCTCCATTAAAATATTAAGTATTTGTCTTTGGTTGAATAGGATAATTACCTTGTTGTTGAATGCTTTTTTGACTAATCTTCAAACTCTGAGCACCTTGTCGTATTAGTTTTTAAGTTAGTTTTGATTACACATTACCACGTTTCTTTTATATCCAGAGGTCAATATTGTAAAGTTTCAAGGTAGATAAATAAGTTTCAAGTGCCTTTCTTTAGACTTTGTAAAATTTCACATTTGTTTTGTATCTATTGAGCATATACACATTACTCAAATGCCACTGAATTTTAAATGAAAATGAATTTATGACAATTCTCGGGCAAGTTGGCTTTATTAATACACGCAAAAGGTTAAAATTGGTCAACTTATGGAAATTTGAGTAACTTCGGTTGTCAGCCTTTCCTCATGCCCTTATGTATTTTAAGGATATCTAAAACGATAACATATGATGGTAGACCTGCGCCAAGAAAGTGATTATAAGAAATTATGCAGTGTTTCATTGGCTATTCTTCAAATTTTCAACACTTATAGTTATTTAGTTCTTAGTTAATTGTACTAGACATGTCATTACAAATATTTATTTCATATCCAATCTCACGAAACTCTACCTACTTAAGCTATTTCATTAGTTAAGGTAACTTTTCCATTACATCAAGATTTTAACACTTTGTCGTTTAGTGTTTTCTCTTTGGGGGAACAAGAGCAGATATGTCTGAAGCACTATTATTCTGCACAATTCCACGTTGGAGAAACAGTACAACTACCTCTTGAATTAAAATCTGGCCATTCACTAAACCAAATCTTTACATCAACTCATTTGCAGATGAATAGTTTTAAAATTATTTGGCTCACGATAGAGATCAAAAGACTTATGGAAGTGGACTCAACAGCTCCATCAACATAAAACCACGCAAGGGTCTTTAAGATCCTAAGGAGGGTCATTTTTTAATTGTTAGAATGTCAGTACTAGTTATAACTTGTCGTGAAATTTTTTATACACAAAAAAATTATCTTTCCTTATAAATTGATTTTAAAAAAAATAAACTTAATAACATGCTATGAATCAATCTTCCTTAGCACGTAACTGCCGAGTCTTGTGAGGTTCTATCTCTCAAAGTGAACATCATCCTCACCTTTTTTTCATGGTCTCTCAAAAGTACAAGTCGATCAACCATCTTATTCGATTGAGTTTATGCTTTCAGTTGTGATAAAAGATATGAAGCCTACAGTTGTTCACAGTCAATAGAATAGCATTGATTCATCCAATATGGGAAAAACCCAATCAAACCAGACGCTTCAACTTTACATCTTGTTGAAGAGGGCTGAGACATTGTGACCAAACTCCTTCGCCTCCACGTTTAGTTTGTGTAATTCAATTGAAGCATCGAGGTGTGTTTAAGCCGCCAACCTAAACCCTTTTTGGAAATGTTTGGCAAAACATTTGGGTTGAATCGTGACAGTCGGCATCCCAATTGGCAAATGTAGCGATTGCGGGATGAAGAACACTAACAGTTTAACTCATCCAGCATTAGCAAGGGTTGTTGCAACATGGGAACTACTTTTTTGCCTTGTTTTCCACATAAAACCTGCCTAGGCATAAGAATTTAGAATTGAAAAAAAATTAAAAAGGAAATTAAAACTATTTGCATGCTATGATTGAGAATGGAAATAATTTTTGAAAAGACAATAAGGATTGGGTATCCATTAGCAAGCACATAACTAAATTATAAATTTCAATAAACAAGTTTTGGACGACAAAATCTACAATCAAAGGTATTTGTAAATGGAAAATTCGGTAATGCCTCCTCCAATGCAAATATCAGAAACGGAAAAAGAACAATCAGGGCTCAATTTAACATAAGACAACAAAACTTGGGCAAAAGCAAAATCCAAAAGTAAAATAAAATAAAATAAAAAGGAGAGCAGCCAAAAAATAAAGATGATACTCTTTCTTAAAGTATCTCAAGAAATAGTTTCCTCTAGGCTCATGGGGTTGCTCAATGGTTGATCTAAGAGAGAGAGAGACCCAACTTTTTTTACTAGTGAAACAATTGCTGAAAGTCTATAACAAAAGAACGATCAAGCCTTTTCATTATTTGAAGTTATTGGTTAGGTTCCAATTTTTTTGCCTGAAATTTTTTTGTTCTATTAAAGAATTAATGATAAGACAATAATAAAATCTCAAATAAAATCAATAAGAAGAGGGGGGAAGAAAGAGAGAGAGAAGAAGGAAGAGAGGGAAGGCGGGGGGGGGGGGGGGGGGGGGGGGGGGGTTGTGGTGGGTTTTGGGGTGGTTTGTGGACTCAAATCAGCATCTTATTGCTTGGTTAAATTCTACCTCCTCGTACTGTTAAATATGA
Organism: Casuarina cunninghamiana; assembly: GCA_028551485.1. Classification (NCBI taxonomy): domain Eukaryota; kingdom Viridiplantae; phylum Streptophyta; class Magnoliopsida; order Fagales; family Casuarinaceae; genus Casuarina; species Casuarina cunninghamiana. The sequence goes on along the minus strand of CM052367.1, from coordinate 31,599,088 downwards.
AGAAGCCCACTTAGATAGTATCAAATATGGAAGCAACCCAACAACCTAGATACATTTTCGTGGCTAATCAACGGCTAATCAATTAAAATCTAATTGAGGATAAAAATTAAGATTACTAAGAATAACTATTTGATGAACTACAATTACTAAAATCTAGTTCTTTTAAGGACTGGAACCAAAGAAAAAATTAAACAGCAAACAACTGGTAGAATTTTATTAAAAATAAGTGAAAATGGAGTATTAAAAAAACTATCTTTAGTTATATGAACAATAAACATTGTCTTACTCATTATTTATTATATTTAATAAATTTCAAAATTAGGGGATAGCCACTTGCGCTCAATGAAAAAACGTGATTAAAGGAAGAAAAGAAAAAGGGCAAATAGAAATTTTTAAGTAGATATCTAATTGTTTTTTTTTTTAGTTTAGATATTTTCCCCATTATTATTTGAGATATGTAAAGTGCATCTCCATTACTATGTGCTTCAAGTAGATAATATTCGTCATGTTATTAATGACTTCTTTTAGGGGCATATTAATTTACTTAATTATGGAAATAAGGAATAAATTATTCTCATGGCATTTGTATTTGTTTAGACATTGTACTTTGATGGAATATTTTTATTGTCCAAATTATTAAGGTCTTAGCGGACTAGATCATGTGAAGATGCCACTAATCTGCTGACTTGAAGAAAAAAGATGGAAGGCCCAGCTCAAAGAGGCTTAGCTCATGCAACAAGAAAGGTCTAGCCTATGTTTTTCAAGAGAAAACTCATGAGTAGAGAGAAGAACACTTGGTCTATAAAGCTGAGAAGTCTAGAAAGAAGTCCAGCCCAGGTGCTTTATTAATCTAACTTAAAAAAAGGGCCCAAGCCCACTAGCTCGTATAAGCTAAAGAGAAATTTTGTGACCTACGGCAAAAGAGCATGAAGAGGAAAGAAGAAAAGAAAGAGAGCTACTACCATGGACTTGTATAGAAAATCTGACATTTTTTAAGGATGGGACTATTAGAGTTGCTATTTAAGAGAACCAAAATAGGAGCTCAAGAGAACAGGAGAAGAGGAAAATTTAGTGTAGTTCACACCTAAGTCAAAAAGCCTCATAAAAATTTGATCATCCTAGTTGATTTGTATAATTGGTATGCAGATTTTTTAATGTTTTACCACATATGTATTGTATCATTCTAATTGTTTGATTATCGTAGATTTATTTTACAAACCCTAGAACTTAAAAATTCTAAATCTTGAGCATACTTATTAATTTGATTGGAAGAGTTGTAAACACATAACTATTATTCAATTTGTAATCCGTGGGATTACTTGGTGATTGTTATAGGGGACACCCTTTGACAATTTGTCAAAGGATGTGGTTTGGATATTTGATCCTATCCCCTAAAAAACTAACGTGACCCTTTAATAGGATTATAATAGGAGGTAGGTTGGAAGTGGTTTTCCAATCACTTAAAATTGTGTGCAATTTCCTCCCTTGGTTCTCATTTGATCATGTGATGTTTGAAAAGAAATATTTTTCCATTTATGTCTAAACATTAAAGATCTCGCCAATAGCTTATTATTAATGTTCCTAAAATGTCTCAGTTGTTTTATGTTTGATTTGGCCAACTTTATTTACAGCTTATACATATAGATATACATTATACTATCAAGGGCTGATTATAGATTTTGCTTGCCATAGTGTTTGGATAGAATCCTTTTGAAGTTCCATAACTATTGAGTAATCGTATTGATTATTGTGCTTCGTTGCTCACAAAAAGATTATTTGCATATTGATTATAAAATGTACAACAAGTGAACAATGTTGTGAGATGGTTTGAAAAATAATAGCCTAGGATTAGAAACCTATTTCACCCCCCTTTCTTCTTAAGGTTACCCAAGGAACCCAATGGTTAAAACATTAAAAATAAAACAATTGATTATTTAATTGTCCTAGGAGTAGTGAATTGTACAATTTGACAATTGAGAGTACAAACAAGTGAAGACTTTTTTTTAACCATCCACGGAACCCAATAGTTAAAACATTAAAAATAAAATAATTGGCTCTTTAACCGTCCTAAGAGTTGTGAACTGTACAATTTGACCAGTGGGAGTACAAACAAGTGTTTTTTTTTTTAGGTAAAAGGTCAAGGATTATATATCACAACAAAAAAATACATCGCAATGTTAGAATTATATCATAGTTCATCATGTGTTCTTTTAAATTAATTTTGTCGTGTCTGAGCAGACTTCCTACTGGTGTCAAGTATTAATTTCTTAAGACACTCTTTTAAAGTCATATCTCTTTAGCTAAAACATTAACTAAATGTTAAACAAACTTTTGTAATGCACCATCACACTTTTGAAAGCTTACAATCTCAAACTAAAATTTTTAAATGCTATTTCATTTAGAATGATTCAAATTATATATTTCAACAAAGATTAAAGGACCACTCTATATAGGTAATTTATTTATTAGACAAAAAAAGGGAGAATTTTTTTAAGGAAAAGCTTAAATCTAATGGCTACAAAATCCATCGAAAAACTTGTATTAGTGATGATAGAGTTTCTCATCCTAGTAATTACCAAAGTACATGCTAATGACCTTAAACATAAACTAAAGGTTAAAGCAAAATTTAGGCAATTTTTAAATGTTATTTCATTTAGAATGATTCAAACTATATAATTTCAACAAACATTTGGGAACCACTCTATATATGTGTTTTTCTACTATTTCTAAAGGAAAAGCTTAAATCTAATGGCTACAAACTCCATCAGAAAGCTTATACTAGTGATGGTGGGGTTTCTCATCTTAGTAATTACCAAAGTAAATGCTAATGGCCCTATGCCATTCTTTTCCAATCCCACAGTATTTCCTACTGGTTTTGACACCTTTCAACAAGATAAGAATTACAACCATCACTGCCATGAAAGTACAGTGAAAAAGTGTGAAATCTTATTAAACTTAGTAGAGCTGGAGCAATGTATTATTACTCTCCTCTTTAGGTGCCTTCGTGGGAATCCAGAATACAAGAATCACGCTTTTATTGATCATTTTTTAATCATGCAAAGCTGTAAAAGTGATTGTATTCAAGTCAAGAAAGTTAAGGGTTTAGGTATTACAAGATGTTTGTTAAAGTGTTATGAATGGCACATGGAGAAGCACTAAATATCTGCATCTAATGCCAATAAGCTCCAAGGTTGGTGAATGGTTCTCAAACTCCTATTAGCTATCTCCTGTGAGCACAAATACTCACACTTACAAAAATATTTCATGTACATTCATGTGAAACCATTTTCATAACTTAGAAAGCACTTTTAAACATTTCTTTACAATTTTAGGATAGCACTAAATATCTACATCTAATGCCAACAAGCTCCAAGGTTGGTGAAAGGTTTTCAAACTCCTATTAGCTATCTCCTATGAGCACAAATACTCACACTTACAAAAATATTTCATGCACATTCATGTGAAACCATTTTCATAACTTAGAAAGCACTTTTAAACATTTCTTTACAATTTTAGGATTATGATAATGGCATTACTAGCTTTTATCTTCTACCACAATATATTTGATTCCTTACTTCCCCTATTGCATAACTTATGTGAATCAAGCTCGTTTCACTTGTTAATTTTATTTTGGTGGTTCAGGATATGTAAGATGGCATTGCATGCAAGAAAATCAGATTTTATGGACAATAACTCCAAGTTTTGGAGCCCTTTTTGTTTATGTATTCCTTGAGTTATTAAGAAAAATACGTAGGAGTACTATTTTGCTCCATTTGATACTTGTATTTGGTTGTAAGAGAGAATGAATGCTAGCACTAAGAATTGCTTATGGAATTCAAGTGTCTTGCATCATTGGTATTGTCTTTTTTTGTTTTAGGCTTTTCTTCTTTTCCACTCATGTTAGGATAAAAGATATTTAATAAAATTAAAATATTGAGATTAACACTTATTTGGGAATATACATTTGAAATTATTTAAGGGACTTAAAGGAAACAATAAGTTCTCAAAATGAATTCGTCATAGTCCATATAAATATTATGCTTTTGAATCATGAAGAACTAGAAGATGAACAAAAGACATATTTTCACAAGTTTAGACTTGTTAATGTTAATAGACCTATTATATAACCCAAAAGCCAACTTTAGAGTTGGTCGATTCCCTTTTATTATTAGCAATATGGGATTGTAGTCCACATAAATATTATGCTTCATCAGTTTGGATAACTAGACTATGTTGTATTCCATTATGTGGATGATGCATGAGCTTAAATCAATGGAAGCTCATTAGTGTATTAAGAAGGATTTTAAACTTTGATACCATTTAATAAAAAAACTCATTATTCAATTAAAAATAATAGAATCAATTATCATATAAATAAAAATCTTAATATACTCTTTAATAGTATAAAATCATTGCTCACATCAAACATGTATTAAATGGCAGGATCGCTAACATCAAACATTCCAGAATTTGAATTACTTCTCCACCTTTTGTTTTGCAGTAAATTATAACATATCCATGTCCACGCCAAAAGAAGAAGAGATCAATTATTATCTTAGAAGAACAATTCACTGTAATTAAAAATAAGTGAAAAATGGAGTATTTAACAAAATGTCTTCAATTCTATGTACAAATAACATGAGGCAAAAAAAAAAGGGGGGGGAAACAGAAAGTTACTCAAATGACATTACCCATGTTCATAGACCTTGTTGAACCAAGGGCCACTGCCTTTTACTATGATGTAATCAAACAACATTTGTCACGTTCATAAGTTTCGGTGAACCAAGGGCAACTGAATTACTAGCAGGGTGTAATTTGACTATGTTTTAGCTTTCATTCACATATAAACACGACTAATAATTGGTAAAGAGAGAACCAAGAATGAGAATACAACACTGGCTTCTAGGTACATAGCACTTGATTTTCGACTGGTGAGCGAGATGGAGTCTGATTTGTAATTGGACCAGATTCACATCACTCAATAAGTTGCATGATATTTAACTGGGTTCAACGGATCATGTTTGTAATTTCTTTTAAATGGGAAAAATGGCCCATTATTTATTATTTCCAACATCTCATGTAATTGACCTGTTACGAAAAAATTGACAATCTCAATTATAAAATATTCCTAGCATAGAATATAACTAATAATTAAGCTATTTTCTGAACTTTGATTTATACTTCTTTTATTCTTCCCAAAACCTTCGGTTAACAACTAGAAACAGCCCTTTTATATTTTCAGTGGTACCTATTGATTGCCATGGAATTGCTAGACAGGCCAACAGTACTAATCGACAAAAATACCACCATTTTCCTTACATAAACAAAAAGCACCAACCTGTCTTGAGGATCATGTTGGACTACATTTGTTCTGAAGAGGGCTAGATATATGTTTAAGGCAGCAACATTGCTGATTCCACATTGGTTAGAGTGTGACAAGTAATATAGTGGAGAGATTTTTAGGCAACGAGGATGGCAAATTGTTGGATTTTTTATGGAATTATAAATGACCAAAGATTGCACAAAATATGAATCCCAATTAAAACCGAAACTCAAGACTTTACAGTGTATTTGTGATGTGTTTATAAAAAATGCACAACATGTTTTCCTCAACTTTTTGGTCACTGTGCATGCCGTATGGTTTCTTTAAAATTGTCGTTGGGGTCACGCAATACTTTTATTTCATTTGAGCCATGCTGCTACCATTGACGTGCAAATCATTAACATTATTTCAACTCATAAAGTGAGGGTTTGCATTCCTCAAGGAAGGAAAAGGTTAAAATATTAAAAACAAAATTGGCTCTTTTACTACCCAAGGTGTTGTGCACTATACAATTTGACCATTGGGAGTTCAAAAGAAAAAAAGTTAATAGGACATAATTGGTACAATACAATTACTTAATCTTCCTATAGGAGCCAAGTATTAGTTTCATAAAAAACTCTTATAAAGTCATATCTCATGAGCTAAAACTTTAATCAAAGGTTAAAATAACTTTTGTAATGCACTATCACACTTCCAAGAGACAATAATCTTAAACTAATATCTTGAAATGATATTTAATTTATAATGATTTCAAGTTATATAATTGTAATAAAGATTAGAGAACCATAACATATAGGTAATTTTCTGTTTGACAACAAGAAAAAAGAATTTTCAAAGGAGAAGCTACAAAATATGGTGGCTACAAAATCCATCAACAAAATCATACTAGTGATGATGGAGTTGCTCATCCTTGTAATTATTAAACTACATACCAATGGCCCTACCTCTTTCTTTTCCACTCCCATGTTATTTCCTACTAGCTTTGACACCATTCATCAAATTGAGTATTATAACCATCACTGCTTTGAAAGTATAGTGAAAATCTGTAAAGAAAAATTAGTGCATAAAGAGATACAGCAATGAATCCAAAATGCAAGAATCACGGTGTTACTGCTCATTTTGAATTAGCTAAGACAATGCATTTGACTAAAAATAAATAAAAACAAAAAATAAAAAAGAAACTTGAAGACTTAGATATTGCGGAATGTTTCCTAGCATGTTATGAAAGGTACAAGGAAAAGCATTAAATGTCTACATCTAGTTTCAATAAGCTCCGACGTTGGCAAAAGGTTCTAAATCTCTTATTCACTATCTCCTTTGAACACAAATACACACTTATGCAAACATTTCATGCACATTCATCTGAAAATATCTTTAGAAGTTAGAATGCACTTTCAAATATTTCTCAACAATTTAAGGATTGTCATAATGAGTTTGCTACCAATTTTATTGTCCACCACAAGACATCTTATTCCCTTTTTTTCCCTATTGTGTAATTTGTGTAAATCAAGATAGTCTCACTCATTGAATTTGTTTTGGTAATTTTAAGGTAAGTTACGTGGCATAACCAATAAGAAAATTGGATTTTACAAAAAGTCACTCCAAGCTTTAGAGCTACTTTTGTTTATGTATGCCTTAAGTTATGAATAACTACATGGAACTAGTTTTTTTGCTTCATTTGATATTTTTAATTTGCTATAAGAAAGGGTGACATTAAATATTAGTATTAAGAGTTGCTTGTAGAGTTAGGGTATCTTGTGTTTTTAGATTTGTCTCCTTTGTTTTTGGTCTTCTCTTACTTTTTAGCTAATGTTAAGATCTAAGATACTTAATAAAATGAAAGTATTGAAACTAATGTTTATTTGGAAGTATATATGTAACATTATTTAAGAGACTAAAAGAAAAAAATATATTTTGAAAATATATTTATTTGCATCCACACAAATTTTAGGGTTCAAATCATGAAGAATTATAAGCCAAACAAGAGACATATTCTCTCATGTTTAGGCTTGTTAATGTTAAAGGACCTATTATTGAACTCAAAAACTAATTTTAGAGTTGGTGAAACTCTCCTTAACTTAACTAAGTTTTCCAATATGTTCTTAGTGATATGGGATTTTAGTCCACATGGTGACAAGCTCCTTTACCACATAGCGCTATTAACTATTCTATGCTTTAAAAAAATAAAAATAAAAATAAAAATAAAAAGATCTTTTTTCTTTATTAAAAAACCTATGCCCATGTAATTTCATAAATTTCAAGGTGATATAAATAGCAAAACTTGATATGAGATACATAGGTTAGGACATTTAACATTGCCCTTCTAAGCATAAACCCAAAAAATGGGTGCAAAACATTGCAAATAAATGGGACTAGCTTAAGGGCATAGTCCAAAGTAAAATAAATAGGACCATATAATCATCCTTAAGGTGGTGGCCTAGAATGCTCCAAAACTAATTGGTCTTCCCAAAAACATTTTTGACATTTGCTTAGTAAAGAACCAAGCATTGAAAATACATGTAGTCCTTATATAAAATGGCTAAAACTTGCCAAACCGTCTTAGTTGAATGGAAGGTATGTAAAATTTGAAAATTTGGAAAGATGTAATAAGAGCATTTGCAAAAAACATATGTTAACTTTCAAAGACTAGAAAATTTTTCTTTAATGCATTGAATCATAAATTGGGAGCCAAACTCAATCTTAGACAAGAAAAATCCCTTTTGATGACAAAGCCTTAAACCTTTTAGTAATGCCAACACCTCAACAACAGCCCTATCACCACTTCCTAGGTTAATTGTATACACTTAGGGGAGTTGGAGCAATGTATTATTGTTCTCCTCTTTAAGTGCCTTCGTCAAAATCCAAAATACAAGAATCCCACTTTTGCTAGTCATTATTTAATCACGGAAAATTGTGTAATGCATTGTATTCAAGTGAAGAAACATAAGGGTTTAGGTATTACAAGATGTTTGTTAAAGTGTTATGAATGGCACATGGAGAAGCACTAAATGTCTAAATCTAATGTCAATAAGCTCCAAGGTTGGTGAAAGTTCTAAAACTCCTATTACCTATCTCTTATAAGCACAAATACTCACACTTACAAAATTATTTCATGCACATTCATGTGAAACCATTTTCATAACTTAGAAAGCACTTTTAAAAATTTCTCTACAATTTTAGGATCATGATAATGGCATTACTAGCTTTTATTGTCTACCACAATATATTTGATTCCTTACTTCCCTTATTGTATAATTTGAGTGAATCAAGTGTGTTTCACTTATTAAATTTATTGTGGTGGTTCCAGGATATGTAAGATGGCATCACATGCAAGAAAATCAGATTTTATGGACAATAACTCCAATTTTGGATCCCTTTTTGTTTATGTATTCCTTAAGTTATGGAAAACAAATACATAGGAATACTTTTATGTTTCATTTGATACTTGTACTTGGTTATAAGAAAGGGTGAATGTTGGCACTAAGAATTGCTTATGGAATTCGAGTGTCTTGCATTATTGGTATTGTCTTTTTTGTTTTAGGCTTTTCTTCTTTTCCACTCATGTTAGGATAAAAGATATTTAATAAAATTAGAATATTAAGATTAACACTTATTTGGGAATACACATTTGACATTATTTAAAGGACTTAAAGGAAATAATAAATTCTAAAATTGAATTCATCTTAGTCCATACAAATATTTTGCTTTTGAATCATGAAGAATTACAAGATGAACAAAAGACATATTTTCACAAGTTTAGACTTGTTAATGTTAATAGACCTATTATATAACCCAAAAGCCACTTTAGAGTTGGTTGATTCCCTTTTAACTGGGTTTTCCAATATATTACTAGCAATATGGGATTGTAGTCCACATAAATATTGTGCTTCACCACTTTAGATTAATAACTAGGCTATGTTGTATTGCACTATGTGAATGATGCATGAGTTTAAATCAATGGAAGCTCATTAGTGTATTAAGAAGGAATTTAAACTTTGATACCATGTTAAAAAAATTCATTATTCAATTAAAAATAATAGAATCAATTATCATATAAATAAAAATCTTAATATATTCTTTAGCAATATAAAATCATTGCTTACATTATAACGTACATGCATAACACACCTTATCATGATGGTCAAATCATTGGGCAATTGTGGTGTTGCACTCCATGGGCAATGAGTGCACTTAAATCAATCAAATTCTATAGAAGTGTTAAGAATGACCATTGAATGTGATATTATACTAAAAAGCTTATTATCCTATCCAAAAATAAGTTAAGAGTTTATGAAACTCATTATCATATAAACAAGAATCCTACTATATTTTTAAAAATGTGAAATCATAATAACACTAATCTTGTCTATCACAAATTTTCTTTACTTTAATAAATAATCATATTTTATCACCTAGAATTGATAAAAATATTTTTATGAAAAAACATTTTTAACCGCTTTGTGAAATACAAAAACTTGTTGACTTAAGAATAACTACACACTCGTTATTGATCCATATTTCGAATGTCAAGGGCTGCTCAAGGCATTTAAAGCACACGATTTAGTTGCCACGCATTACGCTGTGTTATTTTACTGAAGCTTACTGAAGGTCACTGAAGAGATGCTCTATTTACTTATAAGAATTATATTTCATAAATAATATCAATTTGGAACTATATCAGAAGAAACTCCACGGCGGAAATCAAGATATGCGACATGAAATTACATTAAGTATTGGAATAATACTTTGTGGTATATTCCTTGAACTTTCAACATCTACCCTGTTTAGTTTTTCCCATGCACAAAACTCCAAAATAAGCATTCTACTTGCAAAAGACAATTTCAATTAATGTCATTCAATTTGCAGTTTAATTAGCTTATACATCATCCTTCATGCTCTATTTCCATGTTTAGTGATATAAACTCCACTCACATTAAAATTTAAGTAATATTTAATCGGAAAATGATTTTCACGTTGTTCAACGCTTTTTTATTTATTATTTTAAAAAATTTACCATTTGTATCATTATTTTTTATTTTAATTGGATTACACATCATTGCAAGAGTTCTTATTATTTAAATATTTGTTTTTGGTTGAATAGGATAACTACCTTGTTGTGTAATGCTTTTTTTGGCTAAACCTCAAATAAAAAGGAGAGGAGCAAAACAAAAAAGATGATACTCTTTCTTAAAGTAGCCCAAGAAATAGTTTCCTCTAGGCTTATGGGGCTACTCTTGAGCAATAGTTGAACTAAAAGAGAGAGCCCCAACTTTTTTTACTAGTGAAAAAATTGCTGAAATTCTATAACAAAAGAACCATCAAGCCTTTTCATTATTTAAAGTTATTGGTTAGCTTCGAATTTTTTGTCCGAAATTTTTTGTTCTGTTAAAGATTTAATGATAAGACAATGATAAAATCTCAAATAAAATCAATAAGAAGAAGGGGAAGAAGGATAGAGAGAAGAAGGGGGGCGCGGGGGGGGCGGCCGGGGTGGGGGTTGTGGTGGATTTCGGGGTGGTGTGTGGAGTCAAATCAGCATCTTATTGCTTCGTTAAATTCTACCTCCTCGTATTGTTAAATAGGAAGAAGCCCACTTAGGCAGTATCAAATATGAAGCAACCCAACAACCTAGATACATTTACTGTACATCTTTTTTGACAAGGTCAGAGACTTAGAGGCTACTACAAGCTCAATTCAAGACCGAAAAGTTGATAATTGATAGACACTATCTCGATTGTCGTCAATTTGCTCCTAAACAGATATAAAACCCAATTGGCAGACGAACAACTGAAATCATTAGTCATTGTTGCATACAACAATGCAACGGATTCTAGTTTTACTATAAAGTTTTAAATTAAGAAAACAAAATTAGTGAGTAAAAAAGTAGGGGGCCTGAGCCCCAACGCGCATCATCTAAAACTCTAAATTTTTGCGCCGTTTACTCTCATCGCGTGAGAATTTTCTCCACATAGATTCAGCGACCAAGCCCTGAAGAGAAAAAGACAACAGACTCCTGTTCCTTGGACAAGCACATAAATTAAGATATTCGAGAGACAACAAACTCATAAGCGAATAAGATAAGGAAATTCTTATGATCAAGTAATATAAATACACATCATTTTCACAAACTAGCTTGGCAAACTGTTTGCTCACCGAATAAAGAAAGGGACTAAGTTTACCAAATTTCAAAATTTAGAATAAAGTTTTTTTAGGATGTATGCTTTGAAATCTCATAAATCTCCTAGAAATTTCATTACAGAATAAATAGATTCACAGTACAAAGTATAAAAAAATTTAGTAATGTAGTTGAACATAAAAAGTACCATGGCTTGGAGTTGGCGAGACCTCCTAAAATTAAGGCCCACACTTATCTTTGTTCTCTTAAGTCCTATATATTGTTGCCAAAATATTTATACCGATCTTTAGTAAATTAATAAAACAGTGAATTGGTATGATTTAATTTAGACTAGTAACATTAGCAAACATAATTTCATTAGATGGTTTGTTTGTAGAGACTAACTTTTTACAACAGAAATTCTATGATGGCTTCCTTCAATAAACATATATTATGATTTCTGTCATTCTCATATAAAAATAGGAGCCATCTCTTTTTTTAATGTGTATAAATAAAGATGATTTGGAAAAGTATTCTTACTTAGAATGAAATTCAATGTGACATTAAAGGATGGAATAAAGAGCTACAATAGATGATAAAACAATGAAAGAAAAAGATTTAGCTGCTAAACTTCTTAATATATATTTTTAGCTTGTATCTATTATATATGGGCTGAATAAAATAGAAGACATTTTCAGGATAACACAATTGATATCTATATTCTTTTAGTGAAAGTAAAGAATGTAGTACAAGGGAAAGCTTCTTTGTATAGAAATGTAAAACCCTCCCAAGGTAATGTTATTTTGAGTGAGATTTAGAGGCTTCTAACTTTCATCTTTTTATAGATATGGTTACTTCTATAATATTGAGATATGCCCATATGCTTCTGTACTTTAATATTTATTAATACAATTTACCTTTCTACCAAAAAAAAAAAAAACCAAAAGACAAAAGAAAAAAAAAACAAACAAACTCATAAGTGATACCAACAATATTTTTATATGAATCCTAACCATACCATGGAATGTCAACAATTTCATTTACACACTATCCTTGAATAAGGTATTCAAGAGATAGTCCAAATTGATCTCGTTTGGAAGTCCATCAAGATTTTCACAACAAGTTCATAACTTGCATATCCTAGTCCCAAAGCAATTTCAAAAATCCAAAGGACGAATAGCCCTTAACTAATTAAGCAAATATATTAGGCCAATATTTCTTTGATTTGTCAACACTTTGTTAATAAAATGACTAGTAAAACAAAGAAGAAGAAAAATTGAATATGTTAGCTAAAATCTTACCTTTTATCAATCAAACAAATAAATAAAGCATTCCTAATACAGTAATGTTTTCTTATTGGAAACAAGTATGCATGAATTTTATGTTGAATGATCAAGACTATCAAAAGTAAAAGTTTTGCAATGACCTTGCTTAATATTTATTTCAAGGCTGTATTATATCATATTTAGAGGAAAAGAAATAGAAGAAGATTTAGTAATAAAAGATTAGACAGCTTGACCATTATTGCTAAAATCAAAAAAGATGTAAGAGGAAAGATTTCATCTACTAAGGGAGTAAAGCCTATTATTTATAAGTTCTTGTAAGAGCTTGAAATTTGTCAAATGCAATGTTTGTAACTGAAAAATTTGTAATTCTTTATGGTTTTATATAATTCTTGACATTTCACCAAAAACAAAAGTATGCATGAATTTTGTTATTGTCCAAAACCATTTCACAATAACTTACCGCTAAGCATGAAATTTTAAGGATCTCCATGTCATTCAAAATCGAAAAATCATCTCATGAGTGGTAGTTACCAATCACAAGCGCTTTCGTTTATTTGAGTTTTGGGAAGGCCTCGAAACTTTATCACTCTTGTTTCCCAATGGTAATTTTAAGATAACATCTTGAAATTTTAAGATAGAGGATGAAAAGGTAAATACATTTGTAGCGTAATGGAAGAGGAAAAAGAAAGAAAAAAAATGGAATAGAAATTTCAAATCATGGAGGCTGGTTGATGAGGCCTTTGCTAGTGTGAGGTCAAATAGGACTGGTGATTTAAGATTGGCCTTGAAGAAATCCACGCGATACCCATTCCCCTATTATTTGGTGTAAACTTAGTAGGATCTCCCTATTATTGAAGGTGCGTAAATTATCGACATGGTAAAAAAATGGTCAACATTACAAAATTTGCAGGAAGACTGAGGCCACGCATGAAACCTCAGAAAATCCCTTCCACTTAACGAGTAGTGTAAGGAGTGTCACACCTTCAGAAGAATTTGAGAAGAAGTATTTAACTCCAGAAAATTTGTAAAGTTTTTAGGGTAAAGCTTAATCAAAAGTTATAATTTAACTCAAATTCAATTCATTGGCAATTCAGTAAAATTATTAGTAATTTGAGACCTCTCTTGTTTAAAAAGTTTCAAATTCAACATTTACTTTTTGCACCTTTTCTGCTTATCTAAAAAAATAATATTTCAAAATTGATGAATTTCAAAATTCTCTTTTAAACGGTCAAAAGTTAAATAAAAATAAAGTGTTACTAAAATATTTTCAACGCTGAGGTCAATTTACAATGCCTTGCATAAAACTTACCCCCTTTTGTGTCAAGAGAGGGAAGAAAGAAAAAAAGGCCTTGTAAATCCATGAAATATGGGTATTACGAGTCTGTTGTGTCCATCAAGCTTGGAGGCTCAAGAAAAAGAAATCAATTTCTAGGAAACCCGTTAGTAGGAAATAAATAGTTAAATAAATCAAGTATGTTGAACTTATTTGAAAGAGAAGGAAAATTCAAGTCATTGGCCTAGCCAAATTCTCAGCTTCCTATAACCAACCTCGCTGTTATTTAGTGCCAACTGCAGCGCACCAAGTTAGTAAAAACTGTTCGATTAGACACCCAAATCCTTTTGGCCAAGCATATTTCATTATTTAGCATGAATTTTGAAGTAAATTAATTCACTTCACATTTCAGTAAGTTGTCGAAGAATGAGCATGAAAATTTCCTCTATTTTGCAGGAGATGTGAGTTCTTTCATATTGCCTTTTTGTCCTGTGCAGAAGCACTACGCGCCTCATCCCTCAAATCCCAATTTGGCTGCCTGTAACACCAATCTGAGTAGAGGAAAAGGAAGATTTTCCAATTGAAAATTGCAGAGCCTGATCAGGATGAGGTGCAAAATTGCCAACTTATATAATTATAACACACTTGTATTTGATCCACATTTCAAATGTCAAGAGCTGCTCAAGGCATTTAAAGCACACGAATTATTCCCTTGCATTACATGCACCATTATTTTACTAAAGCTTATTGAAGAGATATTTTATTTACTTTTAAGAATTATATCTCTTAAAAAATATCAAGTTGGAACTAAATCAACATATGCTACTTCAAATTAGATGAAGTATTGGAATAATACTTTGCGGTATGTTTCTCGGACTTTCCACACCTACTCCATTTAGTTTTTTCAATGAACGACAATCCAAAAATAAGATTATTCTACTTTCAAAAGAGAATTTCAATTTATTTCGTTTAGTTTGTAGATTAATTAGGTTACACATCATTCTTCATGCTTTATTTCCATGTTTAGGGATACAAACTTCACCCAAATTAAAATTCAAGTAATATTTAATTGAAAATAATTTTCACGTCGTGTTATGTTTTGTTGTTTATTATTATATATTTTACCACTTGTATCATTTAATTTTTATTTTACTTGGATTAAAAATAATTTCAAGAGTCCTTAAAACCCTACCTCCATCAAAATATTAAGTATTTATATTTGGTTGCATAGGATAATTACCTTGTTGTAGAATGCTTTTGACCAATCTTCAAACTCTGATCGCTTGTTTACACATTACCACATTTTTTATTCCAGAGGTCAATGTTCTGAAGTTTCAAAGTAGGTAAATAAGTTTCAAGTGCCAATATTGGAGACCTTTCAAAAGAATCAAATCACCTAATATCTTCCTTTATTTCCAATTTGGCTAGTCTTTGACGCATTTTTTAGGCAGAATGCATTCATCTTTGAATGGCTGACATCCTGATGTATCTATTGAGTACATTACACATTACTCAAACGCTACTTAATTTCAAATGAAAATTAATTTTTGACAATACTCAAGCAAGTTGGCTTATTAACACATGCAAAAGATTCGCCACCTTTTCGCGTAAAGAAAATTGGTCTAACCTAAGGAAATTTTTGGGTAACTTCAGTTGTCAGCCTTTCATTAGGCTGTTATGTATTTTTAACGATACCTAAAACGTTACCATATGATAGTGGACTTGTGCCAAGAAAGCGACTATCAGAAATTATGTAAAACTTTACCTATTTGTATTCTTTAATTAGGTGAGGTAATTTTTCCATTTCATTAAGATCTACAACTAAATAATTCTAAAGATTCATCCTTGCTTAGCTCCTTTAGCTCAATTCCAACTGATAATTCCTTTCCCCTTTAAAGCAGCATGCAGATGGTCAACAAAACTGTTAAGGGTGTCTTTACTGTAAAGACTGAGAAAAACATCTCACCTCCACTGCTTGAAGAAGAAGAAGAAGAAGCAGTGATCCGACTGCATTTGATCCTCCCGCTGATCTGCTAACTCGAAGAGTTCTGCCTCTTGATGTCGTTGGTACTGCTTGCAGGCCTTCCGAGAAAGCAATCCTAATGCACGACAAGGTCATCGACTTGCGAACCAGGCAAGTGTAGCCATATATGCCTTCGTTTGAAAATGGACAATATATGGTAAAAAAAAGTGTTTTGGTGGAATGGACAAATTCAGGCAGCAAGATGAGAAACTCAATGTTTATTTCCGGGATCGAAACCCATTAATTACAAGTCTGCTTTTCACATTGTCAGATGTTCATATAGAGCTACAGACTTTAAATTCTTCTTCCTGTCTCCTTCGTCATTAGAGAGTCTTTAGAGGCCAGGACTGCTTCCACAAGTAACAAAGTTGCTTATGCAACTAATAATTTACGGTTGATTTGATTGCATCCAGTATCTGCATTTTTACGAGGAAGAAGAGAGAGGGCATCAACAAGAATGGACTCATATCCAGACAAGATTGAATATGCGGGGAAAAAGATCTAAACAGCCTACCTTGTTCTTTGTTGGCATATAGAATGGTTCAAAAACAAGCGGGAAGGGGGTGTCTAGACCACATACTCTGGCCACAGGAGCTTCTAACTGCGAAAGACCAAGTTCTAGGATATCAGCTTACGCTCCGGATGTTCCAGTTTTCTTACTATTCCAGTTCTTCAACTGGTATTTCCACTTCTCAACTCAAAGTAAGAATAAGTCATGTAACTTTGATGTGGCATGATTTAATTTAACCAAACAGATAGACAATGAATAAAAAATAAATAAGAAAATCAAAGACGTAACTTGTAGTCATCCTAAAGATGGAAAAATGAAACCTGGCCTAGAGTTCCTCCATCAAAGGGCATGGACTAAGTGGCCAATTCAGAGTACGTGCCATATCATATGCCAGAGCACTTAAGCGCATAACAGCCTTCTAATGAATTGACATTGATCAAGAAAGAAATAATTTCACATTTATAGTGAACTAGATATGGCAGTGACTTCAGAAACACATTTCCATGGTTTTGCTCAAAGAAGACGCATTCTATACAAAGTAAATAATCTTATTGTTACTTTTTTATATTACAGAAAGAAAGAAAAGAAGTTATTACTCCACTTAGAGGTTATTTCTGTTGAACTTATATGTTCTTAAACTTCTAGGCGCTTCAAGGCCATAACACTAGAATGTGTGCCTGCTGCTTGGGGCTGGCCATTGTTAGAAGACTTAGCTGCTGTAACTAAAAGACGGGCAATTTGGAATTTCTAGAATTTGCAACTACAAGTCAAGCATCAGAAGGAAAATCATAAAATCAGACAAAATAATGTTGCAGTCAAGCATAATACCCACATACTATCGAGCAAGTAGAGACATGCAGAAGGTTGGAACTTACCCTTAAAAAACAACGTTCAACAATAGAGGCAGAGATTTCGGCACCAAAACCTCCAGTCACAGGAGCTTCATGACTAATCTACAGACAGAAAATTTACAGATTACCTATAGCTCCATCAACAGATCTAACAAAGCATATGTTGTATGGAGAAATTATACTTACAAGAAGTCTTCCAGTTTTTTGAACAGAGGATTCTACAGTTTCCTTATCCCAAGGAATTAAAGTTTTAAGGTCTATCAGTTCACACGAAATTCCTTCCTGAAAAGTCACATAATTAGAATGGAGTTTAGAGGAGGAAGGATGACAATCAGAATCCTTAATTCACATATTTTCATCTGATACGTTGTAAATACCAAGTCAAACTTAGTTACATACTTGTGAAGTCTGAATTTATTTAAACCAGGAAATATTTGGAACCTAAAAATTTCTCTTGACTAGACAAAACATAGCATCTAGAATAGTTCTAGTGGTGGTGGAGAAGAAAATAGCCATTATGTTAATAGTTAACCCAATTTTATTATTTGATTATTAGTAGACATTGTTCTCCTAGTGTATAATAAGAAAATGTTGGCTTTTGCAAACATCAAAGAATAGTTTTTCAGCAGTGAGAATCACTCACCTTTTCGGCATCAAGACAGGCCTGTTCCATTACAGATAACTGAGCTCCCCACCCCACAAGTGTAATATCACTGCCTTCTCGAATCACCTGATTATGACATTTTCAAATCTTCTTCCATGTCAAAGTTTCTAAATTACAAAAAAAAATAAATTATTATCTTCTACTTCTTCAGCTTTAAGGAATCCAGAAGTAGCATACCTCTGCTTGTGATAGAGGCAACATGTAATCATGCTCAGGCACCTCTTCTACTGCTAAACGGTAAAGCCACTGAATCCCAAATGTTTTCACAATTCCACTTAAATTTCATTAGTTAGGGACTAAAATTTGATTGAGACATGGTAAAGAAACACCATACCTTTGGTTCAAAAAACACAACAGGGTTTGGATCACGTATGCAGGATAGCAACAGCCCTTTTGCTTGCTTTGGGCTTCGGGGGATGACCACCTATAACAGGGACTAGTTATGAGAGATTTGATAGTAATGGATCAATGCACCACTAGATAACAATGTGTCAGCAGCCATGTTCCCTTGCAGCAGGGTTTCACAGACAAAAGAGAGATGCAAAAGTTCCAGTATATCCCCTTTTCAACGTCTTGCTACTCAACTGTCTTAAAACTTGTTTTTCTATGTGAAAAATGTCCAACTTCAATTTAACCATCATTGGTTACGAAAAAAGTGGCTGCTGCCATCTTACTGTAAAATGCACAGGCCACAAAGCAAGTAGTGACATTCACATTAAAAAGAAAGGGGGTAAAAAAAGTGTACATGCAGACAAAAGTATTGTATGTCAAAGTGGACACTTGGTTTCTAACATAACTAGTGAAAAACAAATATCATGACCAGCCTTTACATGATTATTTCTGTAGTTGTATTACCCACACAAAATAGAAGAAGATATCTTTGAGAGCATACTTTGATACCAGGAACATGACAGAAGAAAGCTTCAGGAGACTGTGAGTGATAATGTCCACCATGGCCAACAGCTCCGTATGGAGCTCTTATTGTTAAACCTAGAGAAAAACTAGAAACTCAACATGTGAAAACGAAAAGGGAAAATGAAATGACTAGAAGGGATTTTTCTTTTAGAAACCAACAGCAAGAGTACCTCCACAATTAAATTGATTACCACTGCGGTATCTAAACTTTGCAGCTTCATTGACAATCTACTAGAAACATTCTGTCAGTGGACAATAGTGATGCAATTATAAAACATAACATAGGGAAGGATGCATGCCTGATCAAACGCAGGATAAATATAATCTGCAAACTGGATTTCTGCTATGGCTCGATTGTCCTACATGCCAGATGACAAAAATTTAGAGCTATAGGTGCAATAAATTATAAACAAATAGCATTTGAGGATCTTTCTAACAAAACCAACAAATACACTAAATTCTCAAACTCACCATTGCAGCTAGACCAATGCCAAATCCAACGATTCCCTATTTACAGGGTCATGTTAGTATGCTCCTTAATCAAAAGACAGTAATTACAAAGGAAAAAGAAGCTAGTTATACACGTAGAACAACAAAGCTCCTTTTGGCATATCAATAAATTTTTGGGCATAGCTTTCTGCCATACTCAACTTTGTTGGAGCTTTGATTTTAAAAGAAAAATAAATAAATAGATAAAAGTAGCAATTTTGTTCCAAGAATATACCATATTATTTATATGCCTTGATTAGGTATAAATGTACAATGAAAAAATTACCTGTTCACAGAGAGGGGTGTTGAAAACCCTCGTTTTACCAAATCGATCAGCTAGTCCTGTTGTGCAACGGAACACACCACCGAAGCCTACATCTTCTCCAAATACATAAGCACTAAAAGAAAATGCATAACATGAGTTGAAAGAGGCACGGCTATACAAACATGTCAGAGTAAAGCAGCTAACATTAGTGAAAAGTAACTCATATGAGACAAGATAATCATTAATCAGATAGTAGTCCAAATATACAGTTTATCCATATAGTGCAACTAAAGCCAAAGCGTATTGTATGATACAGAGCTCATAATTAATACAGTTCATAGTGGATGGATTTCATTTAGATTAAAATAAATTAAAACGAGAATTAAAGTCAAAAGACCTCCTGGTAGAGACGAGTTGATGTTTTAATTATATAGTATCTTGATAATGTGGCCAAGAGCAGGAAGAATAAAGCAAAGAGTTAAAATTTCTTTCTGTCAGTTATTTCTGATAAAATTGAACCCAAATTTGTTAAGACTTCTAGCGTAATGGCCATTTCGAAGCCCTTGGGAAGACACAGAAGCCATCGGTGCACTACCAGTTCAAACTTCTGTAACACCTAATTAACATGAATGAGTAATTAACAGTGACAAGCTGATGATAAAATGAGAGAAAGAATTAAAAAAAAAAAAAAAGTACCCTTATAGAAGTACTGAATGGTACAAACATCCATAAGCAGGAGGAAATCAAAGACGTTTAAGGAGATTAAACCTTTAAAAGAGATATATTGAAGAATCCAAGAGATGTTTCCAAACTTCAAATACTATGAAGTAAACGGAAGTAAACAGAACTTTGAAACAACAAGATGTCATCATGCAGTCTGAAAAAGGTCTATAACAGGAAAATCTTGAAGACGATCAGTTATCTATCATCCTTCTCCAGTGATATCAGAGAATCTAAAGACAAAGATGACATGAATGCTAAAGAAACTATCTCTTGGATATTGCCTTTTCCTGATACTAGTGAACAAAACTAGCGTTCCGAGGACCTTTCACGTCATTTAAGGATAAAATTCGATAATAAATTTATTAAAATACAAAAAATTCTGTTAAGCGGGAATAGAAATTAACAACATAAAGGTTAGGCTATCTGAAACGCAAATGCCCCATTTCTCAATCAGTTAATCAGTGAAGCCTGCGATGTCCAGAACTGGGAATTTTCGGTGAGTTACCATAAGAGATGTAGCTGTAAAAGAAATTCACTTTAGAGACTGTAGCTATGAGAAGCAACATTTGAATCCAAAACCAAACCCACTTCAGAAAACAGAGTAGACCCAGAATTTGAAAGCGAAAACACAACCTGGACGGTTATCAGAAATGCGAAATAGAAAACACTGAGCTCACCGAGGATCGGTCTCCAAAGCGATATGAAGCGCTTGGTTGATCGCAGAATAGAGGTTCGTGGATTTGACGCTTGGTTGGACAACCTTGTCATCGCAAGAAGTGGAAAACCAGCTCCTCGAAACCCGAGAACCCGACCCTCCAAATCTGCGGAGGAAGGTGGCAGCCATCTCAGACAAACTCTCCGGCCAGAATAGCTCTCAATTGCGCAGATGGAACGGCCTGAATTTCGATCGGATTTCTGCGAATGAATAAGAACGGCAGTGCATGTTTCTCGGGATAACGCAAGTTCGGAAGGAAAACAGACGGAAGTCAAATTCTGACGTGGCAACGTCGAGGATTGATTTGCGTTTCCCATAAAATAAAGAGCGGAGTTATCCAATTGAAAGCTCGCACATCAATTTTCTAATCTTCTCTCAATCACCTTTCGTACAACCCCTGCACGCCCTGAAAGAACACATCAATATCATGGTTACAATATAATGTTAAAACAAGAGGCTTGTCCTAAAATTTATAGGCACGATAAGGTATACACTTATTCAATATAAGGTTAAACTTATGTATTTTCTATTATCAATGTAGGATAATGATCCTTAACACATGCCCTCTAGATTATGAAAGAAACATAGGAAAGTCCAGCATTAAGAATGATGAGAATCCATCATAACATATTAAGAAGGCATGAAACAAGCAATATTAAGAAGATCCATCACGTGGCTCTAATATTTTGCCAAAACAGGAAAGCTCATAAAACTCATAGATAAAGAAAGATATAGATGTTGAAGATTATCCTACATTGGTCCCAGATTTCAAGTTTTTTAGTTTTATTAGTAATAGTATCTGTACTCCTTACAAGATCTTTTGAGAAAATAAGTTCGCTTCTTACATGGTATCAGAATAGGTTGGTCCCAAGTCCCAATGATAATCCTCCCCCAATTGGTCCCTATTGTAATATTACATAAGAGATTTTATATTCAACATATGTGAGTTCAAGTGCGAATGTAAAAGAAGTAATGCAAATAATAATAAAATCACCTTTAATTTTTTTCTTTTGTAACCATTTTTTTCTTCTATTATAGATTTTAAGAATGATATTATCAAATAATTTACACTAAAATTGTAATCCGTAATCAATCTTATTTATTTAAATAATAAATTTTACTATCACATTGAAAAAATTATGTACTTCTTAAACAAGCCTCAACTTCTAACCTAAGACATAAAAGATCCAATCTAGAATATATTTTCTTCTCCCTCTATGAAGTGTTGAATCTTAATCATTAAATTATTCACCTATTGATAATTTATCCTATTTTAGTTTAAGGAAAAGATATATTGCTAGAATACTCATTTTATCCTTCTTCTCACGGACAGTTGCATTAATTTGTTGTATAGTCAACTAGTTTAGTGATAATTTAGTAAGGATTCTAATTATGAAATTTGAGATTCAAAACCCCATATGTGTAGATTAAGTATGTACATTATAATGAAAGATAAAATAATTGTATTAATTGGCTCATTGTATGCCTTAATTGTTAAGACACTTGGTGTAAAACTCTTGTTGTTCTTAGAACCCTTTTGATTAGGTCCTTTGTCCAACTCATTCGGACCATCTGACTTCCCATTACTGTAGCCAAATCATTCTTTCGGCTTTTGCTTACCATCAAAGTCCCAACCAAAGGCGTCCATTTGCCCTTTAAAGGGCAAATGGATTAGGAATGTGACCTACTTCGAAGTGCTGAGGCCCTTATGGTTGGCCATTATTACTAATCAATAAGGCTAAAAATAAAAATTCCAATCCTTTACTTCTTATTCTATATCATTTCTCCTTCTCATTGAAGCCCATAAAAGCCATTAGGTAGTCAGAAAATGGTAGATGACTGGAACATCTTGAAGATAAGCCAATACGGATTCTTACACATGGAGGCGCAATTCACGTGTTAGATGAGGGCTCAAGCCCAATGAGTTGATCGTAATTACGTAAATGTAGAGTTTTGTTTCTTATTCTTGTATAACTGCCTTAGTTTTACTTTGGATTATGATGCAAGAGTGTCAATATGCCGTTTGATTTTAGGAAGATTTCTTTGACAATTGCATGCCATGGGGGATATTTCATTGAATTATTTCTCTGTGACTGAATCACCTGTTTCAAGAGAATCCAGGAGTTCCAAACGTCTAGGGCGAATGCTTAAACGAGCATAACAGAGCAACTACAATTGGAAAGCAAAAACACAAATCTTCTTAAACTCCCAACTATATTGCAATATTTTCCCACCTTGCTTCTAGCTCTCTTACAAGTACAAAAGCAAAGATGCTCCGCGACAAAGTAGATCCAGATTTACAAGACAGGAAATATCCAAGAAGAGAAAAGGAAAGAGAAAGGAAAACATAAAAGTAACAAAAAAGAAGAGAAACACCATGATCAGAGAATATAAAAAAGAAAAAAGAAAAAAAGCCACTGAAACAGAAACCCTAAACCCAAAAACCTAGGGAATCAAAACCTGTTAGGAGCTAACCACTTTGAGACAGACCCCAGAGGAAGCCGCTGTTGATGCTTCAATTCAGAGATAATCCAGCCTCGCTTCACAATCTCGAAAATTTTGAACTCTTTAAGCAGAAGCAAGACCTCAGACACGGCAGCCCAACAACTATGGAGAATTAGCCAGTAGCTACTTCTGTTTCTATTTTATAAAAACCAATATCTTCCCGGCGAATTCCTTGAGAGAAACTCCAGTGCACATGGACCACCGTTGTGCACGGCAGAGATTAGCAACCATTGGCAACACCATTTGCTACACCATTTGATAGAATCCTCTTCTCTGACACCACAACTGGCTTAGCAACCTTTGGTGCATCTGTTTCTGCAACTGAACCGTTCTCCACAACTTTCACTTCCTCTTTTGTCTGTGCAGAAGGGACAGTCTCCTTTATCAGGTCCGAGGCGGCATCTGACAAGTTTTGGGTTTTCAGTTCCCCATTTGCCCTTTCTTTCTTCTCATCAGTGTGCTTTCCTTCCCAGACCTGGATTAGTAAAATTGATCGTACACAAAATTATTAGAGCTCAAACGGCAAATAAATTTGAACACTGCTCACATCTAGAGAGATACAATTTGTGGGCAATTATCAAACTGGATGATTTCGTGCGCATGGGCCTCCAAGAGAGAAAGAAGCAAAGAAGCAAGTCTTGCCTGTTTCGGATAATGTAGTTGCTTGGCCTTCTTCTCCTGAATTGTCTTCTGGCGGGTCTCATAAAACCCGAAATCATCCAGAATACATGTTTTGCTGGAATGCTCCTTGAATACTTTAATCATCTTAAGCCCCGGCTCCAACTTGACCTAACCAAACAAACGAGTTGCTGTTTAGAAAGTCAGAACACCCAAGATCCACTGAAAGACAAAAGCACGAAGCAAAATTACCTCCTGAGTGTCCCTACTGTTAGTGACAGGTTTATTCTCGTTGTTCTCCAGGGTGATATGCTTCAACAAACTGTTAGGAACGTCCTTAACAATGTGCCACTTCACGGGAAAGCAGCCATTCCACTTGTCTTGTTGCCAATACTCCACGCTTTTCTCAAAATCAACAGGTCCCACCATCTCCGCAAGGCCAACAAACTGTCCACTGGTATTGACCTAGACAAAGGAAAACAGTGTTAAGTAACAGTAAAGTATTTAAACGATATAAGAAACTTAGATTCTCACATCTAGATTCTCACCGAGAAAAAGAGAAAAACAGGGCAGCCACCAGATTTCTCCTGGGCCTCTTGGTATGCTGCGTGCAGCTTCTTGTTGCCATTTTGTGTGCTCGCCCAAACACTATACTTGATGCTCTTATGGACATCATCTTCACTATATGACTTTATAATAAAAAATTTGGCATCAGTGTAATCCTCTGGGAAATCTGGTTTGTTATATTGCTCACGGTCAGGAAGAACACTCGTCTTATCCTTCTCGTCATCCACAGTTGCATTAATTGGCTCATTCTGCCCCTTGGCTGTTAAGACAGTTGGTGTGAAACTCTTGTTGTTCTTGGAGCCCTTAAACCTAGGTCCTTTGTTCAACTCATTCAGACCATCTGAGTTCTCATTACCATAGCCAAATCGTCCTCTGGGCTTATGCTTATTATCAAAGACCAACCATGGGCGTCCATTTGCCCTTGAGTCATATCCATGAGATCCAAAACCCATACCAGATCTAACACCATTCCCGTATTGACCATATAACTTGGTTGGTGGGTAAGCCCTTCCCATAAACCCAGGAGCTGTACTCATGCCAGGCATTGGTCTTGGATGGTGCAAACCCTGCGGAGTTCAATAAAATAAAGCTTCAATAGGCAGAACATAATGAAAAAAATTCAACGTATATCATCATCCTATAAGAAAGCAACCATAAATTCATAAAATTAGTGTATTAAGACAAGTACTTCAGTCTGCAAGTTGAACTCCATTCAACTTTCAATGATGGCAGTTGAAGCTAGGAATCAGCACAGAAGGTTGAACAAATAAAAACAACTCTAGCCACAAATTTTATGCCATTGTATAGGTTCAAACTTCATCCAAACTATGTCCATAATTAAGACAAACCAGAAAGAAAACAGATGGTTTTGAATGTCAATCATGCATACCATGTAATTCGCATTAGGACGGAAGTTCTGATTCCTTGAAGACGGAAGATTATTGCCATTTGATATTGAAGAAGAAATCGCTGAAGAAGTCACAGGCCTAGGCTGCCCATCAGAAAGCATTGGGGAATCCAACCATGGGAAGGGAGACCTTAATACATCATAACTAAATCTTCCATCCTGATAGTTGGAAGCAGGACCACGCCCTGGCACAGCACCAGTTCCATATGAACCATTGGATGCAAAGGAATTTTGATGCGCAGGCTTCAAGGGAGCAGAAGTATTATTTCCCTTGACACTGCCGCCATTTGCAACATTATTAGTATTCCCATTAGCTGCTTCCACAGGCAGAGGCTTCTGATCAGCACCCACTGAGGCAGAAACCTCGGTTTGAGGAGGAGCTGCAGGATTAGGATTGTATGGCCCACTGGTTGGGGTCAGTGGCTGGAAGAATGGATATTGGTAGTGCTGAGGCCCATATAGCTGACCATCATTACCCAAAGTTGGAACAGGGGAACCTGCTGGCGAATATGGTCCATATGGTGCATAGCCATAGCCATGGTGATACATAAGAGACCCGTTATCCCCATAAACTCCCTGCACATATGTGACAGAAAATATGGCACAGCATTAGACTATACAGAATCATTAGATGCGCATAACCATCCAAAAGAATGCTCAAGCACCAAAGAATCTTGACATCTAAGACAAGTCACAAAATTAGTTTGAGATCAAGATCATAAAGAAGCAGTCAATGACAATATCTGACTTACCGAGGTCATCTCAACTCCATCAGGATTCAAATATCTCGAATAGTCATCCCACTCATTACCAGTCCCATCATAGCCTACAAAGAATTGTCAGGAAAGTAAGTACAAATCTGAAAATAGCACATCGTAACCATAAAGACAGTATAATCGAAATCCAGCAAGGTCTTTAATCCTCAACCAATTAAATCCAATCTCACTCAGCTAAGTTAAATATTAACTTACTTCCATAGTAATAGGCAGTAGGTGGATAACCATTAGGAACATAGCACATGGATGGATCCATGAAATCCGGTAGTATTGGAGTCACAGACCGCTCAAACGATGGAATCTGTCCATTTGTAGTATTTCCCGAATCAACAGATCCATACTGATTTGTCGAAGGCTGCACAAAAGCATAATCAATCTTAAGCCACCCACTTGTGATACTTTGATGAAAAATCAATCAGAAGACTTAACAGTAGCAGCATTTTGGCTACAAACCAATCAATCAAAACACATGTTTCATTGTGCAGTATAACAAGATTCTACCCAATCTTACGCAGTCACTAAGAGATACCTGCAAAGATAACATTATATATCTGTGGCAAGTTACTAGCCAGCAGATTCCAAAGTTCCATCGTAAAAATTAAAATTTCGGATAACCAGAAACTGACATAGAAATTTAGATGCATTTAAACAGCCAATTAGACAAACCACAAAGCACAAGTTACCTTCTTGGTGGGCTCCGGAATTTCCAACGTCTTGGTCTGATTCTCCAACGATAATTTCTGTAGCAAATCTGTAGCTTCTGTTGAAAGCAAAGAGTAAAGGAAATATCCATATTCAAGACTGAAATAAAACCTTCCAGTATAATCCATCTTTCAAAAGCCAAATCAACAAATCAGACGAATAAACTGTTCCTGCGGCCCAAGACTAAGCTATGGTCACCAATAAAAGCGGCATCACAAACGAAACATGCTCAAATCACATAATTTTGAAAAGAGACCCACAGTCCTATGGTAATACAGACAAAACACACACGTTTGAATTTTAAACTCCAGATCTTGGCATAACCAAGACGTATGACCTACTTACCATATTAACCAAAACCATGAACCACCGTCCAGAAGAGTCAATTCAATCACTCTATCAACACGAAAATCACTAAAACGAAAAATAGTCCAGAAAATAGTCGAAAACCGATTAAAACTATGTACACAAGACGCCTCAGGTTCAAAACATACAAATCAAATCACAACAACACAAACAGCACCGTTAGAAGAACCACTTAGAAACACAACCTCCTAGAATCTGAACCTAAACATGAAAAGTTGAAGCTCAAAAGGACGCTAACGAACACATCTCACCCTGATCTACTCGTACAACATCTTACACACAAACCAATGAAATCAAAAACACCTCATAAGCAGATCGGAGAAGAAGCAAGCAAAAGCAGGAAACAAATCAGACGAAGAGAATAAGGATACGATCCGCAGGAGGAGCGACGGTGGCCATGACGGATATCAGTAGATAGATCTTCTCGAAGGGGATAAAAACCTTGCACACAACAGTGTTGCTAGGGGTTTTAGAGGACGCAAACAGAGAGAGAAACCCTAGGAGAGAGAGACAGGGAAGAGCAACGGGTCTCGCACACCCACACACGCGCGCTTGCACAGCCGCCAAGGGTTTGGGTTTTGGGAGAAAGAGGGTTTTGTTCATCCAAAAGCGGTGATTCAAATAGCACCACGGCTCCCTTTCCAAACCCCTCTTTACATTACCCGCGGGTGAGCCGCTGAGATCATCCACCCTCTCGCAGTGGACCAAATCCCCACGTGGAGGATCCCCATTGGGTTTTAAATTTCCCGGTTTGGTGCCCTCTCGAGTAAGTAAAAATCTATTGGTCGGTGAGATAGCATGATGCGGGTGACGGGGGAGGTTCGGAAGTCGTATTTCCAATCTCAAGAGTCGTGCCCTTTGGGCCAGAGGAAGAAACCCTAACGATAAAAGGACGTGGATGTCCTCGTCGTGATTGCATAACGGGAGGACCTTATGGTCATTCGACACACGAGTGACAGCGTGAGCGGCTTTTCTTCTTCTTTTCTTTTTCTTTTTCCTTTTTTCGCAAACAAACATAATTAATATTTAGAAGATGAGAGATATTTTCTGTTCGTGGCGACCAAACACCAACGTCACTCCCTTCCATCAATCATTAGTTAGGCAAATCTTCGGATTCTTTTTTCAAAACTTTCACGATTTACAGGTAACACGAGGATATTTTTGTTAAAAATAGGATATTATGTACGAGGATGTTTAAATATTTCTCACTGAGTTTGAGTTAACAAATATGTATAATTTTGAGTTAACTCCTTTTTTTATGTTCATGGCACCAAATAGCAATCATTTTACGAAGATGTTTCTAAAATATATTTATTTTCTCTCTATGTTCATTTGTCTCTCATTCTATACTATCATACGTTACCTGTATAGTGTGTTCTCTCAAAGTTTTTCCCTTTACACTAAATATCTAAGAGAATTTTAATCAATATCATTATAAAAACCTTCTAATTACTTACAACATAAACATGATAATTAGTTACATACTTATTTTTATTAATTTTTACTTCAAACACATAATACTTTTTGTATAACAATGAACCCCTGATTAAATGGACTTGTCAGCCAAAGGTCCTGAACCAAGTATCACTAGGCCAAGAGAGTTAAAATACCGATATAAGTTTCATATTATTTTAATCTTTTCTTGAAAATAGTAGAATAAAATGGTTAAAATTCAACTTTGCATAAAAACATAAAATCTTCTTATACAATTTTTTTGTTAAGTGAAATTTAAATTCACATCACAATATGGGTTTAAACGAAGCAAATTTAGGGCTTTTACTTTCTGTCTTTTTACATGCAAATACGAGTTATGTAATACTGAGAAATTGCCACTAAACTTATGTATTATGAATGGAACTTACATATTCATCAACAAATAATCTTACTTAAAAATTGTTTTTATAAGGAAAAAATTACTTACTCTTTAGAAAACTATTAGATAGAATAAACTTTCTAATAAGATAAAATAACCAAACCAAAGAAAAGAAGTTAGAACTAGAAGTCTCTTAGGCTTAATGGACGAGCCTAAAATGCCAAAACAATATCTTGAATTCATGATCGATGTCACAATGTAGTTGGCAACTGCTGCTTTTGTGATGGGCAAAAGCAAATGGCACACGTGAACCAGTCCTTACTGAAGAGAGTGGAGAGTATTGGTTCTAGAATTCGGGTGGTGTGTTAGGCACAAAGGCCAGATAATTTGAGTGGCGTTGGATTTTCACAAATACTGCCATATAATTATGCTTAATGCGCATTATCCAAGCAAACCCTTTACAGATTCAACTGCTCTTATCCACTAATTCAATCTCCACGAGGACACCAAATTCTTATTACTATAATAAAAAAGCAATTAGATTGCCAGTACGTGAATCATAATATACCCATACCAGGAATGGTAATGGGATTATTTTAAGAAACTATTCTTTAAGATCCAAATTAGAATTAGCTGTACTTTGGGCTGTTTCTTATATTGGGACAGACAACAAGGAGTCCACTACTTGGGAGGGGGTGTTTAACCAGAGAACAAGGGCTGCTTCCTTAGCTACATTAAGAAGTCAACCTTAAAGATGATGCATGGTTTAAATGTTTTAAGTGCCATTAGCCAATCCCTTGTTTGTAACTTTTTCCTTTCTAACCTTTCTGAGAAGGGGTGAGATCGTGCACTGCCATCACGATTCTACATTTGATTTATAAGATACTTTTGGATTTGTGTGGAAAAATTTATGTTGGAGAGAAAATTTTACATTGAAAAAATACAATCTTAGGTAACACTTACATATAAAAAATATTTTCTCAACTTATGAGTTAACTTTAAAATTAAACATAGACATTATTTACATGATGTCAAAACCTAAGTTAATTTACTAAAACTTTTATTTAATCTTGAGTTTTTAAAATATATTTAGTGTTTAAGGAGCATCTATTTCATTACATTCAACCTTAAATCTAAGGTCTGCTTAGTATATAAGAATGTTAAAAATGAGAGTCCTATGTTGAACAAATGTGATCTTTATATAATGTTTATATATAAAAATGTTATTTCAACTTATAAATTGACATTTAGGTTAGATTATGAACATATTTTAAAAATGTCACATCATGGACTATATTTTCTTGTTAATCTTAGTAGTAGTTTAACATAATGCCTAAGAAAAGGATAATTGTTAGAAGGCTTTTTTTTTTCTTCTTAAAATTGAATTCTAAAATATGAGAACATTTTTTCATATGAGAAGCATGACAAGAGAGTATACTAAGAACAATTCCTTTTTTGGTGAAATGGTAAATTATATTAATCAAAAGGTTTCAACAATTTATCTACTGTAGAAGCTTGATTTTCTGCTTGTAGATCAACCGTCCTTATCAAAACTTGGGATGCATGTGCAGGTTGATATCAACATCTTAATCTTAGCCTGCGTCAATGACTGTGATAGGGAGAAAAGGAAGGACGCCGAGCCCAACCAAACTATGCTGCTGCAAATTACTGTTACTCGCAGTCCTTTGGTATCCTTTATCTTAAGTGTTGGATTTTTGAGTTTTGACGATGAAGGAAGAATACAAAATGAATTAATTACTATAGTTTGTCTTACGAGTTATATATGGAAAATACTACATAATTTGCTTTAAAGTCACGTTTTCTTATTTTTTTTCTTTTATTATGATATATATATATATATATATATATATATATATATATATAGTTTTTTTTTTTTTTTTGCAAACATCTTATCAGCTTGTCATCAATCACATATCATACTTAAATGTATAGTGGTTAGAATATCTATTTCTTTGATTAAAACCGATTCTTTTGGTGGACGAAGTGGATTCTTATGAACGTATAATTATAATTTATTTTTCAAGTTTTATGGAGAAAATACAACATGATTTGCTTTAAAGTCAAATTTAACTTATTTTTTGTCTCATTAAATATCTTCTTTCTTTGCATAGTATCTTGTCAACATGTCATCAATCACATCGTACTAAAATATACAGTTTGTCAATACGTTAGTATATTTATATTGTGAAACATATATTGGATTTTAACATGCCTTTTTACCATGAATATGAACAAGATATACTTTTTATAAGAACCCATTATATGAGAGATGTATTATTTGAAATTTAAATTTGATACCATCTTAAAATGTCTACCACAACAAAATTATATATTGATAACATAAAGCACATCAAATCTCAAAAAGGTTATCATAGAAAGACTCCAAACATAGAGGGAAGACAACTGAACATGAAACCAGAAGCTTGTTCCTCAATCTAGTTACACAATCCATGCATGTATTATAGTATATAAAAACTCAATAATGTTTCTTTAGGACATGATATATCCTTTATTACATACCCGAAAAATGCAAACTCCAGTTTTCTCCATACCAAGCTTTTCTTTGAACTAGAAAAAGCTTTATTTTGAAGAATCCCAAAAGCCACCAGTGTTGTTCACAAACACAACCAACGGACTCCGAACATGATGGAAACCATCCGACCATACTATCTCTCCAAAATCATATCTCCCCTGAGACCTCTTCTTCGGTTTAAGAGTCACATAGTACGAGTTTTCTTCCTTAAACCACGAGAAACACAAAATCCTAGGCCAAACGGATACCTCCACTCCCGGAGGCTTAACAATGGTGGAGAAGTAAATGGCGTTCTTGTTATGGCCGACATTACGAACTGTCCTCTTGATCGTCATCGGTGAGTCCAGATTCGAAACCGTGATTGATGGATAGTTTATGTCCGAGTTTCTTGGGCGTACTCGTGGGCACCTTGTGTCCAACCAAGGACAGGGACCAACTATTGTCGTTATGTTTTCATGGCTGTAGCCGAGATTGCAGAGGATGAGAATATAATCTCTGACTTTCGTGTCGTAAACTAGCCCCGGATCTAGTGCTCGTAAGGGATTAACGTGGCCGGCGCCAAAGTCAAAGGGACCTGCAACTTCCATTGATCCTCCGGCTAGAATACTGTCGGAGGTTGAGTCCTTCGTGTAAGCTGTCATAAGGCGCAAAAGACAAGGTAAGACCAGAACCACGGGTAAGCTTCAAAATACCTAAATTATTCTGAAAAAAAAATTGAGAATGGTTTTTAACTCTTATAAATATCTGGGGTACTGTCCCCCTTTATTAAAAAATGTGTGTTACAATCTCGAAAACAAACGATACTATCCTAAAATACTACTTTATAAATATATTCGATAAGCATACTACTTAGAATCAAGAAATCTTAGATTCGACATTGAAAATATATTTGAATGTGTTTTTTTTTTTTTAAAAAAAAAAAAAGATTTCAGCCATGTAGACTTCTAATGTTCCTTATACTTGTGTGTAGGTTTACTACAAGATTGCATTTGTCTCTTAACAATCAGTTTACTCTTTTTTAGTTTGGTAGGTTCATGATGATACTACCAAAGAAGGTGAGCTTGCAGCAACCTCATAAGTTCTCATAAAGCTCAATCAAATGATTAGAAGAAAAATATTAGGGTTGGTACATTTACCCTTCAGCTTGTTATGAGTAAGCATTCGGAAATAATGCTTTTCCTAAAGAGTAAAGTGGCTCATAGTTTTGGGCTCTTCTAATATTTATGTTCCATATGTTGGGTGAAGCGTCAATGTTGCCTAACATGTCAACTTTTAACTAAAAGCATAATGACAATTTACTTCATGTTTTAGTATTCCTTTAGGTCAAAGGCATACCACGTAACATGACTAAACATGACATTTTTGTTAAGAATAGTGTAAAAGGTAACTCACATTGTCTAATTCTTATAAAAAAATTATCTTTGTTGTGAAAGATATATCATTTCCTTATAAGTTGGTTTTAGGAAGATAATGATTTTTTTAAAACATATATTATACTGTAAGTTTATAATGTAACACTTTCCACATACAAAACGAGATATACTATCTTCATAATGAAACTTATACTTGTCTATGAGCGCTTGGCTTAATTAGAAATAAGTGTTGTCTAAATGTCTTGATCTTAGGTTAAAAATTGAGTGTGTTGTAAAAAGTATTTCATATAATCTAAATCTTACTAAAATATGTTTTCTTTCAAAGTCAATTTTAAAAAGGAAACGAGCTTTCTTAAGAATTCTAATGTGGAAGGTGCAAAAGGCTTTCTGTGGCTAAAGTCAGTTTCTTCTTGCCTGTCGTCACGAGAGCAGATCTAATTTCGGCCGGCGACCACCTAGGATGCACCGATTTGATAAGGGCCACAATCCCCGTCACATGAGGGCACGACATCGATGTTCCCGTCAGGAAATTCCAGTCCACTGAACGTTTGTCGCCTTTTATGGGAGCTGGTGGGGTTTCAGCCGGCCATGCTGCTAGTATATTTACTCCGGGAGCAGTCACGTCCGGCTATTAACAAAAAGGAAGAACCAAGTTATTATGAATCCGAAAAGACCTTCATGGTCTTTGACGGAACTTCAAATTCATTTGCTTCTTCTTGTATTTTAACAGTATTAGAAGTTGAAACATATATATGGTATTTTATTGATGGAAATGTGTTAAGAGACTTATTGTTCAACTAAAGTCGACTTGAGAATTTGATTGAACTCATTGTTAACATCTTAATGATCAAATTATTAAATTATCATGATATCACATCATATAAATAATGTATAAAACTCAAATCAATGAGAACCCATAATAATACTACAGAGGATTGTGATTTTAATATCATGTTAACATGCTTAATATTCAACATTGAAGTTAATTCGAAAGTTAGTGCATCTAGTTATCATGTAAACAAAAATATAACAAAATGAAATGCATTTTGCTATTCTAATAGTCACGAGATACCTTGAGAAAATCAGGTGTAATTGAGCTTGGCCCTCTAGAAGAGAAGTCTGCAACTACAGGTGCTGGTGAGTTTCCGACTGTGGTTTTTGCCGGTTTTATCTGCAGTATAGGGAGGCTTCGCACAATCCAAACATGCATGTTACTTGTTTGAAATTCCTGCCAACTTAGACTACTCTTGTTGTTTAACATTAGTTCTTCATGTTTGTTAAAGAATGAGAAACAAAGAAGCAAAGAATATACACTTAAGGTTTTAAGTAATTAATCAAGTTAAAACTCTAATTATTCAAAATTACTTTGTAATAGGAGGTAAATATTTCATTTAAAGAAGATACTGTAATCAGATCTAAATAATGTGAGAAACACATCATATGATATTATATTATCAAGTTTATTTCTTTTCTTAATTAATTTTTAAAACTACATTTTCAACAATCAAATGCATGACCCAAACTATTAGTAAATGCCAAACCGTTTTCTTAAGCATATCACTTACAAGTAAGACTGGGTAATATAGTCCCTAAGCTTTGTCGCTTGCTCAAAGTTGACATGGAATACGGGGAGGAGATCAACGGTAGCAACCTGCCTAGTCATAGGTTCTGCGAAGATCAAGCCCGAGGCACTGGCGTTCGTTGCTGCTTCTACTGCTGCTCTAAGTGATACTTGTCCATCGAAGGGGAAGCATAATACAACAACCTTACCTTTAGCTGATCTTTTGTTCCGATTCCCCACCATGCACATCCTAGAAGTTTAACAAAAAATAACAACGTCAAACACGAAAGACACAATGTTTACAATAATGATGTAATCATATTTGTTAAAGATGGTATTATTTTACATTAAAAGTGAGAGGATAGGCCTCTAATCTTATAAATAATGAGATTTTTTATATAATACTTTAAGATTTTGAAATGAACCATTATATTCTAAAACTATTTAAGTATTGAAGACAAAAATATCTTGTTAAAAAGATACAAATTTTGGATAGTGTTTAAATAAAATAAAATAAAATAAAATAAAAAACCTTTCAACTTGTAAGTTAACTTTTGAATTAAACTTTGAGTTTAGTTCTAACATTGTATGAGAGCCTAGATTCATATATTGTCAACTCCTATTTAACCTTAAGCTTTTAATATATGTTTGATGTGTAAGGGAGTATTAGAGATGAAAGTCTCATATTAAAAAAAACTAAATACTAAAGTAATGTTTAAATAAATAAATAATCTACTCAACTTATGAGTTAATTTCTAGATTTAGATACTTCTCATCCTAAGTCTCATGCTAAATCAAGAAAAAATAGAGAGAGAGAGAGAGAGAGAGAGAGAGAGAGAGAGAGAGAGAGTGGTCACTCTGATTCAAAGTATGAGATTGGGCTTGCCAATTTTCCCTGAAACTCATTGCTAAATAAGCTTTCCGCCTGTACAAAAAGGAATCGATCTAAATTAGATAAACTACCGGCATAGATTCTAAGCTTTATGTGAGAAAATATTCTCATGCTAAAGATTGGATAGAAAACTATTGATAACTTTATCTGCCAAGTCAAAAGGTAATCACAACCCTAACTTTCCAAATTTGTATTCCCTTATCATTGCATTTTCATATGTTAAAGTAAACACTGAAATCTAAAACATGGGATCTTGGGACCATAGATGCATATGTCGTAAGTACATCATGTGTTATAATGTTGATTATATGCAAAGATATAAACTAACTACAATATTCATGTTGGCTATTCTTTTAATTTATGTTAAATTAAAAAAGAAAGATCATGAGAAAACTTAATAAAGAGAATTAGAAAGGTTTTCTAGATATATCAGGAATTACTCCTCCATCATTTAGCATCATTATAAGAAGCTTACTCATTGATATCATTTTTTTTAAATAATTCATACATCCTAGGTGTTAAATCTAGAACGTAGAGATCTAGATACTTGTCGACAAACTTGTGAGTATTTCCAATTATTTGTCAATTGGTATGTAAACAAAGTAAGTGATTAAAGGCTACCATGCATAGACTTCAGCAGAATCTGGATTACCATAATGGAAAGACTATTATTCACGAGTATCTCGGTCGGAAACGTGCGGTCAACAGATGAGGCGGCGACGGCAATGGACCACGGCTGAACATTGCCGATGACAGAAGGGTCAGGCCCTGAATTACCTGCCGAGAACACCACAGTAACACCCATCTGCATTGCATGAAACGAACCTATTCCTTCAGTTGAACAGAAGAACGGATTCAAGGGCGGCGCACCACCAAATGAGGCAGAGATTATGTGAACTCCATCAAACAAAGCATCCTCGAAACCCGCCATTATATCTGCTTCGCTGCACACCGCATCGAAATCCTTGTTCCAACATACTTTGTACACTGCAAGTCGGGCTCTAGGTGCTCCACCCCTCGCCGTGCCCCTCCCCAAACCGAAGAAACTTGCATCTTTCACCACCGATCCTACCGCCGTCGACGCTGTGTGCGTCCCGTGGCCGTTATAGTCTCGAGGTGATCGACATTCACGGCTGCCACTCGCATTCAACGGCCCGTTTTCTGCTTCAAACCCTTGAACGTAGTAACGAGCACCGATTAGCTTCCGGTTGCATGCTGTTTCTGGCTCAAACCTTTTACCTCTTACACACATTCCGTTCCAGGTTGATGGAATAGGCTTCATGCCTGGCTCTTCCTGGAAACTCTTAGATTCTGGCCAGATACCTTATCACAAAACAAGCACCCGTTCATCACTCAGACAGTAGTTGCCCCAAGTTTGGGCATTTAAAGTCAGGATTAGCAACTTTAAAACACTAGATGACTTCTAGTGAAACTTAGTGAGCTTAACTTGAAGATCATATGCAGGAAAAGATACATAGAACAAAATGAGGTGTTAGTAAGAAAACCTGAGTCCAAGATCCCAACAATGGTGCTGTCACCCAAGGCTAGCTGCACTGAATTTACTTCATTGTTGTCCAAAGTGAGGCCCATGAAATCCCAACTTCTTGTCGTGTGCAGTCGCAGGTTCTTGCTCCTGAACACTGATACCACTCCTTCCATCTCTGCAATACCTCTACTTAGGTTAATACTGTTCAATGATGAAACTAACTTAAGGTTCTTATTCAGTAAGATAAAAGGGTTAGCTAATAACTGGCCAAAGCAGCTGCTTGGGTCGAATTGAGCTTTGCTGAAAACCCAGAGAAGCTATGCTTGTAGCTGTAGAGCATGGATCGTTGAGCTTCTTCTCCACTGAAGTATAACATATACAAAGTAAAAAGTGAGAGTCGATTTAGTGATAATTGCTGAATAATTTGGTGCTTGACAAAACCTAAAGAACATTAAATAGGACCATTTGGAATATACTAGCAAAAACCTTGCAAAGACATTAGATAACAGTTGGTGATGATGTTTCGAGGTGAGAACAGGATCATGAAACTTGATGTGCCCTAAGTAAACTATGTAAACCTGGGTACAAACGGCAATAAGTAAAGATCAGATGAGATAATTATTAGAAAAGGGACAAAATTAATGCTGAAGTGCTTTTAGGGAATAAAGTTACATGGGGCGTGGGTGTTGAGTGAGTAAAATAAAGTGAAAGTGAGAAAAAGAGGCCCCAAAAACGGTGAAGACAAGTAGCCATTGTCTCTCATGGAAGAACCAAATGGTTGGATGGCATTAAATAGCGGTATTGTAAGGGCTGACTATCATTTCAAAGAGGATGACCAACAAAAGGGATGGTTAAGGTGCGTGTATTTGAAGGCTTCCAAGCTGCAAGGCCACTGACATACCTTCTTGAGCACTCCATGATGACAAAGATGGATAATTCACCCCCAGCCTTCCCCCTTTCCCTCTCTCTCTCTCTCTCATTCGCACCTTTTCTTGTATTTTGAACTATACAGTAAGATTGTACCCGAGGTTCATTTACGGCTACTTTCATTAAGTTACACCATTGTCACCATGAGTGCTACTGAGAGAAATGCATTAACCTCTATAGATCTTTCAGGTTTCTTTTCCGTAGAAACAATGTTATTTGACTAAGATACACATGAAAAACAAAAAGACTGAGATAACGACATCTTTGATCGGCTCCCTTTTTCTCCTAAACAAGGTTAAAAAACCTGCACTGCCTTGCCAGCTGCTTGAGTCTCATACCACAGCGCCTGCATAAAATGCGATTAAAGAACCTTGAAACTAAAACTTAAACCTACTAGCCTGCGCCAGCATTCTTACTCTTGAATGCTAATTACATGCTGTGTTGTAAGGCATTTCCCAAAGTTACCAAAGTTACCAAATGAAACTATTCTGTGGCTCTCTTCGAGAGCCTGCAAAGCCCAGTTTTAGGTGCTAATGTTCCTCTAAGCTATGGAAATTTGTAAAGGGAAGATTGCTACTTTGGCCTGGTTAGCATTAATTTAGATGAGATATACTCATTAGTTATGGGATACATCTGTTAGGTTGATATTTCGTAACTAGCATAATCACATATAGTAAGCAGAGGATTCCTAGTGTTGCCCTAAGCTACAACTGCGTCTGTGAGTAGTATGATTAAGGAGTTCACTGCACAACCATTCTTTTTTCTGTTCTCCTTGATTATTTTATGCATTATACTTATGTGATAGTCTGTACCTTTGTTAGGTCCAACAGAACCACAGCAATGGGCCAACTCTCAAACATCAAGGAATACATATACACTATAACTTTGTTAGGTGAAACAGAACTACAACTATGTAAGAAGGCCAACCCTCAAACGTCAAGGCATATGTATACACAAAGAATGTTGCAAACCTACACAAAAAATACTTGTTTATTATAACAAAAGTAATATTGGGCTCAATTTAGAGAATCATTACTTAGCTAACACATTGCGTAACTTGAGCGGAATCGTTGCGTAATCGGAAGTTCAAAACAAGGTATAAGACTTTTGAGACACGGCTCGAAGTTAAATCTTCACATCATTTAATCTTTCTCTATCTAAATGACATATGAACTTGCTTTGTGGATAGGCATCTGATTTCATTCATAGAAATCTATTATTGTGTACTCATGTATCATAATTTGATTGAAATAAAGTATACATCTAGTTTGCTTTGCTTTGACAAGCAGTAATTTCAAGTGCATACAACATAAGGAGTTAACTCTGTTGGGACGTTTTAACAGCTGGATTATTTGGTTAACTTCTAGGACTTTTTTACATGCTCAACTAAATTGCCCTGTAATTGAAAAATGTAACAGTTTCAAGCTCCATACGCAATGTACTAATATGACACAATAATATGTGCTGCCAAGAGCATATAATGAGGGTTAACTATTAACTTGTATTGGAGTTAACATACATATCATTCCTCAAAGTTGGTTGAAATTTATGCAGGCATCAGTTACCATTAAAACACTTGAAAATAGGATGAACATCAAATTATCCCGGTTGTCAAGATTTTGTTACTTTCCGATCAGAAACGAGTCATATACTGTTTATTCTGCAGTTTAGAATGTTGTCAACGTATTGCAGACTGAAATGAGCTAGAAGAAAAAAAATGATGAGGTGAATCAGTGGAAAGAAGTATCATCTGCTTTCTAGAGGAGGTAGAATATGGTTGTTTCAGGGGCTAACTCTGAAGCACCCCACCCTCATGTCTTGGGGCTTTTCAGGGAAAAGAACACGGACACAAAATTGTGACCGTTTGAAGTCTTTTGTCTCCAGGCAAGTTTGGTTCTTAGAAAGGCATATGACTGAACCCATGGTGCTAGGAAATGAGGATGTTGAAGACTGTTTTGTCTGATCCCATAAAGAAACTTGTCAATTAGTCTGAGTTGCATGGCTAGCTCTTAGGAATTCAACTAACGACTCATGGAAAATTATGATAATTGACTATTTGGCCCCAAGTTCAAGCTTGATGATGCACGCAAAAATCTAGCAAGTTGTCATTTCTGCTGAAGTGGGACCAAATTCTACCCTATGCATTTTATTATGCAGTGGTGGCCATAAGATGCAGGTAAGATGTCACGGTTGATTCTCCATTTGTATTGTAGGCTCTGAATTGATGAAAAGCGCTTTATCATGAATTCTGCATTTACAATATTGCATACCATTTTTATCATCATTTAATGCAACATTAGCGTCTGTAACAGTTATATCAGATCATGATATGCAATGTACATATAATTTTCTAATTATCTGCATTAATGGGAATTATACCAGCAATTATTATCAGGAAAACATTGAGTGTGGATGTGGGTCGGTCTGTCTGAAATAGAAAGATGGAGAGAGAAAGGTGGGTTCCAAGAAACAATGGTGGTCTCCCGTCCTTTTCAATCTGCAGAAAACAAAGCAAGAAGGGGAGACGACGTGTAAGTTTGGACCCACCTTTCATCCCTAAAATATTCCCCTCCTAGTAAGGGTTCGCCCTTTCTTCTATTCTTCTGAAGTCCTTTCAAAGAATGGACATCTCAAGCTAAGTCGTAAGGTGGGGCATCCGGCTGGTCTCTCAATTACGTTTCCAAATTTGTCTCAAAATCTAAAGCGACCCACAACTTACAAGACAATAAGCAAGATATTGTCATAGTTGCCCTCGAGATGAAGTTGGGATGATAAAGAGAGCTCATGTAAAAAATCTTGCGAAGCAAATATTCTGAATTTGAATTTCTTTGATTGTATTTCTAAATAACCTGAATATACTTTGAAATAGTTTATTATACTCTAGTTTAAATCATTAAGCAGGTTGGCCTTAACAATTAGTAGAAGAATTATTTATATTTAAGGTGAATTCAACACTCTTTAAAGGGAGTTTGGAAAATATAATTTTTATTTCAATAAAAACAAAGATGTTTTTTTGGAGTTTTAGTGTGAAAAATTTCAAATCATATAAAATACTATAAAATCATCCTACATGGACACAAATTAACCTTCTAAGACTCAGTTATGAATTCTAGTTATCAAATACATAACAAAAGAGGAAAAGAAGTGGATAATTATCTTATCTCCTTCAAGAGACATGATAAAAACGAGTGTTATTGAAAAGTATCTGCCGACCTGGAATCCAAAGCAGACTACAAATTACCGGTGGACAAGTAGCAAGCGGGCTGTTTGCAGTCTACCTTGCAGGCACCGCTGGAGACTGATTTTTCAAGCACCGGGTTAGAAAATGATTAGGACCTTGACCATGGATGCATAGTTCTTAAGCGTCAA
This sequence comes from Casuarina cunninghamiana, assembly GCA_028551485.1. NCBI lineage: Eukaryota > Viridiplantae > Streptophyta > Magnoliopsida > Fagales > Casuarinaceae > Casuarina > Casuarina cunninghamiana. Next base: position 31,557,519 of record CM052367.1, on the reverse strand, counting down.
AGGTTGTTATATATGAGCCACATGAATTACTGACATGTGGATTGATATTGTCCCTGCACCAGCCCTGTTTAAATCAAAAGAATAGCCTGGAACCAAAGAGTATTGGAATAATATGTCAAAAAGCTAGTGCGTGGATCCGGATTCTGTGTCTCAATCTTTCCGTTTTTGACGCAAATCACTACCCATTGAAGACCACTGGTTTGTCATTAAGATGTTGACTAGGCTACTTAGTGCTAAGCATTTCCCACTGCATTCAAAGATTGCCGGTTTACTTAACCTTCAAGTTTAGCAGAAACATCATCTCCTTTCCGTCAATCCAAGCATGGGAAATAGTTATGCAGATGCTTGTTTTTCCCTCATTCTCTTCTGCAATACATTTGGTGAAGAGGGATGCTAAAGTTGTAGCAGAACAGACACAGGGAAATGAACAAATGGTAAAAGTTGAAATCATAAGACATTCCCATAATTCCTGCTTCAGAATATGTCCAGACGAGGACACCATCAAATGACGGTATGATGGTTCACCATATAATCACCGTACTCAAGGGCAGCACTCACTGCGCGACAATTTAGCATTAAGCACTACTCTCTAAGTTGACAATTTCTAGCCCATGATAGCCTGTAGGCCACGGAAACTGTTGTTAAAGTAAAATCTTCAACTGCATTCATCTTGTTTTATCAGCTTTTTCAGATCAATCTGCGTTAAAACTTGTTCAAAATTGCAGAAAGTGAAGCACTTTAACATGGAAACTACTCCAAAAGGAAAAGAACTTGCTATCAACCGTGGAAGTACATTAATGAACATGTACATGTTTGTTTTGCTAAGTATGTGGCTATTATAGTTTTGCAAATACTCAGTGGATAGTTATATGATCATCCACTACATCGTTCCAGATATGGCTCTGTACACACAAATACCCACTAAGGGGTTGCTGACATAATAAAAAACTGAATTTTAAATAAGAAGTACGGTAGGTAAAGACGTTGGAAGTTTCCTGCAATTGGGTATTACTCAGTGTGGATGCGTGAGGAGAAAAGTGGAAGGAAAAGAAATGAATAAACATTGGCGGAGGGGAAGGAAAAGGTGGAGAGTATGTTGGAGAGTGATGGAAAGAGATTGGTGGGGATTTGGATGCACCTTATATGCGCACTAAGAGGAAAGCACATACAGGCAACATTTTGAGTCAGAACAAAATCCCTTCACTCGGTGGGCCCAGTTTCGCCATAGCCAAGAACCAAGCCCCACCTCAACACTCACACCATCATTACCATCAAGAATTCTCTAACACTCTTTCTTGCTTTCATCAACGATTGCACCCACACTAATTCCCACCTACAATATTTCTCGTTTTCAGAAAAACTCGTTTTCTAAAACAGGGTGTTTTTCTTGTTTGGTTCTTGTTCTTCTCTCTGAAAGGGTGACATAATTTCGCTTTTGGTGATGGGTGTTTGGTGAGGAAGTGGGTCTTGAGGTGTTTCTCAGTTTGGTGTGATGGGGAATTGCTGGTGTAGGTGGGAACCCTCAGTTTACAGAGTCTCATCTAATGCAAAATCAGGTTGGTTTCGTGAAAGTTTTGCTTTTTTTTTTTTTTTTTCTTTTACTGATTTTCTGAAATTGAGTCTGTGTTATGCATGATTCCAGAGATGGGTTTCTGTTTTTCTCTTCCATTCAATGAAGTTAGTGATGCTTATAGTTCCGCTTTGATTTGTGCGATAGAGACTGTTAAAGACTGTTTCCTCTGGTTTTGTTTACTGTATTTGCACATAATTTGTGGGTGAGTTATGTATACTCTTCCGTACCTGATCTATGCTCTCTGATGATATCTAGGACTAAGCTATGCATATTCACCAAATTGTTGGAAATGTTTTCTTCCTGCTCTTTTCTGAACTTTTCCTTTTCTGTTTTCTCATTCTTTTTCCCGGTACACTAGTTGATGAGGCCGTTGGAACTTACTGATATTTTCTACCAAGAATATTGCATTCAAAAAATTTGTTAACCATTGGTAATTAATAGGAGAACTAGAGGCAGAGACGAAGATGATCTACCTTTTTCACCTGTATTTCTTTTTCCTGGCTTTTTCACTTCCACTTAATCCCACTTGTAAAGGTGATTGCTTTTTTCCCCTTCTTGACTTCCATTTAGATTACCAACTTCGTCTAATGAGTTTATAAACAGATTTTTATCTCTTTGGTCAAAAGCTACCCCTCTTTCCGTCTTCTCCATCCCGCCCGCACCCTCTGCCTTCTATTTTCATTTCGAATGGAAAATTTTATCCTCGTATCTACACAAGGTAGCGTATAAAGGAAGAAACATCTAGGTCATTAGTTGACTTTATGAGTACCTTTGCTCTGGGTAGTGTATAAGTTGGTTAGGCTTCAAAGTATACACTCTTTTCTACTAAGTTCTTTTTTGTTTCTTCGCATGAAGTTTGAATCTCTTTGTTGTTGGATGTAAATGCAGCTCATAAAGGTATCTTAGTTTACCTGCAAATACTTCACCAATTGTATTGCTGCATCTAATATAACACTGTCATCCTGCCTTTTAGAGTCTCCAAAAGATCAAACCCAATTAGTGAAACAAAGGGACAATGACAGTAAGTTACCATCAAACCCTGAAGAAGTAGAAGACCTACGTCGTGATTCGGCTGCAAATCCATTGATTGCATTCACCTACAACGAACTAAAGGAAATCACTGGGAATTTTAGGCCAGACCGAGTGTTGGGTGGAGGAGGATTTGGAAGTGTTTACAAAGGGTTTGTTTCTGAGGATTTAAGGGAAGGCCTTCCTTCCCTACCTGTAGCTGTTAAGGTTCATGATGGGGATAACAGTTACCAAGGCCACAGAGAATGGCTGGTAATCTTTAAGTTCTTGTATTGTTCTCCTCCTTCAAACTTCTGGTGCTATATGTCTACTTTTCTTTTCGAACTTATAAAATTAGATTGATTAAATGCTTTGTGGGTTTCCAGGCAGAAGTCATATTTTTGGGGCAGCTTTCTCATCCAAATTTGGTGAAACTGGTTGGATATTGCTGTGAAGATGAACATCGGGTACTAATATATGAGTATATGGCTCGAGGTAGTGTGGAGAACAACCTTTTCTCAAGTAAGCGTTTCCTGATGTTTCTCACCTCCCCTTTCGTTCACTTTCTTTTTCAAGGTTGTTTTTTGAAAGCTGAAGATTTAAGATCATAGTTTCCGGCCAATGACATTGTAGAACTTGATAACCATGTTAAGATGTTGGTTGAGCATGTGTTAGGGATGCATCTTTTACGTAAAGCAATAAGATGAGAGAGTGAATCAATAAAGATGCTACAATCATGTCTGGCGGCCTTGTACTAGATTTTGTTTAAAGGAGGTGCTGCATTTAAGAGCAATTTGATCAAAATTTCTTGGAATTTTTGCGTGGTATCAAGTTGCTCCATGTGTTCCTAAATCCAACAATTCACTTCTTGGGCTTTTATATTTTTCAATTTACTTCTTCTGTCCTAAACTGCTTATGTCAGAATAATCTTTTTATTTCTACTAAGCCATGTTTTTCCATCTCATACGTACACATGTTAAAAAAAAAAAAATTAAAAAAGAAGAAGAAGAAGAAGAGTGTGACCCAAAGTCCTATCAATGGTAAACTAACCATCATCCAAAGGATTTTCGGAATGATTCAATACTTCCTCACTAAGAGGTGATTTAAGCCACATAGAGGTGGTTTTTAGATTTCAAACTACCCCCTGGGTTGGCCTAAGCTATCTCAATTGCCTTAGGAAATAGCAGAACGAATCTTAAAAGATTTTGGGACCAACTTAACTATCCTCTCTTGGAAGTGATCCAAGTCTCCTTTACAGTTGGAGGTTCCATAACCGTGAAGAGGTTTATATTATCTTAATAGGAACCTTATGTTTTTTTAATGTAATTAGAAATTAATTTTTCTTAATTACTTACATAGCATCAGTGGGTATGCTAAATGATTTTTTCGAGGAAAAAAGTGAATTGCCAAATTTTATATATAAGGAGTTTAGCTCAAATTCCCCAAAATTTAATATTTGTATTGGTTGAGGTGATCCTTTAAAAAGACAACCCCAAAAAGCGGATGAAAGGTGTTTTAAAGGCCTGAGTATGATTTTCCTTTTGTACCATAGGGGGGAAAAACAGAAAGTGAGATTGTTTCAAGTAAGATCTATTAGTTCTTAACTTTTTGTTAGATACAACCATTGTGTTTCAAGATTTCCTCTGAGGGTTTGCATGTCTTAGTCTGACTTATCTTCAGTATTCAAGGCAAAAAACTGGTCTGGGAGTGTCTATCCAACTTTGTATGTAATTAGTGAACCCTTTTTTGCCATTAAATTTCTGAATTTTATTATTGTATGTGAGGCTTGGACAGAATAATTCCTCTTTAGGTTTCTATGATCACAGTTAAACATAATTCCTCTTTTGTTGCAGGAGTATTGCTTCCGTTGCCATGGTCCATCCGAATGAAAATTGCATTTGGTGCTGCAAAGGGACTTGCCTTTCTCCATGAAGCAGAGAAACCTGTCATCTATCGTGATTTTAAAACATCAAATATTCTGTTAGACTTGGTTAGTATACTGTGTAGATATTAGCTTCATTAATGGTAATCTAATGTTTCTGTGAGAAATGCTTTGAAAAGATATCACCACGAAATATTGTGTCCAAGAAATAGGTTCTAACAGGGGAAAAGGTGAAACTTCAGAAGAAACGTCTGTTTACATACTGCTTTATCATAGTGAGATAAAAAGTGCTGCTCTGTCATGCTTAAGTCTGAATCACCAGGTTTAACTTAAAAACTGTGGATTTTGTATGCATGCCTCACAAACAGGACTACAATGCAAAGCTCTCTGACTTTGGCCTTGCAAAAGATGGACCCGTGGGTGACAATTCTCACGTTTCTACTCGCATAATGGGAACATATGGGTATGCCGCACCCGAGTATATTATGACCGGTAAAGTATTTTTCTGATCAGAGTTCCTTAATTGTATTAAGCATCCTTCTGCATTGGGACTTTTCAGAAAGACAAAATGACAGTTTATTTCATTTCAAAATAGCATTTTAAATAGATTAGGCCATTAGAAACCTTTTTTTCCCTGTCAAGTTCATTCCAACTAAAGAACCATTGGTTCTTAGCCAACTCTGGCGGTAAGGTAAATCAACAATTCAAAGTTCTTTTCTCTCTATTCTTGATAAAAAACCATTTATATATAGTTGTAGGGAGATCAGTTTGGGAGAAGAAACCCCAGAATCATGTCATCGATATGTTATTCTAGTTAGCCCTTCGCAGACTCTGTATAAGGATCTCTCCATTCTTGTTGCAATTACATTTCAAATACAACCAGCATGTTCATTTCCTTTCTTTCTATCTTCTGTGCAGGGCATCTAAGTCCCAGAAGTGATGTTTACAGCTTTGGTGTTGTTCTTCTTGAACTTCTCACCGGAAGAAAATCCTTAGACAAGTCACGGCCAGCTCGAGAGCAGAACCTGGCAGATTGGGCTCTGCCGTTGTTGAAAGAGAAGAAAAAATTGTTGAACATCATTGATCCCAGACTAGAAGGAGATTTTCCTGTTAAAGGGGTTCATAAGGCTGCCATGCTAGCTTACCATTGCTTAAACCGAAATCCGAAGGCAAGGCCTCTAATGCGAGATATAGTGGACTCCTTGGAGCCTCTACAGCTCCCCACAGAGGTTTCAATGGAAAAGACAACACTAATTGTAAATAGTGAACTTCCGGATGCAGAGCTAAAGAAAAAAGAAGACAATAGCAAGCTTCCAAATGCAGAGCTAAAGAGAAAAGAAGATGCACAGAGTAACTGACATGGTTCTGGTTTTTCCATATCAAGTTTCCTCTCCACTTTAAAAGGAGAGTTTTTGCATTAGGTAGTGCTTTTTTCTCTTCAACATGGATTCGGAAAGGAAATTTTTATGTTTGTATTCTTTTTTTTTGGTTCCTTGGTTGAAACATGTTTGCCATAGTTATTGCAATTGAGTCATTTTAACAGTTAAGTTAATATCAATCTTAAGAGGTTGTGGTTGTATAGTATCAGCTTGTAGCAACATTCTACTGTTATCCTCTTTCTAAAAAGAGAAAGGATTAGCCATATTTAACCTATTTTCACAAAATAACAACGAATGTTACAATGGATACTTATCTAAATTTGTTCAAAGAATTTAATTGTATCTCTAAATATTCCTATCTAAACTCTCCTTCCAATTTTATTTTAAGAAAATGTAACTCTTAGTGGTTAGATTTATCTTTGTCAAACTATCATACATTGTTTTAAGATTTCATATGCATATTCATTTTTTAATTAACAAAACTTCGATCACCTTTTCTCAAAATTGATTTGTAAGGAAAATAATCATTTCTTTATATATGAAGGATACAAAGACGAGATTTAAATAATGGGGGATGCACACCATTTTCATTACACCTTTTTGCTCTAAACCTTGGATCATCACACAATTTTTGTTTTTTGTTGTTTATAAATAAGTTGACACTTGAACATAAACTTTGATACCATATATAAGAATATAAAATTTTTTTATTAACAAACTTGCATCATCTTTAACATTAAAAAAAGAAGCATCACGTGCCTTGACTTAACACCTCGATGTAAAGATTCTTGGTAGGAGTAGTGGGTAGATTCTGGTTGGGGAAGGTGACAGTCAAAAAGTGTGGTTTAAGGAAACAAGAAAACAAGGAACGCAGCAGGCAAACCCTGTCCGACCACCGTCTGTAACCCACACGTGTTGTGACGGCAGTGGAGACACAAGCCTCGATGCCCGGAGGATGCGGCTTAGATTGTTGCAGGAGGTTCTTGCTGCCGCCGGCCCAGCTCAGATCGTTCTTGCGGCCTCTCAACTATTAGAGATCCTTAACTATTTTATATAATGGATTATTAAGAAAAATAGATCCTTGAGTATATAAAGAGAAAAATCATTAAATATTACTTATATTAGACAATTATTATTTTATTTTATTTTCTTATTTTAAATTTAAAGAAATCAGTTGAATTAATCTAGTTTTGATATTATGTTAAAAAAATATTTTTTTTTTTAAAAAATTAATAATTATGAAAATAAATGCATAAATATATAATAAAATATCAAACCAATAATTTAAAATATCCAAATATTTACCAAACTTGTATCCTAGAAATAGGTTCTAAATCATATGGGAAAAAGGCAAAATTTTAGAAAAAATGTATGTTCCATCATAATTAGATAAAAAGTATTATTCTTCATGTTAATGTCTAAATCACCAGGTTTAACTTACAAATTGTGGATTTTGTACGCATGCTTCTCAACAGGACAACAACTCAAAGCTCTCTGACTTTGGCCTTGCAAGAGATAGACCCATGGGAGACAATTCTCATGTTTCTGCTCGCATAATGGGAACATATGGGTATGCTGCACCCGATTTCCTTGACTATATTAATCATCCTTATGCATTGGGATGTTTTAGAAAGACAAAATGAAAGTTTATTTTGTCTCCAAAATATATGTTAAATGGATTGGGCTATTAGAAACTCTTGTTTCACATGTCAAGTTAATTCTACACTGTAATCAAAACTGTTTACAAAATTTATTCTATTCAAATCTAGGAATCATATATCTTGTATATTAGGCATTCGCCTTATTTCAACCAAACTTGTGAATTCTGTCATCAACATGTTACTGTAGCTAGCCCTTGACAAACCTTCTGTGAGAATTGCTCTATATATGTTACAGATACACTTCAAATACAACCAACATATTTATTTCTTTTCTTTCTCTCGCTTCTTCTTTCATTTTAAGGAACCATCCTTTCTTCTGTACTGGGCATCTAAGTGATGTTTACAACTTTTGTATTGTTCTTCTTGAACTCCTCATTGGGAGAACATCCTTAGAAAGCAATCCTATGGAAACATGGTTGGCAGATACTATTCTCCCTCTGCAACCCATTGTCTTGTAACGGCAGTGGAGACCGCAGTGTGGAGGTGGCTTAGATGGTTGCTACCATCCCAGCCCATTTTGGATAATCTCTGGTTCTCCCCATTGTTTCCTTAAGTCTCTAGAAAAGAGTCCCCCAGTTTCGTGGTTCTAGAACCACCCTTGGCCCCTCTAAAAATATTCAATTTCGCATGCAGTGTGGTCTTGGTCGTCGTTGCTTCGGCGCCCAACAAGAAGACAAGTTTTCTTGTTTGTTTAACGAGACAAACTTCTTTTTGTCTTTGAAAAAAGAAAGGGATATTGCTTTCGGATGAGCCTAACGCTCGTCTTCTAGTCCTGCCACGAGCCAACCATGCAGTGAACATATTTTTCCCATCATATTTTAGATTTATCAAACATCTGTCCCTAAGCCTTTACCCATTTTACGTAATCAATTATTAATAAAAATAGATACTAATAAATGTGAGATAATTATTATTTTTAATATATTTTTTACCCCTAATATATAATTTAGGATGATGGTTCCAAATAACGATATTATTAATCCAAAATATCCTCCATTCCTTTGTACCAAACATGAAATCAAAAAAGTTAATCGAACAAATGATCACAGAAACAACAATTGGTTCAACATCAACTATTCATTTCGTTTGATCTTTGTGTAAAATTAAGTACTATATTGAGGCTCGCAAACCTTTTGTTTCTAAGTCTTTTAAGTCAATATTAATTAGTATAAATTTTCATGATACTTGTTCCAATCAGGGACAGGTTGTCGAGGGTACGCTCCAACCAGGATCACTTTTTGGGTTCACTGCTGTGACAGCCCGTAAAAGGGCTCCGACGCATATAAAATATGATTTTTCCATTATCCGTTTGCTTCACGGAACAAAAGTCCAAGGAAAAAAATATATTAGTGTAAAAAAGAACAGTAATTTTCCTTCTAGATTCTGGTCGGCTCGAAGAGCAAAGACGTAACGCGTTTAAATCACAATACCTTATCGCAAGCTGCGTGCTTTTTCTTCTTTAGTTGCTTTTAAGTCCATTTTGCATGTGCAGAAGCAGCAAAAATAGGTCATCTGGAATTCACTTTTGACGTAAAGCTTGCAGGTCATTTGTCTCCGGATATAAGTACCGTGTTTTATTTTACTTGATAGACTTGGTCTTTACGTGCTTGGTCGTTTTCTGGATCGTTTCTTCTTGATGCACATGCTTTTGGAAGGAAGGAGATTGGAGGTGAGTGATGGGCTGCTATTGAACTATTTTAACAGATAAATAAATGTCAATCTAAAAGAGGCTGTGGTTATTAGTATCAACTTGTAGCAGCTTTCGATTGCTATCCTCTTAAGGTAAATATAAAAAGAAAAATAATTAATTATATCTAACAAGTATTCATTAAATAATAATGAATGTACAGTTAGAACTCTCTAAATTCATTCGAAGTATTTAATTTCATCTCTTTGATTCCTACTTAGACTCTCCTTCCAACTTTGCTCTGAAAAATGTAATTTGGTTAAATTTATATGTCAAAATGTCATTGTCATTGCTAATTTAAGATTTTTCGTGCAGTTTTAATTTCACTGTTTTTTCCCTCTTTATAGAGCTTTGTAAACAATGTAAGAATTTATATATTTTCATGAATAAAGATTATATTATCTTTTATTCATATAAAAATCTGTAAGTTTTTCATTAATAAACTTCTTTTTATAAGTAAGAAAGGAATTTTTAGTGTCTTGAGCTAAGACCTCTTTGATCCCAAACAACTTTAATTCTATCTGAACCAAAACTTCTCAAGAATTTTATTATCAAACTTAAATCATTTTCAATATTTTTTTTTAAAAAAAAAACATAATATGATTTAATACCTCTTGTTCTAGATGGAGTGATGGTTAAATTCTGGTTGGAAATCAAGACGATGAAATCAACCAAACACTGTTCCCCCTCCCCTCAGCAACCCACTCAATGTTGTGGCGGCAGTGAAGACACAGGGTTCGTGCGGCGGAGGCGGCTCAGCTGGCTTTTGCACAAGCTTTTGGACGATCTCTGTTCTTACCATGTGTGAAAAACGAAAGTTAAGGGCTTTGACGTCTGCTTCTGCACACAAACAGCAGATATGCTTTCTCTGGAAAAGGAAAGGGAGATTGCTTTCAGACTGAAGCTTACCATCTTCTGGTCCTGGTCCGGGTCAAGCATGCTTCTATGGCCGTCCCTTTGTTAGACAAATCTTCTGCAATGATAATACAGTGAACATAATTAACAATTTATTTCTCGTCATATTTCGGATTTATCCAATATCTATGCTTTCTCAACTATTAGAAAGCCTTACCCATTTTATATAATCGAATGTTAAGAAAAAACGATATTTAAACAGATAAGGAAAAAATAAAATTAAGGCATTTATAATATGAGATAAGAATCATGGGTACATAATTTGTAAATGATATTTAAAAACGATGGGCTGTTTTAATATATTTTCTCGGTCCTAAACTTCAATTTAATATTATGTTAAAATTATTTTTTAATAAATCATTAAAAATAGAAACATAAATATGAAATGAAAATATGATATCAATGATCCCAAATATCCATCATTAATATATAAAAAAAATACATCCATCATTTCTTTGTACAGAACATACAAAATTATGAGTCAATCTCATAAAATAATGATTAGAAGTAATGACTAATTCAATTTAAATAGATCCACAATTCAATTTCAAAAGTTAACTCAAGATTTAAGAAGATCTTTTTTTAATATATTTAGACATTACTCATTAATTATATATTTTTAAAATGAAATTTTTGTCTTTAACATTCTTTTGTATATCCAATATACTTTGGATTCAAGAATAAACAAAATGGGATGAATGTTCCCCAACACATTAAACATACTTAAATGATTTAAGATTGAATAAAGATTGGAGTAGATCAATTCTAATCATGTATGCTTCAAATGTAGACCCATAATTCAATTTCAAAAGTTAACTCAATATTTAAGAAGATTTGTTTTTTAAAAATATGTTTAGATATTACTTATTAATTATATATTTTTAACGTGAAACTTTTATCTTTAGTATTCTTTTGCATATCTAATATACTTTGGATTCAAGAATAAACAAAATGGGATAAATGCTCCTCCACACATTAAACATATTTAAATGATTTAAGATTGAATAAAGATTTGAGTAGGTCAACTCTAATCATGTATGCTTGCAATGTAACTTTTTGTTTATTTTTCTCATTACTTTATATATATATATAAAGACACATATCCATGTATATAAAAAGTAATAAATTTGGGACCAAGAAATTTCAAATGATGTTTACTTCCAATTGAAGCATTGTCAACATGCTACTTTACCTAATAATCGAAAAAAGTGGCGTTGCAAAATCTCCACATCGATGCAAAGTCAGAGACACCTGCATTAAGGCAACTCGACCTTTGGATCCCTGAGGGGGACCATTACAAAGAGTCCATGAAAGCGGCTCCCGAGGCAAGTAAAAAATTATTTTCCGTCATGCGTCATGAAGGAATGCCAGGTAAAAAGAATATTAATGTAAAAAAGGAAAAGTATTTTCCTTCCCCCTCTCTCTCAGTCTTTTTATATATCTCGTACCATTTTTCCACGAGAGACTTGAATACTTTTTAGCCCCTTCTGGCTGAGAGAGCAGCTGCCATGAGTGAAGCTTCCCAGCGAAGAGAAACCCCCGTGTACGTCTCCTTCCTCCTTTTCTCCTTAGCTTTGTCAGACCTAGAAGTTCTGAGGAAGACGAAAGGAACATCGACTAAACACGATTTCCTCTTATTTTTCTGATTTTTATCTGGTATTTCCTTCAGTGCACAAATTCACTCCTTTAAATTCGGACTAACTTCGAAGTGCCCAGACCTAACGTGTTTCTTTGCCTTCGATCATAATATCTTTAGTTGTATTTAAGTCCATTTTTGCTTGTAAATAAGCAATACAAGTAAGGAGGTACTCTGAAAGGTACTTTTGATGTAAGTTTGCAGGTCTTTGTGCACCGATCTAGATTTGTAGGGGATCTAAGCACTGTGTTTTCCTGTACTTGATCGACTTGGTTTTCCCGTGCTTGGATCTTATTTGTTCTGTATAAGTACATACCCATATTATGCATGCGAGGTTCTTCTGCAAGGATTTGTAGTTTTAACCTCAGATCCACCACTACGTTCAACTTTCCCATCCACGCACAGACGGGTAGTTTTGTTTAAGCGATCTTTCCGTTCGCTCTTTTACCATGTTTTTGAACATCATAGAAAAACCCTAAGTGAACTCATCATCTAGCTTCACTGCGGCCTTGCATTTGGCTTCGTTTGCTTTTCTTGTTCTTTTTGCATGTTTTTCTACCTGTTAATTACTGATCTCATTATCTGCAAATGCTTTATCTTGATAAGAATACAGTTCACAACGTTCTGATCAAGACGTTTTCTGAAATAAGTGAGCAATCTTTCCGTCTGTTTCTTTTTACCATATTTTTGAGCATCATAAACCCTAATTGGTGAAAATGGAGAATGTCAGAAACTCTATGCCTCACATTGTCAACTCCTCTGTCACATTTAAACATGCATAAATATCGGCAAAAAACATAAGTTGAGTGCCGAGCTCAACATAACCCATCCTTCTTTGGGTTATAGGAGGATAAGTTTGTTTGATCCTCCTCATGTCCTACCAGGGAGACCGACGGAGGAGATAGAGGAAACAGAGAAGTTGACGCACGAGGCAATAGATTTGTCTTACCAGCAGATGGGTACGAATAGAGGAAATATGGCCAAAAGTTCATAAGAAATATAGGCAAAAACAGGTAAAATGTTTTTCATATGCAAGCTCACCTTATTTTGAGATATGTTATTTGAAGAAATGCTCATCTTGGATCCATTTTAATGCATGCTTTAGAAGTTACTTCAAGTGCAAAAACAACGATTGCTTTGCACGGAAGAAAGTTGATTGGTCAACCTTAGAGCCCGAATTTGTTCGAATAGTGTATGAGGGGCTGCACAACCATGCCTTACCGGTTGTAGAATTTGGCTCATCCCAATCACAAACCCCATCTTCAAGTGCCAACCAATATGACTTGTGGACCCAAGTTTTCAGAGATCGATCGGCTTCTCATCAAGATAATGACAATTGAAATCCTCAATCTACTTGCTTTACTTCCAAGATATTTTTCCTTTTCTGGGAAATCTAGCCTTGTAGAAAGCCTTCCATTTTAGAAAAATGGAAGTGTTTTTTTTTTATTTTTTATGATAATATCCTACTAGAGAATGATTTTACTTTCTCATATGTTTAATATCCCTAAGAATGAGTTTCCTCTTTCTAATCTTGTTATTTTTCAAGATTTAACATCATGAATTATGACAAGGTTTGTGTGTTTTGTGAGTTTCCAAATTGTTCAAGTACTTGAAATGCACATATTGCTTGCACTAGTAGCATATAATGCATTCAAAAGTGGCTTGGAAAATACAAATTGACATGACTAGCTTTAGGCTAGTTATGTCAAACAAATCTAAATCGACTTCATTTAATACTTGCAGGGGAGGAATAAAATAGGAGAAGTTGTAGTTGATTCCTTTGGTTGAAGGATCATTTTCATTAGCATTCTACTTGCCATGTTTTGCCTTCTAAATGAAAAGAAATGTTATATACTAAATAGGTGTAATAATGAAGGTAAGAGATGTACGCAATTGATTTTAACTACACCTTTAATTCACAAAATCTAAGAACCAAAGCATCATATAACAAAAACCAAACAATATCAAGTATTTATTTCCAATATGAGTAGCAGTTAAAAAATTCCTAACCTTCTATATATATATTCTTTGCTTAAATAGAGGGGGTTTGAGGGCATGGAATGTCAAATTCAATATTTAGTTTTGGGCAACAAATAGCAAACAACTAGTTTACAAATTTAGTAGCATACATAAGTTTCTTCTTATAGAAAAACAAAAGCAATATAATTTTAAGCTAAATTGTTGTTTGGAAAGGCAATGGATCTAGTAACCTTTATGGATCCAAGAGTTTAGGCCATTTCTAGGCTTTTAATCCTAAACTTTGACCTTTAAGTCAAATCATTTGATTGACATTAAAGCTTAGTCGAATAAAGATACCACATAGGATTTAAAGTATTTTGCAGTTGATCAATTCCAAATTGTTAAAAAGTTCATCTTTTTATTTTTATTTTTTTAAATCAACTCTTAGAAAATATTTCAATTTTTTGCTTATTAAAAACTCTCAATAAAATTTCTTCGAAGTATTATTATTGAGCTTGACTGCAATAGTTCAGCAAATTCACTTCCGCCATTGTACATTGCTAATTATAGATTCAGACAGATATAGAAACAAACGTCTCGGGATTGGTTCCCACCATTCTTCGTCGTCAACAAAATCGGACTACTTCCTTCGCACGTGTGGCGACAACTTGGTAAAGCTTTTTGGGTTCCCTTCGGAATCTATCAACGTATCCCCTCTGTTCTTGTAGATGTTGCTTTGTTTTCGAGATATGAAGACGAAGCACTTGCTACTTTGGTGTGTGCTTCGGCTTTTGCTTGTTCCAACCCAGCAAAGAAATCGAAAATGAAGTGTGTCAAGCTGTAAAGGTAAAGAAACCAAGCAGTAAGGAAGTCCCTATTCCTTCCTCTTGATCTTTAGATGCTGCCTCAACATTTTGATTCAATATGTCTTCGGAGTTATTGTAGGGGTTGAGGGGCTTTGCCTGTAGGGTCCCGGATATCGTCTTTTGAGATAAACGTGGTGCTATTTTCTTACTCTATTCTTGTGGTTGTTACTCCTGCTATTTGGGTTCTCTGAATTCATTTGCTTAACAAAGATTGATAATTTCTTGCATTTTTATCATGACTCTTCTAATGGTGAATTTGGCTAAATTTTGATGCTTCTTTGTTGTTTGATGTTCTATGAGACTCGAGATTAATATTTCCCAATTTTGTACGGGAAAATTGCTGGATTCCTGGCGTATATTTTTGTTCCGATGTGGAAATATCAAACTTATGTTCATGGCTAATCTCCCAAAATGTCCAATTTCTCGTATGATTTGTTGCAGTTCTCCTGTTGCTGTAATGGTTTATGTCTTTGTTTTATGCTCTTTGGGGTTATGCATGAAAAGTAGTGATAAATGTTTTCAGCTCTTCAGGAAGTCGACGGCATCTTCTTTCACAGCCATGCCTTCAGTTGGCTCCTTGGCTGAATTCATTTGCTTAACAAAGATGGATAATTTCTCGCAATTGTATGATGAACTCTTCTAATGGTGAATTTAGCTAAATTATGGTGCTTCTATGTTGTTTGATATTCTGTGAAAGTCGGGATCAATATTTCCCAGTTTTCTCCTGGGAAAATTGTTTGGAGTCCTGGTGTATGTTTTTGTTCTGATGTGGAAATATCACATTTATATTCATGCTCGAGTCAGTGGCGGCTGATTTTCTTGACTGGTTTGAACAAATACGCTTCCTCGCTAATCTCCCATATGATTTGTTGCAGTTCTTCTGTTGCTGTATTGGTTTACTCTCTTTTTGATGTTATTCACGAAAAGTAGTGGCCAATTTTTTCGGCTCTTGAGGCAGTCGATGGCATCTACTTTCATAGCCATGTCTTTAGGTGGCTCTTTGGCTGCTCCTAGCTGCCGTGTTATGGATAAGAAATTTGCTTCTTAGTACAAGTTGTCATCTTCTGCTTCCATGTCTTCGAGCTCGTTTTGCTAGGAGGCATGTGTTGTCAAGAAGAAATCACTTTCCTAAGGTTTGTGCAATGGGAAAGGAATTGCAGTTCAAGAAGGATTCCTCTGTTTTTAAGAAACTGCAAGTGTGCCTTTAGCTGAGACACTGTTCTCGTTGATGTTAGGCTGAAGCTTTTTCTTTGCTTTTGTTGATGGGTTTCGTCTGTTGCTCCAAATGTTGAATTGGAGGATCCAGATGAGAATTCGATGCTAAGTTAGTGAGACAAGCAGCTGTCAAGAACAATGATTTGGCTGGTGATGGAACTTCAACATCTGTTGTTCTTGCACAAGGTCTTATTGCCAAGTGTTTCAAAGTTTGTGTTTGGACATACGCTATTGCATTTGTTTGGAAACCTGTAAACCTGTTTAGTTCGATTCCTAAATGGGAAACATTGACAGAAATTCATACGATAATTTCCTTCCTTTTCATTTTTATTTCTTATAATGCTGTGAACTGGCTAATGCGGCAGCAGTCAGTGCAGGAAACAACTATGAAGATGGAAGTAGAAGCCTTGAGCAAGGTGGATTGTAAGGGTGTAGTGACACTAGAAGAAGGGAGAAGTGCTGAGAATAGTATGTTTGTTGTGAAAGTAATGCAATTTTACCGTGGCTACATCTCACCTTTCTTTGTCACAGATAATGAGGAAATGGCAGTTGAATATGAAAGGGACAAAGACAGTAAGTTACCATCAAAACCTGAAAAAGTAGAAGACCTATTTCATGATTTGGGCGCAAATCCATTGCCTGCATTCCACTACAATGAACTGAAGGCAATCACTGGGAATTTTAGGCCAGACCGAGTTTTGGGGGAAGAGAATTTGTAAGTATTTTATAAGGGGTTTGTTTCTGAGGATCTAAGATAAGGGGTTCCTTTCCTACCCGTAGCTGTTAAAGTTCATGTTGGGGATAACAATTACCAAGGCCACCGAGAGTAGCTGGTTATCTTTACGTTCTTCAATTGTTCTCCTCTTTCAAACTTCTGGTGCTATATCTTCTCCACTCTTGTTTTCAAACTTCTATCAGATTGATCAAATGCTTTGTGGGTTTCTAGGTGAAAGTAACATTTTTTGGGGCAGCTTTCTCATTTAAATTTGGTAAAACTGATTGGATTTTGCTCTGAAGATGAACATTGGGTAGTAATATATAAGCATATGGCTCAAGGTAGTGTGGAGAACAAACCTTTTTCAAATCAGCATTTGCTGTTTTTCTCACTCTCACTCCGTTTACTTTCCTTTTCAAGTTGTTTTGTGAAAGCTCAAGATTTAAGATTTTAGTTTCAGGCCAACGACATTGTAGAACTTGGTAACACTCTTAAGATGTTGGCTTAACATGTGTTAGTGGTGCATCCTCTAGATAAGTCAAAAAGAAGAGAGAGTGACTTCGTAGGGATGCTACAATGTTGTCTAGCAGTCTTATACTAGATTCTTTTTTTCTTTTCTTTGGTTAGGAAGTGCTGAATTTAAGAGCGATCTGGTCAAAAGTTCTTGGAATTTTTGCATAAAATCAACTTACTCCTTGTGTTCTTAAATCCAAAAATTCCCTTCTTAGGGCTTTATATTTTTCAATAAAAGCTTGTATACAAAAAGTAATTTTGGAAATCTAATGTTCATATGAGAAATGTTTTGAGATTAAAATCACCTTGAAATATTGTATCCAAGAAATAGATTGTAACACTGAAAAAGATGAAATTTTAGAAGAAATGTTTGTTTTACATACCATTTATATCATAGTAAAACAAAATTTGTCGTTTTGTCATGCTTAAGTCTGAATTACTAGGTTTAAATTAAAAACTGTGGACTTTGGCCTTGTAAAGGATGGACCGGAGGGAGACAATTCTCGTGTTTCTACTCACATAATGGGGACATATGGATATGCTGCACCCGAGTATATTATGAGAGGTAAAGTAATTCTCTGATCCGATTTTCTTAACTCATTAAGCATCCTTCTGCATTGATAAACCAGCATTTATATGTATAGATGTAGGAATATCTATTTGGTAAGTAAGAAACCCCGGAATCCCATCATCAATATGTTACTATAGTTAGCCCTTGACAAACATTACATAAGGGTTACTCGACACATGTTACAAATGCACTTCTAATACAACCAACGTAAACATTTCCTCTCCTTCTCACTCTTTCAGTCTTCCATTTTCAAGAACCACCTTTCTTTTGTGCTGGGATCTAATTCCCAGAAGTAATGTTTACAGCTTTGGTGTTGTTCATCTCAAACGTCTCACCAAAAGAAAAATCTTAGACAAGTCATGGCCAGCTGAAGAGCAGAACCTCGCAGATTGGCTTCTGTTGCCGAAAGAGAAACGGTTAAAGGGGTTCACAAGGCTGCTACACTGGCTTGCCATTGCTTGAACCGAAAACCAAAGGCAAGGCCTATAATGCTAGGTATAGAGGACTCCTAGGAGCCTTTGCAGGTATCTACAGAGGTTTCATTGAAAAAGACCACAGTAACGGTTATTAGTGACCTTTTGGATGCAGAGCTAAAGGAAAAAAAAAAAAAAATGATGGACAAGGTAACTGACTTGATTATGGTTTTTCCTTATCAAGGTCCATTCCCAATTTAAAGGGAAAGCTTTTGGCTAAGGTACTGTTTTTTTCATCGCTAATGTAATTGGATCATTTTAGCAACTGAAAGTAAAAATCAATCTAAATAGGTTGTGGTTATATTTGACATGTTTCCACAAAATGGTAATGAATGTTACAATTGGTACTATCTAAATTTCTTTGAAGTATTTAGCCTTATCTCTTTAGATTTCTACTTAGACTCTCTTTTCAACTTTATTTTAAGAAAATGTAACTTTTAGTGGTTTAATTTGTCTATATCAAACTGTCATTGTATCACTAATTTGGACTTTCACATATACTTTCACTTTCACTCTTTCTTTCCTCTTAGGAGGGCTCCATAAACAAATTAAACATAAGATCTTTTGAGTTTAAGTAACAAAAATTGGACCACCTTTTCCACAAAATTGAATTGTAAGAAAAAATTATTTCTTCAAGCATGAAGGACACAAAAATAATATTTAGGTATGTATTCCTTTTTTGGACAGAACCTTGGCCATTTATATACTGAGATTTTTTTTTTCTGCATGCACTCAATTCATGGACCTCAGATGTTGAACCTAGGATCTCTTGGTCCTAAACCCTATTAGCTTGCTATTAAACTAGTTCATGATTTATGTTGGGTATCTATTTATATGGTTTGAATGAAATTGCAGACTTTCTCTTAAATAAGATTATTAGAATACCAATTTTGTTGGCAAGAATCAAGAAAGTAGTATGTAAGAGACTATATATATGTTTAAAAACATTAAATTCTCTTAGGTAAATACTTTGTTGTGTTATAATTTAAAGATTTCAAACTTGATTTTTTCTTAAATAAGCTTGTAATACTGAAATATGTCCTTATGCCTTTATATTTTTTCATTCGAAGATAAATAGACTCATATATTCATTAAAAAGAAAAAAACTTTTAGATAAGTAGATACATATCATTTTCATCACATCCTTTAGTTTTAAACCCTAGGATATCACTATTATGAACTTGTGAGACAATGCGTGTAGCTAGTCCCATTACCATGAAGTCATTCACACGTGGTGATCTCGTTTCTCCTTTTCGTGACCAATTTTGTCAGCACAGCGTTAAAGATCAATACAACAACGAAAAGGTTGGATAAACGAGATTTCACGATAAGGAAAAACAGTAAGTTACAGAGAGATTTTTGTACCTCAGAAAACATCTACGCCTCTTCCTTTTTTATATATCTAATTCCTCAAGGTCATACGAAGTCTTTTGTTCTTTTAGCTAGCCAAGTATCTCCTAGTTAGGTATTAGACTATCAGTCCCAACTTCACCCCTGCTGCCAATCTAGTTGTCGTGCAGCTTCACATAGTGCGCAAGCCTCTGCCTCACCCTTCTTCACCGCTCCTTAACACTTGTTACATCCACCCTTACAAAAGATGGCTCCATTCCAGTCCAAGTTAGCTGCCTATGTGACTTCATTCACAAAGAATTTTTTGACCATAAATGAATTAACCTTATACTTAGACTTCAAACTTCATTAGACATATATGTGTAGCCATTGCCTCAGGGCTTTCCACATTTTTGGTTCTTCTTTTCTTTAGTTTTGGTAGTTGCTACCTTCAACTTCCCAAATATTTGTTTTATTTTTTGCTTTAATCCGTATCATGGTATCAAAGCAAGTTGCATTACAAACCTTAGTTTTTGTTTTTTTGTTTTTGGCCTTCAAAAGAGAAATGAACAAATTGGTTATGTTACAACATTAGGCCCCTAGGACAAATTTTCTACTTGGACTACTCCTAGTACTTTCATGGATTATCATTCTCTTTAGAAGAGTTATCATGTTTATGATTTGACCACCAAAAAAAGTTTTTGTTAGTCATGATTTCTTATTTTATAAGTACAAGTTCCCATTCACCCTTAGCACATCCTTGGGACACAACCATAGATAAGTACCTCCTTATCCATCATTTCTCCAATTTTCGAGATTGCACCATCTTTTCCATAATAGATTGATTCCATTCTCATTACTATCTTAGAGCCCTCCCTTAAGCCTCCTTTGGAGTCCTCTCTAGAGGCACCACGAGGGAATGAGACCATCTTCAAGATTGTCCCACACTTATCCGATAAACCTATAGGACCTTCTATACGGATTGTTGATTATATATGCCACAATCAAGTTACCCCTTTTACATGCCATCGTGTTTCTCATCATGTGTGCATAGCCAAGCTTGCTCCTCATTATCAACACTACATCACCTTGATCTCCCCCATCATGATCTATCTACCCATTGTGACTCTTATGGATCATAATTAGGTCATCACTAGCTTAATGTCTAGAATATATTTCTTCATGAAGATTTATTTCAGAAGGTATACATGGATATTCAACTTGGTCTTCCTAATTAAAGAGAGGTTTAATATGTCAACTATAGAAGTTTTTATACAGGTTGAAACAAGCATCATATTAGTAGTACATTAAGTTTACAAAAGCTCTCCTTTTTATTGGTTTTCACAATCTTGCAACCATTATGTCCTATTCGTAGGAGACATGATATTATTTTTACTTTCTTTTTGGTCTATGTTGATGAAATTCTCATTAGTGACACATACATCTTTAAAAGAAAGAAATACTTTGATTTAATTTCATATGAAAGATTTGGGACAACTTCATAACTTCATTGGTTGGCTCATATGTAGAGACAAACTACCTACGGCTGCAGTGGTTTCCCGATGGCTTTCCTCAATTGATTTGCATTGTGATTTTTGCGGATCTAACTATGAAAATAGATCTTATTTGTTCTTTCAGTGCACTTGGACTAACCAGGTTTGGAGAAGTATTCTAGCTCAACAAGGTATTCGTAAGGTCATCCTTGATTGGGAATCTGAATTGCAATGGATGATTAAAGCAACTAAGGGAAAGGATTTAGCCGCAAAACTTCTCAAGCTTTCTTTCTTAGCGTGTCTTTATTGTATATGGTTAGAACGTAATCGTAGACGTTTTCAGAATAAGTCTATTGATATTTCAATGTTGTTAGCTAAAATCAGGAGAGTAGTCCGTGGAAGAGCTTCCTTATTTAGAAATATTAAACTCTCTCAAGCAAATGTTTTGTTGAGTCTTAGTTGGAGAATTCCAAACTCTATTTTTTCCTAGATGAATTGTAATGCTGGGGTATGCCCCTAAGCTCTTGTATTACCTTTTATTCTTCGATGAATAAACTCACATATTCATCAAAAAAAAAAAAAAATATTTTCTTGAGATTAAGATTGAGAATGAGCACTTAAAAGATAGGATTTATCTAAACTAATGAAAATAGTCACTTGAAATCATATTAGAGGCTAGCTAATCAAGGTCTAAACCTTCCATCATTCCCATGGAGTAGAATGAGAAACTAACTACCATGGAGAATTACATTGAGATCCTTACAAGGAACATGATTGATTGCTTAAAGATCCATATCCATTTCAACGCTTATTAGGGCAATTGATTTACTTGATTATAACTAGGGCAAACATAAATTATATTGTTTAACATTTGAGTTAGTTTGTATACGCCCCAAAACAATCTCATTATGATGGAACTATAAAGGTGCGGAGGTATCTTAAAAAATTCTCCAAGTTTGGGATTCTTCTTCGCTTTTGGGACTAAAATTATGATGTATAGCCCATGATGAGGAGGTCAATGATAGGGCACTCAATTAAACTTGATGACTCTGATTTCTTAGAAAATCGAGAAACAACCTTTTATTTCTAGGTCTTTTACATAAGCAAAATATAGGGCTATGACTTTCACTATTTGTGAGGTTATTTAGATTGTTAGCTTACTTCAAGATTTTGGCATAATAACTCAACTACATGTATCCTTATATTGTGATAATGAGGTAGTCATGCACATAGTAATCAATTTTATCTTCCAAGAGAAGATGATGCATATTGAGAATGATTGCTACTACCTATGTGAAAAATATGTCGATGGAACAATTATGTTTCATCATCATCCGAACAATAGAACAACTTGCTAATATCTTGTTAATGCCCTTTGTAGTTGATTGTACCTACACGTGTTATCCAAGCTTAGAATATTTAATTTGTACTATATTTTGGGTTGATGGGGAATGTGAGACATATAGGTACAGCCCACACGATAGATTAGGCCTAAGCCTAATCGCTTGTAATTATGTGAGCCAGACTTGATTTAACCCCTTTGATTGAACGTTCTCCTGGAATGAATAGTAGGTAAATTAAGGTTGGTAGAGAGGGTGAGGTAGTGACGAAGATGGTTGTTTAAGAAAATAAGAAAACAAGAAAACAAAAAAACGCGGTAGCCATGCACTGTCCCACAACCCTCTCTAACCCAGTAATTATTATGCCGACAGTGGGAACACCGGACTTCGTGTGTGAAGGCGACTCAGATGGCTGCTAACGTCACAGCTTATGCTTTGATGATTGCATGATTTGTTTTGTTCTAACTTTTTCCGAGGAAGGAAGTCAAGGGCTTTTAGCCCCGGGCCTCTTTCTATAAAAATGGTCCCCCAACCCCTTAAAAGTATTAAATCTCGCCTGCAGCATATTCTCAGCTGTCGTCGCTTTTACTGAAAGTCCTCCTCCGCGTCACCCTCTCTCCTCACAGCTCCCACAGCAAGAGGCCCACTCCGTCCGTGTCAGTAGCTCAGGCACGAGTCACAGTCAAACGCACGTGCTTCATCTCTTACCTTCCCAACGCGGCGTGGTTAACTTCTTCGCATGCGCTCTGCCACATTCCTCCGCGTTAAATGAGTGTCGGATCAACGCAGAACGCTACTCTTCACAAGAACAACGTGCACATTTGCTTACCTATAAAAATCTGTGTTTTCTTCTTACATGTTCCCTATATATATAGGGAACTCCTCGTATCTTCAATCGCCTTGCCCGAAAACCCTCTTTCGTTTCTCCCTTATCCCAAATTCTGAACTTCAATTACTTTACCACCCAACAAGAAAAAGACAAAAGCAAGAAAAACGAGGTTGACAAACCGTGTCCCAACCCCCTCCCTCTGTAAACCACAAGTGTTGTGATGGCAACGGAGACACAGAACTTCGTGTGTGAAGGCGGCTCAGATGGCTTCTACCATCACAGCTCATGCAAACTTCAGGTGATATCCATCCAGTGTTGTTTAAGGATAAAGAAACACTAGAGGAAAGTGGTAGTCAAACACTGTCCCACCGTCCTCCCTCTGCAAGCCCCAAGTATTGCGACGGCAATGGAGACACAGGCCTTCGTGTACGATGGATTCTATCATCAATTCATGCAAACTTCTGGTGATATCCATCCAGTGTTGTTTAAGCATTAAGAAACAAGAGAAACGTCAAAGCCAAACACAGTCTCACCCCACTCCGAAAGCCACAAGTGTTGTGATGGCAGTGGGGACACACGTGTTAGTCTGCGGGAGCGACTCCGATGGCTGCTACCATCACAGCTTGCGTGGTTTCTTGCTGCATAAAAAACGAAGTCAAGGCACTCTAGCCCCAGGCACCTGGTTTATTTATTTCTCTGCAACAAAGTTTCCAGGTTTGCTCGTTCTAGACCCACCCTTGGCCCTCTAAAACCCATTCACTTTCGGCTGGACGTGGCCTTGGTCGGCGTTACTTCAGCACCCAGCAAGAAGGTAAGATTTCTGTGAAGTTTGATAAGACAAACTTCTTTTGTTATTTGGAAAAATAACGCTTTCAGACTGAATCATACCCTCATCTTCTTGTCTTCCCTCCACTCAAGCATACTTCTTGCCCATCACTTTATTTGGCAAACTATTCCGCAATGATTATGCAGTCGTGACTACATGTCACAATATTTTCCCAATTATTTATAATATTTTGATTGTTATTCTCGGCTTTGGGAAAGTCTTATTCATTTTATATAGACGATTGTTAAAGAAATAATAATATGTTGAAACTCTTTAACCTTTTGTCTCTAAATCTTGGTAGGTTGCAAAATATTACTTGATGACGTCCATTGTGGGAGGTTAGTTTGTAGTTTTTTTTTTTTTTAAAGAATAGGGATGGTACCCTTATCAGTTATATTGATAACACAGGTAGACTAAGGTGTCAAACCTGTTAGAAAAATACATAGGGCAGGGCATAATACCTAACCCTTTATTACATAAACCCAATGAACATGTATAAAACTTTTTGAAAATTAAAACATAATCAATTAACATGACTGCATAGCCATTAACGAAAAATAAAGTAATTATCTCATTGAAACTGAACATTAAGTGAAAGTAATTGTCTAAGAAGGCCTGTAATGCTCTAGGCCTAGTTGGTCTTCTCATGAAATTTTTCTGCATTGACTTGGTAAAGAGCCAAGAGTTGTAAAAACTTGCAATCCTGTCAATGAATGTCCAAAATTAGCCAGTCCATCAGCTAAAGAATTTGCTTCGTGAAACACATGAGATATTTGAACATTGGACGGAATAGAACTAGAACATTTGTGTAACTCATAAGCCAATTGCCAAGGAATAGAGTATTTTCCTTTGATGCACTGAATCATAAACTGAGAATCTGCTTCTATCTCTGATAACACAATTCCCTTTTGATAGCATATTTCTAGACCTTTAAGTAATGCTAGGACCTCTACTTTTGCACTATCTCCATTGCCCAAATTAACTGCATACGCTATAAGCACACTTCCCTTCCAATCTCGCACCGCTCCCCCTCCTGCACATGCACCACTTATACAAGATCCATCTGCATTCAACTTTAAAGAATCTATAGCAGGACAATTCCAACTAATCATTCGTCCTCTTGTAATGGAAGGGATTGAAATGGGAATATGCAAAGCTTGTAACCGTGTACAATCACTCACTGATGGAAATTTTGTACCTTTAAAGGATCCCATGAGAAGACAAACATCAGAAATCACTCCTCCTATCAACATTGGCAAGAGAACTCCCTTTTCCGAATAGATGACATTATTCCTTGCTAATCAAATTCGCCACAAAATATAACAACCCACCAATGCTATCATTATTCCTGCATGTGAAGATTCATTGGCCTCCTTAAACCAATCAGTAAGAAGATTGGAGACTGTGTCTCTCTTGATTGATATTTGTAAGATATTGCAAAAGTGCTGCCATAATCTCCTAGCTAATTCTCCCTGGCAAAAGAGATGATCAATTGATTCATATTGAGGATGGACACAACATACACATTTAGACGCTAGCAAAACACCTCGCCTTTGTACATTTGTATCTATGGGAAACCCATCGTTCATCATCCGCATATAAAAAAGCCAATCTTAGTTGGTAAATACTTATTCCAAATGAATTTGCTCCAACCCACCTTTTTGCCATGCACCCATCGACATTCATACACGGATGCAACAGAAAACAACCCATTGGACGTAAGCTCAAAAATTAACTTATCTGGCTCATTGGTGAGATTGATTTGATGAGCTTGTTCTTGTTGTTTTGGAGACAAAAACCTCTCTCAAAATCTTGCATCTGATATGCCATCTTTAATACTTTTATGATAATCTTCACAGGATGGGAACCATAGAAGCTCCTTTAGCTATTTGTCCGTCCAGAAAAACCTCGAACCATCATTTACCACCCACCTACTATGTTGCAAAGCAAATGGAAGATGGGCACTCATAGTAGCCCAACAATAGGAAGCCGTAATGTTTTTGGGTTGGTGAATAACTTTCACTGTTGTGCCATATTTTCTCTTCATGAATTGTGCCCACAATGATTCACCTTTAATAAAGTTTCACGCCATCTTCACATGTAAACTGTCCATCACTGTAGCCATATCTCTTATTCCTAAACCTCCTTCATCCAAAGGTCTACAAACTTTATCCCAACCTACCCAATGTGCTTTGTGAACTTCCCTATTGCTCCATAAAAAGTCCACCATAGCTTTATTAATCTCTTTCAAGACTGATTTTGGAACCTTAGTGATTGACAAACAATGTATGGGGATTGAGGACAAAACACTTTTAATTAAAACGAGTTTTCCCCCATGAGATAAAAATATATTTTTCCAATTGTTAATTCTCCCAGTAATCTTTGCCAATAGCTCTTCAAAGTATATCCTCTTTGCTCTTCCTTTAAAGAGTGGAACCCCCAAATATTTCATTGGTAGGTCAGTTGGTGAAAAACCTGTCCACTGTTTAATGTGATATTTCTTATAAGAAGGAGCTTTTTTGCCAATAAGAAATTACATTTCTTGACATTAACCATTTATCCACTTTAACATTCATAATCTTTCAACAAAGCCATAAAATTCAGTATTGATCGTTTTCGACCATTCAAAAAGACAATCATGTCATCTGCATAAAGTAAATGTGAAACATAGTCAAAGTTATTCGTACCTTTAAATCTACCAATCTCTCCAGTCTGCATTAGGTGTTTCAGCTTTCGACTAAATGCTTCTTGAACAATAATAAATAAACTTGGAGATAATGGATCCCCTTATCTAAGTCCCCTGGTGGATTTAAAAAACCCAAATTTTTTTCCTTGTAATTGGATAGAAAACCAATTGTTTGAGATACAACGATATATCATGTCTATCCATAATGGAGAGAAACCAAACCTCTGTAAAACTTGTAATAAAAACGGCCACTCTAACCTGTCATAAGCCTTTGACATATCAAGTTTAATGATCACATTGCCTCCTGCCACTGATCTATCTACTTCATGGACCATTTCTTGAGCCAATGCTATATTTTCTTGGATGGATCTATCCTTAACAAAACCAGATTGTTCTAATGAAATAATACTTGGGAGTACCTTAGCAAGCTTGTCATTTAGAATCTTGGCTAGAATTTTGTATTGAAATGTGCATAAACTAATTGGTCTTAAATCTGAAAAAGTCCTTGGTTGTTGCACCTTTGGAATTAATACCAACATCGTTGCTGTACTGCTTCTTGGAATTTGGCCTCCTGTAAAGAACTCTGTTATGGCTGCTTGTAAATCTTCCTTTACTATCCCTTGTGCTGCTAAAAAGAAGTGTCCATTAAAACCATCTGGACCTGGTGCACTATTAGGGTCTAGGTTCTTGATAGCTTGTAGAATTTCATCCCATTCTGGAACATGGCAAAGCATTTCATTTTGCTCCTCCGTGACCAGTCTTGGTACATGGCTGAGGGGATCTATTGGTTCTCTATTAGCAAGTGAGGTAAGGGGCATTAATAACTCCTTATAAAACTCCACTGCCAATGGGCCTAGGGTATCAACATCATCCGTTTGGGTTCCATCTGGTAATGTAAAATTAAATCTTGATTGTTGCCTCCTCTCTTGAATGCAAGCATGAAAGTATGATGAGTTTCTGTCTCCCTTTTGAAGCCATCTAACTTGAGCTTTATCCTGAAGTTGACCTTCTTCCTCCATCAAATTATGAATAAGACTTTCTTGAGCCTCTTGAAGTTCATGAAAAACCATAGTTGACCAATTTTCTTACAACTGTGTTTCCAATTCTTGCACTTGCTCTGTTAAATCTGTTATCCTCTGCTCCCTGTTACCACTATTTAATTTCACCCATTCAATCAACGCTTTCTTAACTTGTATGCAATGCAAATGAAGACATATCCATTGGGGCTCTGTTGAATTCCCTGACCATTGTTGTGTGATGATTGGCATGATTGATGATGATTCCAACCACTGCCTTTGGAACTTAAAAGATCTAACTCCTTGAACTATCATTCTCAATGATAATAATAGAGGATTGTGATCAGAAAGAATTCTAGTTAAATGCTTCACTTTCAAAGTAGGAAAAATTGTTGTAGCTTCCAAATTACATAATATTCTGTCCAATCTTGCCCATATCCTTCTATTCCCTTGAACATTATTTGACCACATGAAAGGAGAACCTAAATACCCATAATCTTGGAGCCCTTGTTGGCATAGAAAATTCTGGAATTCAGCACTTGCTACCCGTGAGTACAACTGTCCTCCTCGTTTCTCATCTTGATGAAGAATTGAATTAAAGTCTCTTCCAAGGATCCATGGTATGTGTGCTGTCTGTAAATTTTCTAGATCGTGTCATAATGGCCTTCTACATCTGTAATCCGTGCTTGCATAAATAATAGTAAATAAAAACACCTTCCCATCCATATGCACTTTTATAGAGATACATTGATCAATACTAGAAACTAACGAGACCTCTATCTCTAACTTTCACATAAGCCATATATGAGTGTTCACAGGGTTGCAATGTAAATAATAATCAAAACCTAACTTTCGAGCTGTGTTTGCAAGAGCTTCTCCCCCATGCTTCGGCTCTAACAATGCCAATATTGAAATTTTATTTTTCTTGGATTCCCTCTTAAGGAAATCCATCTTCTCTAAAGGGTTAAGCCCTCTTATGTTCCATATAATTATATTATTCATTAGAACTCGAATGTTTTAGAGCATCCATTGCAGGTGACCTGCTAAAAACATATGGAGTTATACCAAGAGATTCTAACCTGTCTTCTTGTTGGCTCAGCAGAACACATTGAATGCCTTCCCCTTTATTAATTTGCTTTCTTCTTCTTAGTAACTTAAATCAATTCTTCCTATTTGCTGGGGTAGTGGCCTCTTGTTCCCCATCGCTATACTCTATCTCTTGACTTTGGGCTAGAGTCTCCACTTGATTATTAGTTAGCATGTCTATCTCATCTGATTCACTATCATTTCCTTCACTTTCTGAAACATTGTTATTAGCTTCTATTTCCTTACACGTCATATCATTTGGCTCTGTTGAAGCATTTGAACACACAATTTCGCAAGAGCTCACTAAAACTTGTTTCTTCTATATTCTTGGATGATTTCTCAACAACTTGTTTTCTATTTTGGTTTTCCTTTTCCTCTTGTAGCACCCCAAACTTGTTATTTGTCTTGAAAGCAACGGATTTCTCTTGTTCTATTGTTTCCTGCCCCTCTTTCTCCTTAGAGTTTTTGCCACAAATAGGGTCCAAGCCCCCCTTCTTTCCCTGATTAATCTTCCAAGTCTTGTCTATGGGAGCTTGTTTTCCTACAATTTTGTGGACCATTGCAGAAGAAGTGGCATTTGTCACATTACCCTATTGAATGACTTGCATCTTTCAACATTGGTTTAGCTCATGGCCTTGGAGACGGCATTGGGAGCAATATCTTAGCTTGGTTTCATACTTGATCTGTTGCAAGAATGGCTTTCGAGAACCTGGTGTAACCCAAAAGTCTTCTGGCAAAGATTCCTCCAAGTTCATCTCAAGACAAACCCGCACATAGGCTAGATGTTTAAACTTCATAGTTCGCAAATCTGAGCATAAATATTTGCCCAACTGATTACATAACTTCTCTAATGCACCTGGATTGTGGAGGGGAGGAGGTAGGTCCGGCAATCTAATCCATAGTGCTGCTGTGGATGGGTCTCCAATACAATTATCATCCCAACGAAATAACAAATACCTTGTATTTTCAAAGATCCTGTGCTCACGAGACCATGCTTTAGCAAAATCTCCCTCGGATTGCAAGTGAATGCTAATCTGTCGTGCTGATTTTAGGCCAACTATGGCTGGCTTTTCAACCCCCCATGTTGTGTTTACATGTCGCTCAAAAACATCTACTGGGGGCCGCTTACCACTAAATTTTGCAATTAACGTTTGGCGGTGATAGGATGCTGCTGCCCCCATTCTTCATCTGAAAAAATCACATTTGTCTTCCCATTCAATGTTGATGGTTCATGTGCCACCATTTGAACCTTTGGGATGCTTGGAAGCTCGCCTACTGCAACATAAGGTCTCGTCTGACCTTGATCAACTGCAGAACGATAAGATTTGTGAAGGAGGGGGTCCCGATTACTACTTGCTGACATGAGTTTTTTGCTTTCTACTCCTTGAGGTGCGTGACCCCCTGCAGATTGCACAGAGAGTGTGTTTGTGGTCATTGGGACGGTGTAAGGTACCAATAGTTGTTGCCGTTTGGGTTTTTTTTTTTTTTGGATAAATGGGCGATTGGCTATGTGAAGTGGGTTGAAAGTGAAAGGGGTTATGCTGGCTATGTGGGTGATGCCGGCGTGTAGGTTTCCAGGTTGGGGTGAGAACGCAAGGGTTTGGGCAAAACTATCGGGGTCTTTTGTTTTTTTTTTTTGGATAGATGGGTTGCCGGCAGCGGTCTGGGCTGAGCAGCACTATTAAATGGGTTGGACGACCCCCCGCAGAGTGCAAGGGGTCGTGCCGGCTCCTATGGTGATGCCGGCGTTTGGGTTATTCGGTTTGGGGGGGAACGAAGGGGAGAGAATCTACTCCGATGGATCATCACTGACGGGAAATTAATTGCAGCGCTAACTTTCTTTCTACCTGCCCTTTTCGATTGGATAAATCTAAAAACAAAACAACCGTTAAAGCTGCTTTTCTCTCCCTGAGGGAAGGTCTGTGTGGCTCTGCTCCTTCGGTTAGTTTGCAGTTGTCCAAGTGGAGAACCCTAACGGTGCAAATTTTCCATGACATTATGCAAATCAGGGACAGGTGGGAGAAGGTTATATGCTGACTCTCTCTGTCTCTCTCTCTCTACATGTCTCGCACCTTTTTCCACAAGCAGCTTGAATTCCTTCTAGCCCTTGTTTGAGAGAGTAGCTGCCGTTAGTGAAGCTTCCCAACCCAGACAAACCTTCGTGCATGTCTCCGTCCCCCTTTACTGATAAGCTTTTTCAAACCTAGAAGTTGCGTGGAAGACCAAAGGAAAATATAGGCTAAAGCAGTTTCCTCTTATCTACCTTTAATTCATAGATTTGCTTCTTTAAATTCAGACTAACTGGAAGTACGTAGATCTAACGTGTCTCTAAGCCTTCGATCATAACTCTGAGTGCAGGCAACGTCGTTTTCTTCTTTAGCTGCTTTTAACTCCATTTTGGCATGTAAATAAGCAGTACAGGTATGGAGATACTTCAAAATGCACTTTTGTTTAAAGTTTGCTGGTCTTTGTCCACGGATTTAGATTTGTCGAGGATCTATGTACTGTCTTCCCATAGTTGATCGACTTGGTTTTTCCGTGCTTGGATGTAATCTATTCAATATAAATGCATACGTATATAACCTCACGCTCATCTTTTAGTCCCACTTCGAGCATACTTTTCGCCGTTACTTTATTTGGCAAACTATTCTGCAATGATAATGCAGTGACCACAAGTCACGATTGTTTTCCCATTATTTCTAATATTTTGATTGTTATTCTCAACTTTTAAAAAGCTTTATCCCTTTTATACTATGGATTGTTGAAGAAATAATAATATGTTGAAACGTCTGGGACTTTTGTTTTCTTTTGTCCTATGGCTCAGATTGCTGCCACTGTCCTGGCTCAAGTTCCATGCTTTGAATCTGTTGCTCAGATTGCAGCATGAGAATCTGTGACATCTATCCAGTGTTGTTTAAGGATTAAAAAACAAAAGAAACGTGGGAGAGAAACACTGTCCCACCCCCCTCCCTCTCTCAGCCACAAGTATTGCGACGACAACGGAGATACAGGCCTTCGTGTATGAAGGCGGCTCAGATGGATGCTATCATTAGATCATGCAAACTCCAGGTGATATCCATCCAGTGTTGCTTAAGGATAGAGAAAACAAGGGAAATGTCGCAGCCAAAAACTGTGCCACCCGACTCTGCAAGCCACAAGTCTTGTGACGACAGTGGAGACATTGGCCTTCGTGTGTAGAAGCGGCGCACATGGCTGCTACCATCACAGCTTGTAACATTTCTTGGTGCATGAAAACCGAAGTCAAGGCCTTCTAGCCCTCAGCCCTGGTTTATTTTGTTTTCTGCAACAAAGTTTCCCGGTTTCCTCGTTCTAGACCCACCCTTGTCCCTCTAAAATCCACTGTCGGCCGGACATGGTCTTGTTCCTTGTTTAGAACCCAATAAACTTTTTTATTTTTTATTTTTATAAATATGTGAGTTTATTAATTGAAGAATAAGAAAATAAAAAAGTTTAGGAGCATATTCTAACATTACAATTCATCTAAAAAAAATAAAATTTAAAATTCTCCAGCTATAACACAATAAAACATTCGCTTGAGAGAATTTAATGTTCTTAAGTAAAGATATACTTTTACGAACTACTTTCCTGATTCTAGCTAATAAAATTAATATATTAACAATCTTATTTTAAAAATATCTACGATTATGTTCAAATCATATATATCAATTTTTTTTTAAATTAGAAAAATAACGTTTTCAGACAGAATCATTCACACATCTTCTAGTCTTGCCTCCAATCAAGCATACTTCTTGCCCATCACTGTATTTGGAAAGCCTTATTCATTTCATATAATTGACTGTAGAAGAAATAATAATATGTTGAAACTCTTTAACCTTCCGTTTTCAAATCTTTGCAGGTGGAAAAATATTAATTGATGACGCCATTGCGGGAGGTAACTTTACATTTGTCCAAGTGCTTTGTAGTCCTTATGGATAACCCTAGCGGAGCAGAATTTCCACGACATTATGCAAATCGGTGACAGGTGGGAGAAGGTTATAGGCTGACTTTCTCTCTCTAAGCATACTTTCTAGCTCTTGGTTGAGAGAGTAGCTAACGTAAGTGAAGCTTTTCAACCCAGACAACCCGCTATGGATGTCTTCATCCGCCTTTTATGATAATCTTTGTCAAACCTAGAAGTTGCGAGGAAGAGCAAAGGAAAATATGTTGGGTTGGTCCAGCCTATATTCGGAGACTTATTATTGGGTCCAATTAGGGTTTAAAAAGAAAAATATAGGATTTTTTCTTAAGAGAAGAGGTGAGTGGCCGTCAAAAGAGAAGAGAGAGAGAGAAAAGAAAAGAGCAGAATTTCGCA
The DNA here is from genome assembly GCA_028551485.1 of Casuarina cunninghamiana. Taxonomy (NCBI): domain Eukaryota; kingdom Viridiplantae; phylum Streptophyta; class Magnoliopsida; order Fagales; family Casuarinaceae; genus Casuarina; species Casuarina cunninghamiana. The sequence goes on along the minus strand of CM052367.1, from coordinate 31,524,528 downwards.
GGAATTAGAGGCCCTGCACAGCAGTTGATCAAACGTCTGATCAAGGTCGATCCGTGGTCCGATTGAGCTGATTTTTTGTCAGCAGGTTCGGGATTGGGTGTTCTTCATTGTGAACGGTTGGATCGTCGTTTGGAGCTCTTGAAGTCAGAAGATTGTGGTTGAAAATTTGGGTGATATTTCTCCAACTTTTCTTGGTTAAGTTGTTGTTTACAACTTGTTTCTTCACTATTTATTGGTGATTCTATTATTGTTGAATCAGTGAATCTTAGTCCTGTTGCTATTGTTAAGGACTTGATTGGGTTGTAACCTAACGATTTATATAGTGGAGATTGGGGTGGACTCCGTGATCGGTCCCGTGGTTTTTTTATCCTTCACATTGGAGGAGTTTTTCCACGTAGAAATTCTTTTGTGTTGATTGTGATTTGCTTATTTGACTTGTGATTCGAATACATCGTTGGTGTTTTAGTATTTCCTCATAGGTTCAATCAAAGTGGGAAACTTTATACGTCGTTTTTCCCATCAAAATATCGGCTAAAGGCTCACATACCCTTCAAGTGGTTTCCTCTTACCTTCCTTCAATTCATAGATTTGCTCATTTAAAATCAGACTAACTGGAAGTGCATAGATCTCAGGTGTGTCTAAGACTTCGATCATAATTCTTACGTTCAGGCTGTGCGCACTTTCTTCTTTAGCTGCTTTTAACTCCATTTTTGCATATAAATAAGCAGTACAAGTACGAAGATACTCTGAAATGCACTTTTGATGTAAGTTTGCAGGTCTTTGTCCACGGATCTAGATTTGTAGGGGATCTAAGTACTGTCTTCCCGTACGTATATAAGATGATAATTCTGTGTACTCCAGGTTCTTCTGCAAGGTTTTCTAGTTGTTAACCTCGGATCCAACTCTACATGCAGCTTCTCCAGCCAAACGATATTCTAATGGACTCGTCATCGAGGTGCAGTTCAGCCTTTCATTTTACACTTTTCCCCTTTGTTTTTCTTTTTGTATGTTCTTCCTCCCGTTAATTACTCATATCATCATCTGCATATGTTTTATCTTGATGTTAATACAGTTCATTCATTTCTGATCGAGGGTTATTTGAGATAAGGAACTGATCTTTCCTTTTATGTCTTTTTTCCATGTTTTTGAACATCATCAAAAAACCCTAACGAACTCTTCATTAGGTGCACTTCGGCCTTGCGTCTAGCTTCCTTCCCATTTCTTTTTCTTTTATATGTTTTTGCTCCTATTAGTTACTAATATCACTATCTACACATGCTTGATTTTGATCTGAATACATCTATCTCTCTTTTGATCTAGAGTTATTTGAGATAAGAAGCAATACCTTGTTTCCTTTTACTATATTTTTTAACATCTTGAACCCTAATGGCCGAAGATGGAAAACATAAGGAACCCTAAATTTGTTGATCCTCTTCATGTCCTACTAGAGAGATCCAAGGAGCAGAAAGAGGAGAAAGAGAAGCTAATGCACAAAGCAATAGATTTGTCATACCAGTAGATGGGTATGAATGGAGGAAGTATGGCCAAAAGTTCATAAGAAATATAAGCAAAAACAGATTAGAAATGTTTTATATGGAAGATCATCTTATTTAAATATATGTTATATATAGAAGTGCTCATCTTAGATACATTTTAATGTATGTATTTAGAAGTTATTTCAAGTGCAAAAGAAGTGATTGCTTTGCACGGAAGAAAGTTGACTGGTCAACCTCAGAGCATGGATTTGTTCGAGTAAAGTATGAGGGGGTGCACAACCACACCTCACTGGCCATAGAATCGCAAAGCCCATCTTTACATGCCAATAAGTATGACTTATGGACACAAGTTTTTGGAGACCGATCAACTTCTTATGGTAATGAGCAAGTTTTTGAAGATCAATTAGCTTGTCATCATAATAATGACAAATGATATCCTTAATCTACTTATTATGTTTTCCAAGGGTTTTCCTCCCTTATGAGAAAGCAAGCTACTAAAGAAAAATGGAGGTATTTTCTTTTGTCCTAGTATTTTCTATTGGAAAATGATCCAAGTTTGTACTATGTTTAATATCCCCCAAGAAGGATTATACTCTTTCAACTTTTATTGTGTTTCAATCTTTAACATTATGAATCGTAAGAAGACTTTTGAGCTTTCCAAATCTATAATTGGTTTAAATGCCTAAGATGCAAATATTGCATTCATATCTAATCCCTTCTAGAGTGGCTTAGAGAATACATACTAATATGCCTAACTTTACTCTACTTTATCTCACACAAATCTAGATCAACTTTGTTGAATACTTGTAGGTTGAAACAAATTAGGAGATATTGTAGACAGATTCCTTTGGTGAAAGAGCCATTTCTCTTAGCTTTTCCCTTGCCATGTTTTGCCTTCAAAATAACAAGAAACTTTGTATACTAAATAGGTATGATAATGAAGGGGAAAGATATATGTTAAGCACAAGTAAAAAATACGTTCTATACAACCACACGTTGTATCTATGACAAAAACAAGCTACGTCAATTGTTTTATTTTCAATATGAGAGTAGTAGTAAAAATACTAAACTTATTTTTAGTAAGACAAAAGAGGTGCAAAAAATGAGTGTTGAACTTGAAATTTCATAGGCAAAGAAAACCTTAGACTACCACTAGTGAATTGACAAAAACCATAGACTTACATAGGTTTCTTCTTATAGTAAATGAAAAGCATTATGATTTTTACCTAAAATTGTTGGTTGGGCTAGCAATGAATCTTGTAACTCATCTGGAAGCAAAAGTGAGGCCATCTTTAAGTTGTTAATCTTAAACCTTGACCTTGAAGATGAAGCATTTGATAGATACTAAAGCTTGATTACTATAGTAAAGATGTCACTAAGGATTCAAAGTATTTTGCAATTGAGTGGTTCCAAATTGCTAAAAAAATTGACCTTTTTCTTAAAATCTGGCTGAAAAGGTTTAAATTTTCGCATATTAAAAATTCTCAATATAATTTCTCCGAGGGTTATGTACGTAAGCCTTGTGGACCGCAAAACGTTAACAAAGTGATACCCAGGCCCATGTAATTACTTGTGACGCAAGCAGCTCCAGTAATTATTTGGTCCCCATCATTCTCCGTTATTCACGAAGTCGACTATTTCCTTCACACGTGTGGCGGCTACTTGCACAAAACCTTCACGATCCTAAGGCTCGCTGTCGCCGTTTTAACCTGCCCTTCTGGTTGTTGTGGATCTTGATTTGTTGTTGAGGTACGAAGACGTTGCTTTACTACTATGGTTAACATGTTGGTTCAAAATGTCTTCCGTTTATTATTTGAGTGGTGAAAAGATACTCTATTTTGTTGGATTAAGAGCTTTTAGGGGAAAAGGGTTCGTTTCCAGGAGAATGTGAGCAACGGTTCAGTTTCTGGTGGCATTTGCTTCTGTATCCCGTGCTAAAATGCTATTGAATTTCCCGGGTTTATTGTATGGATTGATTGGTTTGCCTGTAGAGTCCCGCACTTCATCTTTTGAGATAATTGAACCTGATGCTATTATCCCTGCTATTTGGGTTCTTCAAATTCATTTTCTTAAGAAAGATTGATATTTTTCTGACATTTGTATGACTCTTCCAATCTTGAATTTAGCTAAATCGTGTATAGGAAATTTTGCTGCTGTTTGGAGTCCTGGAGTATATTTATAGCTCCAATAGCGAGTATTTAAGTTATTGCAATTAAAAAGTTCATAATTGGATCTTGGGTTGGGCTGATTGGTCTGCCCCTATTGTGCACTGTTCCGCTTGTTCCTTTTGCACGTGGTGTGCTTCTGGTCTTAACTAGCCGGGTCCTGCCTCCGGCACTATTACTTGAAGATATTAGAGTGCTCAAAGCAAGCCTTATGCTTTAATACATTAGCATCGGATAGCATCATACGATTTCAATCCTATTATGTTGGCCTTTGGGATCATAGTAATGGTTAGTAGGAACAGTTGGTGGTATTCATATTTTATAGCTAAAGGTGAAATTCTTGGATTTATGGTTAGCCTTTGGGATCATAGTAATGGTTAGTAGGAACAGTTGGTGGTATTCGTATTTTATAGCCAATCCTTCCAATCCAACTACAAGCTTTTTAACTGCAACAACTTAAATATATGCTATTGGAGCTGGAATTGCCGCAGCTGGATTTACTGAGCCCTGCTGCTATTTCCCAATTTTTCCCTATTGGAGCCATGGACTATATTTTTGTTCTGATGTGGAAATCTCGAATTTATATTTATGCTCGAGCCAGTGATGGCCAATTTTCTTTGCTGGTTTGGATAGAGAAAAATGAACTATGTTAAGTACAAGTTATTTTCCAAGTGACAAGTATGCTTCCTGTCCAAGTTGGCTCCTTGGCTTCTCCTAGCAGCCCTGTTATGGATAAGAAATTTGCTTCTTCCGACAAGTTGTCATCCTTTGCTTCCATTTCTTCAAGCTCATTTGCCAGGGGGTATTTGACGTCAAGAAGAAATCACTCTTCTATGATTTGTGCAATGGCAAAGGAATTGCACTTATACAACGATTCCTCTGTTTATAAGAAACTGCAATTGAGTCTTTAGAGGAGACACGTTTCTTTGATTTTTTTCTTGTTTTCCCTTTTTTCTTTCTCTTTCTAGTCTCCGTAATGTTGGTTTTGCTATTTTCTGCTACTTTCTTTTTTCTTGATTGTTTGTACACCTAACAGCAGCCAATAGTTTTGGTCTGTTGCTTCAAAGGTCGAATTGGAGGATCCAGTTCAGAATTCGGTGCTAAGTTAGTAACACAAGCAGTTGTCGAGATCAATGATTTGGCTGGTGATGGAACTACAACATCTGTTGTTCTTGCACAAGGTCTTATTGCCAGGAGTGTCAAGGTTTGTGTTTTCATTCATGCTACTATATTTGTTTGGGAACCTGTAAACCTATTTAGTTCAATTCCTAAATGGGTAACATTGACAGAAATTCATTCGATAGTTTCCTTTTTCTCTTTTTATGTTACTCACCTCTTGAATGATTTAATTTCAGGTAGTGGCAGCTGATGCAAACCCAGTTTTAATTACTTCAGCATTGAGAAGACCACAAAAATGCTTGAATCCGAGCTTAAATTGATTTTGAAGGAGGTAATCTTTACTCGCCAACTACCAATCTCGTACTACCCTCCATAAACTGGAAATCTAGAATCCCAAATCTCTTCTCTGGTTTTTAAGTGTTTGTATTGCTATTTTCTGTCATAAGTTATTCTTCTTTCTTGGTCGAATGAGTTCTTACTAACTAATAATGATTGCATTGATTGCAGGTCAAAGGCAGTCAACTGGTTGATCCGGTAGCAGTTAGTGAGGGGAACAGCTAAGAAGATGGAAATATGATAGCAGAAGCCTTGACCAAAGTGGAGTTTAAGGTGTAGTGACACTAGAAAAAGGGAAAAGTGCTGAGAATAGTCTGTGTAGTGGAAGGAATGCAATTTGACCGTGGCTACATCTCACCTTACTTTATCCCACATAGTGAGAAAATGGCTGTTGAATGTGAAAATTGCAAAAGGACATTGGCAGTAAGTTACCATCGAAACCTAAAAAAGTAGAATACCTACGTCATGATTTGGCTGCAAGTCCATTGATTGCATTCAACTAAAACGAACTAAAGGCAATTACTGGGAATTTTAGGCCAGACCAAGTGTTGGGTGGAGGAGTTGGAAGTGTTTATATAGGGTTTGTTTATGAGAATCTAAGAGAAGGGATTCCTTCCCTGTCTGTAGCTGTTATGGTTCATGATGGGTATAACAGTTACCAAGGCCACAGAGAATGGCTGGTTATCTTTACGTTCTTTAATTGTTCTCCTCTTTCAAACTTCTGGTGCTATATGATCTCTACTCTTCTTTTCGAACTTCTATCAGATTGATAAATTCTATGTGGGTTTCTAGGCAAAGTAACATTTTCAGGGCAGCTTTCTCATTTAAATTTGGTAAAACTGATTGGATTTTGCTCTGAAGATGAACATTGGGTAGTAATATGTAAGCATATGGCTCAAGGTAGTGTGGTGGACAACCCCTTTTCAAGTAACCATTTGCTGTTTTTCGCACCTGTCATTTCATTTACTTTCCTTTTCTAGTTGTTTTCTGAAACCTGAAGATTTAAGATCATAGTTTCGGGCCAATGACATTGTACAACTTGATAACAATGTTAAGATGTTGGTTTAACATGTGTTAGGGATGCATCCTTTACATAAATAAAAAAGAAGAGAGAGTGACTTAGTAAAGATGCTGTAATGATGTCTAGCAGCCTTATACCAGATTTTTTCTGTTTTTTGGTAGGAAGTGCTGAATTTAAGATTCTTAGACTTTTATATTTTTCAGTGAAAGCTTGTATGTAGATGGTAATGCTGGAAATCTAATGTTTCTTTGAGAATTGCTTTGAGATTGAAATCATATCAGAAATATTGTATTCAGGAAATGGATTATAATAGGAAAAAGGTGGAATTTGAAAAGAAATGTTTGTTTTACATGCTGTTTATATCATAGTGAAACAAAACGTGCTGTTTGGTCATGCTTAAGTGGAATCTGCAGGTTTAACTTAAAAACTGTGGACTTTGTATCCTTGCTTCACAAACAAGACTGTATTGCAAAGCTCTGACTTTGGCCTTGCAAAGGATGGACCCGTGCGAGACAATTCTCATGTTTCTACTCGCACAAGGGGGACATATGTGTATGCTGCGCCCGTGTATATTATGACAGGTAAAGTAATTTTCTGATCAGATTTCATTAACAGTATTAGGCCTCCTCCTGCATTGACAAACCAGCATTTAGATGTACGAAGATCTGTTTTGGGAAGTAAGAAACCCCGGAATCCTATCATCGACATGTTGTTATAGTTAGCCCTTCACAAACCTTATATAAGGATTGCTTTATACATGTTAGAAATGCACTTCAAATGCAACCAACATATTCATTTTCTCTCTCTCTCTCTCTCTTCTTCCGTTTTCAAGAACTACTTTTTCTTCTGTGATGGACATCTAAGTCCCCAGTTATATTTTCAGGTTTGGTGTTGTTCTCCTTGAACTTCTCCGAAAGAAAAGTCCTTAGACAACTCGCGGCCAGCTCGAGAGCAGAACCTGGCAGACTGGCTTCTCCCGTTGCTGAAAGAGAAACTGTTAAACGGGGTTCACAAGGCTGCCATGCTAGCTTACCATTGCTTAAACCGAAATCTAAAGGCAAGGCCTATAACGTGAGATATAGTGGACTCCTTGGAGCCTTTGCAGTTATCTACAGAGGCTTAAATGGAAAAGATCACAGTAACGGTAATTATTGACCTTTGGAATGCGAAGCTCAAGGAAAAAAAAGATGCAAAGAGTAACTGACATGATTATGAGTTTTCCTTATCAAGCTTTTTCCCCAGTTTAAAGGGAGAGCTTTTGCATTAGGTAGTGCTTTTTCATTGCTCCTGTAATTGGATCATTTCAGCACTTAAGTAAATATCAATTTGAAGAGGTTGTGGTTCTATTTAACGTGTTCCTAAAAAATAGTAATGAATGTTACAATCGACATTATCTAAATTTCTTTAAAGTATTTAGCGTTATCTCTTAAGATTCCTACTTAAGACTCTCTTTTCAATTTTATTTTAAGAAAAGGTAACTCTTGGTGGTTAAATTTGTGTATGTCAAACTATCATTGTATCACCAATTTAGGATTTCATATATAGTTTCACTTTCACTCTTTCTTTCCCCTAAGAGGGCTCCATAAACAAAATAAATATAAGAACTTTGGGGTTTTAACTAACAAAAATTGGAGGATCTTTTTCTCAAAATGGACTTGTAAGGAAAAGAATTAAAACCTTGCTAGCTTACCACAATTATAAAAGTAGCACGTGAGAAGATATTTTTATTTACAAATATTAAACTCTTTAAGATAAATGTTTTATTGTATCATAATTTGAAAATTTCAAACTTAATTATTTCTTAGATAAGCTTGTTGATTGATACACTCACATATTCATTAACAAATATTTAAATAACATAGCTATGTATCATTTTCCCCACATCATCCTTTAGTTTTAAATCTTTGAACATCACTATCATGAGCCTTTGTGATAGAGCATGTAATTGGTCCCATCACCGGAAAGTCGTTCCTCGCCTAATGATCTCGCTTCTCCTTTACATGACCAATTTTGTCAGAACATTGTTAGGAGATACAGATCACAAAGCAGAGGTTGGATAAACGAGATTTCACTGATAAGGAAAACTAAAAAGTTACATTAAACTTTTTCCACTTCAGAAAATATCTAAGCCTCTTTCTTTCTTATTTATCTAATCCCTCAAGGTCCTACAATGTCTTATGTTCTCTTAGCTAACAAAGTACCTTCCAGTTACGCATTAGACCATCAATGCACCACTTCACGCCTATTGCTAGTTCGGTTGTCGCGTAGACTGGCATGCCTCTAGCTCACCCTTCTTCATTGCTCCCTAAGAACTGCAACATCCACCCCTAAGAAACTTTTATGCTTGTCTTCTTTTGTTTGTTTCTTGGTTAAAACATGTTTTCCATAGAAATTGCAATTGAACAATTTCAACAATTAGGTAATTAATTGTGATAGGTTCTAAAAAGGAAAAGGACAAAACTTCAAAAGAAATGTTTATTCTACATATTATCCTATCATAGTTAGATGAAAAGTCTTGTTCTTCATGCTTGAGTCTAAATCATTAGGTTTAACTTAAAAACTGGATTTTGCACGCATGCTTCACAAACAGGAGTACAGTGCAAAGCTCTTTGACCTAGCCTTGCAAGAGATGGACTCGTGGGAGACAATTTCTATGTTGCTGCTCATATAATGGGAACATACGGGTATGCTGCACCCGATTTTCTTTACTATATTAAGCATCCTTATGCATTGGGGATTTTTAGAAAGACAAAATGAAAGTTTATTTGGTTTCAAAATGGCATGCTAAAAGGATTAGGCTATTAGAAACTCTTGTTTTATCTAACAAGTTAATTCTGCACGGTAATCAAAACTGTTAAGGAAATTTATTCTATTCAAATCTAGGAATCTCATATCTCTATACATTAGGCATTCTCCTTATTTCAACCAACCTTTTGAATCCCTCATCAACATGTTATTGTAGTAAGCCTTTCACAAACCTTACTTTAGGATTTCTAAGAAAAGAAAACACTTATGAGGGGACGTAATAGAGGCATAATCTGGGAGAAAGGCTCCTTCATGATTTCTTGATTAAGGAACACAAAAACAGGATACAAGCAAAATATACAAAGGGTGAATTACCCTAATATGGGTTCGGGTTGACTAGACCCAAACCCAATAATAAATGGATTGACTAGGGGCCCAATTATATACATGGCTTAATAATAATAAAATAAATACAAAATACATTATATGTTAACAACTCCCAACAAGCTGTTGATTTGTATAAATCAAATATACCAAGCTTGCGAAGAAGATAATTGTGCTGACGACTATATAAGGCTTTAGTTAACAGATCAACAGGTTGCTTATGTGTACGAATGCTACGGGTTTAAGTCAAGCCCCATTGTTGTTTCTCACAAATAAAGTGGTAGTCAATCTTGATGTGCTTGGTACGTTCATGAAAGGTGGGATTATTTGCAATGTGAATGGTAGCTTCATTATCATAGTATAATTAAATAGGTGGAACAATCACCCATAAGTCATCAAGAAGACCATGTAACCAAACAATTTCACAGACAACCGTGACCATGGCTCTATACTCAACCTCAGAAGACGAAGCGGGTAACAGTAGCTTGTTTCTTAGTCTTCTAAGAAATCAAGGAACCTCCCAACTTAATATAGAAACCGATAAGAGAACATTGATACATAAGGCAAACTGCCCAATTAAAATCACAAAAACCACGCAATTGAAAATCTTTTTAAAAGGCATAAAGATTCCTAAGCCTGGAGTGCCCTTCAAGTATTTAACAAACTTCATAGCCATGTCCATATGTGAATTTTTCAAAGAATGCATGAACTGACTAAGTACTTGAACAGGATATTTGATGTTTGGACAAGCTTGGGTAAGGTAAATGAGGTGTTCAAGAAAGTGCTAATAAGGAGTCAGGTTAACCAAGGGAGGATCATCTATAGTGATTGGCATGTTGGCATCATACTCCAAAGAAGTGATTTTCATATTCTGATCCATAGGAATCTTACATGGATAAGCCCTAGATAAACCAGCTTTAAAGATCAACTCCAAGGTATATTTACATTGACTGAGGCAAATGCCATTTTCAAACTAAGCAATCTCCATGCCAAGAAAGAATTTAGCTTGTCCTAAATCTTTCATGTAGAACCAAGAGTAAAGATGAGACTTAACTTGAGCCATGACATCATCATTATTGTTGGTGATGAGCATATCATCAACATTGATCAGAATGGCCACAACTATAGACCCATGGCGAAGTGTAAACAAAGCATAGTCATGCCAAGACTGCTTACAACTAGCTTCAAGGAGAGTAGTAGTAAATTTAGCATACTATTGTTGTGAAGCTTGCTTAAGTCCATAGATAGACTTAAATAGAAGACAAATTTTTGGAAATCTTGTGGAAAAAGTTTGAAGTTTAGGAGGCAAGGACATGTATACCTCATTATGTAGATCTCCATGGAGAAACGCATTCATTCATTTGATGAAGAGGCTAAAGAAACACGGAGGCCAAGGCCATAATACACTGGACAATCACTATCTTAGCCACTAATGAAAAAGTCTCCTAATAATCAATCCTATAGCACTGAGAGTAACCCTTGGCCATAAGGCAAGCTTTATATCTCTCAGTGGATCTATCAGCACGGTACTTAACTTTGTAAACCTAACAACAACCAAATGGCTTACAACTTAGGGGTAAATCAACCAACTTCCAAGTTTGATTAGCCTTTAATGCATGAAGTTCACTGGTCATAGCATCCACCTAATAGGGATCACAAATTGCCTAATGATAGTAGGATGGCTCATGAATGGAAGAAATAGGGGCAATAAAGGCTCAATGTAGGGGAGATAAGTTGTCAAGAGTCACAAACTGTGAGATAGAGTATGGTATGGCTCCTGGACCCATGAATCAGTGTCCGTCAAATGCAAAAGTGATATGGTGACAATGATAATCTTAAGTCCATATAAGAGGTTTAGACTCACGTTGTGAACGTTTGATAGCAGAAGTAGTGACAGTGAGAATTGACTTAGAGGATGGATCCATAGTGGGTGAATTCATAGTGATATAAGTGAAGAAGATGAATTCTCAAATAAGGATGGAGATGGTGATGCAACGGTGACATCCGGTGAAGGAGATGCATCAGAAGCAGCAAACTCTGATGCTGATGATGGAAAGTATGGTTAATTGGATTAAGGAATGAATGTGGATTGAGATCTAAAGGGGCAAAGGACTAATCCTCACTGAGGTGGGAGACAAGAAGAGAGGACTAGGATTGAGCAAAAGGAAAGAATGACTCATGGAACATAATGTTGCGAACAATGGAAAAAGTGAGTGTGGTGAGGTTAAGGACATGATAGCTCCTTTGGGAGGAAGAGTATCCCATAAAAACACATGGTCTGGCACATAAGGCAAACTTCTCCCCACGTGGAATGATTGTAACATAGCACAAACACCCAAAGTCTCGAAGATATGAAACACACAAGGGTTTACCAAAAAGGATGTCAAGGGAGTTTTGCCATCTAAAACTAGGGTAGGAAGACAATTAATAATGTGAATGGTTGTTAAAATACATTCGCCCTAATAATGATTGGGAACAATAGCTTGGAATTGTAAAACATGGGCCACATCGAGGATATGGCGATGTTTGTGCTTTACAACGTCATTTTGCAGTGGAGTGTGAACACACGAGCTCTCATGATGAACCCTTTGGAGTTGAAAGAAAGAAATACACTCATGACTAAAAATCTCAGATCCATTATCTGAACGTAGTCTACGAATATGAGTCTAGAATTGGATTTCTATCATGGTAAAGAATGAATGTAAGAAATGAAGGGTTTGACTTTTGTTTTTCATGAGATACACCCCAAGTTTCATGTAAAAAATCATCAACAATAGTCATAAAGTAACGTGAACCATCATGATGTGGTGTTCGATGAGGACCCCACATGTCAATGTGGACTAACTTAAAAATGGAGTTCGTACTAAAGGTATGAGAGGGAAAAGGAAGGCGAGTTTGCTTCACCAAAGGATAGATTGGACAAAATATGTTAGGAATTGCATAACAAGAAGAGTGACCAAAACAACAATGTCATAGTGTCTGTTTATTACTCAAAACATTAGTCTTGAATATAATGTTACCACACACATTAGCCCATTTAAGAAAATTACATTCAAAAGTTTTAATAATTGTAGAAAAAGCTTCTATTTGGCATCTTTTGGAGACACTAGATGATATAAACAACATTTAGACAAAAATGTGGGTAAAAGGTAACATGATAGGAACTATCAAAGGTAAATTTGGCAACGAACAAAAGCTTACATTTAAAAAAAGACACATATAAGACATCATAGAGTATGACAAAGGGGGAAAGACGAATGGTTCCTAATGTGGGTGACAACCACACTACTATTATCAAGCAATTTTACCCAAATAGGGTTGGATGTGTAAGATCTAATATTCTCGATGCATGTGAGATTGCATGTGATATGGTCACTCGCCCCTAAATTAATAAGCCAATCAAATAGAGGTGAATTTTGCAAGGAAAAGATCATACTTACAAAGTTTTTCATGGGCTTAGTAGGCCCAAAGTGATTGAGAAGATAAACCACTTGCTGATACTACTCAAGTGTGAGAGTTTGGCAAGTAAGAGCTACTAGTTGCACTAGTCACAAAAGGTGTGGGTGGATCACCAAATTTAACACTAATTGCATGTGCTAAACTAAAGGGTGTTGTCTTTCTTCTTCTATTTTTTGGGTCTATTGGGGAATCCATGTAGATGAAAGCATTTGTCTTTGGTATGGCTTGGCCTATGACAATGCTCACAAAAAGGTCTTGACCCTCTATGTCTAAATCCAACACCAGAAAAGGGTTGTGAGTTACCAATAGCAAAAAAATGATTGTCTTGTCAACTAGTCCCAAACCCTCCTCCAAAGGACATGGGGGATTGCACAGTAAAGGTAGATAAATCGATCATTCCATTATCAACTTGCAAACTGCACTGATGCTCCTCATTAATAACCAATAAGAAGACCTCATCCAAAGACGAAATAGGGCTACGGGAAGTGATATTGCTTCTCACTATAGAATACACCAATTGAAGTCCAAGAAGAAAATGAATGACTTGTCTAGATTCTTTCTTAATTGCCAATAAAGTTGGAAAATCACAAGTGCAATTGTTGCACTTACACTTGACTTTTGGCAAACACTTATCCAATTCTGCCCAAAAATCAGAAAGCCGAGAAAAATACTTGGTGATAGATTCATCTAGCTATTGTTTATCTATTTACAACCTTAGAAAGGTCAGATTGTACACTCATCATGGCAGAAATGGCTGGTGAAGTGAATATCAGTGGCGGCGTCATAAATTAGGTCTTTGCCAAAGTAAAAGACTTGGGTCATCTAATTGGGTAGGGATCCGATTAAAAGACCTAAACCCAAAACTGCTTAAGAACCCGAACCTGTGGAACCAAATACATGTTCCACACCCGAGTTAAAACGTGCATTTAGCTTGTTTAATGAAATAGTGCGCGTTAGACAAATAAGTGAAACACACATTTCAACTATTTAATGAAATGGTGCACATCGAGGATAAGCAAAAATGATGTGGATTGATTAAGAAGAAAAATGTGCATTTAGCCTATTTAATGAAATGGTGCACGTCGAGAGGAAGGAAATCAAAATGCACAGTTAGGCCATTTATTGGAACAATGTGCATTTATGGTTAAGTGAAATGGTGTGTTTAAAGTTTATGAGAAAACAGGTCATGAACTTGGTGACACACATGGATAGAGACCTGAACAGATGACTTGAAATATAAGTGAAATGGGGTGTTTAGACAAGAGATGACAAAAGGCAAAAAAGTAATTTGACCTGAAGGAGCTCTTAACCTTAGGACAAAATGCACAGTTTTGAATGATAGTCGTGCTCCTAAATGAAATTGAAATAGAAGACGGTGAACAACAACGGTGACCAACAATCGAACAAGAAAATTGGTCGAAAAAGAGGGAGGAAGACACCAAAAGAACCATATTGGGACATAGATCCAGTCTATCAATAAGGAATCAAGAAACAAGGTATGACCTAGGCTTTAACAAGTAGAGGATGAATGGAGATACGAGAAGGGGAAAAAACATACCATATTAGCACAAAATCCTCAGGCAAGCTCCGATACCATATAAGAAGTAGGCCTATCTTCCCAAAAGGCCTTGTAAGGAGTAGGGAGACTATTATTAATAAAGCCAAGAAACTTGGCATCCAAGACCTGTGTGGGATTGTCTCCAACACCACCTTGCACGTGCAGCTCGCCAAGGACAAATGTGGAGATACGCCTAAACTTGGATGGTAATTACGACAAGGACAAAGTGGGCAAGGAAAGGCCACCACTGGGACCAAACTTGCTCTAATACCATCTAAGAAAAGAAAACACTTCTGAGGGGATGAAATAGAGGCATAATATAGGATAATGGCTCCTTTATGATTTCTTGATTAAGGAACACAAAAACAAGATACAAATAAAATATATAAAGGGTGAATTACCCTAATATGGGTTTGGGTTGACTAAACCTAAACTCAATAATAAACGGATTGACCAAGGGCCCAATTATGTACATAGCCCAATAAGAATAAAATAAATACAAAATATATTACACATTAACTAGATTGCTCTACATATGTTGCAGACAGACTTGAAATACAACCAAAATATTCATTTACTTTCTTTCCTTTTCTCTTCTTATTTCATTTTCAAATAACCATCCTTTCTTTTGTACTAGGCATCTAGGTGATTTTTACAACTTTTTTATTATTCTTCTTGAACTTCTCACGGGAACAAAATCCTTAAACAATTCACGGTTAGCTCGAGAGGGAAACCTAATAGATTAACTTCACCCATTGCTAAAAGAAAAGAAAAAAAAAATTGCTGAACATCATTAATCCTAGACTAGAAGGAGATTGTCCTCTTAACAGGGTTCACAAGGTTGCCATGCTAGCTTACCATGTATTAAAATGATAGCCAAAGACTTGGCCTCTAATGTAGGATATAATGGATTACTCGAAGCCTCTACAGGTTTACATAGCGGTTTAAATGGAAAAGATTGCTAATTGTAACTAACGACCTACCAAATGCAAAGCTAAAGAAAAAAGAAGTGCATAAATAGCATAATGATTAATGTAATAATTAGCCTAATGATTATTATTTCATGGAATACTAGAGGGTTAAATGACTGTGCTAAGTATAAGGAAGTTAGGCTACATAATAGAGAGTATAAGTTGTCTATTGTTGCCTTATTAGATAATAAAATCAAGTCAATGAATACAATAAGGATTCATGATGTTGTTCATAGGGATTAAACCTACTAGGAGGATTCAGGATGACAATTATGAAAGAATAATAATAGGGTGGAATCTGAGATAGGTTTTTCTCAACTTGCTTCAATAGTTAAACCCTTTAAAGTATAATCTATCATGGATGGAATAAGTTTTTTTTTTTTTTTCCCTTTTCTTTGCTTATGGTTTAAATAACAAGCAAGTAATTATGGAAGCCAACCATGGATAATTAATGGAGATTGCAATGCCATAATGTGCCCTTAGGAAAGAAAAAGAGGAATAAAAGGATGGAATTAAGGGTTTGAGGATATGACACAAGCTTTGCAAGAAGCCAAGCTTGAAGATTTGACATATTCTAGACCATTATTTACATGGACAAATAGGAGAATTGAAAGTAAGATAGATAGGTGAAATTAAAGTTTTCCATAAGCTTAAGTGCAAATCCTATCCTGTAGAACTTCAAACCATGCACTAGCCATAATCAAGATTAACTCAAGAGCTTGTAGAACAAAAAGACCTTTCAAGTTCTTTGACATGTGGATTAGTCATCAAAAGGTGGCATGTAATAGAAGTAGTGAGATTTTCTTTATACCAATTGGCTTGCAAGCTAAAGGCATTAATAACCATGCTTTGCAAGTTTGATAGACAATACTTCAATAATGTGAGCATGGAAATTTAAGAAACTAGGGATGCCTTAAGTGAATTACAAAATAATATTATGAAAAGAGCATCAAGGGAAACTATTATTTCAGAAGAGGCTAGAATGGCAAAGAGACTTGCTAACCTTTTAAGATAAAAGAGAATTTACTGAGATAAAAATTTATAGTTCATTGTTTATAACTAGTTGATCAACATTCCAATTATTATTTGAAAACCATTCAATCAAGAAGAAATGGGTCCAAAATATGCTTTATTGCTCTACAAAATAGTTCTATATCATATGATCATGATATTATCAAGGATTCATTGTTTAGATGCTATAAGAACCATTTTAGTTACTTGCTACCCTATCAATAAGACATTTCTTGAGAAAAATCATAAACAAGAGTACCATCCCACTTCATTGAATTCATCATATATGTTCCTACCATATTAGAAATCAAGAATGCCATATTCATGATGAAGAGTAATAAAACATATGGTCCAAATGGTTAGAACGCTAGCTTCCTTAAAACTTCATAGAACATAGTAGGATAAAACATCCTAAAGGCCATCCAATCTTTCTTCACATTAAGAATTATACTTAGAGAAACTAATATTGTGTATCTTTCTTTAATGCCAAGCGTAAAATCCCACATATGCCTCATTATAAGTTGATTCCATGGTGCAATATTGTATAAAGTGTGCGGCAAAACTCCTATGCAACAAGTTAACACCCATTCTCCCAAGCATCATTTCCAAGAGTTAGTCCACATATGTGAAAGAGAGAAAGATAACATACAATATCCTTTTAGCTTAGGAGCTCTTACATAGATACCATAAGGAGAAAGATACTTCCAAACTTGCGTAAAAGTTAATATTATAAAGGCATATGACTAATTGAATTGAGAATTTTTACAAAAGATGGAAGAAATGGGCTTTCCAATAGGTTTTATTAAGTGACTAATGACTTATGCAAGGATAGCTTTTTTTTTTCTTTTTAAAATATATATCTAATTTTGACATAAGTTTTCCAAGAAATGCTCTTCTTGGTCTATTGTAATATATGTATTTACAAATTCAAGTGTCAAAAGAGTGACTACTCTACTCAAAAGAAAGCTAAGTGATTGTCCTTAAAATTAGGATCTATTTGGGTAGTGTATGATAAGGTGTACGATTGCTAAAATATGGATAATAAGTTTTTCATTATTAAAGAATATATTAAATTTTTTTACATATATGATATTGAATTTTATTAACTCTTAAGTCAACTTTTAACTTAGATAATCAACTTCTTAACATGGTATTAGAGTATAAACTTCTCTTTTAACATTCTTATAGACTCCTATTAATTTGAGTTCTCCATGAATACAATATGATAATATCCTATAGTTTGATAATCATGATAAAGAATTGTGCTAAAATGTGGGTGGTAAGTCCCACATTATTAAATAATATATCAAGATTTACAATTATATAATAATAAATTTCACAAACTCTTGAATGGACTTTTAGATTAAATAATTGATCTTTTAACAACAACCATACCTTACCAATTGCAAAATCTGGCTCATCCTATGTATGGACTCCATCTTCAAGCACCAACTAGTATGATTTGTTTACACAAGTTATCGGAAATCAATTAGCTTTTCACTATGACAGTAACAACTGGAATCCTAATTCTACTTGCTATGCTTTTCAATACTTTTTACCCCGCTTAAAGAAAGCTAGCCTTACAAAGAGCCTTCTACTTAAGAAAAATGGGGATATTTTCCTTTGTCCAAACATTTCCCACTAGAAAATGATCTGAATTCATATATTTATTCATATATTTACTTCGGCGCCCAAAAAGAAGACAAGTTCTCTTTTTTGTAATATTTATTAACCTACAAATAATAATTATAATCAAAGAGATCTCATACGCTAAATTCAATTTTAATCTTTGTTAAATGTAGTTGTTTTCTTAAAATAATAAATAAATAATAAAAATACGATATTATTAATCCAAAATATCCAGCATTCCTTTATACCAAACATGAAAATCAAAAACTTTAATCGCGAGAATGATGACCAGAAACAAAGATTGGTTCAACATCAACGATTCATTTCCTTTGATCTTTTTGTAAAATTAAGTACTATATTGAAACTTGCGAAACTGTTGTTTCTTCTAAATCTTTTAAATCAATATTGATTAGTATCATTGGTATCTGTTATTAGGATCACTTTTAGGGCTCATGAAAGCGGCTCCGACACAGACATTATATGATTTTTCCATCATTCATTTGCTTTTCGCAACAAATACCCAAGGAAAAAAAAAATTAGTGTAAGAAAGAACAGTATTTTCATTTAGATTCAGATTAACTCGAAGAACGTAGATGTAACGCGTTTCTTTGCATTTAATGACAGTATATGATTGCAAGCTATGCGCGTTTTCTTCTTTAGTTGCCTTTGAGTCCATTTTTGCCATGTGTGAAACACGAGGTCGAGGGCTTTGTCTTTGCTTTGGCACACAAACAGCAGATATGCTTTCCGTGACGTTCAATAACACGGCCTCTTTTTCTTTCTCTTTTTTCTTTTTGGAAAAAGAAAGGGAGATTGCTTTCAGACTGAACCTTACCTTCATCTTCTAGTCCTAGTTCGAGTCAAGCATGCTCCTATGGCCGTCCCTTTATTAGACAAAATCCTCTGCAATGATACTGCAGTGAACACAATTAACAACTTATTTCTCTTCATATATCAGATTTATCTAATATCTATACTTTCTCAGCTATTAGAAACCCTTAACCATTTTATATAATCGAATATTAAGAAAATAAGATATTTAAACATATAAGGAGAAAATAAAATTAAGGCATTTATAATATGAGATAAGAATAATGGATGCTTAATTTGTAAATGATAATTATACACAATGGTGTTTTAATATATTATCTCACACATTAACTTCAATTTAATATTATATTAAAAGTTTTTTATTTATTTATAATAAATCATTATAAAAATAGAAACATAAGTATAAAATGAAAATATGATGTTAATGATCCCAAATATCCACCACTCCTTTGTATAGAACATAGAAAATTATAAGAGTTAGTTACATGGAACAATGACCCAAAATAATGACTAATTTAATTCAAATAAATTCAAAATCTAATCCAAAATTTAACTAAAGGTTTAAGAGGATTTTTTTATATATATATTTAAAATTAATCAATAATTATATATTTTTAATGTGAAACTTTTATCTTCAATATTCTTTAACATACATAATATACTTTGGATTCAAGATTAAACAAAATGGAATGAATACTCTCCTACACCTTAACTATCCTTAAATGGCTTAAGATTGAATGAAGATTGGAATAAATCAACTCTACCATGTATGTTTAGATGTCACTTTAACTTTATTTTCTTATTAAGTTTATATATAAAGACATATATATGTACATACCTAATCCCAACCGAGGATACATGAAGGTGTTTTTCACTTTACCTAATAATCATAAGAAGTGACGTTGCCAAATTTCCACATCGATGCAAATCAGAGACACCTGTAATTAGGGAACTCGACCACTTGAATCTCTTCGGGGGTCCATTCCAAATGAGTCGATGAAAGCGGCTCCCGACGCAAATAAAAAATTATTTTTCCGTCACGCGTTGGTTTTCATGAAAGAATGTTATTGTAGAAAAAGAACAGTATTTTCCTCCCCAAGCCCCACCCCCCACAAAAAAAAAAAAAAAAAAAAAACCTCCCCTCTCTCGGTCTCTTTATGTATCTCGTACCATTTTTCCACAAGAGACTTGAATACTTTCTACCTCCTTCTGGTTGAGAGAGCAGCTGCCATGAGTGAAGCTTCCCAACCCAGACAAACCCCCATGTATGTCTCCTTCCTCCTTTTCTCTTTAGCTTTGTCAAACCTAGTGTTCGAGGAAGACGAAAGGAACGTCGACTAAACACTTTTTCAAGCGGTTTCCTCTTGTTTTCGTTATGTTTATCGGATATTTCCTTCAGTGCACAGATTCACTTCTTTAAATTCAGACTAACTTCCAAGTGCCTAGATCTAACGTGTTTCTTTGCCTTCAAGCATAATATCTGATTGCAGGCCGTGTGCGTTTTCTTCTTTAGTTCCATTTAACTCCATTTTTGCATGTAAATAAGCAGTTACAAGTAAGGAGATACTCTGAAAGGCACTTTTGATGTAAGTTTGCTGGTCTTTGTCCACCGATCTAGATTTGTAGGGGATCTAAGTACTGTGTTTTCCTGTAATTGATCGACTTGGCTTTTCAGTGCTAGGATCTAACTTGTTCTGTATAAATTCATACCCATATAAGGTGATATATTTGTGCATACAAGGTTCTTCTGCAAGGATTTCTAGTTTTAACCTCAGATCCACCACCACGTGCAACTTCCCCACCCACATACGGTAGTTTTGTTTAAGCGATCTTTCCTTCTACTTGTTTTACCATGTTTTTGAACCTCATAAACAAACCCTAATGAACTCATCATCTGGCTGCAATTTGGCCTTGTATTTGGCTTCCTTTCCTTGTTCTTTTTGCATGCTTTTTCCTTCTGTTAATTACTGATTTCATAACCTGCGTATGCTTTATCTTGATGAGAATACATTCCACTCCCTTCCGATCAAGAGTTCTTTGAAGTACGGAGGCGATCTTTCCATCTATTTCTTTTACCCATGTTTTTGAACATCATAAAAACCTAATGGCTGAAAATAGAGAATATGAGGAACTCGATACCGCCCTTCCTCATCTTTTCTGCCACCTTCAAACATGCATAAATATCCGAAAAAACATAGGTTGAGCACAGAGTTTGACATAACCCATCCTCCTTTGGGTTAAAGGAGGATAAGTTTGTTTGATCCTCTTCATGTCCTACCAGGGAGGTAGAGTGAGGAGATAAAGGAGACAAAGAAGTTGATACACGAGGCAACCGATTTGTCTTACCAGCAGATGGGTACGAATGGAAGAAATATGGCCAAAAGTTTATAAAAAATATAGGCAAAAACAGGTAAAGAATGTTTTATATGCAAGTTCATCTTTTTTTGATATATGTTATATAACGAACTCATCTTGGATCCATTTTTATGCATGCCTTATAAGTTATTTCAAGTGCAAAAATAGTGATTGCTTTGCACGAAAGAAAGCTGATTGGTTGACCTCAAAGCCCGAATATGTTCAATTAGTGTATGAAGGGGTGCACAACCATGCCTTACCAACTGTGGGATCTAGCTCCTCCCAATCACAAACGCCATCTTCAAATGGCAACCAATATGACTTGTGGACACAAGTTTTTGGAGATCATGCAACTTCTCATTGTGATAATGATAATTAAAATCCTTAATCTACCCACTTTACTTTCTAGGGGCATTTCCCTTTTTGGGAAAGCTAGCCTTGTAGAAAGCCTTCCATTTAAGAAAAATGGAAGTGTTTTCTTTTATCTTAATATCCTATTGGAGAATGAATTAACATTTTCATTTGTGTAATATTCCTAAGAAGGATTATTCTCTTTCTAATCTTGTAATATGTCAAGATTTAACATGATGAATCATGACAAGGTTTGTGTGTTTTGTGAATTTGCAAATTGTTCAATTACTTGAAATGCACATATTGCATGCAATGGTAATATACAATGCCTTCTAAAGTGGCGTAAACAATACAAATTGACGTGCTTAGCCGTAGGCTAGTTACGTCAAATAAATCTAAATCAACTTCATTGAATACTTGCAGAGGAAAACAAATAAAGAGAAGTTGTGGTTGAATCTTTTGGTGGAAGGATCATTTTCATTAGCATTCCACTTGCCATGTTTTGCCTTCTAATACAAAGAAATGTTGTATAATGTACAGGTGTGATAATGAAGGTAAGAGATATATGCAACTGATTTTAACCACACATGTAATTCACAAAATTTGAGAGCCAAGACGTCATATGTCAAAAACCAAATAATATCAAATATTTATTTCCAATATATAAGTAGCGGTCAAGCTTGTATAGTTTTCTTTTTTTGTTACATAAAGGGGGTTTGGGAACACGGAATTTGAAATTCAAGATTTGGGTTTTGAATAGCCAACAAACAACCACTAGCTACAGATTTATTAACATACATAAGTTTCTTTTTATAGTAAAAGAAAAGCAGTAAAATTTTCAACTAAATTGTTGTTTGAACGGGAAACGGATCTTGTAACCCTTTTGGAACCAATATTTAGGCCGTTTCCAGGATTTTAATCCTAATCTTTCACCTTGAAGTCAAAGCATTTTGATTGATATTAAAGCTTGATTACTAGAATAATAAATCACGTACGATTCAAAGTATTTTGCAGTTTATCGGTTTCAAATTGTTGAATTTCACTTTTTAAAAATCAACTCTTAGAAAATGTTTTAATTTTCGGTTTATTAAAAATTCTCATTATAATTCCAGCAAAGCCTTATTATTGAGCTTGACTGCAAAATTTCAGCAGATTGAGTTCCGCGACTGTCAATGGTTAATTATAGAATCAGAAACAGATATAGAAACAAACGTGGGTGCGACGCGCACTGAACTGATTTCGGCGACCGGACGCTACTGATTATAGATTCGTATACAGATATAGAAACAAACGTGGGTACAACGCCCACTCGAGGATTGGTTCCCACCATTCTTCTTCGTCAACAAAGTCAGACTAATTCCTTCGCATGTGTGGCGACAACTTGGTAAAGCTTTTTGGGTTCCCTTCGGAATCTATCAACCTATCCTTTTTGTTCTTGTGGATGTTGCTTTGTTGTTGAGATACGAAGACGATGGGTTGCTACTTTGGTGTGTGCTTCGCCTTTTGTTTGTTCCAACACAAGGACAAGATGGAATCGAAAATGAAAAGTGGCAAAGGTCCTAAGTAAAGAGATGAAACAGGAAGTCCTGATACATTCATCTTGTTGTTTGATCGGTGAAAAGATGCGTGAGCATGGTTCATTTTCCTGGAGTTATTGTGGGGTTGAGGGGCTTTGGTTGGAGGATCCCGCATATCGTCTCTTGAGATAAACGTGATGCTATTTTCTTACTCTTTTCTTATGGTTGTTGCTCCAGCTATTTGGATTCTCTGACTCTTCTAATGGTAAAGTTGGCTAGATTTTGATGCTTGTTTGTTGTTTGATATTCTATGAGACTCGAGATTAAAATTTCCCAGTTTTCTCCGGGAAAATTGTTGGAGTTCTGGTGTATATTTTTGTTCTAATGTGGCAATATCAAATTTATGTGCAAGCTTGAGCCATTGACGCTGATTTTCCACTGTTTCGGACAGACAGGCTTCCTGGCTAATCTCCCAAAAAGTCCAATTTCTTGTATGATTTGTTGCAGTTCTTCTGTTGCTGTAATGGTTTATGTCTTTGTTTTATACTTCTTGAGGTTATTCATGAAAAGTTGTGATCAATGTTTTCGGCACTTCAGGAAGTCGATGACATCTTCTTTCACAGCCATGCCTTCAGTTGACTCCTTGGCTGAATTCATTTGCGTAACAAAAGTTGATAATTTCTCGCATTTGTATGATGACTCTTCTAATGGTGAATTTAGCTAAATTTTGGTGCTTCTATCTTCTTTGATATCCTATGTAACTCGAGATCAATGTTTCCCAGTTTTCTCCTCGGAAAATTGTTGTTGTCCTGGTGTATGTTTTTGTTCTGATGTGGAAATATCATATTTATATTCAAGCTCGAGCCAGTGACGGCCGGTTTTCTTCCCTCGTTCTGTCAAATTCTCACATGATATGTTGCAGTTCTCCTGTTTCTGTACTGGTTAACTCTCTTTTTGATGTTTTTCATGAGAAGTAGTAGTCGATTTTTTCAGCTCTTCAAGGAGTCAATGGCATCTACTTTCACAGCCATGTCTGCAGTTGGCCCCCTGGCTGCTCTTAGCTGCCGTGTTATGGATTCAAATTTGCGTCTTCCTGCAAGTTGTCATCTTCTGCTTCCATATTCCGGCCATTTCCCACGACTAATCGATCCTATCATTCTAAGCAGCCCTTTTTTTGGCCGTTTTCTAGGTACTATTTGAGTCAGCAGCCCTTTTTTTGGCGGCCCCTCCTTTATTTAATTATCTGGAAAGCAGTCCCTCTAGACCCACCGTTGGCCCCTCAAAACATATTCAATTTCGCATGCGGAATGGTCTTGGTCGTCGTTACTTCTGCGCCCAACAACAAGACAAGTTTTCTTTTTTATTTAATGAGACAAATTTCTTTTTGTCTTTGAAAAAAAGAAAGGGATATTCCTTTCGGACGAGCCTAACGCTCATCTTCTAGTCCTGTCTCATCATATTTTAGATTTATCAAACATCTGTCCTTAAGCCTTTACCCATTCTATATAATCACTTATTAATAAAATAGATGTTAGTTAACGTGAGATAATTACTTCTTTAATATCTTTTTTTTTACCCTTAATATAAAGAAACAAGAAATATTTAATTTAAGGATGATGGTTACATATAATGCAGTGATTTAGTATGTTCTTTTATCTCAAACTTAAAAATATCAGATATATTAACTTACAAGTAATAGTTATAGTCGAAGAGATTTCATGCCATAACGTTAATTTTAATATTATGTTAAAAGTAATCATTTTCTTAAAATAATAAATAGATATATAAACATATACGATATTATCAATCCAAAATATCTACGATTCATTTGTACCAAACATGAAAATCAAAAAAGTTCAGAATAAGTCTATTGATATTCCAATGTTATTAGCTAAAATCAGGAGAGTAGTCCGTGGAAGAGCTTCTTTATTTAGAAACATTAAACTCTCTCAAGCTAATGTTTTGTTGAGTCATAGTTGGAGAATTTCAAAGTCTATATTCTCCTAGATGATTGTAATGCTGGGGTATGCCCCTAAGCTTATGTATTTCTTTATTCTTCGATGAATCAACTCACATATTCATAAAAAAAAAAAAGAAAATCAAAAAAGTTAATCGCAAAAATGGTCACAGAAACAACGATTGGTTCAACATCAACGATTCACTTCGTTTGATCTTTGTGTAAAATTAAGTATTATATTGAAGCTTGTAAACCTTTTGTTTCTAAATATTTTAAATCAATATTAATTAGTATAAATTTCCATGATACTCGTGCCAATCAGGGACAGATTGTCGAGGGTACGCGCCAACCAGGATCACCTTTTGGGTTCACTGCAGTGACAGCCCGTAAAAAGGGCACCGACGCATATAAAATATGATTTTTCCATTATCCGTTTGTTTCACGGAACAAAAGTCCAAGG
This sequence comes from Casuarina cunninghamiana, assembly GCA_028551485.1. Lineage (NCBI taxonomy): Eukaryota > Viridiplantae > Streptophyta > Magnoliopsida > Fagales > Casuarinaceae > Casuarina > Casuarina cunninghamiana. The sequence continues at coordinate 31,499,163 of CM052367.1, read as the reverse complement.
AAAAAAAATATATTAGTGTAAAAAAGAACAGTAATTTTCCTTTAGATTCAGGTTGCCTCGAAGAACAAAGACGTAACGCGTTTAAATAATAATACCTTATTGCAAGCTGTGTGCTTTTTCTTCTTTAGTTGCGTTTAAGTCCATTTTGCATGTGCAGAAGCAGCAAAAATAGGTCATCTGGAATGCAGTTTTTGACGTAAAGCTTGTAGGTCTTTGTCTCCGGATATAAGAACCGTGTTTTATTTTACTTGATAGACTTGGTCTTTACGTGCTTGGTCGTTTTCTGGATCGTTTCTTCTTGATGCACACGGTTTTGGAAGGAAGGAGGTTGGAGGTGAGTGATGGGCCGCTATTGAACTATTTTAACAGATAAATAAATGTCAATCTAAAAGAGGTTGTGGTTATTAGTATCAACTAGTAGCAGCATTCTATTGCTATCCTCTTAAGGTAAATATAAAAAGGAAAATAGTTAATTATATCTATCAATTATTCATTAAATAATAATGAATGTATAATAAGAACTCTCAATTTATTCAAAATATTTAATTTTATCTCTTATGATTCCTACTTAGACTCTCTTTTCAACTTTGCTCTAAGAAAACGTGATTTGGTTGAATTTTTCTGCCAAAATGTCATTTCGCTGCGAATTTAAGATTTTATGTGCAGTTTTAATTTCATTGTTTTTTCCTCTTTATAGAGCTTTGTAAACAATGTACGAATTTGTCTATTTTTATGAATAAAGATTGTATTATCTTTTATTCATATAAAAATCTGTAAGGTTTTCATTAATAAACCTTTTTTTTTTATAAGTAACAAGGGTAGGAATTTTTGGTGTCTTGAGTTAAGACCTCTTTAATCCCAAACAACTTTAATTCTAACTGAACCAAAACTTCTCAAGAATTTTATTATTAAACTTACATCATTTTCAATATTTAAAAGATACAAAAAACATAACATGATTTAAGAAGGAGTGATGGTTAAATTCTGGTTGGAAATCAAAACAATGATATCAACCTAGTTTTGTTTAAGGATACAACAAAAGAAAAATGTGGTAGCCAAACACTGTTCCCCCTCCCCTCAGCAACCCGCCAAATGTTGTGGCGGCAGTGGAGACACGGGGCTCGTGCAGCGGAGGCGGCTCAGATGGCTTTTGCACAAGGTTTTGGACGATCTCTGTTCTTACCAGGTATGAAAAACGAAAGTTACGGGCTTTGTCGTTTGCTTCTGCACACAAACAGCAGATATGCTTTCTTTGGAAAAGGAAGGGGGGATTGCTTTCAGACTGAAGCTTACCATCTTCTGGTCCTGGTCCGGCTCAAGCATGATTCTATGGCCGTCCCTTTGTTAGACAAATCTTCTGCAATGAAAATACAGTGAACATAATTAACAATTTATTTCTCGTTATATTTCAGATTTATCCAATATATATGCTTTCTCAACTATTAGAAAGCCTTGCCCATTTTATCTAATCGAATGTCAAGAAAAAAAATGATATTTTAACATATGAGGACAAAATAAAATTAAGGCATTTATAATATTGGATAAAAATCATGGGTACATAATTTGTAAATGATATTTAAAAACGATGGGTTGTTTTAATATATTTTCTCGGTCCTAAACTTCGATTTAATATCATGTGAAAAGTATTTTTTAATATGATATCAATGATCCCAAATATCCACCATTAATATATATAAAAAAACAATACATCCATCATTTCTTTATATAGAACATACAAAATTACAAGAGTCAATCTCATAGAATAATGATTAGAAGTAATGACTAATTCAATTTAAATAGATTCACAATTCAATTTCAAAAGTTAACTCAAGATTTAAGAGGATCTTTTTTTAATATATTTAGACATTACTTATTAACTATATATTTTTAACATAAAACTTTTATCTTTAGCTTTATTTTGCATATCCAATATACTTTAGATTCAAGAATAAACAAAATGTGATGAATGCTGCCCCACACATTAAACATACTTAAATGATTTAAGATTGAATAAAGATTGAAGTAGATCAATTCTAATCATGTATGCTTCAAATGTAAACCCATAATTCAATTTCAAAAGTTAACTCAATATTTAAGAAGATTTAAAAAAATATATATTTAGACATTACTTATTAATTATATATTTTTAATGTGAAACTTTTATCTTTAGCATTTTTTTGCATGTCTAATATACTTTGGATTCAAGAATAAACAAAATGGGATGAATGCTCCTCCACACATTAAACATACTTAAATGATTTAAGATTGAATAAAGATTGGAGTAGATCAACTCTAATCATATATGCTTGAAATGTCACTTTTTGTTTATTTTTCTTATTATATATAGATATATATATATATATCTAAACACATATATCCATGTATATAAAAGTATTGAATTTAGGACTAAGAGATTTCAAAATAATGTTTACTCCCAATTGAAGCATTGTCAACATGCTACTTTACCTTGTATAAGGTTCTATTCACTTTACCTACTAATCGAAAAAAGTAGCGGTGCAAAATTTCCACATCGAAGCAAAGTCAGAGACACCTGCATTAAGGCAACTCGACGACTTGGACCTCTGAGGGGGTCCATTACAAAGAGTCCATGAAAGCGGCTCCAGAGGCAAGTAAAAGATTATTTTCCGTCATGCGTTGGTTTTCATGAGAGAATGCCAGGTAAAAAGAATATTAATGTAGAAAAAGAAAAGTATTTTCTCCCCCCTCTCTCTCAGTCCTTTTATATATATCTCGTACCATTTTTCCACGAGAGACTTGAATACTTTTTAGCCCCTTCTGGCTGAGAGAGCAGCTGCCATGAATGAAGCTTCCCAGCGCAGAGAAACCTCCGTGTACGTCTCCTTCCTCCTTTTCTCCTTAGCTTTGTCAGACCTAGAAGTTCTGAGGAAGACGAAAGGAACATCGACTAAACACGGTTTCCTCTTATTTTTCTGATGTTTATCTGGTATTTCCTTCAGTGCACAAATTCACTCCTTTAAATTCGGACTAACTTCGAAGTGCCTAAACCTAACGTGTTTCTTTGCCTTCGATCATAATATCTTTAGTTGTACTTAAGTCATTTTTGCTTGTAAATAAGCAATACAAGTAAGGACGTACTCTGAAAGGTACTTTTGATGTAAGTTTGCAGGTCTTTGTGCACCGATCTAGATTTGTAGGGGATCTTAGTAATGTGTTTTCCTGTACTTGATCGACTTGGCTTGGATCTTATTTGTTCTGTATAAGTACATACCCATATTGCGCATGCGAGGTTCTTCTGCAAGGATTTCTAGTTTTAACCTCAGATCCACCACTACGTGCAACTTTCCAACCCACACACAGACGGGTAGTTTTGTTTAAGCGATCTTTCCGTTTGCTCTTTTTACCAAGTTTTTAACATCGTAGAAAAACCCTAAGTGAACTCATCATCTAGCTTCACTTCGGCCTTGCATTTGGCTTCGTTTGCTTTTCTTGTTCTTTTTGCATGTTTTCCACCTGTTAATTACTGATCTCATTATCTGCAAATGCTTTATCTTGATAAGAATACATTTCACAACGTTCTGATCAAGAGTTTTCTGAAATAAGTGAGCAATCTTTCCATCTGTTTCTTTTTACCATATTTTTGAGCATCATAAACCCTAATTGCTGAAAATGGAGAATGTCAGAAACTCAATGCCTCACATTCTCATCTCCTCTGTCACATTTAAACATGCATAAATATCGGCAAAAAACATAAGTTGAGTGCCGAGCTCAACATAACCCATCCTTCTTTGGGTTATAGGAGGATAAGTTTGTCTGATCCTCTTCATGTCCTACCAGGGAGACCGACGGAGGAAATAGAGGAAACAGAGAAGTTGACGCACGAGGCAATAGATGGGTACGAATGGAGGAAATATGGCCAAAAGTTCATAAGAAATATAGGCAAAAACAGGTAAAAAGTTTTTCATATGGAAGCTCATCTTATTTTGAGATATGTTATTTGAAGAAATGCTCATCTTGGATCCATTTTAATGCATGTTTTAGAAGTTACTTCAAGTGCAAAAACAATGATTGCTTTGCACGAAGAAAGCTGATTGGTCAACCTTAGAGCCCGAATTTGTTCAAATAGTGTATGAAGGGCTGCACAACCATGCCTTACCAGTTGTAGAATCTAACTCATCCCAATCACAAACCCCATCTTCAAGTGCCAACCAATATGACTTGTGGACTCAAGTTTTTGGAGATCGATCGGCTTCTCATCATGATAATGACAATTGAAATCCTCAATCTACTTGCTTCACTTTTCAAGATATTTTTCCTTTTTCAGGAGATCTAGCCTTGTAGAAAGCCTTCCATTTTAGAAAAATGGAAGTGTTTTCTTTTATCCTAATATCCTACTAGAGAATGATTTGACTGTCATATGTTTAATATTCCCAAGAATGATTTTCCTCTTTCTAATCTTGTTATGTTTCAAAATTTGACATCATGAATTATGACAAGGTTTGTGTGTTTTGTGAATTTACAAGTTGTTCAAGTACTTGAAATGCACATATTACTTGCATTGGAAGCATATAATGCATTTTAAAATGGCTTGGAGAATACAAACTGACATGAATAGCTTTAGGCTAGTTATGTCAAACAAATCTAAATCAACTTCATTGAATACTTGTTGGGTGTTTGGGGGGGAAGGGGGGAGACAAAATAAAAGAAGTTGTTGTTGATTCCTTTGGTTGAAGGATCATTTTCATTAGCATTCTACTTGCCATGTTTTGCCTTCTAAATGAAAGGAAATGTTATATACTAAGTAAATGTAATAATGAAGGTAAGAGATATATGCAATTGATTTTAACTACACCTTTAATTCACAAAATGTAAGAACCAAAGCATCATATGACAAAAACCAAACCATCTCAAGTATTTATTTCCAATAAATGAGTAGCGGTAAAAAAATCCTAAGCTTCTATAGTTTTTCATTTTGGTTAAACAAATGGGGTTTGAGGGCATGGAATGTCAAATTCAATATTTAGTTTTGGGCAACAAATAGCAAACAACTAGGTTACAAATTTAGCAGCATAAATAAGTTTCTTCTTATAGAAAGAAAAAAAAAAAGCAATATAACATTCAGCTAAATTGTTGTTTGGAAAGGTAATGGATCTGGTAATCTTTGTGGATCCCAAAGTTTAGGCCATTTCTAGGCTTTTAATCCTAAACTTTGACCTATAGTCAAATCATTTGATTGACAATAAAGATACCACATAGGATTCAAAGTATTTTGCAGTTGATCTGTTTCAAATTGTTTAAAAGTTCATCTTTTTTTCTTTTTTAAAAAATAACTCTTAGAAATTATTTCAATTTTTTGCATATAAAACATTCTCAATAAAATTTCTTCGAAGCATTATTATTGAGCTTGACTGCAATAGCTCAGCAAATTCACTTCCGCGACCGTACATTGCTAATTATAGATTCAGACACAGATATAGAAACAAACGTGGGTACGACGCCCACTCGGGGATTGGTTCCAACCATTCTTCGTCGTCAACAAAATCGGACTACTTCCTTCGCACGTGTGGCGACTACTTGGGAAAGCTTTTTGGGTTCCCTTCGGAATCTATCAACGTATCCTTCCTGTTCTTGTAGATGTTGCTTTGTTTTTGAGATATGAAGACGATGCGTTGCTACTTTGGTGTGTGCTTCGGCTTTTGCTTGTTCCAACCCAGCAAAGAAATCGAAAATGAAGTGTGGCAAGCTCTAAAGGTAAAGAAGCCAAGCAGTAAGGAAGTCCTGATTCCTTCTCTTGATCTTTAGACGCTGCCTCAACATTTTGATTCAATATGTCTTCGGAGTTATTGTAGGGGTTGAGGGGCTTTGCCTGTAGGGTCCCGGATATCGTCTTTTGAGATAAACGTGGTGCTATTTTCTTACTCTATTCTTGTGGTTGTTACTCCTGCTATTTGGGTTCTCTGAATTCATTTGCTTAACAAAGATTGATAATTTCTTGCATTTTTATGATGACTCTTCTAATGGTGAATTTGGCTAAATTTGATGCTTCTTTGTTGTTTGATATTCTATGAGACTCAAGATTAATATTTCCAATTTTCTACGGGAAAATTGCTGGATTTCTGGCGTATATTTTTGTTCCGATGTGGAAATATCAAATTTATGTTCAAGCTAGAGCCATTGACGGCTGATTTTCTTCACTGGTTCGGATGAATACGCTCCCTGGCTAATCTCCCAAAATGTCCAATTTCTCGTTTGATTTGTGTTGAGATTGGGTGACGTGGCTGCCGTTTATATCAATTTGTTGCAATTCTCCTGTTGCTGTAATGGTTTATGTCTTTGTTTTATGCTTTTTGGGGTTATTCATGAAAAGTAGTGATCGATGTTTTCAGCTCTTCAGGAAGTCGACGGTATCTTCTTTCACAGCCATGCCTTCAGTTGGCTCCTTGGCTGAATTCATTTGCTTAACAAAGACGGATAATTTCTTGCAATTGTATGATGAACTCTTCTAATGGTGAATTTAGCTAAATTTTGGTGCTTCTATGTTGTTTGATATTCTGTGAAACTCGGGATCAATATTTCCCAGTTTTCTTCTAGGAAAATTGTTTGGAGTCCTGGTGTATGTTTTTGTTCTGATGTGGAAATATCAAATTTATATTCAAGCTCGAGCCAGTGGCGGCTGATTTTCTTGACTGGTTTGAACAAATACGCTTCCTAGCTAATCTCCCATATGATTTGTTGCAGTTCTCCTGTTGCTGTATTGGTTTACTCTCTTTTTGATGTTATTCATGAAAAGTAGTGGCCAATTTTTTTGGCTCTTGAGGCAGTCGATGGCATCTACTTTCATAGCCATGTTTAGGTGGCTCCTTGGCTGCTCCTAGCTTCCGAGTTATGGATAACAAATTTGCTTCTTCCTACAAGTTGTCATCTTCTGCTTCCATGTCTTCGAGCTCATTTTGCTAGGAGGCACGTGTTGTCAAGAAGAAATCACTTTCCTCAGATTTGTGCAATGAGAAAGGAATTGCAATTCAACAAGGATTCCTCTGTTTTTAAGAAACTGCAAGTGTGTCTTTAGCTGAGACACTGTTCTCGTTGATGTCAGGCTGAAGCTTTTTCTTTGCTTTTGTTGATGGGTTTTAGTCTGTTGCTCCAAATGTTGAATTGGAGGATCCAGATGAGAATTCGATGCTAAGTTAGTGAGACAGGCAGCTGTCAAGAACAACGATTTGGCTGGTGATGGAACTACAACATCTGTTGTTCTTGCACAGGGTCTTATTGCCAAGTGTTTCAAAGTTTGTGTTCTTACATACGCTATTGCATTTGTTTGGAAACCTGTAAACCTGTTTAGTTCGATTCCTAAATGGGAAACATTGATAGAAATTCATACGATAATTTCCTTCCCTATCATTTTTATTTTTCATAATACAGTGAACTGGCTAATGCGGTAGCAGTCAGTACAGGAAACAACTATGAAGATGGAAATATGATAGCAGAAGCCTTGAGCAAGGTGGATTGTAAGATGTAGTGACACTAGAAGAAGGGAAAAGTGCTGAGAATAGTCTGTATGTTGTGGAAGGAATGCAATTTGAACGTGGCTACATCTCACCTTACTTTGTCACAGATGGTGAGAAAATGGCAGTTGAATATGAAAGGGGCAAAGACAGTAAGTTACCATCAAAAGCTGAAAAAGTAGAAGACCTATGTCATGATTTGGTCGCAAATCCATTGACTGCATTCAACTACAATGAACTGAAGGCAATCACTGGGAATTTTAGGCCAGACCGAGTTTTGGGGGGAGAGGATTTGTAAGTATTTATAAGGGGTTTGTTTCTGAGGACCTAAGATAAGGGGGTTCCTTTCCTACCCGTAGCTGATAAAGTTCATGTTGGGGATAACAATTACCAGGGCCACCGAGAGTAGCTGGTTATCTTTACGTTCTTCAATTTTTCTCTTTCAAACTTCTGGTGCTATATCTTCTCCGCTCTTCTTTTCAAACTTCTATTAGATTGATCAAATGCTTTGTGGGTTTCTAGTGAAAGTCACATTTTTTGGGGCAGATTTCTCATCCAAATTTGGTAAAACTAGTTGGATTCAGCTGTGAAGATGAACATTGGGTAGTAATATTTAAGCATATGGCTCAAGGTAGTGTGAAGAACAAACCTTTTTCAAGTCAGCATTTGCTGTTTTTTCTCACTCTTATTCTGTTTACTTTCCTTTTCAAGTTGTTTTGTGAAAGCTCAAGATTTAAGATTTTAGTTTCAGGCCAACGACATTGTAGAACTTGATAACACTTTTAAGATGTTGGCTTAGCATGTGTTAGTGGTGCATCCTCTACATAAGTCAAAAAGAATAAAGAGTGACTTAGTAAGGATGCTACAATGTTGTCTAGCAGCCTTATACCACATTCTTTTTTTCTTTCTTTGGGTAGGAACTGCTGAATTTAAGAGCAATCTGGTCAAAAGTTCTTGGAATTTTTGCATAAAATCAACTTACTCCTTGTGTTCTTAAATCCAAAAATTCCCTTCTTAGGGCTTTATATTTTTCAATAAAAGCTTGTATACAAAAAGTAATTTTTGAAATCTAATGTCTATATGAGAAATGTTTTGAGATTGAAATCACCTTGAAATATTGTATCCAGGAAATAGATTGTAACACCGAGAAAGATGAAATTTTAGAAGAAATATTTGTTTTACATACCATTTATATCATAGTAAAACAAAATTTGTCGTTCTATCATGCTTAAGTCTGAATTACCAGGTTTAGGTTAAAAACTGTGGACTTTGGCCTTGTAAAAGGATGGACTGGAGGAGACAATTCCCGTGTTTCTACTCACATAATAGGGACATATGGTTATGCTGCACCCGAGTATTTTATGATAGGTAAAGTAATTTTCTGATCATATTTTCTTAACTCCTTAAGCATCCTTCTGCATTGATAAACCAACATTTATACATAGAAATGTAGGAATATCTATTTGGTAAGTAAGAAACCCCGGAATCCCATCATCGATATGTTACTGTAGTTAGCCCTTGACAAATATTACATAAGGGTTACTCTACACATGTTACAAATGCACTTCTAATACAACCAACATAAACATTTCCTCTCCTCTCTCTTTCACTATCTTCTTCCGTTTTCAAGAACCACCTTTTCTTTTGTGCCAGGATCTAAGTCCCAGAAGTAATGTTTACAGCTTCGGTATTGTTCTTCTCAAACTTCTCACCAAAAGAAAAATCCATAGACGAGTCATGGCCAGCTCAAGAGCAGAACCTGGCAGATTGGCTTCTCCTGTTGCTGAAAGAGAAACTATTAAAGAGGTTCACAAGGCTGCTACACTGGCTTACTATTGCTTGAACCGAAAACCAAAGGCAAGGCCTATAATGCTAGATATAGTGGACTTCTTGGAGCCTTTGCAGGTATCTACAGAGGTTTCATTGGAAAAGACCACAGTAATGGTATTAGTGACCTTTAGGATGCAGAGCTAAAGGACCAAAAAAAAAAAAAAAAAAAAAAAACAACAACAACAAAGATAGGCAAGGTAATTGACTTGATTATGGTTTTTCCTTATCAAGCTTTATTCGCAATTTAAAGGGAAAGCTTTTGGCTTAGGTAGTTTTTTTTTTTTTCATGGCTAATGTAATTGGATCATTTTAGCAATTGAAAGTAAAAATCAATCTAAAGAGGTTGTGGTTATAGTTGACATGTTTCCACAAAATGGTAACGAATGTTACTATTGGTACTATCCAAATTTCTTTGAAGTATTTAGCCTTATCTCTTTAGATTTCTACTTAGACTCTTTTTCCAACTTTATTTTAAGAAAACGTAACTCTTAGTGGTTAAATTTGTCTATATCAAACTATCATTGTATCACTAATTTAGACTTTCACATATAATTTCACTTTCACTCTTTCTTTCCTCTTAGGAGGGCTCCTTAAACAAATTAAACATAAGTACTTTTGGGTTTAACTAACAAAAATTGGTCCACCTTTTCCTCAAAATTGAATTGTAAGAAAAATAATTATTTCTTCAAGCATGAAGGATGCAAAAATAATATTTAGGTACATATTCCTTTTTTTTTTTGGGACAAAACCTTGGCCATTTATATATTGAGATTTTTTTTCTTTTTTCTACATGCGCCCAACTCATGGACCTCGGATGTTGAACCTAGGATCTCTTGGTCCTAAACCCTATTAGGTATCTATTTTATATTGTTTGAATAAAATTGTTCGACTTTTTCTAAAATAAGATTGTTAAAATACCAATCTTGTTGGTAAGACTCATGAAAATAGTATGTAAGAGAGTACATATGTTTAGAAACATTAAGTTCTCTTAGATAAATACTTTGTTATGTCATAATTTGATATTTCAAACTTGATTTTTTCTTAAATAAGCTTGTAATGCTAGAGATATGTCCTTATACCTTTATATTTTTTCATTTGAAGATAAGTAGACTCATATATTCATTAAAAAAAAACTTTTAGATAAGTAGATACATATCATTTTCATCACATTTTTAGTTTTAAATTTTGGGATATCATTATTATGAGCTTGTGAGACAGAGTGTGTAGTTAGTCCCATTATCTTGAAGTCGTGTATGTCCCAAAATAGTCTCATTACGATGGAACTATAAAGGTGCTAAGGTATCTTAAAAAATTCTTCAAGTTTGGGATTCTTCTTCACTTGCTCTTCCAACTTAGAATTATTAGGCTTTTGGGACTCAAATTATGATGTATGGCCCATGATGAGGAGGTCAATGATAGGATACTCAATTAAGCTTGAAGACTCTTTGATTTCTTAGAAAACAAAGAAACAACCTTCTATTTCTAGGTCTTTTACATAAGCAAAATATAGGGCTATGACTTTCATTACTTGTGAGATTATTTAGATTGTTAGCTTTACTTCAAGATCTTGCCATAATAACTCAATTACATGTATCCTTATATTGTGAAAATGAGCTATTCATCCACATAGCAATCGGTTCTCTTTTCCATGAGAAGACAATGCATATTGAGAATGATTTCCACTACATGCTTGAAAAATATATAGATGGAACAATTGCTTTTCATCACATCCAAAGATCAGAACAACTTGCTAACGTCTTTACCAATGTACTTTTTAGCCAATAGTACATACACTTATTATCCAAGCTTAAAGTATTTAATTTGTACCAATTTTTGGCTTGACGAAGTGTATGAGACATATGGGGACAGCCCACAAGATAGATTAGGGCCCAAGCCTAATTGCTTACTTGTAATTATGTGCACGTAGGGTTTCCTATTTGTTTCATTTTTTATATTTCCAACTATTATTATCTGTTGTAAGAACATTGATTGCATATTTTGTGAATAGCAGAATCATGGCCTTAGGACTTTTAACAATTTCGGTTCTTCTTTTCATATTGGGTACTTGCTGCCTTTAGCTTGTCCGAAATGTTTGTTTTATTTTTCACTTCACTTCATATCAAACTCTGATATTGGTATAAGAATTTAGAAGTTCTTTTTATTAACAAAGTCCATACTATTTTCTTTCTCTTTGCTTGTAAGGAGAAGGATCGTTTAATTGTGAGACATGCATGATCTTCAACATTGAGAAAAAGCATAACATGCGTTGATTTAACAGACTGGTTGAAGATTCTTGTGGACAGAATTGTGGGCAGAAACAAGGTGAGGAAGTGACGAAGATGGTTGTTGAAGAAAACAAGAAACAAAAAACATGGTAGCCAATCAGAGTCCCGCATCCAGCGGTAACCCAGTAAGTATTGTGACGGCAGTGGAGACTACGGACTTCTTGTGTGCTTTGATGTTTGCAGAATATTCGAAGTCCTTCGCGTCACGCTCTCTCCTCACAGCACCACTCCGTCCATGTCAGCAGCTCAGGCACGGCTTACAGTCAAACACACGAACTTCATCTCTCTCCTTCCCAGCGCGGCGTGGTTAACTTCTTTGCATGCGCTCTGCCACATTCCTCCGCGTTAAATGAATATTGGATCAACGAGGAACGCTTCCCTTCACAAGAACAACGTGCACATTTGCTTGCTTTTATGTAACTCAACAAGAACAAGTTTTCAAACAACCGATCAGCTTATCTATAAAAATCTTTGTTTTCTTCTTCGTTGATTCTTCTTATGTGTTCCCTATATATATAGGGAACTCCTCGTATCTTCAATCGCCTTGCCCGAAAACCCCCTTTCGTTTCTCCCTCATCCCAAATTCTCAACTTCAATTACTTTAGCACCCAATAAGAAAAATTCAAAAGCAAGAAAAACGGGGTTGACAAACCGTATCCCACCCCCCTCCCTCTGTAAACCACAAGTGTTGTGATGGCAACGGAGACACAGGATTTCGTGTGTGAAGGCGGCTCAGATGGCTGCTACCGTCACAGCTCATGCAAACTTCAGGTGATATCCATCCAGTAAGTATTAAGAAACAAGAGAAACATCAAAGCCAGACACTGTCTCACCCCACTCCGAAAACCAGAGTGTTGTGACGGCAGTGGGGACACAGGTCTTTGTCCACGGAAGCGACTCAGATGGTTGCTACCATCACAGCTTGCGTGATTTCTTGCTGCATGAAAAACGAACTCAAGGCCATCTAGCCAAAGGCTCCTGGTTTATTAATTTCTCTGCAACAAAGCTTGCCGGTTTCCTCGTTCTAGACCCACCCTTGGCCCTCTAAAACCTATTCACTCTCGGCTGGACGTGGCCTTGGTCGGCGTTGCTTCAGCACCCAGCAAGAAGGTAAGATTTCTGTGAAGTTTGATAAGACAGACTTATTTTTTTATTCGAAAAAATAACGCTTTCAGACTGAATCATACCCTCATCTTCTAGTCTTGCCTCCACTCAAGCATACTTCTGGCCATCACTTTATTTGGCAAACTATTCCGCAATGATTATGCAGTAGTGACTACAAGTCAATATTTTCCCCATTATTTCTAATATTTTGATTGTTATTCTCAGCTTTGGGAAAGCCTTATTCATTTTATATAGACGCTTGTTAAAGAAATAATAATATGTTGAAACTCTTTAACCTTTTGTCTTTAAATCTTGGTAGGCTGCAAAATATTACTTGATGACGTCCATTGTGGGAGGTTACTTTACAGGTGTCCAAGTGGAGAACCCTAACGGAGCAAATTTTCCATGACATTATGCAAATCAGGGACAGGTGAGAGAAGGTTATACGCTGACTCTCTCTCTCTCTACATGTCTCACCTTTTTCCACAAGCAGCTTGAATTCCTTCTAGCCCTTGTTTGAGAGAGCAGCTGCCGTGAGTGAAGCTTCCCAAACCAGACAAACCTTCATGGATGTCTCCGTCCCCCTTTACTGATAAGCTTTTTCAAACGTAGAAGTTGCAAAGAAGACCAAAGGAAAATATAGGCTAAAGCAGTTTCCTCTTATCTTCCTTCAATTCATAGATTTGCTTCTTTATATTCAGACTAACTGGAAGTGCATAGATCTAACGTGTGTCTAGGCCTTCGATCATAACTCTCAGTGCGGGCTACGTGCGTTTACTTCTTTAGTTGCTTTTAACTCCATTTTGGCATGTAAATAAGCAGTACAGGTATGGAGATACTCTAAAATGCACTTTTGTTTAAAGTTTGCTGGTCTTTGTCCACGGTTTTAGATTTGTAGGGGATCTATGTACTGTCTTCCCGTAGTTGATCGAGTTGGTTTTTCCGTGCTTGGATCTAATCTGTTCAGTATAAAGGCATACGTATATAACCTTACGCTCATCTTTTAGTCCCACTTCGAGTCACGCATACTTCTTGCCGTTACTTTATTTGGCAAACTATTCTGCAATGATAATAATGCAGAGACCACAAGTAACCATTGTGTTCCCATTATTTCTAACTGCTTTTATCAAGGGACGTCAAATTTTTGAAAATATTCTGCTTTGCCAAGAACTACTTCACAACTATCACAAGGGCGGTAAAGGTAAACGTGTGGCCATAAAAATTGATCTCATGAAATCATATGATATAGTCAAGTGAGAAGTAATATTAGAAGTCCTGAAAGCTATTAATACTCCCTAATATTTAATTGATCTTGTTGGTGAGTGTATTACTACACCAAGATTTTCAATAAATTTCAATGGAGAGCATGCAGGTTACTTTGAAGGTACCAATGAACTGAGACAAAGGGATCTATTATCCCTATATTTATTTGTACTGGTTATGGAGATACTAAACATAATTATTATTGTAAAGACCTCCTCATCAACTTTTAAGTTCCATTGGCAATGCAAGCTTGGGAAAACCACTCATTTATATTTTGTTGATGATTTGTTCATTTTCTCTTATGGTGATATAGCTTCAGTGTTCTATCTTATAGAAGCATTGGAGGAATTTGCTAAACTCACAGGTTTACATTACAACCCTAGTAAATGCCAAATATTCTTTTCAAGTTATCAGAGCAAGAGCAACTTCTTATTCTAGATCATTCATCTTTCCCTATGGGTACACTCCCTATTCGATATCTTGGAGTTCCTTTGATTACAAAAAGACTTACTCATACTGACTGCAAGGGTTTGACAGATGAGATATTTGGTAGAATAGAATTTTGGGGAATGAAACATATTAGCTATGTAGGAAGGTTATAATTAGTAAAATCAGTCTTGATTTCCACATGTACATTTTAGATGCAAGTTTTCTTAATACCAAAGCAAACAATTTATGAGATTAAGAAAAAGATCAAGAACTTTCTTTGGGCAGGTAGTGCAGATATACGACGCTCTCACAAAGTAGTGTAGCAAATAGTTTGTTCAGCCAAGAAGGAAGGAGGATTGAATTACCAAATCTTAAACTTTGGAATAAAGTCCTTTTGGGACGTATGCTTTGGAACCTTATAAATCTTCCAAATGCTTTTCTATGGAGTAAATGGATCCATAGTACCAAATGTAAATAGACTTCAGTAATAAAGCTTGATATCAAAGGTTCCATGGCATGGAGTTGGAGAGGTCTTCTTAAATTAAGGCCTCCACTTACCTCGATTCTTAATCGATCTACTTATTGTTGCAAAGAAATTTATCAGCACCTTTGACCAGTAAATGAAAAAGTAGATTGGTATAATCTCATTTGAACTGGTGGCATCAGCAAACATAATTTCATTGGATAGCTAATGTGTTAAGATTGACTTTCTAAAGCAGAAGGAATGGTACGATAGCTCCCTTCAATTAACTTATATTGTGATTTTTGTCAATCCCATGTTGAAAACAAGAATCATCTTTTTTTTTAATGTCCATGGACAATGAGGGTTTGGAAAACTATCCTTGCTCAAAATGGAATTAGACGTGATATTGGAGGATGGAATGAAGAATTGTAATGGATGATTAGAACAACTAAATGAAAGGATTTGGCTGACAAACTTCTTAAGTTATCTTTTTTAGCTTGCATTTATTGCATATGGGCAGAACGTAATAGAAAACGATTTCAAAGCAAAATAGTAAACATTCTAATCATGCTAGCTAAAGTAAAGAAAATTGTATGAGGAAAAGCTTCTTTGTTTCAAAATATAAAATTCTCATAGGGAAATGTCATTTCCAATGAGATTTGGTGGCTTCCAACTTCTATATTTTCGTAATTCTTGTAATTCTAAGGTTTTGTACACTATATTTTTGTAATTCTTGTAATGCAAAAGCCCCTATGCTTTTGTACACTACTTCTTATTAATGCACACTTACATTTCCACCAAAAAAAAAATATTTTGATTGTTATTCTCGACTTTTAGTAAGCTTTATCCCTTTTATAGTATGGATTGTTGAAGAGATAACAATTTGTTGAAACGTGTGGACCTTTTGTTTTCTTTTGTCCTATGGCTAAGATTGCAGCCACCGTCCTGGCTCAGGTTGCATTCTTTGAATCTGTTGCTCAGATTGCAGCATCAGAATCTTGCTGCTACGGACGCTCAGATTGTTCTTACGAGGTCTGAACAACTAAGTTGAGACTTTCTAGCCTGGGCCCTCCTTTATTTAGTTCCATGGAACACACTTGCCCAGTTTTGGCATTCTTGACCGACCCTTGGCCTTCTAAAAGTATTCAATTTTGCCGGCAGAATGGTCTTGGTCGTCTTTGTTTTAGTACCCAACAATAAGATATACTTTCTGTGATGTTTGATAAGACAAACTTTTTTTTTTTTTCTTTGGAAAAAGAAAGTGAGAACACTCTCAAATGAAGCTTACCCTCATCTTCTAGTCCTGCTCCAAGTCAACCATACTTCGATTACCACCACTTTATTTGACAAACTATTCTTTAATGAGAATGCAATGAACACAAGTAACAAACTTTTTCCACTCATATTTTAGACTTTTCTAACATCTATACTTTCACATCTATTAGAAAGCCTTACTCATTTTATATAATTGACTATTAATAAAAATAGATATTTAAGTGCATAAGGTGAAATTACATTACGACACTACAGAAGTAAAATAATAATTATTTTTACAACAACTTTATACACTTAGTATGAAAAATTCATAGGCGCTTATTTGTAATGCTTTTTATAAGTGATGAGATCTCACACCTTATTTTCAATTTAAATATTATGTTAAAACTAGTCTTTTTTATTTCAATAATTATGAAAATAAATATATAATGTATAATAAAAATATCATATCAATGATTCAAAATATTCAAATATTTACCAAACTCTAGAAATAGGTATAAAGATTGGATCATCTTTTTCTTATAATCAACTTGTAAAAAGGAGATCCATTTTTTCATATATGAATGATATTAAGACATGATTTAAGTGATGTAAAATGCATATTATTAGTATAACTAACCTGACTAAGTAAAAAAAAAAAGGCTTATTATTTTCATCACACCCTTTTGTCTTGACCTTGGAATGTTACAAAGATGTTATTTATTCATAACAAGTTATTGTTAAACTTGAACTTAAACTTTGATATACTGTAGGAATCTAATATTTTTTTATTGACAAGTTTACTTGTCTTCAATATCAAAAATAGGATAACATTCCTAGATTTAACACCTTGGGTTGAAGATTCTTCTAGTAGAGTAGTAGGTAAATCCTAATTTGAAACACTTGAGGAGATGATTAGAAAGATAATATCCATTTTATGTTGTTTAAGGATATTGGAAATGAAAGTCTCACATTCAAAAAGATATGATCTTTGAATATTTTATAATTATAAAAATAATTTTTTCCACTCATAATCTAACTTTTAGGTTAGACTTTAAACCTATTTTTAACATGGTATTAGAGCTTAAGTTGATCAACTACAATTTTGTTTGATTCTTGAGTCCATAAAATATGCTTAGTGCACTAGGAACATCTATTCTATCTTATTTAACCTTGAAATTAAGATATGCTTGGTATGCAAGAAAATGTTCAAGATGAAAGTCTTACATTAAAAAGATAAGATCCTTACTATATGAGCTAACTTTTGGGAATTCATTTCTAAAAAAAAAAAAAATTAAAAAAACAAAAGCAGGAAAAACTTGTTAGACAAACACTGTCCCACTCTCCTCCTGCTGTAAACCACAAGCGTTGTGATAGCAACGGAGACACGGGCCTTCATGTGTGAAGGCGGCGCAGATGGCTGCTACCATCACAGCTCATGCAAACTTCATGTGACATCTATCCAGTGTTGTTTAAGGATTAAAAAACGAAAGAAACGTGGGAGAGAAACACTGTCCCACCCCCCTCCCTCTCTCAGCCACAAGTATTGCGACGGCAACTCAGATACTGGCCTTCGTGTATGAAGGCGGCTCAGATGGATGCTATCATCAGATCATGCAAACTCCAGGTGATATCCATCCAGTGTTGCTTAAGGATAGAAAAAACAAGAGAAACGTCGCAGCCAAAAACTGTCCCACCCGATTCTGGAAGCCACAAGTCTTGTGACGGCAGTGGAGACATAGGCGTTCGTATGTGGAAGCGGCTCACATGGCTGCTACCATCACAGCTTGCAAGATTTCTTGGTGCATGAAAACCGAAGTCAAGGCCTTCTACCCCTCAGCCCCTGGTTTATTTTGTTTTCTGCAACAAAGTTTCCCGGTTTCCTCGTTCTAGATCCACCCTTGCCCCTCTAAAAACTATCCACTGTCTGCTGGACAGGGTCTTGTTCCTCGTTCAGAACCTAACAAACTTTTTTTTTTTAATTGGAAATATAACGCTTTCAGACAGAATCATTCACACATCTTCTAGTCTTGCCTCCTCTCAAGCATGCTTCTTGCCCATCACTGTATTTGGAAAGCCTTATTCATTTTATATAATTGATTGTAGAAGAAATAATAATATGTTGAAACCCTTTAACCTTTCGTTTTTAAATCTTGGCAGGTGGAAAAATATTACTTGATGACGCCATTGCGGGAGGTAACTTTACAGGTGTCCAAGTGCTTTGCAATCCTTATGGAGAACCCTAGCGGAGCAAAATTTCCATGACATTATGCAAATCGGTGACAGGTGGGAGAAGGTTATAGGCTGACTTTGTCTCTCCAAGCATACTTTCTAGCTCTTGGTTGAGAGAGTAGCTGCCGTAAGTGAAGCTTTTCAACCCAGACAACCCTCCATGGATGGCTTCATCCTCCTTTTCTAATAATCTTTGTCAAACCTAGAAGTTGCGTGGAAGAGCAAAGGAAAATATAGGCTAAAGACTCACATACCCTTCAAGCGGTTTCCTCTTACCTTCCTTCAATTCATAGATTTGCTCCTTTAAATTCAGACTAGCTGGAAGCGCATAGATCTCAAGTGTCTAAGACTTCGATCATAACTCTTAAGTTCAAGCTGTGCGCATTTTGTTCTTTAGTTCCTTTTAACTCCATTTTTGCTTGTAAATAAGCAGTTCAAGTACGAAGATACTCAGAAATACACTCCTAATGTAAGTTTGCTGGTCTTTGTCCACGAATCTAGATTTGTAGGGGATCTAAGTACTGTCTTCCCGTACGTATATAAGATGATAATTCTGTGTACTCTAGGTTCTTCTGCAAGGTTTTCTAGTTGTTAACCTCGGATCCAACTCTACCTGCAGCTTCTCCACCCTAACGATATACTAATGGACTCGTCATCGAGGTGAAGTTCAGCCTTTCATTTTGCTTTCTTCCCCTTTCTTTTTCTTTTTGTATGTTCTTCCCCCTATTAATTACTCATCATCATCTGCATATGCTTTATTTTGATGTTAATACAGTTCACTTATTTCTGATCGAGGGTTCTTTGAGATAAGGAACTGATCTTTCCCTTTTGTCTTTTTTCCCTGTTTTTGAACATCATCAAAAAAACCTTAATGAACTCATCATCAGGTGCACTTCCGCCTTGCATCTAGCTTCCTTCCCATTTCTTTTTCTTTTATATGTTTTTGCTCCTATTAGTCACTAATATCACTATCTATACATGCTTGATTTTGATCTGAATACATCTCATTCTCTTTTAATCTATAGTTCTTTGAGATAAGAAGCGATACCTTGTTTCTTTTTACCATATTTTTGAACATCTTGAAACCCTAATGGCTGAAGATGGAGAACATAATAAACCCTAAATTTGTTGATCCTCCTCATGTCCTACCAGAGAGATCCAAGGAGTAGATAGAGGAGAGAGAGAAGCTAATGCACAAAGCAACAGATTTTTTGTACCAGCAGATGGGTATGAATGGAGGAAGTATGGCCAAAAGTTCATTAGAAATATAAGCAAAAACAGGTCACGAATGTTTTATATGGAAGGTCATCTTATTTAAATATATGCTATATGTAGAAGTGCTCATCTTAGTTATATTTTAATGCATGTATTTAGAAGTTATTTCAAGTGCAAAAGAAGTGATTGCTTTGCACGAAAGAAAGTTGACTGGTCAACCTCAGAGCCCGGATCTATTCGAGTAAGGTATGAGGGGGTGCACAACCACACCTCTCCAGCTGCAGAATTGCAAACCCCATCTTTGCATGCTAATCAATATGACTTATGGACACAAGTTTTCGGAGATCGATCAACTTCTTCTCATGATAATGAGCAAGTTTTTGAAGATTAATCAGCTTCTCATCAAAATAATGATAATTGATATCCTTAATCTACCTATTATGTTTTCCAAGGGTTTTCCCCCTTTTTAAGAAAGCAAGCTACTAAAGAAAAAATGGATGTATTTTCCTTTGTCCTAACATTTTCTATTGGAAAATGATCCAAGTTTGTACTTTGTTTAATATCCCCAAGAAAGATTATACTCTTTCTACTTTTATTGTGTTTCAATCTTTAACATTATGAATCATAAGAAGACTTTTAAGCTTTCCAAATCTATAGTTGGTTCAAATGCGTAAAGATGTAAATATTGCATTCATATCTAATCCCTTCTAGAATGGCTTAGAGAATACATACTAATATGCCTAACTATACTCCATTTTATCTGACACAAATTTAGATCAACTTTGTTGAATACTTGTAGGTTGAAACAAATTAGGAGATATTGTAGACAAATTCCTTTGGTGGAAGAGCCATTTCTATTAGCCTTTCCCTACCATGTTTTGCCTTCCAAATAACAAGAAACTTCGTATACTAAATAGGTATGATAATGAAGGGGAAAGATATATGCACTTATTTTAACCACATGTTGAATTCACAAAGTCTAAGATCTAAGATACCCTAGGACAAAAACAAGACACATCAAATGTTTCATTTTCAATATGAGAGTAGTAGTTAAAAATACTAAACTTGTTTTTAGGAAGACAAAAGAGGTGCAAGAAATGAGTGTTGAACTTGAAATTTCATAGGTAGAGGAAACCTTAGACCACCACTAGTGAATTGACAAAAACTCTAGACTTACATAGGTTTCTTCTCATAGTAAAAGAAAGGCATTATAATTTTTACCTAGAATTGTTGTTTGGGCTAGCAATCAATCTTGTAACTTATTTGGACCAAAAGTTAGGCCATCTCTAAGTTGTTAATCTTAAACCTTAACCTTGAAGTTGAAGCATTTGATAGATACTAAAGCTTGATTACTATAATAAAGATGTCACTAAGGATTCAAAGTATTTTGCAATTGAGTGGTTCCAAATAAAAAATTCATCTTTTTCTTAAAAGATGGGTGAAAAGGTTTAAATTTTCGCATATTAAAAATTCTCAATATAATTTCTCCGAGGGTTATGTACGTAAGCCTTGTGGACCGCAAAAGGTTAACAAAGTGACACGAGGCCCATGTAATTACTTGTGACGCAACAACTCAAGTTAATTATTTGGTCCCCATCATTCTTCGTTATTCACAAAGTCGGACCATTTCCTTCACACGTGTGGGGGCAACTTGAACAAACCTTTTACAATCGTAAGGCTCGCCGTCGCTGTTTTCCGGTAAGCATTATAGGTTTCCTTCGGAACCTGCAACCTGCCCTTCTTGTTCTTGTGGATCTTGATTTGTTGTAGAGATACGAAGACGTTGCTTTACTACTATGGATAACATGTCGGTTCAAAATGTCTTCCGTTTACTGTTTGAGTGGTGAAAAGATACTCTATTTTGTTGGATTAGGAGCTTTTAGAGGAAAAGGGTTCGTTTCCAGGAGTATGTGAGCAACGGTTCAGTTTCTGGTGGCATTCTTTTCTGTATCCTGTGCTAAAATGCTATTGAATTTCCCGTAGTTATTGTATGGATTGATTGGTTTGCCTGTAGCGTCCCGCACTTCATCTTTTGAGATAATTGAACGTGATGCTATTTTCTTACTCTATTCTTATGGTTATTATCCCTGCTATTTGGGTTCTTCAAATTCATTTTCTTAACAAAGATTGATAATTTTCTGACATTTGTATGACTCTTCTAATCTTGAATTTAGCTAAATCGTGTATAGGAAATTTTGCTGCTGTTTGGAGTCCTGGAGTATATTTATAGCTCCAATAGCGTGTATTTAAGTTATTGCAGTTAAAAAGTTCCTAATTGGATCTTGGGTTGGGCGGATTGGTTTGCCCCTATTGTGCACTGTTCCGCTTGTTCCTTTTGCCCGTGGTGTGCTTCTGGTCTTAACATGTCGGTTCAAAATGTCTTCCGTTTACTGTTTGAGTGGTGAAAAGATACTCTATTTTGTTGGATTAAGCGTTTCTAGGGGAAAAGGGATCGTTTCCAGGTGCTAAAATCTGATTAAATTTCCCGGGGTTATTGTATGGATTGATTGGTTTGCCTGTAGAGTCCCGCACTTCGTCTTTTGAGATAATTGTACGTGATGCTATTTTCTTACTCTACTCCTATGATTATTACTCCTGCTACTTGGGTTCTTTGAATTCATTTTCTTAACAAAGATTGATAATTTTCTGGCATTTGTATGACTCTTCTAATTGTGAATTTAGCTCTGGCGTATATTTATAGCTCCAATAGCGTATATTTAAGTTGTTGCAATTAAAAAGCTTGTAGTTGGATCTTGGGTTGAGCGGTCTGGTCTGCCCCTAGAATGCACTGGTCCGCTTTTCCCTTTTGCTGGCGATGCGCTTCTGGTCTTAACCGGCCAGGTCATGCCTCCGGCGCTGTTACTTTGAAGAAATTATATGCTCAAACCAAGCCTGTTCAGTGGAATAACATCATAGGATTTCGGTCTTATTTTTTTAGTACATGTGATTTTCCAAGGTCAGGGTGTGCTTCCTGTCCAATTAACTGTTGTTAATCTCCCATAATGTCTGAATTCTCATATGATTTGTTGCTGTGCGCCTGTTTCTGTATTGGTTTAGTCTCTTTGTTTTATATTTTTTGACATTATTCTTGAGAAATAGCTGCTTCATGTTTTGGGCTTTACAAGAAGTCGATGGTACCGACCTTCATAGCCATGTCTTCAGTTGGCTCCTTGCCTGCTCCTAGCTGCCGGGTTAGGGATAAGAAATCTGCTTCTTCCGACAAGTTGTCATCTTTTGCTTCCATTTCTTCAAGCTCATTTGCCAGGAGGTATCTGATGTCAAGAATAAATCACACTCCAAAGATTTGTGCAATGGCAAAGGAATTACACTTAAACAAGGACTCCTCTGTTTTTAAGAACTGCAAGTGAGTCATTAGCCGAGACACTATTCTTGTTGATCTCAGGCCGAAGCCTTTTCTTTGCTTTTGCTCTTGTTTACCCTTTTTTCTCTCTTTTTAGCTTCCGTAAAGTCTTGGTATTGCTATTTTCTGCTACTTCTCTTCCCACCACCACCACAACCCCCCCCCCCCCCCCCCCCCCTCGATTGTTTGTACGCCTAATGTCAGCTAATATGGGATATTGATGGGTTTTGGTCTGTTTCTCCAAAGGTTGAGAATTTGGTGCTAAGTTAGTAAGACAAGCAGCTGTCGAGACATTGCCAGGGGTGTCAAGGTTTGTATTTGGGAACCTGTAAACCTGTTCAGCTCAATTCCTAGATGCGTAAAACTGACAGAAATTCATACGGTAGTGGCAGCTGGTACAAACCCTGTTTTAATTACTTGAGGCATTCAGAAGACCACAAAAACTTTTGTATCCGAGCTTAAATCAATTTTGAAGGAGGTAATGTTTACTCACCAACTACCGATCTCGTACTACCCTCCATGAACTGGAAATCTAGAATCCCAATTGAAAGACTAATTCTGTTCTCTGGTTTTTAAATGTTTGTATTGCTATTTTCTGCCATGATTTTCTTCTTTCTTGATCCAATAAGTTCTTACTAACTAATAATCATAGCATTGGCTGCAGGTCGAAGAGAGTGAACTAGCTGATGCAGAGCAGTTAGTGCGGGGAACAACTATGGAAGTGGAAATATGACAGCAGAAGCCTTAAGCAAGGTGGGTTGCAAAGTGTAGTGACTCTAGGAGAAGGGAAAAGTGCTGAGAATGGTCTGTATGTTGTGGAAGGAATGCAATTTGGCCGTGGCTACTTCTCACCTCACTTTGTCACAGATCGTCAGAAGATGGCAGTTGAGTATGAAAATTGCAAAGGGACTATGACAGCATGTTACCATCAAACCCTGAAGAAGTAGAAGACCTATATCGTGATTCAGGTGCAAATCCGTTGATTGCATTAAACTGCAATCAGCTAAAGACAATCACTGGGAATTTTAATCCTGATCGAGTGTTGGGTGGAGGAGGATTTTGAAGTGTACATAAAGGTTTTGTTTCTGAGGATCTAAAAAAGAAGGCCTTCCCTAGCTGTGGGTGTTAAGGTTCACGATGGGGATAACAGTCACCAAGGCCATGGAGAATGGCTGGTAATCTTTACTTTCTTGAATTGTTCTCCTTTTTGAAACTTCTAGTGTTACATATCTCCACTCTTCTTTCCCAATTCACATCAGTTTGATTAAATGCTTTGAGGATTTCTAGGCAGAAGTCATATTTTTGGGGCAGGTTTCTCATCCAAAATTTGGTAAAAAAACTGGTTGGATGTTGCTGCGAAGATGAACACTGGTTTTCATGTAAGCTTTCCTGTCGCTTCTCAACTCCCATTTCATTCGCTTTCTTTTTCAGAAATCCATAAGAAAGTTGCATATAATAAAAGATTATTCTTTTAACTTGTGGCCTATTGAATATGATAATGATTTACGTAGTGTTGACAGGTTGATGCTATAAAATCATTTTTCAAGGAAAAAGGTGAATCTTCAAGAGTGTTGATCAGGTTTCCCAAAATCTAATGCATGTATGGTTCAAAGTGATCCTTAAAAAAATTAACCCCTAACAACAGATGAAAAGGTGTTCTAAAGGCTTGAGTTTGATTTCCTTTTTGGTCAGTCGGGAGAAAAACAGAAACTGGGAGATTAGATTAAGAAAAATGATTGGTTCTTGACATGTTATGGGATTTATCTATTGTGTTTCAAGATTTGTATGTGGATGTAGAAAGCCTGTAGTTTAATTTTCACTAAGGGGTTTGAATGTCCTAGTGTGATTTACCTTTAGTATCAGAGGCAAAATACTGGTGTTGGAGTTTCTGTCCAATTGTGTACGTAATGTATGAACTTATTTTTGGCATTAAATTTCTGGATTTATAATTGTTTGTGAGTTGCTTGGGCAGAATTATTCTTTAGCTCACTATGACGACATAATTCCTCTTTTGTTGCGTGAGTATTGCGTCTAATGCCATGGTCTATTGGAATGGAAATTGCATTTGGTTCTGCAAAAGGTCTTGCCCTTTCTATGAAGCTCAGAAACCTGTCATCTAACATTCTGTTAGACTTGCTTAGTATATGGTGTGGATATTAGCTGCATTACTAGACAAAATCAAGTTATTCATCCAGATTCCTCTCACTTTGTATCTGAAAAAGGATATAAAGAAAGCCATTTGCTGAATGAAAGCTTGTATACGAATGGTAATGCGGGGAATCTGATTTTTTGTTTTGGTAAGAAATACTCTAAGAATGAAATCACCACCAAATGTTTAGCAAGCTTTGTATCCAGGAAATAGGTTACAATTGGGAAAAAGGTTTGAACTCCAGCAGAATGTTTGTTCTACATACCGTTCTGTCTAGATGGTTAGAATGCTAGCTTCCTTAAAACTCCATGGAACATAGAAGGAGAATATGTCTCAAAGGCCATCCAATCTTTCTTCACACTAGGACTTATTCTAAGAGAAAATAATGCCACACATCTTGCCTTAATCCCAAAAGTATCAAATCTCATAGAGGGATCTCATTATAAGCTGATTTCATGTTGCAATATTGTATGAAAATGTGTGGTGAAACTTCTATACAACAAATTAACAACCATCCTCCCAAGCATCATCTCTAAGAGTTAGTCCACTTTTATAAAAAGGAGAAAGATAACAAACAATGTTCTTTTGGCTCAAAATCTCCTACATGGATACTACAAGGAGAAATATAGTCTCATGTTTGCCTTAAAAGTTAATATTATGAAGGCATATGACTCATTGAATTAAGACTTTTTACAAAATGTAATAGAAGTAATGGCCTTCCAATGGGTTTTATTGAGTGGGCAATGACTAGTCTAAAGAAAGGTATGTTTTTAGTTGACATTGACGAGGAGCTTGTTACTTATTTCTCCATTGGTAGAGGGCTTAGACAAGGGGACCTATTATCCCCTTGAGGCAACATATTTATCTTACCAGTAAAGGAAGTTTGGCCAAAAGTTCATAAGAAATATAGGCAAAAATTAGCAACAAATGTTTTATATGCAAGGTTTTTTATTTTAATTTTTTTTTTTTTTTTTTTTTTGATATACACTATCCTAGAAGTGCTGTCTTGGATCTACTATAATATATGTATTTAGAAGTTCAAGTATCAAAAGATTGACCACTCTACAGAGAAAAAAGCTAAGTGATTGCCCTCACAACTGGGATATGTTAAAGTAGTGTATGACAAGGTACACAACTATTAAGATGTGAGTAATAAATTTCTTATAATCAAGGAATATATTAAAATCTTACCTATATGATAATTATTTTTAATAATTCTTAAGTCAAATTTAGTTTAGACAATTGATCCTTAACATGTACAGCGGTTGCTGCTGCCTTACGTTGTTTCGGTTCGGGCGTAGACTTCATTCAGTCCTAATCAACATCGTTACATCAACGCCAACGTTGGAACGCTTCTTTTGATTTCACCTTAAAAGGATCTATCCGCTTATCATGGACATCCTTTTGAAAACGAAAGTTCATTTGTAAGTGGATGATTAATGCTATACAACTTCTTCTTAGTCACGACCATTTTCATCCTGCTTTTAAAGAAATGCAAAGAAAAAGAAAATGAAGAAGAAAGAAGATGAAAGAAGATATGGAGAAAAAAAGAGTAAGAGAATATTGAAATATGCAACAAAATAAAATAAAATAATAAGAAAAAAAAGAGAAAAAAAAAGAAAAGGAATAAAGAAAAATTTTAAAAAGGGGAAAGAATAAAAAAAAAAAAGAAAAAAAAATATAAAATAAGAAAGAAGAAAGAATAATCTAATTCTTTATATATCATACTTGGTATAAATTTAGACGCATTCCAAATTATTATTTCATTACACAAAGTAGAAATTTCCATAATAAGCTTACATTTTAATTTCCTACTAGGTTGGTGTTATTACATACTCTTATTCATCTCCTAGTATGGTATTTTTCTTATTTCTTTCATTTATTTCCTTATAAGCAAGTAAAAAAACTTTTAATAGTGATTAATAGACTAATTATTTCTAATTATAATCATACCCTCTAATCTAATTATTCCATCAATCCTAACATAACTTTACCTCTCATTTAAACCTATCGCTAAGTGTGTATGTATATGAGATTAAGTTGTACTCGTTTTAAGGGGCAAAATCAAGTGAATCAGAAATTTTTCACTTTCGGCCTCTCACCGTTTGTTTGTCTCTTTTTGTTTCCGTTAGCCAATGGACTGAAAAAAAGAAAAGAAGAAAAAAAGGCATAACATTCCTTGATTTAACACCAGGGATTGAAGATTCTTTTGATGGAATAATAGGTAAATTCCGGTTGAAGACCAAGTTGAGAAGGTGATCAAAATGATGATATCCATGTTGGGAAATCCGAGCTCTAACCAGCTCAGAAATGGATCTTCGCTTCTCATTTAGAACACAAACCTACAAATCAAAGTAAAGAGAATAATACCTTGTTTTGAATCCATAACTCAGCTAGATTCTTCTCCTTTATCCTCTCCTGAATCACTGGCTTGATGAGATAGCTCAGCCTACTGAAGATCGTGAATCAAAGAGGGTTTTCGGTTTTTCCGTTCGTTCGTTCTCAGATATTTTTACAACTTGTTCTTTTCATTTTCGTTATAAAAGAGAAGTATTGTGCACAAGTTACTGTGCTTTCATAAAAACTGTTCATAAAACTCCAACACCTCTTAATTCACCTGTATGATCTTCACTGAATGTAGACTCTTAGTGTATATATTGAGAGTTAAAGGAGGGATCTAGCCGTTAACTGAATGTGCCGTCAATATAGTCCCACTCATCACGGTTCTATATATCAGACACTGGCCCACACTAGCCAGTTCCATATTTGACAATTAAGTAACCAAATGTCTCATCTGAATGGACTATAAAACGTTTATTCAAAAGCAAGTGTAATTCCCATTGGTATAAGCCCACAATAGTAAGGACTATCAAAAAATAGTCCAACAATCTCCCACTTGGGCAATATCAATGGGAATGAGTAATAATAAAAGATTTTAAAATACTGAAATATGCGCGCATAATTTTAGTCCTGAGACAACTCTTAAAAGTCAACTTTGTCACATAAAGCATCAAACTCCGAACTATGGCATTAGCTGCATCCTTTAAACAATACAGCATTATCCATAATTACAAGAGCCCTTCACTCT
Organism: Casuarina cunninghamiana; assembly: GCA_028551485.1. Classification (NCBI taxonomy): domain Eukaryota; kingdom Viridiplantae; phylum Streptophyta; class Magnoliopsida; order Fagales; family Casuarinaceae; genus Casuarina; species Casuarina cunninghamiana. The sequence continues at coordinate 31,471,006 of CM052367.1, read as the reverse complement.
ACTGACATAAAGTCAATATGGTAGTGTGTCAACCCGATGATACAAGAAATCTGAAGGTATCATCCTTGTTGTCAATCCAATTCTCAATAACTGAAGTGAGAATTTCTGGAATGTCTTATTTATCTGAAATTGAGCTCAGCAATACATATATTGCAAGACATTCTTGTATGGCACTCACTGAAATGCCCCAGCCATACTGAAATTAATAAAGGCATATGTATGGATAAAATTTATGCATGCATAGTACAACTTAACACATATAAAACATCGACATGTTCTATATCTAAGTCAAGCCAACATTTAATCAACATACATAGCTTATACAAAATAAGTTTACTTCATAGCAAACTATACAGATGCAGTTTGGTATTCATCTGTATACCAAGACTCCCACTAATCAGAGGGATCCCATGAGACGCTAAGTCCCATACCAGCAACATGTCTATGAAAAACACAAGGAGTCAATCCTTTAGTAAAAGGATCTGCAAGCATAGCATCTGTTCTGATATGTTCTACAATGATTTCGCCACTCTTGACTCGTTCACGAATAGTCAAGTATTTGATGTCCAAATGTTTAGACCCGGTAAGGCTTTTGTTGCCGTTAATAGATAAGACAGCAGCACTGTTATCACAGTATAACTGAATGGGTCTATCAACAAAAGTGTAAGCTGCTAAATCTCTTATCAAATTTCTAAGCCAAATGGCTTGAACTGCAGTTCCAAAACATGCAACAAACTCAGCCTGCATAGTGGAAGATGTAACCAATGATTGCTTAACACTTTTCCAAGACACTGCCCCATCAGCTAACAAAAAAATATAGCCTGAGGTAGATTTAAAATCATCCTTACAGCCAGCATAATCAGAATCTGAATAGCCCACAAGCTGTAAATGATCAACATGTCGATAAACCAACATGTAATTTGTTGTCCTTTTTAGGTACCTTAACACTTTCTTAACTGCCACCCAATGGTCATGACCTGGATTAGTCTGATATCGACCAAGTAAGCCAGTGGCAAATGCAATATCAGGTCTAGTACACACCTGTGCATACATAATGCTACCAACTGCTGAAGCATAAGGTACTGACTGCATAAGTTCTTTCTCAGCATCAGTTTGAGGACACTGCAATAGGCTCAACTTATCATTCCTCAAAATAGGAGCATTACCAGGTTTGCAATTCTGCATACTGAATCTGGTAAGAACTTTACTTATATATGCTCTCTGAGAAAGACCCAATAATCTACTAGAACGATTTCGATGAATCTCAATGCCAAGAACAAAGTTGGCTTCACCAAAATCTTTCATATCAAATTGTGTAGACAATAGCTGTTTAGTGTCATTAAGTAACGCCTTATCTGGAGTTGCAATTAAAATATCATCAACATAAAGTACTAGAAAAATAGGCGTACTCCCACTGATCTTAGTGTATATGCAACGATCCAATCTATTTTCCATAAACCCACATGAAGTAATAAATTCATCAAATTTAAAATACCACTGACGAGAAGCCTGTTTGAGACCATAAATTGATTTCTTTAACTTACATACAAGATGTTTAGGATCATCTTTAGCAAAACCCTCAGGCTGCATCATATAAATTTCTTCATCAAGGTTTCCATGAAGAAAAGCAGTTTTCACATCCATCTGATGTAATTCCATATCAAAGTGAGCAACTAAGGCCATAATAATTCTAAATGAATCCTTAGAGGATACTGGTGAAAAGGTCTCATTATAATCAATACCTTCCTTTTGAGTAAAACCTTTAGCCACCAATCTAGCCTTAAATCTTTCAACTTTACCTGTTGAATCTCTTTTAGTTTTATAAACCCACTTACAACTGATAGGTTTGCAGCCTCTAGGTAGATCAACCAAGTCCCAAACAGCATTATGCTTCATAGAATTTAACTCGTCATTCATCGCATCTATCCACAATCTAGATTGAGGACTAGAAACAGCTTCTGCATAAGTAACTGGATCATCTAAAATACCAACATCATAATCATGTTCTCCCAAATAGACCATATAATCTGGATGAATAGCTGATTTTCTCTCTCTAACAGATTTTCTAACTGCAGGAGCCTCTGTAGGTATATCTGAAAGACTAATCAAGCTACGCTCTGAAGATTGAGGCTCTGAATGCATCTGCAAAGATAAAGGGCATGTAATATCAATATCGCCCATAGATGCAATGGTCTGAGAACTACTACTTGGTACTTCAACATCCAATTCCAGAAACTTAGCTGTCTGCGACTCTACAATCCTGGAACCTCCAGAAGGGTTATAAAATCGATACCCCTTGGAATAAAATGGATAACCAACAAAATTACATCTAACAGTTCTGGAATCCAACTTTCCCATTCGTGGATTGTATAAAATTACTTCTGCAGGACATCCCCATACTTTCAAATGATTCAAACTAGGTTTCCTTCCTGTCCATAACTCATAAGGTGTCAAGGATACAGATTTGCTGGGCACTCGATTGAGTATATATAAAGCAGTATGAATAGCTTCACCCCATAAATAAATAGGCAAATGAGTACCATGCATCATACTTCTTACCATGTCAAGTAGGGTTCTATTACGCCTCTCAGCAACCCCATTTTGATCAGGGCTACCAGGCATCGTAAATTGAGCAACAATGCCACAATCTTGCAAAAACTTAGCAAATGGACCTTTCAACTGTCCAGTATCACCTTGACGACCATAAAATTCACCACCTCTATCTGATCTTACAATTTTGATACTTTTCTCCAACTGTTTCTCAATTTCAACTTTAAATATCTTAAACTTTTCAAGAGACTCAGACTTATCTTTAATCAAATAAAGATAACCATACCGAGAAAAATCATCAATAAAGGTGATAAAGTAAGAATTACCACATAAAGTAGTATGATACGGCCCACTTATATCTGTATGAATAACTTCCAGCAAATCATAACTATGCACTGCTGTTTTCTTTGTAACTTTAACCATCTTACCTCTGCAACATTTCACACAAACATCCATGTCATTATCAAGATTAGGTAAGATATTCATCTGGATCAACCTGTCCACTCTCGCTTTGGAGATATGTCCAAGCCTATGATGCCACAATACATACGATTTATCTCTAGATAAAGGTCTTTTCGAAACAGTATGTGTAATATGGCCTGTAGCATAAATCTCATGAAGAGATAACCGTAAACTGTATAGACCATCAGACATTACACAACTACCAACCTTGTCTCCATTATAAAACACACTGATAATAGAGTTCTCAACATGAAAAGCATAACCACATCTGTCCAACACAGATACAGAAATTAAATTCCGTCTAAACGACGGTACATAGAACGTATTATACAAGGTCAGTTTAAAACCAGTGTCTAAAATAAGTACAATATCTCCTACAAACAGTACATCAACTTTTTCACTGTTTCCAACTAAGAGATACTCCTCATTCTTTTCCGGTCTCCTCCTGTTTGTGAACCCCTTTACCTTTACCCCTGTATTTGGCCATCCAGGTCTTAAATGCATTGCAATCTTTCTTCATATGACCCTTTTGATTACAATGAAAACACTTGATATTAGTCCTGTTCACTGTAACTTTCTTAAACCCGGAAGTACTAGCGGTGGACCCAACACTCCTTGGAGCTGACTGAGTATTCTGAAAAGATCTCTGGGAAGTAGACCTAAACCTTCTTCCTCTGTTGGAAGCAAAATTCTTAGTATGGGATGCTTGACCAATTGTCCTCGAGTCATGAGAATTAGAGGGCTGATGTCCTTGAGTATGATAAATATGACCATGTCTCTTCTCACTTCTTATCTTAGATTCTTCACCAACAACCTTTGTCAATAAATCATTCATATCCCAAATTTCATTTTGAGAAATAAAGGTTGTCTTTATCATGCTAAACTCAGGTGGAAGAGAATTCACAACATAATGCACCAAAATCTTATCAGATAATGGAAAATCAAGTGCATTCAATTTAGATTGAAGATGGATCATACTCACAACATAGCTCCTAACATCTTCAACAGAAAAATCATATCTCATGGAAAACAATTCCTGAATAATCTGAGACACTTCAGCATTTGTGGATGCACTATACCTCCTTGTTACTGCTTCTAAAAATTCCTTTGCAGTACAATCTTTAGGCAAACCACCTTTCAGGTGTTCCTTTATGGATCGATGCATTGTCAACATACACAACTTATCGGATTTTCTCCATTGGTCAAAATCCTTTTTCTGTTCTTCAGTACTTTCAGCAGTAAGTTCAGCAGGTGACTTATCAGTCAAAGCATTGCTCATGTCAATTACACTCATAGCAAAGAAGACATCATCTTTCCACTTCTTAAAATTTGAGCCATCCAAGACATCAATGGCAACAGATACATTGTTTAGATTAATGACAACTGTAGAACAAATGATGCAAATGTCAGCATCAAGTGAGTGTCTAGATATAGAGTTCACACATATCATCATGCAACACCTTTTGATATAATACACAACAAGTAGTGCAAAACTCTACAACATAGCATACACAATGAGAAAATTCCAATCATTGTAGCCTACCGCCTTTAGGCTAAATAAACCACTTTGACCAGTCTAAACTCACGTCTCAAATTAATGCCATGTTCACCTCTAAGTATTAGCATATAGTCACTTCCTTTTGGAATAATAACTACATACCAAAACCAGAAGCATTCCCTTTCCTTATGCAAGACCGAAATTTCACAATTCAGCTAAGAATGCACCACTTTTGTAGTCACACCTTAACAAAATCATAAAATCCTCTCACACCAAGGGACACAACTCACAGCACATTATGCAATTTAACCTCATGGACTTGGGGCAAACTGAAATGTCCTTAAATTGCATCATCAACAACACTCAATAAGTGTTCTAGTACGCGCATGCTAATATTAAAGATGAGAATATAACTGAAGGGCATGCCTGAATGCGTACAAATGGCCATCAATAATAAATTAATAATTGCAATTAATAATATAAATTGCAATACTAGGCCATAACTTCTGAACATTAATCAGAAAAATACTTGTAACCATATGCAATTCAAAATTACAGCAAACATCCATAATCAATTTATATTCAACAATATATAAATGATAATTTAAATTTAATAGAAATAATTGGGATTTCAAAAGACTTTCAAAGCCCAAAAACTTTATCAGAGGCTAGATCACAATTTTAGGTGAATTTAGCCAAAATTTGGCGTCCAATCTGACCTCCCACGCGCCTCTACGCGCTGCCGGAATGTGTCACCGGCAAAACCGGTACAAACCGGTACAGACCGGTTCCGGTAGCCGAAATATCGGCCGAAACACACCGATATGACCGGTTCACGGCCAAAATGACCGGTTCCTGGAACGAGACCGACATCGACAGATTCGTCGATCCAAAACGGTCCTCCGCCGGTCCAGACGTCAGCACAACCGCACCGTCCACGCGGTCTACGGTGGCAAAACCCGATCGGACCTACTCCGATCCGGTCAACCCGTCTCCAATCGGACTTCCGATGACACCAACAGATAGATCGAGTACCGATCTTCTCAACCGTGAGGTCAGATGGTTGATCTGAGCCCTCTGGGTACCGGGTTTGGCCAAAACGGGTATTCGATACCCACAAACCCGAAAAACAAAAATTCATTTTTTTTTTGGCTTTAAATCCCAATTTCTCATTCGATTTGTGCTTTAAATGGAAGCTAAACCAAGCTCCGATACCAATTGTTGGGAAATCCGAGCTCTAACCAGCTCAGAAATGGATCTTCGCTTCTCATTTAGAACACAAACCTACAAATCAAAGTAAAGAGAATAATACCTTGTTTTGAATCCATAACTCAGCTAGATTCTTCTCCTTTATCCTCTCCTGAATCACTGGCTTGATGAGATAGCTCAGCCTACTGAAGATCGTGAATCAAAGAGGGTTTTCGGTTTTTCCGTTCGTTCGTTCTCAGATATTTTTACAACTTGTTCTTTTCATTTTCGTTATAAAAGAGAAGTATTGTGCACAAGTTACTGTGCTTTCATAAAAACTGTTCATAAAACTCCAACACCTCTTAATTCACCTGTATGATCTTCACTGAATGTAGACTCTTAGTGTATATATTGAGAGTTAAAGGAGGGATCTAGCCGTTAACTGAATGTGCCGTCAATATAGTCCCACTCATCACGGTTCTATATATCAGACACTGGCCCACACTAGCCAGTTCCATATTTGACAATTAAGTAACCAAATGTCTCATCTGAATGGACTATAAAACGTTTATTCAAAAGCAAGTGTAATTCCCATTGGTATAAGCCCACAATAGTAAGGACTATCAAAAAATAGTCCAACAATCCATCCAGTGCTGTTTAGGGAAACAGGAACAAGAAAAGTAGTAGCCAGACATTGTCTCCCCTCTGCAGCCCACCTGTCTTGTGACGGCAGTGGAGACAGCCCTTCGTAGTGTGAAGGCGGCTCAAACGGCTGCTACCATGCCAGCTCATGGGTTGAATGATCTATGGTTCTCCCCATGTGGGAAGACCAAGTCAAGGCTTGTAGCACCCACCCCTCCTTTCCCCCAGTTTCGTCGTCCTAGACCCACCCTTGGTCCTCCAAAAGTATTCGATTTCGCATGCAGAATGGTCTTGGTCGTTGTTACTTCGGCGCCCTACAAGAAGAAAAGTTTTCTTTTTTGTTTAATAAGACAAACTTCTTTTTGTCTTTGGAAAAAGAAAGGGACATTCCTTTCAGATGGAGCTAGCGCTCATCTTCTAGTCCTGCCTCGAGTCAACAATACTTTTATTGGCATCACTGTATTTGGCAAAATCTTCTGCAATGATAATGCAGTGAACATATTTTAGATTTATCAAACAATTTTTTTAGTATCTATTTTAATATCTTTTTTACCCTTAATATAAATAAATAATAAATATTAATTTAGGGATGATGGTTACAAATAATGAGGCAATTTAATATGTTCTCTTATCCCAAATTTAAAGAAATAATATTTAGTAACCTACAAGTAATAATTATAGTGGAAGAGATTTCATGCCTTAACTTCAATTATAATATTATGTTAAAAGTAGTTTTTTTTTTTTTTAAAAAAAAAATAGATACGTATTTAATATATAATAAAAATACGATATTATTAATCCAAAATATCCACCATCCATTTGTACCAAACATGAAAATCAAAAAAGTTAATCGCACAAATGATGGCCAGAAACAACGATTGGTTCAACATCAAGGTTTATTTCCTTTGATCTTTGTGTAGATTTAAAAGTACTATATTGAAACTTGCAAACCTTTTGTTTCATTGGTAGCATTGGTAGGTGTCAAAATAGGATAGGTGTATTAGGTGATGTTATCGGACGTCACTTTACACTCGTCCTAAGTGCCTTGTCATGCTAATGGTGAACGTCGGTGGTACAAAATTTCCATGACGTTTATGCCCATCAGGGACAGCTGGTCAGTGGGTACGCGTCGACTAGGATCACCTTTAGGGTTCGTGAAAGCGGCTCCGACACAACTGTTATATGATTTTTCCGTCATGCGTTTGTTTCACGGAACAAATGCCCATTGGAAAAATATTAATAATGTAAACAAGAACAGTATTTTCCTTTAGATTCAGGTTAACTCAAAGAACATAGATGTAACACGTTTCTTCTTTAGTTGCCTTTAAGTCCATTTTTGCATGTTCAGAGGCAATAAAAGGAGGTACACTTTTGATGTAAAGCTTGCTGGTCTTTGTCTGTGGACCTAAGTACCGGTTTTACTGACTTGATCAACATGGTTTTCCCAGGCTTAGATCAATTAAAGGTGAATATTGATCTACATTAGAAGTAATAGAATAAATTCTTGATGTTATTAGTAATAAGGCTTTCTCACCTACATTATCCAGATTTTAAAATAGGCTATCGCATTCTAGTATGATATCAGAATTAGAGATGAACCTCTACTTTGTAATTTTTCATGTCTTAAAGTTATATTTTTGTTCACATACAGTGTTTGGATTAACATTCACATAAGTGAGTGTTAAAAGTAAGTATTATTCTACATCAAAAGCATAAAAATAGACCTTTAAGTTGATAAATAATGAGGTTTTTCCACTAATTGTCTCAAAGTTTTGATATGGGCTCCCACAAGTCAATTAGGTAACGTCAATTAGGGCAAGAATTGTAAAGCAAATGGTCTCTTTCTGTTTTGAATCTTTTCTTCTTAATTCACATGCCTTTGGGAGGAAGGCAATTGGAGGTGAGTGATGGGAGCTCATTGAATTATTTTAACAAAAAAATAAATATCAATCTAGAGAGGTTGTGATTATTAGTGTCAGCTTGTAAGGCATTCTATTGCTATCCTCTTAAGAAAAATAATTAATCATATCTATTAAATATACATTAAATAATAATGAATGTATAATTAGAACTATCTAAATTTATTTGAAGTATTTGATGTTTTCTCTTATGATTTCTATTTCAACTCTCCTTTTAACTTTGCTCTAAGAAAATGTGACTTGGTTAAATTTGTCTATATGAAAATGTTATTGTCACTCTAATTCAAGATTACTTTCACTCTTTAAAAAGCTTTGGAAACAATGTAAAAATTTGTATGTTTCTCACTTGTTCGAGGAAAAGCTTTTATGTTTCAAAATATAAAATCTTTATAGAAAAATGTTATTTTAAATGAGATTTGAAGGTTTTCAACTTCTTTTTTTTTTTTTTAGTTTTTGTAATTTTTGTAATGTTAAAGTATGTCTCTATACTTTTATATACTAGTTTTTATTAATGTAAACTTACGTTTTTACAAAAAAAAAAAAATTTTATGTTTTAGTGAATAAAGATTATATCATCTTTTATTCATATAAAAATTTGTAATTTTTTCATTAATACGCTTGTTTTTCATAAGTAATAGGAGTGAAAGATTTTGGTGTCTTGAGCCGGACCTGTTTGATCTCAAGCTACCTAAATTCCAACTCAACCAAGACTTCTCAAGAATTTTACTATCAAACATAACATGCATTAATTTAATACCTCTTGTTCAAGATGGAGTGATTGTTAAATTCTGGTTGAAAATCAAGATGATGATATCAATCCAGTTCTGTTTAAGGATACAAAACAAGAAAAACGAGGTAGCCAAACACTGTTCCCCCCGCCCGCAGCAACCCGCCAAGTGTTATGACGGCAGTGGAGACACAGGCTTCGTGCGGTGCAGGCGACTCAGGTAGCCTTTGCACAAGCTTTTTGCATGATCTCTGGTTCGTACCATGCGTGGAAAACGAAGTCAAGGGCTTTGTTGTTGCTTCAGCACACAAACGGCAGATATGCTTTGTGTGATGTTCAATAAGACGGCCCTTTCTTTTTTTTTTTTTCCTTTTTTCTTTTTTCTGTGGTTTCCTTTCTTTGGAAAAAGAAAGAGAGATTGCTTTCAGACTGAACCTCACCATGACCTTCTAGTCCTGGTTCGAGTCAAACATGCTTCTATGGCCGTCCCTTTGTTAGACAAAATCTTCTGCGATGATAATGCAGTGAACATAAGTAACAATTTATTTATCTAGTATCTATGCTTGCTCAACTATTAGAAAGCCTTACCCATTTTTTATAATCAAATGTTAAGAAAAAAAAGATATTTAAACATATAAGCAGAAAATAAAATTAAGGCATTTATAATATGTGATAAGAATCATGGATACTTATTTGTAAATGATAATTACAAACATTGGGTGTTTTAATATATTATCTTATGCCTTAACTTCAATTTAATACTATATTAAAAGTATTTATTTATTTATAATAAATCATTATAAAAATAGAAACATAAATATAAAATAAAAAAAGATATTAATGATCCAAGTATCCACCATTCCTTTGTATAGAACATACAAAATTACAAGAGTTAGATATATGGAATAATGACCTAGAATAATGACTAACTCAGTTCAAATATATTTAAAATCGGATTTCAAAAGTTAACTCAAGATTTAAGATTTAAGAGGATCTTTATATATATATATAGACAATTATTCAAAAATTATATATATTTAACATGAAACTTTTATCTTTAACATGCTTTTGCATACCTAATATATTTTAGATTCAAAATTCAACAAAATGAGATAAATGCTCCCCCACACTTTAAACATACTTAAATGATATAATGTATGAAAATTGGAATACATCAACTCTAACCATGTATGGATATTACTTTTTCCTTGTTTTTTTATTAAAAAATCCCAAACAATGTTTAGTTCTAATTGAACCGTGCCATTGCCGACAAGCTACTTTACCTTGTATAAGGTGCTTTTCACTTTACGTAATACTCGTAAAACGTGGCGGTGCAAAGTTTCCACATCGATGCAAAATCAGAGACAACTGTTATAAGGGAGCTCGACCACTTGAATCTCTGAGGCGGTCCATTCCAAAGAGTCCATGAAAGCGGCTCCGACGAAAATAAAAATTATTTTTCCGTCATGCGTTGGTTTTCATGAAAGAATGACAGGTAAAAAGAATATTAGTGTAGAAAAAGAACAGTAATTTCCTCCCCCACCCTGGGTCTGTCTTTTTATATATCTCCTACCATTTTTCCACGAGAGACTTGAAAACTTTTTGACTCGTTCTATTGAGAGAGCAGCTGCCATGAGTGAAGCTTCCCAACCCAGACAAACCTCCATGTATGTTTCCTTTCTCCTTTTCTCATTAGCTTTGTCAAACCTAGAAGCTCCGAGGAAGACGAAAGGAATGTCACGTACTTTCAAGCGGTTTCCTCTTATTTTCCTGATGTTTATCGGATATTTCCATCAGTGCACAGATTCAATCCTTTAAATTCAGACTAACTTCAAAGTGCCTAGATCTAACGTGTTTCTTTGCCTTCGATCATAATATCTGATTGCAGGCTGTGTGCGATTTCTTCTTTAGTTGAATTTAACCCGATTTTTGCATGTAAATAAGAAGTACATGTAACGAGGTACTCTGAAAGGCACTCTTGATGTAAGTTTGCTGGTCTTTGTTCACCGATCTAGATTTGCAGGGGATCTAAGTACCATGTTTTCATGTACTTGATCGACTTGGTTTTTCGGTGCTTGGATCTAATTTGTTCTGTATAAATACATACCCATATAAGATGATGAGGTGCATGCTAGGTTCTTCTACAAGGATTTCTTGTTTGAACCTCAGATCCATCACTACGTGCAACTTTCCCACCCACACACGGTAGTTCTGTTTAAGCGATCTTTCCTTCTGCTCTTTTTTACCATGTTTTTGAACATCATAAACAGACCCGAATGAACTCATCATCTAGCTGCATTTCGGCCTTGTATTTGGCTCCCTTTCCTTGTTCTTTTTGCATGTTTTTCCTCCTGTTAATTACTGATTTCGTTAGCTGCATATGCTTTATCTTGATGTGAATACATTCCACTCCCTTCCTATCAAGAGTTCCTTAAGATAAGGAAGCGATCTTTCCATGTGTTTGTTTTTACCATGTTTTTGTACGTCATAAAACCCTAATTGCTGAAAGTGGAGAATGTCAGAAACTCAATACCTCCCCTTCTCATCTCTTCTATCACATTAAACATGCATAAATATCGGCAAAAAGCATTAGTTTGAGTGCCAAGCTCGACATAACTCATCCTCCTTTGTGTTATAGGAGGATAAGTTTGTTTGATCCTCTTCATGTCCTACCAGGGAGACCGAAGGAGGAGATAGAGGAGATAGAGAAGTTGATGCACAAGGCAATAGATTTGTCTTACCAGCGGATGGGTACGAATGGAGGAGACATGGCCAAAAGTTCATAAGAAAGATAGGCAAAAATAGGTAAAGAATGTTTTATATGCAAGCTCATCTTATTTTGTTATAATGTAATATAAAGAAGTGCTCACCTTGGATCTGTTTTGATGTGTGCTTTAGAATTTACTTCAAGTGCAAAAAGAGTGATTGCTCTGCACGGAAGAAAGCTGATTGGTCACCCTCAGATCCTGAATCTGTCCAAATAGTGTATGAGGGAGTGCACAACCACGCCTTACCAATTGTGGAATCTAGCTCCTCCCAATCACAAACCTCATCTTCAAGTGTCAACCAATATAACTTGTGGACGCAAGTTTTTGGAGATCAGTCAGCTTCTCAACATGATAATGACAATTGAAATCTTCAATCTACCTACTTCACTTTACAAAGTGTTTTTCCTCTCCTGGGAAAGCTAGCCTTGTAGAAAGCCTTCCATTTAAGAAAAAATGGAAGTCTTTTCTTTTATCCTAATATCCTACTGGAGAATGGTTTAACTTTGTCATATGTTTAATATCCCCAAGAAGGATTCTCCTCTTTATAATCTTGTTATTTTTCAAGATTTAACATCATGAATCATGACAAGATTTGTGTGTTTTGTGAATTTGCAAATTGTTCAAATACTTGAAATGCACATATTGACATGCCTAGCTTTAGGCTAATTATGTGAAACAATCTAAATCAACTATGTTGAATACTTGGAGGTTGAAACTAATTAGGAGAAGTTGTGGCTGATTCCTTTGGTCGAAGGATCATTTCCATTAGCATTCTAATTGTCATGTTTTGCCTTCTAAATGACAAGAAATGTTGTATACTAAACAGGTGTAATAATAAAGGTAAGAGATGCATACAATTGATTTTGACCACACCATTAATCACAAAATCTAAGAACAAAGCATCATATGACAAAAACCAAGCCATCTCAAATATTTATTTCCAATATATGAGTAACAGTAAGAAAATCCAAACCTTCCATAGTTTTTTTTTTTTTTTTGGTTAAAAAATATGGGTTTGAGGGCATGGAATGTTCAAATTCAAGATTTAGTATTTTACAGCTTATAGCCAATAAGTGGGTTACAGATTTACTTCTTATAGTGAAAAAAAAAACAATATAATTTTCAGCCAAATTGTTGTTCGGAAAGGCAATGGATCTTGTAATCCTTATAGATCCAAAAGTTAGGCCGTTTCTAGGCTTCTAATCCTAAGCTATCACCTTGAAGTCTAAGCATTTGATTGATGTTAAAGCTTGATTACTAGAATAAAGATACCAAAGTACGATTCAAAGTACGGTTGAATGGCAGTTGATCGGTTTCAAATTGTTAAAAAATTCATATAATTTTAAAAATAAACTCTTAGAAAATATTTTAATTTTTTGCATATTAAAAATTCTCAATATAATTTCTGCAAAGCCTTATTATTGAGCTTGACTGCAAAAGTTCAGCAAATTGACTTCCAGGGACGGTACATTGCTAATTATATATTCAGCCACAGATATAGAAACAAATGTGGGTTCGACGCCCCCTCGGGGAATGGTTCCCACCATTCTTCGTTATCGACAAAATCGGACCATTTCCTTCGCACGTGAGGCGACAACTTGGTAAAGCTTTTTGGGTTCCCTTCGGAATCTATCGACGTATCCTTCCTTTTCTTGAAGAATTTGCTTTGTTGTTGAGTTACGAAAACGATGCATTAGTAGTTTGGTGTGTGCTTCGGCTTTTGTTTGTTCCAACCCACCAAGGGAATCGAAAATGAAGTGCGGCAAGCTCATAAGGTAAAGAAGCGACGCAGGAAGAAAGTCCTGATACCTTCCTTCGATCTTTAGACGCTGCCTCAAAATTGTCTCAGTGCTCCTTAAATGTCTTCGCATTGTTCGTTGATCCGTGAAAAGATGCGTAAGCGTGGTTCAGTTTCCGGAGTTATTGTGGGGGTTGAGGGGCTTGCCTGTAGGGTCCCGCATATCGTCTTTTGAGATAAACGTGATGCTATTTTCTTACTCTATTCTTATGTTGTTACTCCGGCTATTTGGATTTTCTGAATTCATTTTCTTAACAAAGATTGATAATTTCTTGCATTTGTATGATGACCCTTCTAATGGTGAATTTGGCTAGTTCGATCGTATCATACACGAATGAGTACTTGTATAGGAAATTTGGATGCTCTTTTGTTGTTTGATAATCTATGAGACTCGAAATCAATATTTCCCAATTTCTTCCTGGGAAAGTTGTTGGAATCCTGGTGTATATTTATGTTCAAGCTCGAGCCAATGACAAATATGCTTTTTGGCTAATCTTCCAGAATGTCCAAATTCTCATATGATTTGTTTCGCTTTTGCTGTTGCTGTATTGGTTTACTCTCTTTTGATGTTATTCATGAAAAGTAGTGGTCAATGTTTTCAGCTCTTCAAGGAGTCGATGGCATCTACTCTCACAGCCATGTCTTCAATTGGCTCCTTGGCTGCTCCTGGCTGCCGTGTTATGGATAAGGAATTTGGTTCTTGTTACGAGTTGTCATCTTCTGCTTCCATTTCTTCGAGCTCATTTGCTAGGAAGTATCTGATGTCAAGAAGAAATCACTCTCCTAAGATTTGTGCAATGGGAAAGAAATTGCACTTCAACAAGGATTCCCCTGTTTTTAAGGAACTCCAAGTGAGTCTTTAGCTGAGACACTGTTCTCGTTTATATTAGGCTTAAGCCTTTTCTTTGCTTTTTTTTTATGGGTTATGATCTATTGCTCCAAACGTTGAATTGAAGTTTCCAGTTGAGAATTCGGTTCTAAGTTAGCAAGACAAGCAGCTGTCAGGAACAATGATTTGGCTGGTGAGGGAACTACAACATCTGTTGTTCTTGCACAAGGTCTTCTCGCCAAGGGAGTCGAGGTTTGTGTTCTTATTCACGCTACTGCATTTTTTTGGAAACCTGTAAACCTGTTTAGTTGGATTCCTAAATGGGAAACATTGACAGAAACTCATACGATAATTTCCTTCCTTTTTTTTTCCTTTTTATTTTTATTTTTAATATATGTTATTCACCACTTAACTGATGTAATGTCAGGTAGTGGCAGCTGGTGCAAACCCTGTTTCAATTGCCAGAGGTATTGAGAAGACCAGAAAAACTCTTGTATCTGAGCTTCAATTAACTTTGAAGGAGGTGATGTTTACCCAGCAATTACCAATCCTGTACTACCCTCCATAAATTGGAAATCTCTTGATTTCCCAGGAAACCAATAAACTTACTATTTCTAGGTCTTCTACAAAAGTATAATACAGGGCTATGACTTTCATTGTGAGGTTATTTAGATTATTAGCTTGCTTCAAGATCTTGCCATAATAACTCAATTGCATGTATCTTTATATTGTGAAAATGAGGTAATCATCCACATAGCAATCGGTTCTCTTTTTCATGAGAAGACAATGCATATTGAGAATGATTAACCTATATGCCGAAAAAATATATAGATGGAACAATTGCTTTTCATTGCATCCAAACATTAGAACAACTTGTTGACTTCTTTACTAATGTACTTTATAGCTGATAGTACCTACACTTATTATCCAAGCTTAAAGTATTTAATATGCACCAATTTTTGGCAGGTGTACGAGACATATTGGTACAGCCCACAAGTTAGATTATGGCCCAAGCCTAATTGCCTACTTGTAATTATGTGTATGTAGGGTTTCCTATTTGTTTCATTTTTTATATTTCCAACTATTATTATCTGTTGTAAGAACATTGATTGCATATTTTGTGAATAGCAAAATCATGGCCTTAGGACTTTTAACAATTTCGGTTCTTCTCTTCATATTGGGTACTTGCTGCCTTTAGCTTGTCCCAATTTTTTTTTCTTTATTTTTCACTTCACTTCATATCAAACTATGATATTGGTATAAGAATTTATAAGTTCGTTTTATTAACAAAGTCCATACTATTTTTCTTTCTCTTTGCTTGGAAGGAGAAGGATCCTTTAATTATGAGACATGCATGATCTTCAACATTGAGAAAAAGCATAACATGCCTTGATTTAACACATTGGTTGAAGATTCTTGTGGACGGAATTGTGGGTAGAAACGAGGTGAGGAAGTGACGAAGATGATTGTTGAAGCAAACAAGAAACAAAAAACGTGGTAGCCAATCGGAGTCCCGCATCCAGCTGTAGCCCAGTAAGTATTGTGACGGCAGTGGAGACTACGGACTTATCGTGTGTTTTGATGTTTACAGAATATTCTCGGTCGTCGTTGCTCTTATTCGAAGTCCTTCGCGTCACCCTCTCCTCACAGCACCCACAGCAAGAGGCCCCACTCCGTCCATGTCAGCAGCTCAGGCACGGCTCACGGAGTGGGGCCTCTTGCTTCATCTCTCTCCTTCCCAACGCGGCGTGGTTAACTTCTTCGCATGCGCTCTGCCACATTCCTCCGCGTTAAATGAATATCGAATCAAGCTGAACGCTTCTCTTCACAAGAACAAAGTGCTCATCTGCTTGCTTTTTCTGTAACTTCACAAGAACAAGTTTTCAACCAACTGATCAGCTTGCCTATAAAAATCTTCTGTTTTTTTTTCTTCTCCGTTGCTTCTTCTTACGTGTTCCATATATATATATATGTAGGCAACTCCTCGTATCTTCCATTGCCTTGCCAGCAAAACCCTCTTTCGTTTCTCCCTCATCCCAAATTCTGAACTTCAATTACTTTAGCACCCAACAAGAATCTAATTCTTTATGATAGATTTCCTACATCCAATAAGAATCAGTAAATATAACTTTATTGGATGGCTTATATGTAGAGACAAACTTCTTACAGTAGAAGTGATTTCTCAATAACTCTCTTCAATTGATCTGTATTATAATTTATGTGATTCTCAATTTGCAAGTATATCATACTTATTTTGTCAGTGTACTTGTTTCTCCCTCAAATTTGCAGAAATACTCTAACATAATAAGGCTTTCATAAGAACATCAATAATTAAAATTTTGAGTTGCAAAAAATGATTAAAACAACTAAGGAAAACAATTTGGTTGCAAAACTTTTTAAACTTTCTTTCTTAGCACATATCTATTCTATATGGTCTAAATGTAATCATATACATTTTTACAATAAGACTATTGAAATATTAATTTTATTAGCTAGAATCAAGAAAGTAGTATATGCGAAAGCATATTTATTTAGGAATATTAAAATCTTTCAGATGAATGTTTTGTTATGTTTTAATTGGAAAATTTTAAATTTAATTTTTTCTTGAATGAATTATAATGTTGGAATATTTGTCCCTAAACTTTTGTATAATTTTATTATTTGATGAATATACTCACATATTAATAAAATAAAAAAATAAAAAAAATAAAAAAATTCTCTGTGATGTTTGATAAGAAAAAAACAAAAGCAAGAAAAACGCGGTTGTGGTGACGCCGCGCTCTTCATTTTCCACTGCGAACTCCACCAGTCAAGTTAAGTTTGAGACACCCAGTGGGAACTACAGAGTCACCGATATCGATCAAAGTACACGGACATTTGTCATAGAAGTCCAAAATTCAGTATTTGATAGAAGTTCAAGAGGAAAGCTTCGTCTCACTCAACCGTTTTCTTCTTCTAACATTTCGTGGACTTCTGATTCTCGCAACACTAGTTCTAGTGTTCAATATGGCAAGATTAGTTGGAAGCAACTGGAAGAGCCAGAGTATACTTCATCCGAAGACTGCGAGGACTGGCCCAGTTCAACTTGCAATGTATCAAGATATGGGAAGGGAAGGTGCATTTGCACTGCAGGCTTCCAATGGGATGGATCAAAGTTAAATTGTACAAAAGGTTAGCGTGCTATTTCATGCCTCGGCCAGAAATTCTCATCTTTTTTTTTTCCCTCTCATTAGGAGTGTCGAATTTGGGACCAAGATTGGTGTCAAGGTGGCTTGGCTTACCGACTGAGCCAATGTGTACCGACCCTTTGTCAGATTCAGATCGCTCTACTAATGAAGCAATAAGGAGCATCTAGGCTAGCGATATTCCTTTTCTTATTTAAATCAATCATAACAATCAAATACCAAACCTCTTTTTCCATTGCAATTTGTTGCCATTAGGAAATGTTTGCCCTGTTTATCTAAGGATTTGAGCAGCTTTTTGCAGTTTTTCATTTCGTTTACCTATTATCCCTTCTAACTGTATATTAGAAATTGGGAGTTTTGCAGTAGAATTTTCAAACCCTCCTCAGCAATGTGTCCATCACTTTGTCGAAACAATAGGCACTACGATTGCGGCAATGGATCTAACATAGTGTATTTGTGGGATTGGACTTATCATTATGATTCATCCTCTTTCTTTTAATTATGTTTGTTGGATTGGACTTATCAATTGATTTTTTTCTGTTGCAAATTGGTCGCTTTCCCAAAAAATTGCTATGAAGAGTTGTTTTCTTATTTTACTTTTTAAGTGACTCATCCTCTTTCTTTATTTCTTTCTTATAGAATGTGAAGCTCCTTAGCCTTTAAAAGAACCTTCAAACTGAAACATGTCATTGGCAGAGATCATTATGATTCCTCTTGTAATTATGTTTGTTGTCGCATGTGTCATTATTTGTTTATATATGTGGAGAAGAAAGATGACCAAGAGACAAGTAAACTGTTTATGGAATAAAATGCATAGTATTTCTATTTAATTATCATGTAACCAAGGGTATGCTTGTCTTCTAAACTTAGAATCAAGTGATAAAAGAAATCAAGCACTTCGCACATTAGACAATGAAAGGCATCTCGAAGACTTGCTACATCTGGGTGAGTTCAAAGAAGATGAACAAGGTGTAGATGTATCCTTTTTTTGATTTCGAAAGCATTCTAACTGCTACAAATAACTTTTCAGATGCAAACAAGCTCAGACATGGGGTTATGGGCCTATTTTCAAGGTAATACAACAACATTAATTGGTTTTAAGTGTTCATGTAAACTAGTTTCTGGTTATTAGTAACACCATATGGTATTTAAGGGCAAATTCCCAGGAGGTCAAGAAAGTGCAACAAAAAGGCTCTCAATTGTCTCAATACAAGGCTTGCAAGAATTTAGAAATGAGGTGGAGTTAATTGAAAGACTAAAACATAGAAATCTTGTTAAACTTTGGGGATATTGCACTAAAGGAGATAAAAAGATTTTACTCTATGAGTACGTGCCCAACAAATGTTTAGACTCATTTATATTTGGTTTGTTTCAAAATTGAATTCTTACTATTGCCTATATATTGTTTTAAGTAAAAGTTAATTCTTTAGTTTTACTAACAATGGCCTTTTTGGAAAATGGAACACTTGCAAGATCAAAAGCCAAGCAAGTTTCTTGGTTAGGAAATGCACATCAACATCATTTTGGAAATAGCTTATGGGCTTCTTTATATTTATCAAGATTCTAGATTGAAGAACAATCATAGAGATTTGAAAACTAGCAACATTCTTTTAGATGAGGAAATGAACCCAAAAATATCTAACTTTGGTTTAGCAAGAATCATTAAAAGGAAAAAAAGTAAGGGCAAAAACAACAAGAATAGTTGGTATATCTTTGTAACACAATTTCAAATCTATAAAATTTATCTATACATGTGTCTTTCTCATTCATTTATAAATTGTTTCAATGCAGTGGATATTTGTTTATATGGGCTAAAATAGGCATTGCATTAGTTGTGTGTAAAGTTTATAAAAGCTTTTTTTTTTTTTGTTGGTTTTCACAATCTCATTATGATTATGCACTATTTAGAAGGAGATATAATTTTATGTCAATGAAATTCTCATTAGTGACACAAACATCTTGACAAGAAAAATAGACAGATTTTAGTCTCATATTAAAGATTTGGAGCAATTAAAATATTCTCTTAGAATTGAGATTGGGTGGTCAAAAGATGGGATCTATCTTAACTAGCATAAGTACTCATTTGTAATCATATCATAGGCTAGCTTATGAAGGTATAAACCTTCCCTTCATTCCTATGGAGCAAAATGGAATATTAACTATCATGGAGTGTTAGTAGGAGATCTTGACAAGAAATATGATTCATTGCATATGGATCCATCTCCATTTCAATGCTAGTGAGGCATTGATCTACTTGGCTATGATCAATTTAGACATAAATTATTTAGTTCAACATTTGAGTAAGTTCACATATGCCCCAAAACAATCTTATTATAATGCAACCATGAAGGGAATCTCCAAGTTTGGGATTCTTCCTCACTTGTTCTTCTGGCTTTGAATTATTAGCTTTTGGGACTCAAATTATGATACATGCACTTCAAGATCTTGGCATAATGACTTAGTTGCATGTATCCTTATATTGTAATAATGAGGTAGTCACACACATAGCAACCAATTCTATTTTCCATGAGAGGACAAAGCATATTGAGAATGATAGCCATTATATGCATGAAAAATATGTAGATAGAACAATTACTTTTCATCACATCTGGACATTAGAACAGCTTGTTGACATCCTTATCAATGCCCTTTGTAGGCAACAATACCTATACTTGTTATCCAAGCTTAAAGTATATAATTTGTATAAATTTCTGACTTTAGGGGGAGTATGAGACATATAGATATAGACTATATGATTGATTAGGAGGCTTGTAATTATGTGTATGAAGGTTTTCTTGTTTCTTTTATTCTTTGTATAGCCAGCTATTATTATCTCTTGTAAGAACATTCCGTGAATAGTAGAACCATAGCCATAGGACTTTGAACAATTTTGGTTCTTCTCTTCATACTGAGTACTTGCTGCCTTCAACTTGTCCCAAATATTTGTTTTATTTTCACTTCACTTTGCATCAAACTCTGGCATCGATATAAGAATTTGTAAGTCCTTTTTATTAACAAAGACCGAACTATTCTCTCTTTGCTTGTAAGGAGAAAGACCATGTAATTGCAAGACATACATCATCTTCAATATTGAGAAACGCATAGCATGCCTTGATTTAACATATTGGTTGAAGATTCGTCTGGACTGAATAGTAGGTAGAACGAAGCTGGGGAAGTGACGAAGATGGTTCTTTAGGAAAACAAGAAGACAAAAAACGTGGTAGCCACATCACTGTCCCACAACCCTCTGTAACCCAATAAGTATCGTCTCGGCAGGGGAGACACCGGACTTCGTGTGTGAAGACAGCTCAGATGGCTGCTAGCATGGCTTATGCTTTGATTTGCATGATTTGTTTTGTTCATAGTATGTGTGGAACAGAAAGTCAAGGGCTTTAGGCCCCGGCCTCCTTCTATAAAAGATGACCCCCAGTTTCGGTCGTCGTTGCATTTACGGAAAATCACGTCACCCTTTCCTCACGGCACCCACTCCGTCCATGTCAACAGCTCACGCACAACTCACAGTCAAACACACGAGCTTCCTCTCTCACCTTCCCAACGCAGCATGGTCAACTTCTTCCCATGCCACATTTTTCCGCGTTAAGTGATATCGGATCGACGTGGAACGCTCCTCTTCACAAGAACAAAGTGCACATTTGCTTGCTTTTCTGTAACTCAACAAGAACAAGTTTTCAACCAACCGATCAGCTTGCCTACAAAATCTTTGTTTTCTTCTCCGTTGCTTCTTCTTACGTGTTCGCTATATATATATATATAGAGAGAGAGAGAGAGGCAACTCCTCGTATCTTCAATTGCCGTGCCCGAAAACCCTCTTTCGTTTCTCTGTGATGTTTGATAAGAAAAAAACAAACGCAAGAAAAACGCGGTTGACAAACTGTGTCCCAACCCCCTCCCTCTGTAGACCACAAGTGTTGTCATGGCAACAAAGACGCAAGACTTCGTGTGTAAAAGCGGCTCAGATGGCTGCTACCATCACAGCTCATGCAAAAATTAGGTGATATCCAAGATAAAGAAACACAAGTATTGCCACAAGTATTGCGACGGCAATGGAGACACAGCCCTTCATCAGTTCATGCAAACAAGATAAACGTCGCAGCCAAACACTGTCCACCCCACTCTGAAAGGCACAAGTGTTGTGACGGCAGTGGGGACACATATCTTCACAGCTTGCGTTATTTATTGCTGCATGAAAACCGAAGTCAAGGCTGTCTAGCCCCAGGCCCCTGGTTTGTTTATTTCTCTGTAACAAAGTTTCCGGGTTTCCTCGTTGTAGACCCACCCTTGGCCCTCTAAAACCTATTCACTCTCGGCAGGACGTGGTCTTGGTCAGCGTTGCTTAAGCACCCAACAAGAAGCTAAGACTTCTGTGACCTTTGATAAGACAAACTTCGTTTTTTATTTGGAAAAGTAACATTTTCAGATTGAATCATACGCTCATTTTCTAGTCTTGCCTCCAGTCAAGCATACTTCTTGTCCATCACTTTATTTGGAAAGCCTTGTTTATTTTATATAATCGATTCTTAAAGAAATAATAATATGTTTAAACTCTTTAACCTTTTGTTTTTAGATCTTGGTACGTGGCAAAATATTACTTGATGACGTCCGTTGTGGGAGGCCACTTTACAGTTGTCAAGTGCTTTGCCATCCTTATGGAGAACCCTAACGGAGCCAAATTCCATGACGTTATACAAATCGGGGACAGGTGGGAGAACGTTATACGCTGACTCTCTCTCTCTCTCTCTCTCACACACACACACACACACTACATATCTCGTAGCTTTTTCCACAAGCTGCTTGAATACTTTCTAGCCCTTGGTTGAGATAGTAGCTGCAGTGAGTGAAGCTTCCCAACCCAGACAACCCTCCCTGGTTGTCTTCATCCTCCTTTTCTTATAATTTTTGTCAAACGTAGAAGTTGCGAGGAAGACCAAAGCAAAATATCGGCAGAAGACTCACATATCCTTCACGCAGTTTCCTCTTACCTTCCTTCAATTCTTAGATTTGCTCCTTTAAATTCAGAGTAACTGGAAGTGCATAGATCTAACTTGTGTCTAAGCCTTCGATCATAACTCTTAAGTTCAGGCTGTGCGCATTTTCTCTTTTAGTTGCTTTTAACTCCATTTTTGCATGTAAATAAGCCGTACAAGTGCGAAGATACTCTGAAATGTACTTTTGCGGTAAGTTTTCTGGTCTTTGTCCACGGATCTAGATTTTGGGGGGATCTAAGTACTGTCTTCTCGTACTTGATCGGCTTAGTTTTTCCGTGCTTGGATCTAATCTGTTACTATAAATGCATACCTATATAAGATGATACTTCTGTGTACTCCAGGTTCTTCTGCAAGGTTTTCTAGTTGTTAACCGCGGATCCAACTCTACGTGAAGCTTCTCCACCCAAACGATATACTAATGGACTCGTCATCGAGGTGCAGTTCAGCCTTTCTTTTTGCTTTCTTCCCCTTTCTTTTTCTTTTTGTATGTTCTTCCTCCTGTTAATTACTCAGATCGTCATCTACATATGCTTTATCTTCATGTTAATGCAGTTCGCTCATTTCTGATCGACGGTTCTTTGAGATAAGGAACTAATCTTTGCTTTTATGTCTCTTTTCCATGTTTTTGAACATCATCAAAAAACCCTAATGAACTCATCACCAGGTGCACTTCGGCCTTGCATCTAGCTTCCTTCCCATTTCTTTTTCCTTTATATGTTTTTGCTCCTATTAGTTACTAATATCACCATCTACATATGCTTGATTTTGATCTGAATACATCTCACACTCTTTTGATCTAGCGTTCTTTGAGATAAGGAAGCAGTCTTTCCTTTGTTTCATTTTACTATTTTTTGAACATCATGAAACCCTAATGGTAGAAGATGGTGAATATCAGGAACCCTAAATTTGTTGATCCTCTACTTGTCATACTAGGGAGATCCAAGGAACAGATAGAGGAGAGAGAGAAGCTAATCCACAAGGCAATAGATTTGTCTTACCAGCAGATGAATATGAATGGAGGAAGTATGGCCAAAAGTTCATAAGAAATATAAGCAAAAACAGGTTAAGAATGTTTTATATGGAAGGTCATCTTATTTTTATATATGCTATATATAGAAATACTCATCTTAGATACATTTTAATGCATGTATTTAGAAGCTACTTCAAATGCAAAAGAAGCAATTGCTCTGCAAGGAAGAAAGTTGACTGGTCAACCTTTGAGCCTGATTTTGCCCAAGTAGAGTATGAGGGGTTGCACAACCATGCCTCACCGGCTGTAGAATCGCAAACCCCATCTTTGCGTGCCAATCAGTATGACTTATGGACACAGGTTTTTGGAGATCAATCAATTTCTTCTCAAGAAAATAAGCAAGTTTTTGAAGATCAGTCTACTTCATGTTATAATAATGACAATTGAAATCCTTAATCTACCTATTATGTTTTCTAAGAGTTTTTCCCCCTTTTCCAAGTTTGTACTATGTTTAATATCCCCAAGAAAGATAATTCTTTTTATACTTTTGTTGTGTTTTTGGTCTTTAACATTATGAATTTTATAAGAAGACTCTTGTGCTTTCAAAATCTATAGTTGGTTCAAATATTGAAGATGTGAATATTGTATTCATATCTAATCCTTTCTAGAGTGGCTTAGAGAATAGAAACTTATATGCCTAACATTACCTTGTCTCACATAAATTTAGAAATAACTTTGTTGAATACTCGTAGATTGAAACAAATTAAGAGATATTGTAGACAAATTCCTTTGGTGGAAGAGCCATTTCTATTAGCTTTCACAACTACCATGTTTTGCCTTCCAAATAACAAGAAACTTTGTATACTAAATAGGTATGATAATGAAGGGGGAAAGATGTATGCACTTATTTTAACCATACCTTGAATTCACAAAGGCTAAGATCTAAAATATCCTATGAAAAGAAAAACTATATCAAATTTTTTTATTTTAAATATGTGAGTAGTAGTAAAAAATACTAAACTTATTTTTCAATTCCTTTTATTTACTTGAATTTGTCTTGTTTTTGTAGCATAAGGAGGCATGAAGAAAAAGAATAAGCATGGAGAACCTGATGTTTATTATATGGCAAAATATAGTCAAAATATCAAGATCAAGAAAATCAAGATGGGCTTGGACTTTAGACTTTTCATTGTTATTAGGTTTTCTAAATAATTAGAAAACCTAATCATATTAGGAGTTTAAATCCTAATTATTATAAGAGTTCAAGACCCAATTGTCTTTGGTCTCCAAAACCCACTTCTATTAGAATAAGAGATAGGTCTAAACCTAAACCCTATTTAAGAGAAGAAAAGAGGCAAAAGAGAGAGAGGAGGAAATTGAGCACAACTCAAGAGAGAGGCCAAGAATTCAAGGTTTTCTTAAAGAGAAGACAAAAAGGGTGACAGACTTCTTATTCTTGGACTCAAGATGCCTTCTTTATTTCTTATTACTATTCTTCCTCATTATTTCTTTATATTTTAGTTTATTTTTTGTTAGAGCTATGATGTAACCTAATTATGATGGTATGAATCTTATGATTATTATGTTTTGTAAGATATTTTGTTTATGTGAAGTTACATATTACTGTGTTTAATGCTTTTAAGTGATTAGCTACCACTTGAATGATTTGATTTGCATGTTTGAGACCGACAGGAGATGATATGCAGTTGCTTCTTGTAATATGTAACTATAAATTAAATATGGATAGACATATACCATATTATTTGTGTGGTTTTCGGTATAAACTGGGAATATTCACATATCCTAATGCATTTTGTTTGTTTCAATTCGCATATAGAGATATAGTGAATTAATGAACTAAATAGGTTCACTATACCTAGACATAGGATAGTAAATAAATTAGGAAATTCCGCCATTACATAGATATTATCCTTCCTGGAAGCATGCATAATCTACATTAATACCTCATAATTATGGTGAAATCGGAAACTCTAACATGTTTCGCATATGTAGTTTTATTAAATTTAGTTGATTAGTCTATCATTTATCGATTTGGTTTGTTAGATAAATTCTGGGAGTTATTCATCGTTAGTAATTAGTTAGTTTAGTAATCACCAATCTCTGTGGGACAATATCTTTCTTATCATTATATTACTTGTTTGACATGTTCACTTGCATTTAGAATTTCACCGAACAGCAATCAAAGAGAGGTTTGATATGTCAACGACATAAGTTTTTATATAGGTTGAAACAAGCATTATATCAGTTATACATTAATTTTATAAAAGCTCTTCTTTTATTTGGTTTTCACAATGTCACTATGATTATGCATTATTCATAGGAGATATGATACTATTTTTAATATCTTTTTGATTTATGTCAATGAAATTCTCATTAGTGACACAAACGTCTTTGCAAGAAAGAAATATTTGAACTAAGTTTCATATGAAAGCAATCCAAATATTTTCTTGGTATTAAGATTGAGCATTCAAACAATAGGATTTATCTTAACTAACAAAAATACATCTTAGAGATCATATCAAAGGCTAGCATATTAAGGTACAAACTTTCCATCATTCCCATAGAGCAAAATGGAAAACTAACTACCTCGAAGTACCATATAGAAGATCTTGACAAGAAACATGATTCCTTGCTTAAGGATCTATATCCATTTCAATGCCTATAGGGCAATTAATTTACTTGACTATGATTAGGCCAAACGTAAATTATGCAACTCAAATTTTGAAGTCAATTTGTACATGCCCTAGAACAATGTCATTATGATGCAACAATAAAGGTGCTATGGTATCTTAAAAATTCTCCAAGGTTTGGGATCCTTCTTTGCTTACTCTTCCAACTTAGAATTATCAGGCTTTTGGGACTTAGATTAGATATATGCTCCACGATGAGGTGGTCAATCACAAGATATTGCATTAAACTTAAAGCCTTTTTGATTTCCTAGGAAACCAAATAAACTTACTATTTCTAGGTCTTCTACAAAAGTATAATACAAGGCTATGACTTTCATTGTGAGGTTATTTAGATTATTAACTTACTTCAAGATCTTGCCATAATAACTCAATTGCATGTATCCTTATTTTGTAAAAATGAGGTAGTCATCCACATAGCAATTGGTTCTCTTTTTCATGAGAAGACAATGCATATTGAGAATGATTACCACTACATGCCTGAAAAATATATAGATGGAACAATTGCTTTTCATCTCATCCAAACATTAGAACAACTTACTGAATTCTTTATCAATATACTTTATAGCCCATAGTACCTACACTTATTATCCAAGCTTAAAGTATTTAATATGTACCAATTTTTGGCCAGATGAGGTGTATGAGACATATAGGTACAGCCCACAAGATAGATTGGGGCCCAAGCCTAATTGCTTACTTGTAATTATGTGTATGTAGGGTTTCCTATTTGTTTCATTTTTTATATTCCCAACTATTATTATCTATTGTAAGAACATTGATTGCATATTTTGTGAATAGCAAAATCATGGCCTTAGGACTTTTAACAATTTCGGTTCTTCTCTTCATATTGGGTACTTGCTGACTTTAGCTTGTCCCAAATTTATTTATTTATTTATTTTAAACTTCACTTCATATCAAACTCTGATATTGGTATAAGAATTTATAAGTTCTTTTTATTAACAAAGTCCATACTATTTTTCTTTCTCTTTGCTTGTAAGGAGAAGGATCCTTTAATTATGAGACATGCATGATCTTCAACATTGAGAAAACGCATAAAATGTGTTGATTTAACACATTGGTTGAAGATTCTTGTGGACAGAATTGTGGGCGGAAACGAGGTGAGGAAGCGACGAAGATGGTTGTTGAAGAAAACAACAAACAAAAAACGTGGTAGCCAATCAGAGTCCCGCATCCAGCTGTAACCCAGTAAGTATTGTGACGGCAGTGGAGACTACAGACTTATCGTGTGTTTTGATGTTTGCAGAATATTCTCGGTCGTTGTTGCTTTTATTCGAAGTCCTTCGCTTCACCCTCTCTCCTCACAGCACCCACAGCAAGAGGCCCCACTCCGTCCATGTCAGCAGCTCAAGCACGAATCACAGTCAAACACATGAGCTTCATCTCTCTCCTTCCCAACGCGGCGTGGTTAACTTCTTCGCATATGCGCTCTGCCACATTCCTCCGCGTTAAATGAATATCGGATCAACGCGGAACGCTTCTCTTCACAAGAACAATGTGCTCATCTGCTTGCTTTTCTGTAACTTCACAAGAACAATGTGCTCATCTGCCTGCTTTTCTGTAACTTCACAAGAACAAGTTTTCAACCAACTGATCAGCTTGCCTATAAAAATCTTTTTTTTTTCTTCTCCGTCGCTTCTTCTTACGTGTTCCCTATATATATATAGGCAACTCCTCGTATCTTCAATTGCCTTGCCAGCAAAACCCTCTTTCGTTTCTCCCTCACCCCAAATTCTGAACTTCAATTACTTTAGCACCCAACAAGAATATAATTCTCTGTGACAGACTTTCTACACCCAACAAGAATAAGCAAATATAACTTTATTAGATGACTTATATGTAGGGACAAACTTCCTATAGTAGAAGTGATTTCTTAATGGCTCCTCTCAATTGATCTGTATTATAATTTATGTGATTTTTAATTTGCAAGTATATTATACTTATTTTGTTAGTTTACTTGTTTCTCCCTCAAATTTGGAGAAATACTCTAGCACAACAAGGTTTTTGTAAGAACATCAATGATTGAAATTTAGAATTACAAAAGATGATTAAAACAACTAAGGAAAATAATTTGATTGTAAAACTTTTTAAATTTTCTTTCTTAATATATATTTATTTTATATGGTCTAAACGTAATCATATACATTTTTACAATAAGGCTGTTGAAATAATAATTTTGTTAGTTAGAATCAAGAAAGTAATATATGTGAAAACATCTCTATTTAGGAACATTAAAGTCTTTTAGACGAATATTTTGTTGTGTCATAATTGGAGAATTTCAAATTTAAATTTTTCTTAGATGAATTATAATTTTAGAATATTTGTCCCTAAACTTTTGTATTATTGTTAGTTAGAATCAAGAAAGTAATATATGTGAAAACATCTCTATTTAGGAACATTAAAGTTTTTTAGACGAATATTTTGTTGTGTCATAATTGGAGAATTTCAAATTTAAATTTTTCTTAGATGAATTATAATTTTAGAATATTTGTCCCTAAACTTTTGTATTATTTTATTATTCGATGAATATATTCATATATTAATAAAATAAAATAAAAAAAATTCTCTGTGATGTTTGATAAGAAAAAAACAAAAGCAAGAAAAACGCCGTTGTGGTGACGCCGCGCACTTCGGTTTCCACTGCGACAACTCCACCTGTCAAGTTAAGTTTGAGACACCCAGTGGCAACTACAGAGTCACCGATATCGATCAAAGTACTGATGTCGCAGTGAGTAATCAATTATTCTTACCCATAATATAAATTTTTTAATCTCTAATCGGAATAATATAAGTAGGCACTAGTTCATAGTCTAAAGGATTTAATGAGTTGTACATATTCTTTTTCCGGTCCTACCGCCATATGCGTACGAAAGTGTGAGGTATTTTGGGTACATTTCATAAACCAAAGTTGCTTGGATGATTGAATGGCTAGCTAGGTGCATCGTCATGCCTAAATTTGACCTCATCGAAAGGAGTCAAAAACTGCTTCGAAAATTCCAACTTTTTAGAAAAATATTTTTCCTTGGTTTTCGTTATTTTGGATGCATTTCATATGTTAGAATTCGATCAACTACAGATTCTCGCAACACTAGTTCTAATGTTCAATATGCCAAGATTAGTTGGAAGCAACTGGAAGAGCCAGCGTATACTTCATCCGAAGACTGCGGGGACTGGCCCAGTTCAACTTGCAATGTATCAAGATATGGGAAGGGAAGGTGCATTTGCACTGCAGGCTTCCAATGGGATGGATCAAAGTTAAATTGTACAAAATGTTAGCGTGCTATTTCATGCCTCGGCCAGAATTCTCATCTTTTTTTTTTTTTCCTCTCATTAGGAGTGTCGAATTTGGGACCAAGATTGGTGTCAAGGTGGGTTGGCTTACGGACCGAGCCAATGTGTACCGACCCTTTGCCAGATTCAGATCGCTTTACTAATGAAGCAACAAGGAGCATCTAGGCTAGTGATATTCCTTTTCTTATTTAAATCAATCATAACAATCGAATACCAGACCTCTTTTTCCATTGCAATTTGTCGCCATTAGGAAATTTTTGCCCTGTTTATCTAAGGATTTGAGCAGCCTTTTGCAGTTTTTCATTTCGTTTACCTATTATCCCTTCTAACTGTCTATTAGAAATTAGGAGTTTTGCAGTAGAATTTTCAAACCCTCCTCAGCAATGTGTCCATCACTTTGTCGAAACAATAGGCACTACAATTGCGGCAATGGATCTAACATAGTGTATTTGTGGGATTGAACTTATCATTATGATTCATCCTCTTTCTTGTAATTGTGTTTGTAGGATTGGACTTATCAATTGATTTTTTTCTGTTGCAGCTTGGTCGCTTTCCCAAAAAATTGCTATGAAAAGTCGTTTTCATATTTTACTTTTTAAGTGACTCATCCTCTTTCTTTATTTCTTTCTTATAGAATGTGAAGCTCCTCAGCCTTTAAAAGAACCTTCACATCGAAACATGTCATTGGCAGAGATCATCATCATTCCTCTTGTAATTATGTTTGTTGTCGCATGTGTCATTATTTGTTTATATATGTGGAGAAGAAAGCTGACCAAGAGACAAGGAAATTGTTTATGGAATAAAATGCATAGTATTTCTATTTAATTATCATGTAACCAAGGGTATGTTTGTCTTCTAAACTTAGAATCAAGTGATAAAAGAAATCAAGCACTTCACACATTAGACAGTGAAAGGCATCTCAAAGACTTGCTACATTTGGGTGAGTTCAAAGAAGATGAACAAGGTGTAGATGTACCCTTTTTTTGAATTCGAAAGCATTCTAACTGCTACAAATAACTTTTCAAATGCAAACAAGCTCAGACATGGGGTTGTGGGCCTATTTACAAGGTAATACAACAACATTAATTGGTTTTAAGGGTTCATGTAAACTAGTTTCTAGTTATTGGTAACACCATATGGTATCTTAGGGAAAATTTCTAGGAGGTCAAGAAAGTGCAACAAAAAGGCTCTCAATTGTCTCGGGACAAGGCTTGCAAGAATTTAGAAATGAGGTGGAGTTAATTGAAAAACTACAACATAGAAATCTTGTTAAACTTTGGGGATATTGCACTAAAGGAAATGGAAAGATTTTACTCTTATGAACACGTGCCCAACAAATGTTTAGACTCCTTTATATTCAGTTTGTTTCAAAATTGAATTTTTACTCTTGCCTATATATTGTTTTAAGTAAAAGTTAATTCTTCACTTTTACTAACAATGGCCCTTTTGGAAAATGGAACACTTGCAGATCATAAGCCAAGCAAGTTTCTAGGTTGGGAAATGTGCATCAACATTATTTTGAAAATAGCTTATGGCTTCTTTATCCTTATCAAGATTCTAGATTAAAGATCATCCATAGAGATTTGAAAACTAACAACATTCTTTTAGATAAGGAAATGAACCCGAAAATATCTGACTTTGGTTTAGCAAGAATCATTGAGAGGAAAAAAGTCAGGGTAAAAACAACAAGAGTAGTTAGTATATAATAAGTATATCCTTGTAATACAATTTCAAATATACAAAATTTATCTATACATGTGTCTTTCTCATTCATTTATAAATATTACAATGCAGTGGATATATGTCTTTAGAATATGTAATGGATATATTTTCTTAGTAAAATCTAATGTTTTTAGTTTTGGTGTTGTTCTACTTAACATTATAAGTGGAAAAAAAAAAATACAAGCTTTTATCAGTCAGAACTAACATTACGCCTTATATGTTATATAAGTTTGTTTAATCTTTTCATATCATTATTTTCTTTGGTCAGTTGTTACTTCATACTAATTATAACTCTAAGATTGTCTTAGGTGTGGAGATTGTGGACAAAAAACAAGGTTTTGGATTTAGTGGACCCTACTTTACTTGAAGTTTGCAACTCTTGTGTGTGCAAGAAACCTAAATGACCACCTAACCATGTCAAATATTGTTACCATGCTTGACAATGAAGTTGTAATTGCTCCGACTCCAAGACAACTAGCATTTATTCCAAGGGAGGCCCTTCTAGCATAGCTAGTTCTTCCAATAGACTAAGTACACATAACCGAAGAAACTAGTATATGGGAAGAAACATGATAATGCAAAGTGTTAAAAGGGTGTTACCTACTACACTTTCAAAAACTCTAATGGACCAAACATCAATTTTTGTAAAAAGGTTGTTTTTGTCTACCCCTAACACTAAGATATCCATAGGAAATGTTCTTATTAGATTGAAACTTCTCTATAGTAATGTCTATAGCATTCCTTTATAAGGTTCATTTACTCCATATGAAGCTTCTGAGATATTTATAAGATTCTGAAGCATACGTCTTACAAGGACTTTATTCCAAATTTTAAGATACAGTAAACCTAAACCCCTTTCCTTCTTTGGTGAGCAAATACTTTACTAAGTTACTTCGTAAGAATGATGCATATCTATATTACCTGCCCGTAAGAATTTCCTTATATTTTCATGGGACATCATTCTCTTTAAAAAGGTTATCATATTTATAATCTTGCCGTCAATTTTTTTTTTTAAGTTATGATATCTTCTTTTATGTGTAAGAGATCCCATTTGCCCTAACTCACTCTTTGACACAACCATGGATTAGCTCACTCACTCATCCATCATTCTCCAATTGATGAGATTGCACCATCTTTGCCATAGCAATTAATTCCATGCTTGCTACTATCTCTGAGCCTTCCCCTGAGCCTTTTTCGAAGTCTTCTCCAGAGGCGCCATTAGAGCCTAAGAAAATTTTTAAGATTGTCCGACACCTATCTTATGGACTATTCTTTCACCTATATGAACTATTGATTACATATGAATCACCTAAGTTACTCCTTTTACATGCATCCTACTTCTCACCATGTATGCATGACCAAGCTTTCCCCTCATTACAAATACAACACCACCTCGATCTCTCCATCATGAGCCATAGGTAAAAAGTTAAAGGTCTTTAAAGTTAATTAGACATAGGACATTATGCCTCTTTGTTATGGTTGTCGCATTCTTGGATGCAAATAGTTCAAAAAGATTAAGTATCATATTGATAGGAATATTAAGTGGTGTAAAACATGTTTGAAAGCTAAGAGATACAATTAGCATGAACAAATTAACTAACAAGAGAATTTCTCCCTAGTGGAAAAGATGGCCATAATTCATTATGTTGTTGCTATGATTGTTCCTCATAGCTAGCCTCTTCAACATTTTGATGTCTAAAATGTAGTATTTCATTAAGATTTATTTAATGAGGTGTACATGGATATTCCACTTCCTTTTGCAATTAAAAAAAGGTTTAATATGTCAACTATGGTAGTCTTTATATGGGTTAAAATGGGCATTGCATTAGTTGTACATGAAGTTTATAAAAGCTCTTCTTTTTTGTTGGTTTTCACAATCTCATTATGATTATGCACTATTTAGAAGGAGACATAATATTATGTCAATGAAATTCTCTTCAATGACACAAACATCTTAACAAGAAAAAAAGACTTAGACTTAGTCTCATATTAGAGATTTGGGACAATCAAAATATTTTTTTGGAATTGAGATTGGGTGTTCAAAAGATAGGATCTATCTTAAGTAGCATAAGTACTCATTTGTAATCATATCATAGGCTAGCTTATGAAGGTATAAATCTTCCATCATTCCTATAGAGCAAAATGATATATTAACTACCATGGAGTGTCACTAGGAGATCTTGACAAGAAATATGATTCATTGCTTATGGATCCATCTCCATTTCAATGCTAGTGAGGCATTTATCTACTTAACTATGATTAATTTAGACATAAATTATGTAGTTCAACATTTGAGTAAGTTCATATATGCCCCAAAACAATCTTATTATAATGTAACTGTGAAGGGAAATTCTCCAAGTTTGGGATTCTTCCTCACTTGTTCTTTTGGCTTTGAATTATTAGCTTTTAGGACTTGGATTATGATACATGCACTATGACAAAGAGGTTGATCACAAGGTGCTACATTAAACTTAAGGACTCTCTAATTTTATGGAAAACCAAGGAACAACCTACTATTTCTAAGTCTTCTACAAAAGTAAAGTATAGGGTTATGGCTTTCATTGTTTGCAAGGTCATTTGGACTATTAGCTTACTTCAAGATCTTGACATAATGACTTAGTTGCATGTATCCTTATATTGTAATAATGAGGTAGTCACACACATAGTAACCAATTCTATTTTCCATGAAAGATGAAGCATATTGAGAATGATAGCCATTATATGCATGAAAAATATGTAGATGGAACAATTACTTTTCATTACATTTAGACATTAGAAGCAATTCGTGAATTTCATGCCTTTATTTATTCCATTCGCGAGACATTCTACTATCATGAAGCAATTTGTGATCCCCGCTGGGTGGATGCGATGGCTAGTGAACTTCATGCATTAAAGGCTAATCAAACCTAGAAATTGGTTGATTTGCCCCTAGGTCATAATTCAATTAGGTGTATTATGGTTTACAAGATTAAGTACCATGCTAATGGATCCATTGAGAGATATAAAGCTTGTCTTATAGCCAAGGGTTACTCTCAGTACTATGGAATTGATTATGAGAAGACTTTTTTACTAGTAACTAAGATGATGATTATCTAGTGTATAATGGCCTTGGCCTTCATGTTTCATTAGCCTCTCCATCAAATGGATATTCATAATGCAATTCTCCGTGGAGATCTGCACTAGGAGGTATATATGTCCTTGCCTTCCAAACTTTAGACTTCTTTTACATGATTGTTAAAAGTTTGTTGTTTGCTTAAGTCTATTTATGGACTCAAGTAAGCTTCATGGCAATGGTACACCAAATTTACTACTGCTCTTCTTGAGGCTAGTTTTCAGTAGTCTTGGCATGACTACGCTTTGTTTACACTTCAGCGTGGTCTGTGGTTGTGGCCATTCTAATTTATGTTGTTGATATGCTTATCACTAGTAACAATGATAAAGTCATCGCTTAGGTCAAGTCTCATCACTACTCTTAGTTCTATATGAACGATTTAGGACAAGCTAAATTCTTCCTTTAGCCTCGAGATTGCTCGGTCAAAGAGTGGTATTTGCTTCAATTAATGCAAATATGCCTTGGAGTTGATCTCTGAAGTTGATCTCTAAGGCTCGTCCATGTAAGATTCTTATGGATCAGAATCTGAAGATCACTTCTTTAGAGTATGATGTTAGCGCGCCAATCACTATAGATGATCCTCCTTTGGTTAACCCAGCTCCTTATCAGCGCCTTCTTGGACACCTCATCTATCTTACCCATACTTCTCCAGACATCAACTATCCTATTCAAGTACTTAGTCAGTTCATGCATTCTCTGAAAAATTCACACATGGACATGGCTATGAAGGTTGTTAAAATATTTGAAAGGCACTCCAGGCTTAGGAATCTTTATGCCTTCTAACAATGATTTTCAATTGCATGGTTGTTGTGATTTTGTTTGTCCTATGTCCTAATGTTCTCTTACTAGTTTTTGCATTAAGTTAGGAGGTTTCTTGATTTCTTAAAAGATCAAGAAACAAGCCATTGTTGCTTGCTCATCTTCTGAGGCTAAATATAGAGCCATGACCACCATTGTTGTTAAATTGTTTGATTACATGATCTTCTTGGTGACTTATGGGTGATTGTTCCTTGACCTATTTCATTATATTGTGATAATGAAGCTGCCATCCACATTACAAATAATCTTATCTTTCATGAACGTACCATGCACATCAAGATTAATTGCCACTTCATTTGTGAGAAACAATATTGGGGCTTGATTTAGACTTGTAACATTCGTGCTCATGAGTAACCACCTAATCTGTTCACTAAAGCCTTATATAGTTATCAACATAGTTATCCTCTTTGTAAGTTTAGTATATTTGATTTATACAAATCACCAGCTTGAGGCGGGTTGTTAACGTATAATGTATTTTATTTTTATGTTTTCTTATTGGGCCTTGTATATAATTGGGCCAACTTATTTATTTATTTATTTTTATGCAAACTTACATTTCAACCAAAAAAAAAAAAAAACAAAATATGACTATATGATTGATTAGGAGGCTTACTTGTAATTATATGTATGAAGGGTTTCTTGTTTCTTTTATTCTTTTTATAGCTAGTTATTATTATCTCTTGTAAGAACATTAGGTGAATAGCATGACCATAGCCATAGGACTTTCAACAATTTTGGTTCTTCTCTTCATACTGAGTACTTGCTGCCTTCAACTTGTCCTAAATATTTGTCTTATTTTCACTTCACTTTGCATCACACTTTGGCATCGAGATAAGAATTTGTAAGTCCTTTTTATTAACAAAGACCGAACTATTCTTTGTCTTTGCTTGTAAGGAGAAAGACCATTTAGTTGTAAGACATACATCATCTTCAATATTGAGAAAACGCATAGCATGCCTTGATTTAACATATTGGTTGAAGATTCGTCTGGACTGAATAGTAGGTAGAACGAAGCTGAGGAAGTAACGAAGATGGTTCTTTAGGAAAACAAGAAGACAAAAAACGTGGTAGCCAATCATTGTCCCACAACCCTCTGTAACCCAATAAGTATCGTGTCGGCAGGGGAGACACCGGACTTCGTGTGTGAAGACAGCTCAGATGGCTGCTATCATCATGGCTTATGCTTTGATGATTGCATGATTTGTTTTGTTCATAGTATGTGTGGAACAGAAAGTCAAGGGCTTTAGGCCCCGGCCCCCTTCTATGAAAGATGATCCCCAGTTTGGTCGTCGTTGCTTTTACGGAAAATCACGTCACCCTTTCCTCACGGCACCCACTCCGTCCACGTCAACAGCTCACGCACAACTCACAGTCAAACACACGAGCTTCCTCTCTCACCTTCCCAACGCATCATGGTCAACTTCTTCCCATGCGCTCTGCCACATTTTTCCGCGTTAAGTGATAGCGGATCGACGCGGAACGCTCCTCTTCACAAGAACAAAGTGCACATTTGCTTGCTTTTCTGTAACTCAGCAAGAACAAGTTTTCAACCAACCGATCAGGTTGCCTATAAAAATCTTTGTTTTCTTCTCCGTTGCTTCTTCTTACGTGTTCCCTGTATATATATATATAGAGACAACTCCTCGTATCTTCAATTGCCGTGCCCGAAAACCCTCTTTCGTTTCTCTGTGATGTTTGATAAGAAAAAACAAAAGCAATAAAAACGCTTTTCCCTCTGTAAACCACAAGTGTTGTCATGGCAACAAAGACAAAAGACTTCGTGTGTAAAGGCGGCTCAGATGGCTGCTACCATCACAGCTCATTCAAAATTTAGGTGATATCCAAGATAAAGAAACACAAGAGAAACGTGGTTGTCAAACACTGTCCCACCCTCCTCCTCCTGTAAGCCACAAGTATTGCGACGGCAATGGAGACACAGGCCTTCATCAGTTCATGCAAACAAGATAAACGTTGAAGCCAAACACTGTCCCACCCCACTCTGAAAGGCACAAGTGTTGTGACGGCAGTGGGGACACATGTCTTCGTATGTGGAAGCGACTCAGATGGCTACTACCATCACAGCTTGCGTTATTTATTGCTGCATGAAAAACGAAGTCAAGGCCATCTAGCCCCAGGCCCCTGGTTTATTTATTTCTCTGTAACAAAGTTTCCCGGTTTCCTCGTTGTAGACCCACCCTTGGCCCTCTAAAACCTATTCACTCTCGGCCGGACGTGGTCTTGGTCAGCGTTGCTTAAGCACCCAACAAGAAGCTAAGACTTCTGCGACGTTTGATAAGACAAACTTCGTTTTTCATTTGGAAAAATAACGCTTTCAGACTGAATCATACGCTCATTTTCTAGTCTTGCCTCCAGTCAAGCATACTTCTTGTCCATCACTTTATTTGGAAAGCCTTGTTTATTTTATATAATCGATTCTTAAAGAAATTATAATATGTTGAAACTCTTTAACCTTTTGTCTTTAGATCTTGGTACGTGGCAAAATATTACTTGATGACGTCCGTTGTGGGAGGTTACTTTACAGTTGTCCAAGTGCTTTGCCATCCTTATGGAGAACCCTAACGGAGCCAAATTCCATGACGTTATACAAATCGGGGACAGGTGGGAGAAGGTTATACGCTGACTCTCTCTCTCTCTCTCTCTCTCACGCGCACACACACTACATATCTCGGAGCTTTTTCCACAAGCTGCTTGAATACTTTCTAGCCCTTGGTTGAGATAGTAGCTGCCGTGAGTGAAGCTTCCCAACCCAGACAACCCTCCCTGGTTGTCTTCATCCTCCTTTTCTTATAACTGTTGTCAAACGTAGAAGTTGCGAGGAAGACCAAAGCAAACTATCGGCAGAAAACTCACATATCCTTCAAGCAGTTTCCTCTTAACTTCCTTCAATTCATAGATTTGCTCCTTTAAATTCGGAGTAACTGGAAGTGCATAGATCTAACGTGTGTCTAAGCCTTCGATCATAACTCCTAAGTTCAGGCTGTGCGCATTTTCTCTTTTAGTTTCTTTTAACTCCATTTTTGCATGTAAATAAGCAGTACAAGTGCGAAGATACTCTGAAATGTACTTTTGCGGTAAGTTTTCCGGTCTTTGTCCACGGATCTAGATTTTGGGGGATCTAAGTACTGTCTTCTCGTACTTGATCGACTTGGTTTTTCCGTGCTTGGATCTAATCTGCTACTATAAATGCATACCTATACAAGATGATAATTCTGTGTACCCCAGGTTCTTCTGCAAGGTTTTCTAGACCTCGGATCCAACTCTACGTGCAGCTTCTCCACCCAAACGATATACTAATGGACTCGTCATCAAGGTGCAGTTCAGCCTTTCTTTTTGCTTTCTTCCCCTTTCTTTTTCTTTTTGTATGTTCTTCCTCCCGTTAATTACTCATATCGTCATCTACATATGCTTTATCTTGATGTTAATACAGTTCACTCATTTATGATCGACGGTTCTTTGAGATAAGGAACTAATCTTTCCTTTTATGTCTTTTTTCCATGTTTTTGAACATCATCAGAAAACCCTAATGAACTCATCATCAGGTGCAGTTCGGCCTTGCACCTAGCTTCCTTCCCATTTCTTTTTCTTTTATATGTTTTTGCTCCTATTAGTTACTAATATCACTATCTACATATGCTTGATTTTGATTTGAATACATCTCACTCTCTTTTGATCTAGAGTTCTTTGAGATAAGGAAGTGATCTTTCCTTTGTTTCATTTTACTATATTTTTTAACATCATGAAACCCTAATGGTAGAAGATGGTGAATATCAAGAACCCTAAATTTGTTGATCCTCTTCATGTCCTACTTGGGAGATCCAAGGAATAGATAGAGGAGAGAGAGAAGCTAATGCACAAGGCAATAGATTTGTCTTACCAGCAGATGGGTATGAATGGAGAAAGTATGGCCAAAAGTTCATAAGAAATATAAGCAAAAATAAGTCAAGAATGTTTTATGTGGAAGGTTATCTTATTTTTATATATGCTATATATAGAAACACTCATCTTAGATACATTTTAATACATGTATTTAGAAGCTACTTCAAGTGCAAAAGAAGCAATTGCTCTACACGGAAGAAAGTTGACTGGTCAACCTTTGAGCTCGATTTTGTCCAAGTAGAGTATGAGGGGTTGCACAACCATGCCTCACCGGCTACAGAATCACAAACCACATCTTCGCATGCCAATCAATATGACTTATGGACACAAGTTTTTCGAGATCGATCAACTTCTTCTCAAGAAAATAACCAAGTTTATAGAGATTAGTCAACTTCACGTTATAATA
Organism: Casuarina cunninghamiana; assembly: GCA_028551485.1. Taxonomy (NCBI): domain Eukaryota; kingdom Viridiplantae; phylum Streptophyta; class Magnoliopsida; order Fagales; family Casuarinaceae; genus Casuarina; species Casuarina cunninghamiana. Next base: position 31,431,491 of record CM052367.1, on the reverse strand, counting down.
ATGACAATTGAAATCCTTAATCTACCTCTTATGCTTTCTAAGAGTTTTTCCCCCTTTTGAGAAAGCAAGCTACTAAAGAAAAATTGAGGTATTTTCTTTTGTGCTAGCATTTCCTACTAGAAAATAATCTAAATTTGTACTATGTTTAATATCCCTACGAAGGATTATTCTTTTTATACCTTTGTTGTGTTTTCGGTCTTTAACATTATGAATTATAAGAAGACTCTTGCACTTTCTAAATCTATAGTTGGTTCAAATGCCTAAGATGCAAATATTGTATTCATATCTAATCCTTTCTAGAGTGGCTTAGAGAATAGAAACTAATATGCCTAACTTTACTTTGTCTCACATAAATTTAGAACTAACTTTGTTGAATACTCGTAGCTTGAAACAAATTAGGACCTATTGTAAACAAATTCCTTTGGTGGAAGAGCCATTTCTATTAGCTTTCACAACTGCCATGTTTTGCCTTCAAAATAACAAGAAACTTTGTATACTAAATAGGTATGATAATGAAGGGGGAAAGATGTATGCACTTATTTTAACCACACCTTGAATTCACAAAGTCTAAGATCTAAAATATACTATGAAAAAAACAAAACTATATCAAATATTTTATTTTCAATATGTGAGTAGTAGTAAAAAATACTAAACTTATTTTTAGTTAGACAAAAGAGGTGCAAGAAATGAATATTGAACTTGAAACTTCATAGGCAAAGGAAACCTTAGACTACTACTAGTGAGTTGACAAAAATTCTAAACTTACATGGGTTTCTTCTTATAGTAAAAGAAAGGCATTATAATTTTTAAACTAGCAATGAATGTTGTTGTACCTGGAACCAAAAGTTAGGCCATTTCTAGGTTGTGAATCCTAAACTTTAACCTCGAAGTTGAAGCATTTGATAGACATTAAAGCTTGATCACTATAATAAAGATGCCACTGAGGATTCAAAGTATTTGATAGACATTAAAGCTTGAAGTTCCGAATTGCTAAAAAAATTCATCTTTTTCTTAAAATCTGGCTGAAAAGGTTTAAATTTTCGCATATTAAAAATTCTCAATATAATTTCCCCAAGGCTTACGTCCATAAGCCTTGTGGACCGCGAAAGGTTAACAAATTGATACGAGGCCCACGGTTATTACTTGTGACGCAATCAAAGCTGACGCAAGCAGCTCAAGTAATTATTTGGCCCCCATCATTCTTCGTTATTCACAAAGTCGGACTATTTCCTTCACACGTGTGGCGGCAACTTGCACAAACCTTCACGATCCCGAGGCTCGCCGTCGCCGTTTTCCGGTAAGCATTATAGGTTCCCTCCGGACCAATAATCCTGCCCTTCTTGTTATTGTGGTCTGGATAACATGTTGGTTCAAAATGTCTACCCTTTGTTGTTTGAGCGGTGAAAAGCTACTGTACTTGGTTGGATTAAGAGTTTGTAGGGAAAAAGGGATGATTTCCAGGTGTATATGAGCAGGGTTCAGTTTCTGTGCTAAAATGTGATCAAATTTCCGGGGGTTATTGTATGGACTGATTGGTTTGCCTGTAGGGTTCCGCATTTTGTCTTTTGAGATAATTGGACGTGATGCTATTTTCGTACTCTATTCTTGTGTTTATCACTCCTGCTATTTGGGTTCTTTCGATGCATTTTCTTAACAGAGATTGATAATTTCTTGCATTTGTATTATGATTCTAGGAGACTCGACATCACTATTTCCCTATTTTCCCCTGCTAAAATCTTTGTAGTCCTGGGGCATATTTTCGTTCTGCTGTGGAATTCTCAAATTTATATGCATGCTTGAGCCAATTTTCTTTCCTGGTTCGGACAGAGCAAAAAAGAACTATGTTTATTACATGTTATTTTCCAAGTAACAAGTATGCTTCCTGGCTATCCACCACCTTTGGTTAATCTCCCAAAATGTCCGAATTCGCATATGATTTTTTTACTGTGCGTCTGTTTCTGTATTGGTTTAGTCTCTTTGTTTTGTATTTTTTCATATTATTCTTGAGAAACAACGGTCAATGTTTTTGGATCTTCAAGAAGTCGATGGTGCCTACTTTTATAGCCGTGTCTTCAGTTGGCTCCTTGGCTGCTCCTAGTGTTATGGATAAGAAATTTGCTTCTTCCCACAAGCTGTCATCTTTTACTTCCAATTCAACAAGGACTGCTCTGTTTTTACGAAACTGCAAGTGAGTCTTTAGCTAAGACACTGTTCTTGTTGATATCAGGCTGAAACCTTTTCTTTGCTTTTGTTATTGTTTTCCCTTTTTCTCAGTTCTTAAAGAACTTGGTGTAGAAGAACTTAGGCCTTGTTTTTCCTACAGTGGAGCCAGATTTAGAGCCTAAATGAACATGATTTTCACCTTTAGAATCTGTAATTTGAGTCCTTTGTGTTTGCAACTTTGCAACTTTGTATATACTGAAATTCAGGACCCATAAAGACCAACTTCTGGAAATAATTTAGACCTAGTAGGAAGAGCTTAGATAGAATAGTAATCCCTGGATTATTGAAGTTGTAGAAAGAGCTTGTTGGTATTGCTATTTTCTGCTATTTTCTTTTTCTCGATTGTTTGTTCGCCTAATATCAGCCAGTATGGGATATTGATGAGTTTTGGTCTATTGCTCCAAAGGTGGGATTGGAGCAAGCTGCTGTATTGCCATATTGCCTAATATCAGCCAATATGGCTAGGTTAGTAAGACAAACAGCTGCCGAGACCAATGATTTTGCTGGTGATGGGACTACAGCATCTGTTTTTCTTGCACAAGGTCTTATTCCCAGCGGTGACAAGGTTTGTATTTTCGTTCATGCTACTACATTTGTTTGGGAACCTGTAAACCTGTTTTTTCAATTCCTAAATGGGTAATATTGTCAGAAATTCATACGATAGTTCTCTTTTTCTTTTTTTATGTTATTTACCTCTTGAATGATTTAATTTCAGGTAGTGGCAGCTGTTTTAATTAATTGAGGCATTGAAAAGACCACAAAAACTCTTGTATCTGAGCTCAAATCGATTTTGAATGAGGTAATCTTTACTCGCCAGCTACCAATCTCGTACTACCCTCCATAAGCTGGAAATCTAAAATCCAATTGAGAGAGTAATTCTGTTTTCTGGTTTTTAAGTTTTTATATTGTTATTTTCTGTCGTAATTTTCTTCTTTCTTGGTCGGATGATTTCTGACTAACTGATAGTGATTGTGTTGATTGCAGGTCGAAGACAGTGAACTGGCTGATTCGGTAGCACTTGGTGCAGAGAACAACTATGAATATGGAAATATGATAGCAGAAGCCTTGAGCAAGGTGGATTGTAAGGTATAGTGACACTAGAAGAAGGGAAAAGTTCTGAGAATAGTCTTTATGTTGTGGAAGGAATGCAATTTGATCGTGGCTACATCTCACCTTACTTTGTCATAGATAGTGAGAAAATGGCTGTTGAATATTAAAGTTGCAAAAGGACAACGACAGTAAACCATCGAAACCTGAAAAAGTAGAAGACCTACGGCATGATTTGGCCACCAGTCCATTGATTGCATTCAACTAAAATGAACTAAGGGCAATCACTGGGAATTTTAGGCCATACTGACTGTTGGGTGGATGAGGATTTGGAAGTGTTTATTTCTGAGGATCTAAGAGAAGGGGTTCCTTCCCTTCCCGTAGCTGTTAAGGTTCATAAAGGGAAAAACAGTTACCAAAGCCACAGAGAATAGCTGGTTGTCTTTACGTTCTCTAATTGTTTTCCTCTTTCAAACTTCTGGTGCTATATGTTCTCTACTCTTCTTTTCGAACTTCTGTCAGACTGATCAAATGCTTTGTCTGTTTCTAGACGGAAGTTACATTTTTGGGCAGCTTCTCATGTAAATTTGGTAAAACTGATTGGATTTTTCTGTGAAGATGAATATTGGGTGGCAATATATGAGCATATGGCTCGAGGTAGTGTGGAGGACAACCCCTTTACAAGTAAGCGTTTGCTGTTTTTTCTCACCTCTCATTTGATTCACTTTCCTTTTTAAGTTGTTCTCTGAAAGTTGAAGATTTAAAATCATAGTTTCGGGCCAATGACATTGTAGAACTTCATAATAATCTTAAGATGGTTTAGCATGTGTTAGGGATGCATCCATTAGATAACCAAAAAGAAGAGAGAGTGACTTAGTAAAGATGCTACAATGACGTCTAGCAGCCTGATACCAGATTATCTTATTTTATTTTATTTTTTGGTGCTGAATTTAAGAGCAATGTGGTCAAAAGTTCTTGGAAGTTTTGTATGATATCAACTTAGTCCATGTGTTCTTAAATCCAACAATTCCCTTCGTAGGCTTTTATATTTTTTAGTGAAAGCTTGTATACAGATGGTAATACTGGAAGTTAAATGTTCTTATGAAAAATGTTTCTTTTTCATATTGTTTATATTATTGTAACACAAAAGGTGTCCTTCTATCATGCTTAAATGAAATCGCCAGGTTTAACTTAAAAATTGTGGACTTTGTATGCTTGCTTCACAAATAGAACTACAGTGCAAAGCTCTCTGACTTTTGCCTTGCAAAAGATGGACTCGTGGGAGACAATTTTCATGTTTCTACTAGCATAATGGGGACACATGAGTATGCTGCACCTGAGTATATAATGACAGGTAAAGTAATTTTCTGATCAAATTTCCGTAACTGTATGAAGCATCCTTTTGCATTGATAAACCAGCATTTATATATAGATGTAGGAAGATTTGTTTAAGAGGTAAGAAAGCCTATCACTTGGTTAGCTAACTTAGTAGTACATTTGTAAGGACTCTAACTGTAAAGTTAGGTGTATGTTATAATATTGAAAAGAATAAAAAAAAAAAGGTAAAAAGCCCAGAATCCCATCATTGATATGTTATGATAGTTAGCCCTTCACCAAACATTATATAATGATTTCTCTATATATGTTAAAAATACAGCCAAAATATTCATTTCCTTTCTTTTCTTTTTTTCTTTTTTTTCTCCGCTCTATCTTATCCCATTTTCAAGAATTACCTTTTCTTCTGTGCTTGGGCATCTATCTAACTCCCAGAGGTGATGTTTACAGCTTTTGTATTGTTCTTCTCGAACTTTTCATCGAAAGAAAAATCCTTAGACAAGTCAGCCAGCACGAGAGCAGAACCTGGCAGATTGGCTTCTCCCGTTGCTGAAAGAGAAACTGTTAAAGGGGTTCACAAGGTTGCCATGCTGGCTTACCATTGCTTTAACCGGAATCCAGAGGCAATGCCTATAATGCGAGATGTAGTGGACTCCTTTTAGCCTTTAAAGTTATCCACAGAGATTTCAATGGAAAAGACTATAGGAACGGTAATTAGTGACCTTTCGGATGCAGGGCTAAAGGAAAAAGAAGATGCACAGGGTAACTGACGTGATTATGGTTTTTCCTTATCAAGCTTTATCCCTAGTTTAAAGGGAAGGCTTTTGCATTAGGTGGTGCTTCTTCATGGCTACTGTAATTGGATCATTTTAACACTTAAAGAAAATATCAATCTAAAGAGGTTGTGGTTATATTCAACACATTCCCACAAAATGTTAATGAATGTTACAATTGACACTATCTAAATTTCCTTAAAATATTTAGCCTTATCTCTTTAGATTTCTACTTAAGAAAAGGTAACTCTTAATGGTTAAATTTGTTTGTGTCAAACTATCACTCTTTCTTTCCTGTTAGAAGGGCTCTATAAACAAAATAAACATTAGAATTTGAAGGTTTTAACGAACAAAAATTGGACCATCATTTGCTCGCAGTCAACTTGTGGGGAAAAGAACTATTTCTTCATATATGAAGGATGCAAAAATGATATTTTGGCAACGCAGATATATATCATTTTCATCAAATCCTTTAATTTTCAACCCTAGAACATTACTATATGACCCCGTGAGATAGAGCGTGTAACTGGTTCCACTACCAAGAAGTCGTTCCATGCCTTCGTGATCTCGCATCTTCTTGCCATGATCAACTTTTTTAGCACAGCGTTAGAGATCGAGATGATAAAGCAAAGTATGGATAAACGAGATTTCACCTATAAGGAAAACTAGAAAGTTAACAGGGAGATTTTTCTACTTCTAAAAACATCTATGCCCCTTCATATTTATGCAATCCCCAAGGCCCTTCAGAGTCTTTTGCACCTTTAGCTAATACATTACCTTCTAATTAGCTCTTAAACTATCATTGCGCCACTTCACGCCCGCTGCCAATCTGGTTGTCGCAGCAGAATGATAACAGAGCCCGCATGCCTCTGCCTCACCGTCTTCACTGCTCCTAAGACCTGCAACACCCACCCTTACATGATTTCATACTATAACAGTAACAAAGAATTCTTTGTCCGTAAATGAATTAATTCTATACTTGAACTTCAAATTTATTAGACATATATGTGCATTACACATGATATATTAGGGTCTAAGTCCAATATTTATGTGGGTTGTTTATTTCTTTTATTTTATATATTCGACCATTATTATCTCTTGCAAGAACATTCTTTTGGCATTCTATGAGTAATAGAACCATAGAACCATAGTACCATAGTACCATAGTCTCAGGGCTTTCCACAATTTTAGTTCTTCTCTTTAGGTTGAGTAATGATTGCCTTCAACTTGACCCGTATATTTGATTTATTTTTTTTCTTTACTTAGCATCATGATATCAGAGCAAGTTGCATTGCAAACCATTTTTCTTTTTTCTTGTTTTGGCCTTCAGAAGAGAGATGCTTGAATTGTTATTGTTGAAACAGTTCATTGCTTACTTTTTCACACCATTTTAGATTTCTTCGACATTCCGAATCCAAGTGGGTAATATCACTTTTTTTTTTTTTTTTTTTATGGCTTGATTGAAGTGTTTGTCATCAATCTTTAAGGAATACTTTAAAGAGTTCTTCTTACTTTTTGGGTTATTCTCCATCAACTTTTTATATATTGGCAACATTAGGCAAGTGCCTTTTTTTTTAATTGCATTGTTTTGCTAGATGTTATGTCACAACGCTAAGCCCCTTGGACAAATTTTCTCCTTGGGCTACTCCTTTTGCTTTCTTTTTTGTTTTTGGTGAAAAGATAAGTTTACATTAACAAAAGTTAGTATATAAAAGCATAAAATCATGCCTTAGTACTAGAAGACTTATGAATACTACAAAAAAATAGAGGTTGCAAATTTTTAAATCTCATTCAAAATAACAATTTTTTTTAAGGAATTTATATTTTAAAACAAAAACTCTGTTTCATACAATTTTCCTTACTTTTGCCAATAAGATTGAAATTTCAATTATTTTATTCTAAATTGTCTTTTATTGTGTTTAATCCATATATAGTAAATACAAACTAAAAAAGATATATTAAAAAAATATTACAATTAAATTTATTCTTTTAGTTGCTTTAATCATCCTTTGCAATTTTTCATCTATCCTCTAATATGATGTCAAATTTTATTCTAAATGAGGATAGTCTTCCAAATCATTATTGTCCATGTATATTAAAAAAAGATATAACTTATGTTTTCTACTTGAGATTGACAAAAATCATAATATAAGTTAGTGGAAGGGAGCTATTGTACAATTTCTTCTATTGTAAAAAGTCAATCTTGATAAATTAGTCATCCAATAAAATTATGTTTGTTGATACCATATGTTCAAATTAGATCATATCATTTACAAGTCAAAGGTCCGTATAAATTTGTTTGTAGCTATAGGTAGACCCATAGAAAATAATGGTAAGAGTGAACCTTAATTTGAGAAAGCCTTTCCAAGTCCATGCCACAGTCTTTTATCTCAATTTACATTATTGGAGTTTTTTTACATTTTCTACTATAAATCTACCTCCTCTGTAAGAAAGAGTCTAGGAGATTAATGAAATTCCAAAATATACATCCTAATAGTACTTCATTCTAAAGTTTAAGATTTAATAGTCCATTCCACTTTCTTTCTTTGATAAGCAAACTATTTGCTAGGCTACTTTATGATAACGTTATTTATCTTTACTACTTGCTCATAGAAAACTTGTACTTTCATAGGATACATTCTCTTTAGAAAGGTTACCATGTTTCTGATCTTGTAACCATTTTTTTTTTCTTTAGTTGCGATATCTTCTTTTATAAGTATGCATTCTCATTTGCCCCTAACTTACCGTTGAACACAACCATAGATCAACTCACCTTTCATTCATCATTACTCCAATTGACAAGATTGCACCATTTTTGCCATAACAAATTGATTATGTTCTTGAACCATCTTAAAGCCTTCCAAAGGCAACACCAAAGCTTGAGACCACCTTTGAGATTGTCCTATGCATATCCAACAAACCTACCTGTCCACCTATATTATTAATTACATATGAATCACCTAGGTTGCTTCTTTTACATGCTATCCTATTTCTCATCATGTGTGCATGGCCAAGCTTCTCCCTCATTACCAATACTATATCACCTCTATCTCCCCTGTCACAAGCCATCTACTTACTATGACCCTCATGGATCATAATTGTGTCATTGGCGTAGCTAAAAGAGTTGGAGGCCTTTCAAGCCAATTAGACATTAAACATTGTTCCACTTTCTTATGGTTGTTGGCCTATTAGATGCAAATAGGTCAACAAGATTAAGTATCATACTAATAGGAGGATAAAGTGATGTAAAGATCATTTAGTAACTAAGGGATATAATTAGCATGAAAGGATTGAATATTAGCAAACTTTCTTCCTAGTGGAGAAGATGGCCATAATTCATTTTGTTGTTCCTATGATTACTGCTAACAAAGAGCCTCTTCACCAACTTGATGTCCAAAATGCATTCCTTTATAAAGATTTATTTGAAGAGGTATACATAGATACTTCACTTTGTCTTTCAATCAAGGAGAGGCTTGATATGTCAATTGTAGAAGGCTTTATATGGGTTGAAATGGGCATTATGTCAATCATATGTGAAGTTTATAAATGCTATTCTTTTAGTTGGCTTTTACAATCTCGCTATGATTATATGCTGTTCATTGGAAATGATATTATTTTTACTATCTTGTCGATCTATCTCGATATAATTCTCATTTGTGACATAGACATCTCAAAAAGAAAGATATACTTAGTTTTATATCAAAGATTTGGGGCAATCCAAATATTTTTCTAGAATTGAGATTGTGCATTCAAAAGATGGGATTTATCTTAAATTGTGTAAGTATTCACTGGAAATCATATTAGAGGCTAGCTTGTCAAGGTTGAAACCTTCCATCATTCCTATAGAAGAGAATTAGAAACTAACTACTCTAGAGAGTCACATAGGAGATCCTAACAAGAAACATGATTTCTTGCTTAAAGATCTATCTCCATTTCAATGTCTGGAGGTGATTGATCTACTTCATTATGATCTAGCAAAAGATATCTAAGTAAATTTGTATATGCACCAAAACAATCTCATTATGATGTAGCTAGAAAGGTATTGAGCTATCTTAAAAATTCTTGAAGTTTGGGATTCTTCTTTGCTTGCTCTTCCAGCTTGGAGTTATCAAATTTTAGGACTCAAATTATGATATATGCACTATGACAAAAATGTCAATCATAGTGTATTGCATTAAACTTGAGGACTCCTTAATTTCATGGAAAATCAAGAAACAACCTACTATTTTTGTCTTCTATAGAGGTAAGAATATAAGGGTTATGGCTTTCATTGTTTGCAAGGTTATTTGGATTATTAGCTTATTTCAAGATCTTGGCATAATGACTTAGTTGCAAGTGCCTTTATATTGTAATAATGAGGCAAAAACACACATAGTAGCCAATCCTATTTTCCATGAGAAGATGAAGCATATTAATAATGAGTGCCACTATGTGCATAAAAGATATGTAGATGGAATAATTACTTTTCATCATATCCGAACATTAGAACAACTTGTTGATATATTTGCCAATGCCTTTTGTAGCTGGCAATACCTACACTTGTTATCTAAGCTTAGAATACTTGACTTATATAAATTTCTGACTTGAATGGGAGTATGAGACATATAGGTACTGTCCATATGATAGATCAGGGCCCAAGCCTAATCACTGATTTGTAATTATGTGTATATAGGATTTCTTGTTTCTTCTATTCTTTGTATAGCCAATTATTATTATACCTTGTAAGAATATTCATTGCGTATTTGTGAATAGTAGAACCATAGCCTTAGGACTCTGAACAATTGGTTCCTCTCTTTATATTGGATACTTGCTGCCTTCAGCTTGTACCAAATATTTGTTTGTTTTTTTTTTTTTTTTTCATTTTTCACTTCACTTCGTATCAAACTTTGATATGATATTTATTTTTCATTCTCGTTCGTCGTTGCTTTTATTGGAAGTCCTACTTCGCGTCACCCTCTCTCACAGCACCCACAGCAAGAGCCCCACTCCGTCCATGTAAGCAGTTCACGCACCACTCACAGTCAAATGCACGAGCCTTCTAGCCTCAGCCCTTGCCTTATTTAGTTCTCTGGAACACACTTCCCAGTTCCCTGAATCTGTCCTTTGGTGGCCTTCAAAAAGTATTCAGTTTTGCATGCAGAATGTTCTTGGTCGTCTTTGCTTTAGCACCCAACAAGAACGTAAGTTTTATGTGATGTTTGTTAAGACAAACTTATTTTTTTCTCTGGAAAAAGAAAGTGAGAACACTTTCAGATGAAGCTTACCCTCATCTTCTACCCTTTACTTCTATTACCACCACTTTATTTGGCAAATTATTCTGCAATGATAATGCAATGAACATGAGTCACAAACGTTTTCCCCTCATATTTTAGATTTTCCTAGCATCTATGCTTTCACAACTATTGTTGCACTTGAACTAGAACCTTCATATAATGCAAGAATCTATAATTTTTTTTTTATTAACAAGCTTACATCTTCTTCAATATTAAAAAAGCATAACATGCCTTGATTTAACACCTAAGGTTGAAGATCCCTATGACAAAATAGTAAGTAAATTCTGGCAGGAAACATGTTAAGGAAATGTTCCTCATGTAGTTTTTAAAGATGAAAAATATCTTCCTAACTCATAAGCTAACTTTTAGACTTTGAGCCTAAGCCTAATTCTAAAATGTTATTAGAGCTTAAGTTGATCCACTACAATCTCTATGTAGTCTTAAATCTTTAGAATATGTTTATGTGTTTGAAACATCCATTCTAGATCATTTATTTGAATAGGGTGTACTTAGTATACGAGAAAATATTGAAGATGAAAGTCCCACATTAAAAAAATACAATCCATAATATATGAGCTAACTATTGAAAATTCGTTTCTAAAAATAGAATAAAAGAAAGGGAAAAAAAAACAAGAAAAACATGGTAGACAAACCGTGTCCCACCCCGCTCCCTCTGTAAACCACAAGTGTTGTGATGGCAACGGAGACACGGACCTTCATGTGTGAAGGCGGCGCAGATGGCTGCTACCATCACAGCTCACGCAAACTTCATGTGACATCCATCCAGTATTGTTTAAGGATTAAAAAAACAAAAGAAACGTGCGAGAGAAACACTGTCCCACCCCCTTCCCTCTCTAAGCCACAAGTATTGCGACGGCAACGGAGATACAGGCCTTCGTGTATGAAGGCGGCTCAGATGGATGCTATCATCAGATCATGCAAACTCCGGCTGATATCCATCCAGTGTTGCTAAAGGATAGAAAAAACGAGAGAAACGCCGTAGCCACAAACTGTCCCACCCGACTATGCAAGCCACAAGTCTTGTGACGGCAGTGGAGACACAGGCCTTCGTGTGTGGAAACGGCTCAGATGGCTGCTACCATCACAGCTTGCAAGATTTCTTGGTGCGTGAATACCGAAGTCGTAGCCTTCTAGCCCCCGGCCCCTGGTTTATTCAGTCCCGGTTTCGTCGTTCCAGACCCACCCTTGGCCCTCTCAAGAGTTATTCACTTTCGGCTGGACATGGTCTTGGTCAGCGTTGCTTCACTTTCTGAGACGTTTGATAAGACAAACTTCTTTTTTTATTTGAAAAAATAAAGCTTTCATACTAGGAATCTAATATTTTTTTATTGACAAGCTTACATCATCTTCAATATCAAAAATAGGATAACATGCATGGATTTAACACCTTGGGTCGAAGATTCTTCTAGTAGAGTAGTAGGTAAATTCTAACTAGAAACACTTGAGGAAATATCCATCCTATGTTGTCTAAGGATATTAGAAATGAAAGTCTCACATTAAAAGAAATATAATATTTTAATATATTATAATTATAAAAAATACTTTTTCCACTTATAACCTAGCTTTTTGGTTAGACTCTAAACCTATTTTTAATATGGTATTATAGTTTAAGTTGATCAACTATAATTTTCACTGATCCTTGAGCCCATAAAATATGCCTAGTGTACTAGGAATATATATTCTATCTTGTTTAACCTTAGAATCAAGATATGCAAGAAAATGTTTGAGATGAAAGTCCTTATATTAAAAAGACAAGATCCTTACTATATGAGCTAACTTTTGGGAATTTCATTTCTAAAAAGAAAAAAAGAAAAAAAAAAAAGCATGAAAAACGTGTTAGACAAACACTGTCCCACTCTCCTCCCGCTGTAAACCACAAGCGTTGTGATAGCAACGGAGACACGGACCTTCATGTGTGAAGGCGGCGCAGATGGCTCACCATCACAGCTCATGCAAACTTCATGTGACATCTATCCAGTGTTGTTTAAGGATTAGAAAACAAAAGAAACGTGGGAGAGAAACACTGTCCCACCCCCCTCCCTCTCTCAGCCACAAGTATTGCGACGGCAACGGAGATACAGGCCTTCGTGTATGAAGGCGGCTCGGATGGATGCTATCATCAGATCATGTAAACTCCAGGTGATATCCATCCAGTGTTGCTTAAGGATACAAAAAACAAGAGAAACGTCGTAGCCAAAAACTGTCCCACCCGACTCTGCAAGCCACAAGTCTTGTGACGGCAGTGGAGACATGGGCCTTCGTGTGTGGAAACGGCTCACATGGCTGCTACCATCACAGCTTGAAAGATTTTTTGGCCCATGAAAACCGAAGTCAAGGCGTTCTAGCCCTCAGCCCCTGGTTTATTTAGTTCTCTGCAACAAAGTTTCCCGGTTTCCTCGTTATAGACCCACCCTTGTCCCTCTAGAAACTATCAACTGTCAGCTGAACATGGTCTTGTTCCTCGTTCAGAACCCAACAAACTTTTTTTTTTCTTAATATCGAAAAATAACTTTTTCAGACTGAATCATTCACTCATCTTCTAGTCTTGCCTCCAGTCAAGCATACTTCTTGCCCATCAGTGTATTTGGAAAGCCTTATTCATTTTATATAATTGATTGTAAAAGAAATAATAATATGTTAAAACTCTTTAAGCTTTCCTTTTACATCTTGGTAGGTGGAAAAATATTACTTGATGACGCCATTGCGGGAGGTAACTTTACAGGTGTCCAAGTGCTTTGCCATCCTTACGGAGAACCCTAGCGGAGCAAAATTTCCAAGACATTATGCAAATCGGGGACAGATGGGAGAGGATTATAGGCTGACTTTCTCTCTCTAAGCATACTATCTAGCTCTTGGTTGAGAGAGTAACTGCCGTAGGTGAAGCTTTCCAACCCAGAGAACCCTCCATGGATGTCTTCATCCTCCTTTTCTGATAATCTTTGTCAAACCTAGAAGTTGCGAGGAAGAGCAAAAGTAAATATCGGCTAAAGACTCACATACCCTTCAAGCAGTTTCCTCTTACCTTCCTTCAATTCATAGATTTGCTCCTTTAAATTCAGACTAACTGGAAGTGCATAGATCTAACGTCTAAGCCTTCGATCATAACTGTGACTGCAGGCTATGTGCGTATTCTTCTTTAGTTGGTTTTAACTCCATTTTTGCAAGTAAATAAGCAGTAAAAGTACCAAGATACTCTGAAATTCACTTTTGATGTAAGTTTGCTGGTCTTTCTACATGGATCTAGACTTGGAGGAGATCTAAGTACTGTCTTCCTGTACTTGATCGATTTGGTTTTTCCGTGCTTGGATCTAACCTGTTCAGTATAAATGCATACGTATATAAGATGATAATTCTCTGCACTCCAGGTTCTTCAGCAAGGTTTTCCATTTGTTAGCCTGAGATCCAACTCAACGTGCAGCTTCCCCACCCAAACGATACACTAATGGACTCGTCGTCAAGGTGCAGTTCGGCTTTTCATTTTGCTTCCTTCCCTTTTCTTTTTCTTATTGTATGTTTTTCCTCTTCTTGATTACTCATATCATCATCTGAATATGCCTTATGTTGATATTAACACATTTCACTCATTTCCGATCGAGGGTTCTTTGAGATAAGGAACCGATCTTTCTTTCTATATCTATTTTCCATGCTTTTGAACATCATCGAAAAAATCCTAATGAACTAATAATCAGGCGCACTTCGGCCCTGCATCTGGTTTCCTTCTTTTTTCTTTTTCTTTTGGTATGTTCTTGCTTCCATTAATTACTGATATCATTATCTGAATATGCTTGATTTTGATCTGAATACATCTCATTCTCTTTTGATCTAGAGTCCTTTGAGGGAAAGAAGTGATCTTTCCTTTCTCTATGTTTTTGAACATCATGAAATCCTAATGGCTGAAAATGGAGAATATCAGGAACCCTAAGTTTGTTGATCCTCTTCTTGTCCTACTAGGGAGATCCAGGGAGAGGATAAAGGAGAGAGAGAAGCCGATGCACAAGGCAACAGATTTATCCTACCAACAGATGGGTACGAATGGAGGAAGTATGGCCAAAAGTTCATAAGAAATATAACCAAAAACAGGTCAAGAATTCTTTATATGGAAGGTCATTTTATATTAATATATGTTATATATAGAAGTGCTTATCTTAGATTCATTTTAATGCATATTTTTAGAAGTTACTTCAATGTAAAAGAAGTGATTGCTCTGCACGTTAGAAAGTTGACTGGTCAACTTTAGAGCCTGGATCTGTCCAAGTAAAGTATGAGGGGGTACATAACCCTGCCTCACCAACTGTAGAATTACAAACCCTGTCTTCACGTGCCAATCAGTATGACTTGTGGATACAAGTTTTTGGAGATCGATCAAGTTCTTCTCATGATAATGAGCAAGTTTTCGGAGATCAATTAGCTCCTCGTCATGATGATGACAATTGAAATCCTTAATCTACCTATTATGCTTTCCAAGCGTTTTCCCCCCTTTGAGAAAGCAAGGTACTTAAGAAAAATGGAGGTATTTTCTTTTGTCCTAGCATTTCCAACTAGAAAATGATCCAAGTTTGTACTATGTTTAACACCCCTAAGAAGAATTATCCTCTTTCTACTCTTGTTATCTTTTAATCTTTAACATTATGAATAACAAGAAGACTTGTGTGCTTTCCAAATCTACATTTGGTTCAAATGCCTAACATGCAAATATTCCATTCATATCTAACCCCTTGTAGAGTGACTTTAGAGAATGGAAATTGATATGCCTAACTTTAGGCTACTTTATCTCATACAAATCTAGATCAACTTCGTTGAAAAGTCATAAGTTGAAAAGAATTAGTAGATACTGTGGATAAATTCCATTTGCGGGAGAGACATTTCAATTAGCTTTCCACTTGCCAATGTTTTGCCTTTCAAATAACAAGAAACTTTGTATGCTAAATAGGTATGATAATAAAGGGGAGAGACGTATGCACTTATTTTAAACACACCTTTAATTCACGAAATCTAAGATCTAAAATATCATATGAAAAAACTAAACTATACCAAATGTTTTATTTTCAATATGCAGTAGTAATAAAAAAATCCTAAACTTATTTTTAGTTAGTCAAAAGAGGCACAAAAAATGAGTCTTGAACCTCATATATTCATAGGCAAAAGAAACCTTAGGCTACTACTAGAGAATTGACAAAAACTCTAGACTTAGATGGGTTTCTTCTTATGCTAAAAGAAAGATATTATGATTTTTACCTAAAACTGTTTTTTGTTATAGCAATGAATCTTGTAACTCATGTGGATTCAAAGTTAGGCCATTTTTAGGTTGTCAATCCCAAACTTTAACCTTGAAGTTGAAGCATTTGATAGACACTAAAGCTTGATTACAATAATAAAAATGCCAGTAAGGATTCAAAGTATTTTGCAATTTAGTAGTTCTGAATTGCTAAACAATTCATCTTTTTCATAAAAATTGGCTGAACACGTTTAAATTTTTGCATATTAAAAATTCTCAACATAATTTGTCCAAGGCTTATGTACATATATTGGACCTTCACCACAAAAGGTTAACAAATTGAAACGGGACCCATGTAATTATTTGTGACGCAATCAGAGGTGACGCAACCAGCTCAATTAATTATTTGGTCACCATCATTCTTCGTTATTCACAACGTCGGACTTATTTCCTTCACACGTGTGGCGGCAACTTGCACAAACCTTCACGATTCTGAGACTCTCCGTCGCCGTTTTCGAGTAAGCGTTATAGGTTCCCTTCGGAACCTATCCACCTGCCCTTCTTGTTCCTGTGGAGCTGTATTTGTTGTTGAGATACGGAGACGTTGCTTTACTACTATGGAAAACATGTTGGTTCAAAACGTCTTCCGTTTGTTTGAATCGTGAAAATGTTTGGACAAGAAATTCTCCGGGTGAGGTCCTAACAGAAAAGATACTCTATTTTGTTACATTAAGAGTTTGCAGGGGAAAAGGGATCATTTCCTGGAGTATGTGAGCATGGTTCAGTTTCTGGTGGCATTCGTTTCAGTGTCCTGTGCTAAAATGAGATTGAATTTCCTGGGTTATTGTATGGAATAATTAGTGCGCCTGTAGAGTCCCTCATTTTGTCTTTTGAGATAATTGAACATGATGCTATTTACTTACTCTATTCTTATGGTCATTTCTCCTGCTATTTGGGTTCTTTGCATTCATTTTCTTAACAATGATTGATAATTTTCTTGCATTTGCATGACTCATCTAATCGTGAATTTAGCCAAATCGTGCTTACCACAATAATTTTCTTGCATTTGCATGACTCTTCTCCTATCTTGAATAGGAAATTTTGCTGCTGTTTAGAGCCCTGAAGCATATTTCCAGCTCCAATATCGTTTATTTAAGTTGTAATAGTTAAAAACCTTGTACTTGGATCCTTGGTTGGCCGGATTGGTCTGCCTCTAGTGTGCACTTGTCCGCTGTTGGCAATGCGGTCCATGTCTTAACCAGCCAGGTCGTGCCTCCGGCTATCACATTGGAGAAAATAGAATGCTCCGAGTGACAAGTCTGCCTCCAGGCTATCCACCACTTTTGTTAATCTCCCAAAATGTCTGAATTCTCATATGATTTCTCGCTGTGCGCCTGTTTCTGTATTGGTTTAGTCTCTTTGTTTTATATTTTTTGACATTATTCTTGAGAAATAGTGGTCAATGTTTTCGGCTTTTCAAGAAGTCGATGGTACCTACTTTCACAGCCATGTCTTCAGTTGGCTCCTTGGCTGCTCCTAGCCGCCCTGTTATGGATAAGAAATTTGCTTCTTCCGACACTTTGTCATCTCTTGCTTCCGTTTCTTCGAGCTCATTTACCAGGAGGCAATTGATGTGAAGAAGAAATCACTCTCCCTAGATTTGTGCAATGGAAAAGGAATTCCACTTCAACAAGGACTCCTTTGTTTTTAAGAAATTGCAAGTGAGTCTTTAGCGGAGACACTGTTCTTGTTTATGTCAGGCTGAAGCCTTTTCTTTGCTTTGTTCTTGTTTTCCCTTTTTCCTTTCTCTTTCTAGTTTCCATGAAGTGTTGGTATTGCTCTTTTCTGCTACTTTCTTTTTTCTCGATTGTTTGTATGCCTAATGTCAGCCAATATGGGATATTGATGGGTTTTGGTCTGTTGCTCCAAAGGTCGATTGGAGTATCCAATTGAGAATCTGGTGCTAATTTAGTATGACAAGCAGCTGTCGAGACCAATGATTTGGCTGCTGATGGAACTACAGCTTCTGTTGTTCTTGCACAAGGTCTTATTGGAAGGAGTGTCAGGGTTTGTGTTTGTGTTTGGGAACCTGTAAACCTGTTCAGTTCAATTCCTAAATGGTTAACATTGACAGAAGTTCATACAATAGTTCCTTTTTCTTTTTTAATGTTGTTCACCTCTTGCAAAGCCTGTTTTAATTACTTGAGGCATGGAGAAACCACAAAAACTCTTGTATCTGAGCTTAAATCGATTTTGAAAGAGGCAGTGTTTACTCCCAACTACCAATCTCGTACTAGCCTGCATAAACAGGAAATCCACAACCCCAATTGGGAGACTGATTCTGTTTTCTGGTTTTTAATTTCCTGCGATAATTTTCTTCTTTCTTCATCCAATAAGTTCTTGCTAACTAATAATCATGGCACTGGTTGCAGGTCAAAGAGAGTGAACTGGCTGATGCGGCAGCAGTTAGTGCAGGGAACAACTATGGAAATAGAAATATGATAGCAGAAGTCTTGCGCAAGGTTAGTCGCAAGGTGTTGCGACTCTAGAAGAAGGAAAAAGTGCCAAGAATAGTCCGTCTGTTGTGGTAGGAATGCAATTTGGCAGTGGCTACATCTCGCACTACGTTGTCACAGATCCTCAGAAAATGGCAGTTGAACATGAAAATTTCAAAGGGACAACGACAGCAAGTTACCATCAAACCCGGAAGAAGTAGGAGACCTATATCGTGATTCAGCCGCAAATCCGTTGATTGCATTAACCTACAATGAACTAAAGACAGACACTGGGAATTTTAGTCCAGACTGAGTGTTGGGTGGAGGAGGATTTGGAAGTGTTTATAAAGGGTTTGTTTATGAGGATCTAAGAGAAGGCCTTCCCTAGCTGTAGGTGTTAAGGTTCATGATGGTGGTAACAGTTACCAAGCCCACAGAGAATGGCTGGTAATCTTTGAGTTCTTGAATTGTTCTCCTCTTTCAAACTTCTGGTGTTACGTATCTCCACTCTTCTTTTCAAACTCACATCAGTTTGCTTAAATGATTTGTGGATTTCTAGGCAGAAGTCATATTTTTGGGGGCAGATTTCTCATCCAAAATTTGTTATAAAATTGATTAGATATGGCAGCGAAGATGAACACTGGTTTTCAAGTAAGCTTTCTTGTCGTTCCTCACCTTCCGTTTCATTCACTTTTCTTTTCAGAAATTCATATGAAAGTTGTTTTCATATAATAAAAAAATTATTCTTTTAACTTGTGGGCTATTGAATATGATAATGATTTACATAGCATTAACAGGGATGATGCTATAAAATCATTTTTTCAAGGAAAAAAGTGAATCTTCATGAGGAGTTTTGATCAAGTTTCCCAAAATATAATGTATGTATGGTTTGCGGTGATCCTTAAAAAAGATAAACCCTAACAATAGATGAAAAGTGTTCTAAAGGCTTGAGTTTGATTTACTTTTTAACCTTTAGGGAGAAAAACAAAAAATGGGAGATCAGTTTAAGAAAAATAGATTGGTTCTTGACTTGTGGGATTTATCTATTGTGTTTCAAGATTTATGTGTAGATGTGGAAAGCCTGTAGTTTAATTTTCACTAAGGGCTTTGAACGTCTTAGTTTGATTTACTTTCAGGATTGGAGGCATAATACTGGTGTTGGAGTTTCTATCCAATTGTGTACGTAATTTACGAACCTATTTTTCGTATAAAGTTTCTGGAATTATAATTTTTCGTGAGTTGCTTGGGCAAAATAATTCTTCAGTTCTCCATGATGATATAATTCCTTCTTTTGTTGCAGGAGTGTTCCTTCTAATGCCATGGTCTATTAGAATGAAAATTGCGTTTGGTGCTGCAAAAGGACTTGCCTTTTCCATGAATTTGAGAAAACCTGTCATCTATCGTGATTTTAGGACATTCAATTCGCTGAATGAAAGCTTGCATACAGATGGTAATGCTGGGAATCTATTTTTTTAAAATTATTTTTGTAAGAAATACTTTAAGAATGAAATCACCACCAAATATTTCACAAACTTTGTATCCAGGAAACAGGTTCCAACTGGGAAAGAAGGTTAGAACTTCAGAAGAGTGTTTGTTCTACATACCATTCTATTGTAATAAGATAAAAAGTGCCGTTCTTCATGCTTAAGTCTAAACCACCAGGTTTAACTTAAAAAACTGTGCATTTTGTATGCATGCTTCACACACAGGACTACAATGCAAAGTTCTCTGACTTCGGCCATGCCAAAGATGGACCCGCGGGAGACAGTTCTCTTGTTTCTACTCGCATGGAGGGAACATATGGGTATGCTGCACCTGCGTCTCTTATGACAGGTATGAGTATTCTTCTAACTGATTTCCTTAACTTTATTAAGCATCCCTGCGTTGTGACGTTTCAGGAAGAGAAAATGAAACGTGTGAAATGGATTGGGCTTCTAAAAGCCGTTGTTTTCCTGTCAAGGAAATTCCAATTTAGAATCAGAACTGTTTAGGAAATCTGTTCTATTATACCCAGGAATCCTGTATATTAGGCATTCCCTTGTTTTAGCCAAGCTTGAGAATCCCGTCATCGACATCTTTTCATAGTTTGCCCTTCATAGAATTAGGCACGTAATATACCCGCTTTGTATTCAAGTGGGATAACACCAGACTTCGTATGTGAAGGCGGCTCAGGTGGCTTCTACCATCACAGCTTATGCTTTGATGTTTGCATGATTTGTTGTTCTTTTTATGTTTGAAAAAGGAAGTCACCGGCTTGTAGGCCCCGGCCCCTTTCTATAAAAACCGTCCCCTATTTTTGTCCTTGTACACCTCTAAAAGTATTAAATTTCGGCTGCAAAATATTCTCGGTCGTGATTGGTTTTATTGAAAGGCCTCCGCGTCACCCTCTTTCCACACGGCATCTCACTCCGTCCATGTTAGAAGCACACGCACGACTCACAGTCAAACACTCAAGCTTCATCTTTCACCTTCCCAATGCAGCATGGTCACCTTCATCCCAAGCGGTCTGCCACATCTCTCCAAGTTAAATGAATATCTGATAACGCGGAACGCTCCTCTTCACAAGAACAACGTACACATTTGCTTGCTTCTATCTGTAACTCAACAAGAATAAGTTTTCAGCGAACCGATGAGCTTACTGATAGAAACCTTTGTTTTCTTCTCTGTTGCTTCTTCTTACGTTTTCATAGACAGAACTGTAACTAGTATACATAATATATATATCTATAGGAACCCAACAAAAATACAGCTTTTTGGTGATGTTTGATAAGACAAACTTCTTCTCTTTGGGAAAAAAGATGATAATGCTTTAAGATGAACCTCACGCTCATCTTTTAGTCCCACTTCGAGTCAAGAATACTTCTTGCCCTCACTTTATTTGGCAAAGTATTCTGCAATGATAATGCAATGACCATAAGTCACAATTGTTTTCCCATTATTTCTAATATTTTGATTGTTATTCTCAACTTTTAGAGAGCTTTATCTCTTCTATATTATGGATTGTATAAGAAATAATAATATGTTGAAACGTGTGAACCTTTTGTTTTCTTTTGTCCTATGGCTCAGATTGCTGCCGCTGTCCTGGCTCAGGTTGCATGTTTTGAATCTGCGGCTTAGATTGCAGCATGAGAATCTTGCTGCTACCGTCGTTCAGATTGTCTTACGACGTCTGCACAACTAAGTCAAGGGCTTTTAACCTCGGCCTCTCCTTTATTTACTTCTGTGGAACACACTGTCCCAATTTCGGCATTCTAGACTGACCCCCGGCCTTCTAAAAGTATTCAATTTTGCCTGCAGAATGGTATTGGTCGGCGTTGCTTTAGCACTTAACAAGAAGATATGTTTTCTGTGATGTTTGACAAGACAAACTTCTTTTTTTATTTGGAAAAAGAAAGTGAGAAGACTTACAGATGAAGCTTACCGTCATCTTCTATTACCACTACATTATTTGGCAGACTATTCTGGAATGAGAATGCAATGAACACAATAATATTTTAACATCTATGCTTTCACAACTATTAAAAAGCCTTACCCATTTTATATAAATGACTGTTACAAAAAATAGATACTTGAGTGTATAAGGTGTAATCAAATTAAGATACTACTAATGTAAATTAATTATTGTTTTTATGACACCCTTTTATCAAATGAAAAAATCATTGATACTTATTTGTAATGTTTTGCATAAGTGATAAGATCTCACACTTTGATTTTAATTTAAATATTAAGTTAAAAGTAATATTTTTTATTTAAATCATTGTGAAAATAAATATATAAATGTATAATAAAAGTATCATATCAATGGTTCAAATATTCAAATATTTATTGAACTCTAGAAGTAGGTTCAAAGATTTGATCATCTTTTTCTTATGATCAACTTGTAAGAAGATCCATTTTTTCATATATGAATGATATTAAGACAAGATTTAAGAAACATAAAATACTTATTATTTTTCGTCACACACTTTTGTCTCAACCTTGGAATGCCACAAAGATATTTTATGTTCATAAACAATTTTTTGTTAAACTTGAACCTAAACTTTCATGTAATGTAAGAATCCATTACTTTTTCATTAACAAGCTTACATCATCTTCGATATTGCAAAAAGCACAACATGCCTTCATTTAAGATCTTGGGGTGAGGATTCTTCTCGTAGAATAGTGGCTAAATTCTGGTTTGAAACAGGTGGGGAGATGATCACAAAGATGATATCTATCATATATTGTTTAAGGATATTGGAAATAAAAGTTTCACATTAAAAAGATATAATCTTTAGTTTTTTTTAACTATAAAAAGTTTCTTCCCCACTCATAAACAAGTTTTAGGTTAGACTTTGAAACTATTTCTAAAGTGACATTAGAACTTAAGTGGATCAAAAAAATTCAGTGCTACATTGAGTCTATAAAATATGCTTAGTGTGTCAAGAACATTCATTCTATCTTGTTTAACCGTAGAATTAAGGTATTCTCAATATGTGGGAGAATGTTGGAGACAAAAGCCTTATATTAAAAAGAAAAAAAAATCCTTAATATATGATCTAACTTTTGGGAATTCATTTCTAACAATAAAGGGGGGAAAAAACAAAAGCAAGAAAAACAAGATAGACAAACACTGTCCCACCCTCCTCCCTCTGTAAACCACAAGGGTAGTGATGGCAATGCAGACACAGGACCTCGTGTGTGAAGGCGCACCTTCAAACTTCATGTGACATCCCTCAAGTCTTGTTTAAGGACAAAAATTATAAAAGAAACGTGGTAGTCAAAGACTGTCCCACTCTCCTGCCTGTGTAAGCCACAAGTATTGCGACGGCAACGGAGACACAGGCCTTCGTGTATGAAGGCGGCTCAGATGGATGCTATCATCGGATCATGCAGACTCCAGGTGATATCCATCCAGTGTTGCTTAAGGATAGAAGAAACATGAGAAATGTCGTAGCGAAAAACTGTCGCACCGGACTCTGCAAGCCACTAGTCATGTGACGGCAGTGGAGACACAGGCCTTCGTGCGTAGAAGAGGCTCAGATGGCTGCTACCATCACGACTTGCAAGATTTCTTGGTGTATGAATACAGAAGTCGAGGCATTCTATCCCTCGGCCCCTGGTTTATTTAGTCGTCGTTCTAAACCCTTTGGCCCTCTAAAAATTATTCACTTTCTGCTGGACATGGCCTTGGTCAGCGTTGCTTCAGCACCCAACAAGAAGGTGTAAGATCTCTGTGCCGCATGATATGACAAACTTCTTTTTTATATGGAAAAATAAAGCTTTCAGGCTTAATCTTACCAAGATCTTCTTGTCTTTCCTCAAGTCAAGCACACTTTATTTGGATAACCTTATTCATTTTATATAATTGATTGTTAAAGAAATAAAAATATTACTTAATGACGTCCATTGGGGGAGGTCACTTTACACTTGTCCACGTGCTTTGCATCCATATGGACAACCGTAGTGGTGCAAAATTTCCATGAGATTAGACAAATCAGGGACAGGTGGGACAACGTTATACGCTGATTTTGATCACCTGTTGGTTCATTTCACTGATTGCCCGTAAAAGCGGCTTCGACAAGCAGCTTTTTCCACAGGCAGCTTGAATAATTTCGACCTCCTGGTTGAGTAGCAACCCTGAGTGAAGCTTCCGAACCCAGACAAACCTCCATGGACGTCTCCATCCTCCTTTTCTGATAAGTTTTGTCAAAACTAGAAGTTGCGAGGAAGACCAAAGCAAAATATTGGCTGAAGACTCACATGCCCTTCAAGCAGTTTCCTCTTACCTTCCTTCAATTCATAGATTTGCTCCTTTAAATTCTGACGAACTGGGAAGTGCATAGATCTAACATGCGTCTAAGCCTTCGATCATAATTCTGAGTGCAGGCTGTGTGCGTTTTCTTCTTTAGTTGCTTTTAACTCTATTTTTGCTATGTAAGTAAGCAGTTTAACTACGGAGGTATTCTGAAATGCACTTTTGATGTAGGTTTGCTGGTCTTTGTCCACGGATCTAGATCTGTAGGGGATCTAAGTTCTTTGCGTTCTTGATCGACTTGGTTTTTCCGTGCTTGGATCCAATTGTTCAGTATAATTGCAAACGTATATAAAATGATAATTCTGTGCTCTCCAGGTTCTTCTGCAAGGTTTCCTAGTTCTTAACATCAGATCCAACTTTACGTGCAGCTTCTCCACCCATACGATATGCTAATGGACTCATCATCGAGGTGCAGTTCAGTCTTTCATTTGACTTCCTTCCCGTTTCTTTTTCTTTTTGTATGTTCTTCCTCCTGTTAAGTACTCATATCTCCATCTACATATGCTTTATCTTGATGTTAATACATTTCGCTCATTTCTGATTGGGGGTTCTTTGGGATAAGAAACCGATCTTTCCTTTTGTGTGCTTTTTCCATGTTTTTGAACATCATCAAAAAATCCTAATGAACTCATCATCAGGTGCACTTCGGCCTTGCGTCTAGATTGCTTCCCTTTTCTTTTTCTTTTAGTATATTTTTGCTCCTGTTAATTAATGATAGTATCAGCTGCATATGCTTGATTTGATATAAATACATCCGACTTTCTTTTGACCTAGAGTTCTCTAAGATAAGGAAGTGATCTTTACTTTGTTTGCTTTTACTATATTTTTTAACATCATGAAACCCTAATGGCCAAAGATGGAGAACATTAGGAACCCTAAATTTGCTGATCCTCTTCATGTCCTACCAGGGAGATTCAGAGAGCAAATAGAGGAGAGAGAGAAGCAAATACACAAGGCAACAGATTTATCTTACCTGCAGATGGGTATGAATGGAGGAAGTATGGCCAAAAGTTCATAAGGAATATAAGCAAAAACAGGTCAAGAATGTTTTATATGGAAGGTCATCTTGTCTTAATATATGTTATACATAGCATTGCTCATCTTAGATAAATTTTAATGCTTGTATTTAGAAGTTACTTCAAGTGCAAAAGAAATGATTGCTCTGCACGGAAGAAAGTTGACTGGTCAACCTCAGAGCCTGGATATGTCCAAGTAGAGTATGAAGGGGTGCACAACCATGTCTCACCATTCGCAGAATCACAAAACCCTTCTTCACATGCCAATCAATATGACTTGTGGACACAAGTTTTTGGAGATCGATCAACTTCTTCTCATGAGCAAGAGCAAGTTTTCAAAGATCAATCAGCTTCTCATCATGATAATGACAATTGAAATCCTTAATCTACCTATTTTGCTTTCCAAAGGCTTTTCCCTCCTTTAAGAAAGTAAGTTACTTAAGAAAAATGGAGGTATTTTCTTTTGTCCTAGCATTTTCTACTAGAAAATGTTCCAAGTTTGTAATAAGTTTATTATCCCCAAGAAAGATTACCCTCTTTCTACTCTTGTTATCTTTCAATCTTTAACATTATGAATCGTAAGAAGACTTTTGCAGTTTCTAAATCTACACTTAGTTCAAATGCATGAAATGCTAATATTGTGTTCATATCTAATCCCTTCTAGAGTGTCTTGGAGAATACGAACTAATATGTCTAACTTCATTGTACTTTATCTCAGACAATTTTGGATCAACTTTGTCAGATACTTATAGGTTGAAACAAGTTAGGAGATATTATAGATGAATTCCTTTGGTGGAAGAGCAGTTTCTATTAGCTTTCCACCTACCATGTTTTGCCTTCCAAATAACAAGAAACTTTGTATACTACATAGGTGTGATAATGAAGGGGAAAGATGTATGCACTTATTTTAACCATAACTTGAATTCACAAAGTTTAAGATCTAAAATATCATAGGAGAAAAACTAAACTATATTAAATGTTTTATTTTCAATATTAGAGTAGCAGTCAAAAATACTAATCTTATTTTTAGTTAGACAAAAAAGGTGCAAGAAATGAGTGTTGAACAAGAAACTTTATATGCAAAGGAAAACTTAGACTGCTACTAGTAAATTGACAAAAACTAGACTTACATGGGTTTCTTCTTATGGTAAAAGAAAGGCATTATAACTTTTACCTAAAATTGTTGTTTGGACTAGCAATGAATCTTGTAGCTCATCTGAAACCAAAAGCTAGGCCATTTCTAGCTTGTCAATCCTAAACTTTAACCTTGAAGTCGAAGCATTTGATAGATACTAAAGCTTGATTACTATAATAAAGATACCATTTATAGGTTGTCAATCCTACTCAAAATATTTTGCAGTTGAGTAGTTCCAAATTGATAAGAAATTCATCTTTTTCTTAAAATCTGGCTGAAAAGGTTTAAATTTTCTCATATTAAAAATTCTCAATATACTTTTCTCCAAGGCTTACGTACATAAGCCTCATGGAACGCAAAAGGTTAACAAATTGATACGAGGCACGTAATTACTTATAACGCAATCAGAGGTGACGCAACCAGCTCAAACCTTCACGATCCTGAGGCTGGCCGTCGTCGTTATCCGGTAAGCATTATAGGTTCCCTTCGGACGTATCAACCTGCCCTTCCTGTTCTTGTGGATCTTGATTTGTTGTTGGATAACATGTTGGTTCAAAATGTCTTCCCATTCTTGTTTGAGTTTGAAAGGGTACTGTACTTTGTTGGATTATGAGTTTGTAGGGAAAAGGGTAATATTTCCAGGTATATGTGATTGAATTTCCCGGAGTCGTTGTATGGACTGATTGGTTCGCCTGTAGAGTCCCGCACTTTGTCTTTTGAGATAACTGAACGTGATGCTATTTTCTTACTCTATTGTTATGGTAATCACTCCTGCTATTCGGGTTCTTTCGATGCATTTTCTTAACAAAGATTGATTATTTCTTGCACTTGTTTTATGACTCTTCCAATGGTGAATTTGGCTAAATCGACCGTATCATATACGAATGAGAACGACACTGGAGATTTTGTTGTTTGATATTTCCCAATTTCCCTCTGTGAAAGTCTTTGGACAAAGAAAAATGATGTAAAATGCATATTATTTTCCAAGTGACAAGTATGCCTTCTGGACATCCACCACCTCTTGTGAATCTTCCAAAATGTCTGAATCCTCATAAGATTTGTTCCTGTGCGCCTGTTTCTGTATTGGTTTATTGTCTTTGTCTTATATTTTTGACATTGTTCTTGAGAAGTAGTGGTCAATGTTTTCGGCTTTTCAAGAAGTCGATGGGACCTACTTCCACAGCCATGTCCTCTGTTGGCTCCTTGCTGCTCCTAGCTGCCCTGTTATGGATAGGTAATTTGCTTCTTCCAACAAGTTGTCATATTTTGCTTCCGTTTCTTCGAGCTCGTTTGCCAGGAGGTATCTGATGCCAAGAAGAAATCACTCTTCCAAGATTTGTGCAATGGCAAAGGAATAGCACTTCAAAATCTGCAAGTGTCTTTAGCTAAGACACTGTTCTTGTTCATAAGCCTTTTCTTTGTTTTTGTTCTTGTTTTCCATTTTTTCTCACTCTCTAATTTCCGTAAAGTGTCGTTATTGCTATTTTCTGCTACTTTCTTTTTTCTCGATTGTTTGCACACCTAAAGTCAGCCCAATATTTTTGGTTTGTTGCTTCAAAGGTCGAATTAGAGGATCTAGTTGAGAATCGGGTGCTAAGATAGTAAGATAAGCAGCTGTCAAGACCAATAATTTGGTAGGTGATGAAACTACATTTGTCGCCTAACCAGTTAACTCAATAGTTAATTAATAGAGACTCCAACCATGAAGTCTTGTATTTGATACCCTATGTGTATGAGTTGGGTGCTTGCGTTGTAATATTAAAAATTTGTTTTAACACAAGTTCTTATTACTAGGGGTGTCAAGGTTTGCATTTTCATTCATGCTACTACTTTTGTTTGAGAACCTGAAAACCTGTTTCGTTCAATTCCTATGGGTAACATTGACAGAAATTCATACCTTTGTTTCCTTTTTCCTTTTTTAAAAAAAATGTTATTTACCTCTTGAATGATTTAATTTCAGGTAGTGCCACCCGGTGCAAACCCTGTTTTAATTACTTGAGGCATTGAGAAGAGCACAAAACTCTTGTATCCGAGCTTAAATCGATTTTGAAGGAGGTAATCTTTACTCGCCAACTACCAATTCTTACTACCCTCCATAAACTGGAAATCTAGAACCCCAATTGAGAGACCAGCTCTGTTCTTTGGTTTAAAAGTGTTTGTATTGCTATTTTCTTTCACAATTTTCATCTTTCTTGATTGAATGAGTTCTTACTAACTAATAATGATTGCGCTGATTGCAGGTCGAAGACAGTGAACTGGCTAATGCGATAGCCTTTAGTGCAGGGAACAACTATGAAGATAGAAATATGATAGCAGAAGCCTTGAGCAAGGTGGAATGTCAGGTGTAGTGACACTAGAAGAAGGGAAAAGTGCTGAGAATAGGAGGTGAACAGTTAGTTACCATCAAAACCTGGAAAGGTAGATGGCATACGTCATGATTTGGCCGCAAATCCATTGATTGCATTCAACTACAATGAATTAAAGGCAATCACTGGAAATTTTAGGCCAGATCGAGTGTTGAGTGGAGGAGGATTTGGAAGCGTTTATAATGGGTTTGTTTCTGAGGATCTAAGAGAAAGGGTTCCTTCCCTACCTGTAGCGGTTAAAGGTCATGATGGGAATGATAATTACCAAGGCCACAGAGAATGGCTAGCTATCTTTACATTCTTCAGTTCTTATCCTTTTTCAAACTTCTAGTGCTATATGTTCTCTACTTCTTATCTTTAGAGATCATAGCTATGTGGGTTTCTAGGCGGAAGTCACATTTTTGTGGCAGCTTTCTCACCCAAATTTGGTAAAATAGATTGAATTTTGCTGTGAAGATGAACATCGGGTAATAATATGTGAGCACATGGCTCGATGTAGTGTCGAGGACAACCCCTCTTCAAGTAAGCGTTTGCTGTTGTTTCTCACTTCTCATTACATTCACTTTCCTATTCAAGTTGTTTTCTGAAAGCTGAAGACTTAAGATCATAGTTTCGGGCCAATGACATTGTAGAACTTGATAACCATCTTAAGATGTTGGTTTAACCTGTGTTAGAGATGCATCCTTTACATAAATCAAAAAGATGAAAGAGTGACTGAGTAAAGATGCTACAATGATGTATAGCAGCCTTATAACATATTATTGTTTTTGTAGGAAGTGCTGAATTTAAGATTCTTAGGCTTTTATATTTTTCAATGGAAGCTTGTATACAAATGGTAATGCTGGAAATCTTATGTTTCAGTGAGAAATGCTTTCACATTGAAATCACCTCGAAATATTACATCTAGGAAATAGATTCTAACACAGAAAAAGTTAAAATTTCAAAAAAAAAAAATTTGTTTACATAATATTTATACCATAATAAAACGAAAGGTTCCCTTCTGTCGTGCTTAACTGAAATCACCAGGTTAAACTTTAAAATGTGGACTTCGAATGCTTGCTTCACAAACAGGACTACTCTCCAAATCTCTCTGAGCCTTGCAAAAGATGGACCCGCGGGAGACAATTCTCATGTTTCTACCCTCTGTACTATGACAGGTAAAGTAATTTTCTCATCAGATTTCCTTAACTGTATTACGCATGCTTCTGCATTGATGAACCAGCATTTCTATATAGATGTAGGAAGATCTGTTTTGGGAAGTAAGAACAACAGCTTTGGTGTTCTTCTTCCCAAACTTCTGACCGAAACAAAAATCCTTTGAACCTGGCAGCTCGAGATCAGGACCTGGCAGATTGGGTTCTCCCGTCGTTGAAAGAGAACCTGTTAAGGGGGTTCACAAGGCTGCAATGCTAGCTTATCATTGCTTGAACCGAAATCGAAAGCCAAGGCCTATAATGCGAGATGCAGCGGACTCCTTGGAGCCTTTGCTGGTATCTATAGTGGTTTCAATGGAAAAGACTATGGTAACGGTGATTAGTGACCTTTCGGATGTAGAGCTAAAGGAAAAAGAAGATGCACAGAGTAACTGACATGATTATGGTTTTTCCTTATCAAGCTTTTTCCCCAATCTAAATGAAGAGCTTTTGCATTAGGTAGTGCTTTTTCATAGCAACTGTAATTGGATCATTTTAGCACTTCAAGTAAATATTTAACATGTTCCCACAAAATGGTAATGAATGTTATGATTGACATGATTTAAATTTCTTTAAAGTATTTAGCCTTATGTCTTTAGACTCCTACATAGACTCTCTTTTCAACTTTGTTTTGAGAAAGTGTAACTTTTAGTGGTTAAATTTATCTATATCAAATTGTCATTGCATCACTAATTTAGGATTTCATGTATAGTTTCACTTTCACTCTTTCTTTCCTCTGGGGAGGACTCCATAAGCAAAATACACATAAGAACTCATGGGTTTTAACTAACAAAAATCAGGCCAATCCCAATTTTTGTTCCACCCACCACCCGCGGACGCATGGTTCATTGGATGTTCCCCTTTCTAGGTACATTAAAATTGAACACTAATGGCTCTTGCATCAATGGTTCTTGTACGGAGGGAGGTATGATTAGGGATTTTCAGGGCTCAATATTACTAGCATATGTAGTTAATTTGGGTGAAGGTGATAGTGTGATAGCTGAAGTTTTTGCATTACTAGAAGGTTTAGAATTATTTCAATAGAAAGATATAGTAGTGACAAAGATTGAAGCTAATTCATAATTTATGATTCATTGCTTGAAAGGTTTATTTGCCATTCCATGGAAGCTTTAGTATGCCATGCACCAATAGATTGCCTACATCGATTAAGTAACACGAGTATCCATTGTTCCTCATGAAGCCAATTTTTTGGTAGATGGCTTAGCAAAAATTGGACATGAAATGCTAGGGTTGCAAATCTTTTCTACCCTTGGTTCCTTACCATGACATTGTCGACAAATATCATGGGAAGACCAACTAGGCTTAGAGCACTATAGGCCCCCCTAAGCACTCAATTTAATGTTGCTTTTAGAGTCTTTATCATATCAATGACATGTTTTTCTAATTTATCACATAGACTATGCATTTATGTTGTTCATTTTTTGAGAGATTTCATGGATGGATTACACTCGCTTGTTGGGTCTATAAGATTTGTTAGGTCTAAAGCCTTGCTCTCTATATTACATCATGGGTTTGGCATTATGCCAACCTGTGTTATCAACAAGACTGAAACAGACTAAGTCCTTTTTTCAAAAAAAAAAAAAAATTTAAATATTATGCTAAAAATAATCTTTTTTATTTCAATCATTGTGAACATAAATATATAAATGTATAGTAAAAATATCATATTAATGATTCAAAACATTCAAATATTTACTATACTCTAGAAACAGGTACAAACATTGGATCATCTTTTTATTATAATCAACTTCTAAGAAGAAGATCCATTTGTTCATATATGAGTAATATTAAGACAAGATTTAAGCAACATGAAATGCATATTATTTTCATCACACCCATTTGTCTTAACCCTATAATGCCACAAAAATATTTCCTTTTTTTTTTGTTCATAAAAAAATTATTGTTAATCTTGAACCTAATCTTGGATATAATGTAATAATCTATTATTTTTAATTAACAAGCTTACATCATCTTCAACATTAGAAAAATGCATAACATGCCTCAATTGAACACCTTGGGTTGAAGATTCTTTTGGTATAATAGTAGCTAAATCTTGGTTAGAAAACATGTGAGAAGATAATCAAAAAGATGATACCCATCCTATGTTGTGGGAGGATGTTGGAGATGAAAGTCTCACATTGAAAAATTATAATGTTTGGGTAGTTTCTAATTATCAAAAATGTTTTCCTTATTCAAAAGTTAGCTTTTAGATTAGATTTTAAACCTATTTCTAACATAGCATTAGAGCTTATGTTAATCCACTATAATTTTTGTTTAACCTTGAGTGCATAAAATATGCTTAGTGTGTCAAGAATATCCATCCCATCTCATTTAACCTTGGAATCACCATATGTGCAGTACGTAGGGGAATGTTGGAAATGAAAGAGTTACATTAAAAAGAAAAAAAATCCCTAATATCTGAGCTAACTTTTGGGAATTCATTCTAACAAAAAAAGAAAAACGTGATAGACAAACACCCCACCCTCCTCCCTCTGTAAACCACAATTGTAGTGATGGCAACGCAGACACAGGACCTCCTGTGTGAAGGCTGCTCGGATGGCCCCTACCATCACAGCTCGTACAAACGAAACGTGAGACACAAACACTGTCCCACCCTCTCCCTCTGTAAGCGACAATTATAGCGACGGCAACCAAGACACAGATGGATGCTATCATCAGATCATGTAAACTTCGAATGATATCCATCCAGTGTTTTCTAGGGATAGAAAAAACAAGAGAAAAGTCGTAGCCAAAACCCGACTCTGCAACCCACAAATCTTGTGACGGCAGTGGAGACACGGGCCTTCTTGTGTGGAAGCGGCTCAGATGGCTGCTACCATCGCTGCTTACCAGATTTCTTGGCTGCTACCCTCGGCCCCTGGTTTATTTAATGCCGGTTTTGTCGTTCTAGTCCCACCCTTGGCCCCCTAAAAGTTATTCACTTTCGGCTGGACATGGTCTTGGTCAGCGTTGCTTCAGCACCTAGCAAGAAGGCAAGATTTCTGAGACGTTTGATAAGACAAACATCTTTTTTTATTTGGAAAAATAAAGCTTTCAGACTGAATCTTACCCTCATCTTCTAGTCTTGCCTCAAGTCAACCATACTTCTTGCCTATCACTTTATTTGGAAAGCCTTATTCATTTCATATTATCGATTGTCAAAGAAATAATAATATGATGAATTTCTTTAACCTTTTGTTTTTACATCTTAGTAGGTGGCAAAATATTACTTGATAACGTCCATTGTGGGAGGTCACTTTGCAGGTGTCCAAGTGCTTTGCATCCTTATGAAGAATCCTAGTGGTGCAAAATTTCCATGGAATTATGCAAATCAAGGACAGGTGGGACAAAGTTATACGCTTAATTTGATCGCCTCTAGGTCCATTTTACTGATCGCCCGTGAAAGCTGCACCGACGCAAAGAGACTGATCTTTTCATTATGCGTTTTTTCCCAAGGGAAAGTTGTAAAAGAGGAACAGTATTCCCCCCTCCCTTCTCTCTCTCTCTATAGATATCTCGTACCTTTTCCACACGCATCTTGAATCCTTTCTAGCTCCTGGTTGAGAGTGTAACTGCCCCGAGTGAAGCTTCCCAACCCAGACAATCCTCCATGGATGTCTCCATCCTCCTTTTCTGATAAGTTTTGTCAAACCTAGAAGTTTCGAGGAAGACCAAAGCAAAATATCGGCTGAAGACTCACATACCCTTCAAGCAGTTTCCTCTTACCTTCCTTCAATTCATAGATTTGCTCCTTTAAATTCAGACGAACTGGGAAGTGCATAGATCTAACATGAGTCTAAGCCTTCCATCATAATTCTGGGTGCAGGCTGTGTGCGTTTTCTTCTTTAGTTGCTTTTAACTCTATTTTTGCTATGTAAATAAGCAGTTTAACTACGGAGGCATTCTGAAATGCACTTTTGATGTAGGTTTGCTGGTCTTTGTCCACGGATCTGGATTTGTAGGGGATCCAAGTACTGTCTTCCGGTACTTGATCGACTTGGTTTTTGCGTGCTTGGATCTAACCTGTTCAGTATAAATGCATACGTATATAAGATGAAAATTATGTGCAATCCAGGTTCTTCTGCAAGGTTTTCTAGTTGTTAACCTCAGATCCAACTCTACGTGAAGGTTTCGCACCCAAACGATATACTAATGGACCCATCATCAAGGTGCAGTTCGGTCTTTGATTTTGCTTCCTTCCTTTCTCCTTTTCTTTTTGCATGTTTTTCCTCCTTTTAATTACTCATATCATCATCTGCATATGCTTTATGTTGATGTTAATACATTTCACTCATCTCTGGTCGAGCGTTCTTTGAGATAAGGAACCGATCTTTCTTTCTGTATCTTTTTTCCATTTTGTTGAACATCATCAAAAGCCCCTACTGAACTCATCATCGAGTGCACTTAAACCTTGCATATGGCTTCCTTCCTTTTCCTTTTTCTTCTAGTATGTTTTTGCTCCCATTAATTATTGATATCATTATCTGTGTATGCCTCATTTTGATCTAAATACATCTCACTCTCTTTTGATCTAAAGTTCTTTGAGATAAGGAAGCGATCTTTCCTTTGTTTCCTTTTGCCATGTTTTTTATCATCATGAAACCCTAATGACTGAACATGGAGAATATCAAGAACCCTAAGTTTGTTGATCCTCTTCTTGTCCTCCTAGGGAGATCCAAGGGGGAGAGAGAGGAGGGAGAGAAGCAAATGCACAAGGCTACAAATTTATCTTACCAGCAGATGGGTATGATTGGAGGAAGTATGGCCAAAAAATCATAAGAAATATAGGCAAAAACAGGTGAAGAATGTTTTATATGGAAGGTCATCTTATGTTAATATATGTTATATATAGAAGTGATCATCTTAGATACATTTTAATGTGTGTATTATTTAGAAGTTACTTCAAATGCAAAAGAAGTGATTGCCTTGCACGGAAGAAAGCTGACTGGTCAACCTTAGAGCCCAGAGCTATCCAAGTAGAATATGAGGGTGTGCACAACCATGCTTTACCGACTATAGAATCACAAACGCCATCTTCACATGCCAATCAATATGACTTGTGGACACAAGTTTTTGGAGATCAATCAACTTCTTCTCATAACAATGAGCAAGTTTTCAGAGATTAATCAACCTTTCATCATGATAATGACAATTGAAATCCTTACTCTGCTTGTTATGCTTTCCAAGGGTTTTCCCCCCTCTGAGAAAGCAAGCTGCATAAGAAAAATGAAGGTATTTTCTTTTGTCCTAACATTTCCTATTGGAAAATGATCTAAGTTTGTACTATGTTTAAGACCCCTAAAAAGGATTATCCTTTTTCTACTCTTGTTGTCTTTCAATCTTTAATATTATGAATCACAAGAAGACTTGTGCACTTTCTAAATCTACTATTGGTTCAAATATTTCATTCATATCTAATCCCTTCTAGGGTAGCTTAAAGAATGCAAATGGATATGCCTAACTTTAGGCTACTTTATCTTACACAAATCTAGATCAACTTTGTTGATAAGTTATAGGTTGAAACAAATTGGGAGAGTAGAAAAATTCCTTTGGTGGAAAAGCCATTTCAATTAGCTTTCTACATATTAAATAGGTACAATAATGACGGGGAAAGGTGTATGCAATTATTTTAACCACACCTTTAATTCACAAGGTCTAAGGTCTAACGTCTAAGATCTAAAATATCATATGACAAACACTAAACTATTTCAAATATTTTATTTTTAATATGCAAGTAGTAATAAAAAATCCTAAACTTATTTTTAGCTAGGCAAAAGAGGTGTAGGAAATGAGTGTTGAATTTCATAAGCAAAAGGAAACCTTAGGCCACTACTAGCGAATTGATAGAAACTCCAAACTTATATATGGGTTTCTTCTTATGGTAAAGGATAGGCATTACTCCAGACTTACATGTTTGGACTAGCAGTGGATCTTGTAACTTATTTAGAACCAAAAGTTAGGCCATTTCCATGCTATTAATCCTAAACTTTAACCTTTAAAGTTGAGGCATTTGATAGACATCAAAACTTGATTACTATAATAAAGATGGCACCAAGGATTCAAAGTATTTTTGCAATTGACTGGCTCGGGATTCCTAAAAAATTCATCTTTTTCTTAAAATCTGTCTGAAAAGGTTTAAATTTTCCCATATTAAAAATTCTGAATATAATTTCTCCGAGGCTTACGTACATAAGCTTCGTGGACCGCAAAAGGTTAACAAATTTATACGAGGCCCACGGTCATTACTTGTGACGCAATCAGAGGTGACGCAAGCAGCTCGAGTAATTATTTGGTCCCCATCATTCTTCGTTTTTTCCTTCACACAGTCGGACTATTTCCTTCACACGACACGTGTGGCGGCCACTTGCACAAACCTTAACGATCCTGAGGCTCGCCGTCGCCGTTTTCCGGTAAGCATTATAGTTTCCCTTCGGAACACATCAACCTGCCCTTCTTGTTCTTGTGGATCTTGATTTGTTGTTGAGATACGAAGACGTTGCTTTACTACTATGGATAACATGTTGGTTCAAAATGTCTTCTGTTTGTTTGTTTGGATGGTGAAAAGATACTCTATTTGGTTCAGTTTCTGGAGTATGTGAGCATGGTTCAGGTTCTGGTGGCATTCGTTTCAGTGGAGTACTAAAATGAGATTGAATTTCCTGGGTTATTGTACGGATTCATCAGTTTGCCTGTAGAGTCCCTCATTTTGTCTTTTGAGATAATTGAACATGATGCTATTTACTTACTCTTTTCTTATGGTTATTTCTCCTGCTATTTGGGTTCTTTGCATTGATGTTCTTACCAAAGATCGTTAATTTTCTTGCATTTGCGTGACTCTTCTAATCGTGAATTTAGCCAAATCGAGCTTACCACATATGAGTACTTGTATAGGAAATTTTGCTCTGTTTAGAGCCGTGGAGCACATTTCCAGCTCCAATAGCGTATATTTAAGTTGTAATAGTTAAAAAGCTTTTGGTTGGGCAGTTGGTCTGCCTCTAGTGTGTAGTGGTCGGCTGTCCCTTTTGTTGGCAATGCGCTTCTGGTCTTAACTGGCCAGGTCGTGCCTCCGCCTATTACATTGAAGAAATTAGAATGCTCCAAGTGATAAGTGTGCCTGCTGGCTATCCACCACTTGTTGTTAATCTCCCAAAATGCCCGAATTCTCATATGATTTGTCGCTGTGCGCCTGTTTCTGTATTGTTTTAGTGTCTTTGTTTTATATTTTTTGACATTATTCTTGAGAAATAGTGGTCAATGGTACCTACTTTCACAGCTATGTCTTCAGTTGG
The DNA here is from genome assembly GCA_028551485.1 of Casuarina cunninghamiana. Lineage (NCBI taxonomy): Eukaryota > Viridiplantae > Streptophyta > Magnoliopsida > Fagales > Casuarinaceae > Casuarina > Casuarina cunninghamiana. The sequence continues at coordinate 31,394,292 of CM052367.1, read as the reverse complement.
CTCTTTGGCCGCTCCTAGTTGTCGTCTGTTGCTTCTATTTCTTCGAGCTCATTTACCAGGAGGTACCTGATGTTAAGAAGAAATCACTCTCCTAAGATTTGTGGAATGGCAAAGGAATTCTACTCCAACAGGGACTCCTCTGTTTTTAAGAAACTGGAAGTGAGTCTTTAGATGAGACACTGTTCTTGTTTATAGCAGGCTGAAGCCTTTTTCTTGCTTTGTTCTTGTCTTCCCTTTTTTCTTTCTCTTTCTAGTTTCCATAAAGGGTTGGTATTGCTGTTTTCTGCTACTTTCTTTTTTCTCGATTGTTTGTATGCCTAATGTCAGCCAATATGGGATATTGATGGGTTTTGGTCTGTTGCTCCAAAGGTCGATTGGAGGATCCAGTTGAGAATCTGGTGCTAAGTTAGTATGACAAGCAGCTTTCGAGACCAATGATTTGGCTGCTGATGGAACTACAACATCCGTTGTTCTTGCAAAAGGTCTTATTGGCAGGGGTGTCAGGGTTTGTGTTTGTGTTTAGGAAACTGTAAACCTGTTCAGTTCAATTCCTAAATGGTTAACATTGACAGAAGTTGGTAAAATGGTTTCCTTTTGTTTTTTTAGCGTTGTTCACCTCTTGAATGATTTAATTTCAGGTAGTGGCAGCTGATGCAAGGCCTGTTTTAATTACTTGAGGCATGGAGAAACCACAAAAACTCTTGTATCGGAGCTTAAATCGATTTTGAAAGAGGGAGTGTTTACTCACCAACTACCAATCTCGTACTACCCTCCATAAACTGGAAATCTAGAATGCCAATTGAGAGACTAATTCTGTTTTCTGGTTTTTAAGTGTTTGTATTGCTATTTCCTGCCATAATTTTCTTCTTTCTTGGTCCAATAAGTTTTTACTAACTAATAATCATGGCATCGGTTGCAGGTCAAAGAGAGTGAACTGGCTGATGCAGCAGCAGTTAGTGCGGGAACAACTATGGAAATAGAAATATGATAGCAGAAGTCTTGCACAAGGTGAGTCGCAAGGCGTTGTGACTCTAGAAGAAGGAAAAAGTGACAAGAATAGTCTGTATGTTGTGGTAGGAATGCAATTTGGACATGGCTACATCTCGCACTACATTGTCACATCGTCAGAAAATGGCTGTTGAATATGAAAACTACAAAGGGACAACGACAGCAAGTTACGATCAAACCCTGAAGAAGTAGAAGACCTATATCGTGATTCAGCTGCAAATCCGTTGATTGCATTAACCTACAATGAACTAAAGGCAGACACTGGGAAATTTAGTCCAGACTGAGTGTTGGGTAGAGGAGGATTTGAAAGTGTTTACAAAGGGTTCGTTTCTAAGGATCTAAGAGAAGGCCTTCCCTAGCTGTAGGTGTTAAGGTTCATGATGGGGATAACAGTTACCAAGGCCACAGAGAATGGCTGGTAATCTTTACGTTCTTGAATTGTTCTCCTCTTTCAAACTTCTGGTGTTACATTTCTCCACTCTTCTTTTCAAACTCACATCCGTTTGATTAAATGATTTGCTAGGCAGAAGTCATACTTTCGGGGGCAGCTTTCTCATCCAAAATTTGGTATAAAACTGATTGGATATTGCCGCGAAGATGAACACTGGTTTTCAAGTAAGCTTTCCTGTCATTTCTCAGCTCCCATTTCATTCACTTTTCTTTTCAGAAATTCATATGAAAGTTGTTTTCATATAATAAAAAATTATTCTTTTAACTTGTGGCCTATTGAATATGATAATGATTTACATAATGTTAACAGGGATGATGCTATAAAATCATTGTTTTCAAGGAAAAAGGTGAATATTTGTGAGGAGTTTTGGTCAAGTTTCCCAAAATCTAATGTATGTATGGTTCGAGGTGATCCTTAAAAAAGATAACCCCCAACAACAGTTGAAAAGGTGTTCTAAAGGCTTGAGTTTAATTGAGTGCAGAATTAAATAGAAACTGCAAGATTAGTTTAAGAAAAATAGATTGGTTCTTGACTTGTTGTGGGATTTATCTATTGTGTTTCAAGATTTGTATGTGGATGTGGAAAAAGCCTGTAGTTTAATTTTTCACTAAGGGCTTTGAATGTCTTAGTCTGATTTACCTTCAGTATTAGAGGCAAAATACTGGTTTTGGAGTTTCTATCCAATTGTGTACGTAATTTATGAACCTGTTTTTGGTATTAAATTTCTGGATTTATCATTGTTCGTGAGTTGCTTGGGCAGAATAATTCTTTAGTTCTCTATGATGACATAATTCCTCTTTTATTGCCGGAGTGTTCCGTCTAATGCCATGGTCTATTAGAATGAAAATTGCATTTGGTGGTGCAAAAGGACTTGCCTTTTCCATGAAGCTGAGAAACCCGTCATCTATCGTGACTTGAGGACATCTAAAATTCTGTTCGACTTTGTTATTATATGGTGTGGATATTAGCTTCATTAATAGACAAAATCAAGTAATTCATCCAGATTCCTCTCATTTTGTATCAGAAAAAGGATGTAGAAGAAGACAACATTCCATTTGCTGAATGAAAGCTTATATACAGACGGTAATGGTGGGAATCATTTTTTTTTTTTTTTTGTAAGAAATACTTTAAGAATGAAATCATTACCAAATATTTAGCAAGCTTTGTATCCAGGAAATAGGTTCCAACTGGGAAAAAGGTTAGAACTCCGGAAGAGCGTTTGTTCTACATAGCGTTCTATTATAATAAGATAAAAAATGCTGTTCTTCATGCTTAAGTCTAAACCACTAGGTTTAACTTCAAAAACTGTGCATTTTGTATGCATGCTTCACACACAGGACTATAATGCAAAGCTCTCTGACTTCGGCCTTGCCAAAGATGGAACCCTGGGAGACAGTTCTCTTGTTTCTACTCTCATGGTGGGAACATATGGGTATGCTGCACCGGCGTTTGTTATGACAAGTATGAGTCTTCTTCTGACCTGATTTCCTTAACTGTATTAAGCATCCTTGTGTTGTGACGTTTCAGGAAGAGAAAATGAAACATGTTAACTGGATTGGGCTTCTAAAAACCATTGTTTTCCTGTCAAGGACATCCCAATTTAGAATCTGGACTGTTTGGGAAATCTGTTCCAGTCAAATCTAGGAATCCTGTACATTAGGCATTCCCCTTATTCAAGCTTGAGAACCCTTCTTTCTTGTGTACAGGGTATCTAAGTTCCCAAAGTGATATTTATAGCTTTAGAGTTATTCTTTCTTGAGCTTCTCACCGGAAGAAAGTTGTTAGAAAAGTCACGACCCAACTACGGCAGTGCTTCATTTTGCGCTTGGGAGTGGTGGACGGTGCTTGTTCGGCAGGTGTGGCTCCAGCATCATGACGCCTGCCGGCACGCACGGGACGAGTACAGTTGATATGCTCCGGATACTCTGCTTCTTTCACCTTCTGGTGGCGCATTCTGCATTTTCTCCTCAGTCTCGGACGGAGGCGTGAGGAGTAAATGCCGAATCAGCCACTAGAAGGTGACAAAGAAAATGGATGGGACCTGACATAAAAACGAGAGTGACAAATAAAATCTATGGCACATAAAACCATAGAACTTTGGAAAACACGTCTCAAAAAGGATGAACAATGATAACATCTTCATCACAAAAAACGAGAAATTGAGTGCAGAATTTTTTAGAATATTAGAGCTGAGGGTCTAGACCGAAAAAAGTGACATGAAAACAATAATGAACACGGACATCCTCTTCATCACAGACAAGGATAAACAGTAAAAGCTACCACAGATAAACAGTAACAGACCAAAAGAATCCCAAAAAACAAATGTCAGCGCAAAATTTTTTAGAATTATTAGAGCTAAGAGTTTTGACAGGAAAAGTGACATGAAAACAATGATGAACAGGGATATCGTCTTCAACACAAATAAGGATGCCCAATAAATGCAACTGATGGGACTGCTAGGGCACCTATTGAGATTCGATATGAGGTTTGGCTCTAATACTAATATTATGGAACTACCATGGAACCAAAAGGAGAATCCATTGTGGGTAGGTAGACCCAATAACTCTTAATACGGTAACAACAATGAACCTTTCTTTTCAAGCAGAGAAGTACAAAAAGACTGATGAACAATAATTAATAGTCAAAAAAATAAAAAATAGATCACATACCGTGAAAATTGAGAAAACCAAGAACCACCTCCTAATCTTACAAAATAAGATGTGGCGGGCGTAGGGCAAGAAATGGGGCGAAAAAGCGGTATTTATACTATTCTTATTCAGTCTTTTTTTTGTATTTAATTGCTTAGTCGTTTTCATTTGATATGGGCACCCATACTTACGGGCTAGTGAAACTGGATTCACAATCTAATGATGCTTAACGAGCCTAGTCATTCCTTTTTTTTTCCTTTTTTTTTTTAAATCAGTAGAGAGGAATTAAAAAAGAAATAAAGTCATAAGACGTCAGAAAGGAGACAGAAACTAAAAACATTAAAAGAAAAAGTACATCTAAGCAATGTAACAAAAAATTAACATACAGGTGGGGAACTGAACCAAGAATTCTCTTTTTCTATGATCAATTGAATCATTGTTCGAGACTCAAGATTCTTTTTTTTTTCATCAATTCAATCACCTTTCATGTTTTTTCTTTTTCTTATCAATAAATAGATCTCATTACTTGTATGACTTAAATGTCTCATATTTTCCCAAAAAGTAATTCGTTTGACAGGATTTAATATGATCCTTATGAAATCAATGAGATTATTATTCAAAAAAAAAATTCTTAGAACATATTGATTTGACCCCATAAGCAGGACTACCACCCCATAGCATGTTGCCGCCAGAAACATAAACCTATATTTCTTGTATAGAATCTCCTAATCGTTCCAGCATGTTCAACAGAACCAAAATATAAAAACATCAGAAAGGAGACAGACAAAAAACTAAAAAACTAACATACATGTTGAATAGAAACAAAAAGAGATGGGATTAGAAAGGAAACAAAGATATAGAAACGAGACAGAAACAAAATTAGAAAATTAAGTATCATTCATTTCTCACATAGCCAAAAAGAGATGAAATTAAAAAAAAAAAAATAAGGAACGTGTCAGCAACGTAACAAAAAATTAAGCAACAGGTATACTAAACAGAACCAAGAGGAGAAGCATCTAAAAAGAAATAAAGAATAAGATAGGAACCAAAAATATAAAAAAGAACAAACAGATTTTGTACAACAAAAAAGACGTGAGCAAAGTTTAAAAAAAAAATGAAAAGAAAAATAACAAAGAAAAAAAAGGAAAAAAACAAACAGATTATACAGAACAAAAGGACGTGAGCAAAGTTTAAAAAAAAAATGAAAAGAAAAACCAATACGATAGCCAAAGAAAAAAAATAAAGGAAAAAACTGATATGGTAGCCAAAATATATATATCTATTTAACACATTGTTATGGACCCAACCACTAAGCCAATTGGTATCGAAACCAAATCCCATATCTTGAGTTCGAATCATGGTAGGTGTAGTATGAAGGAATATGAGAAGAAAGAGCCCTGCAGTCCCAACGACTGACATGAAGATCTCAAAAAAGAGATAGAATACAAAATAAATAAACAAGTAACGAAAGCATAGATTTAATGCACCAAACTCAAAAGCTATAAATTTTACCTCATCTCACATACACATCCCCTATTTGATTTTACAAAAACAGTAATAGAGAAAGGATTAGTCAAATATAGCATGTACCCTTAAGATAAATGTTATAGTTTAAATTATATTTAAACTTATTTTGGTTATTTGGTCTCATCTATTATAGTTCTTACTTACACTTTCTTTTCAATTTTTTTTTTTTTGAAAAAAGTGACTTCAAATAATTAAATTTATTTGTGTCCATTGCTAGTTTAGGATTTCATGTGTAGTTTTACTTTCTTTCTTTCTTCTTTCAATTATTCTATAAACAATGCAAATGTAAGAATTTGTGGGTTTTAATAAGCATTGGACCATCTTCTCCTCAAAATCAAATTGCAGGACTATTTTATGCCCTTGTCTCAGCATAGATCCCTGCACAAGCATAAGAATTTAGAATTTAAAAAATTATGAATATTTTGAATTCAGCGACAGAGAATGAATATTGCGTAAAAAGATGAAAACAATTGCCTAAAACTAAATTACAAATTTCAGTAAAAAAATTTCAGACAACCTCCTCCAGTGCAAATATCAGAAAGGAAACAAAAATCAGGACTCAATTAAACATAAGCAACCAAAACAGCGGAAAAGGATAAAAGGATGGTACTCCTTCGAGTGCTACAACAATTTCCAATAGCTTCGGTCTAGTGACCTCCAACATCATTGGGCTACTCATGAGCAATAATTGATCTGTGTGAGAGAGCCCCAACTTTTTTATGAGCGATAATTTCTCCTCATGAGTTCAGCAAACAAGCCACAAAGAAAACAACAAATTCCTACACCCGGGACAGCTACATAAATTAAGATATTCAAGAGACAATAAACTTGTAAGCCATGATGAGAACATTTGTGTTAGTCCCGACCGTACCATAGAATGTCAAAAATGTAATCTTACCCACAATATTTAAAAACTTCTCCAAGTCTTGAATATCAAGCAAGATTAAGGTATTCAAGAGATATTCCAAATTGACCTTATCTGGCAGTCTGTGCAGACACTCATAACGAGTTCATAACCCGTCATAGCCCATTCCTTACCCAGTTTCAGAAATACAAAGGACCAGTGGGCCTTAAGTATCTTAAGTCAATAGTTTTTAGTTTGCCAACTCTATATTTGATTATGTGAGCCAAAATCGTACCTTTTATCAATCCAACAAATTAAAAAAGCTCTCGTAGCACAATAATGTTGTCTCCTTGGAAACTGGTGGGCATGAAATTTGGGATTGTGCTGAACCATTCCACGACCACTCATAACTAAGCATAAAATTTAAAGGATCTCCGTGATGCAAATATCATCACATAATCGAGAGCTACCAGTCACAAGCACTTTCATCGCGTCAAACTCACGTGCCTATTTAATACAATGTTGATTAGCTGATCCATGTTGGTGCTCGTGTGGCTGAAACAATCGGATTGCAGATCCCAGCACACTGCCAACTCCTACCGGACCAAGAAAATATCCAATCTTAAAACAATAGCCAAGAAGAGGCTTCAATTTACTAATTTTTAACCATCATGCGATGGGAACTTAATATTTATTTCAAAAGAAAAAACATGTATGTTAAAGCAAATAAAAGGACTCGCACTACTTGCTACCATACACAACATTTTTATGGAGGTCCAAGTTATTTACATGCTCTGTTTCCATGCGCAATGTCACGAAGCTTCATCCATTAAAAATTGAAATTTATTTATTTTAATAAACTTATAGTTTTATTATAAAATAAACAAATGTGTGAGTGTGAGTATTTGAAATTTATTTATTTTAATAAACTTATAGTTTTATTATAACATAACCAAATGCATGAGTACGGGTATTTAGATGTTTGGTTGAGTTTGCTTATAGACAACACGACCACATTTCCTTAAATAGGGCCATGGACTTCCAAACATGCTTGACAGAGAGATCCTGCAGCAGTTCAATTCTAATGCATGTGAGGAAATGCTACTAAAAACTTCGTTAAACTTAAAATATCATGTACTAGATAGGCTTACATATTTTGCCTCTAGCCTTGATGTTGCAATTGAAGCCTCAGGGTTGGTCCATCTATCCAAGAATTTCATCTGATCCTTCAACCAACCTGCTGGTACGTAGACACAACCCATTTATCCCAACGGTAGGGATTTCGAGGATATGAAAGGATTTCTACCATCAAATATTGTACAATTTGAAACTGTTTTTTTATTTTTAAAAAGGGTTTGAACCCTTATTTTGATATTTATCTCACAGTATGAACCAATGCTCAAAACCTGTGTAAAAAGACTACATAGGGTAGGGCATTGAACCTAACCCCTCAATACATAGTCCCGAACTTCAGGTAATAAGATAATATGAAATAAAACCTTCAAAGTGCCTAAGAAAATCATACAGTGAATAATAAAATAACAACTTATGACTGCTGAGATTGATGTAGTCAAGGAGGCCTGTAATGTTCCAAGCCTAATTGATCTTCCCAGGCTATTTTCCTATAATCTGTTGGTAGAGATCCCAGTGTGGACAAAACTTGTATTCCTATAAACGAATGACCAAAGTTGGCCAAACCATCTACAAGAAAATTTGTTTCTCGAAAGATATGGGTGATCTTGACATTTGATGCTAGATAAACTAAGCATTGACGTAATTCATATTCTAAATCCCATGGAACTGAATTAACACCTATTATGCATTGAACTATGAATTGAGAATCTACTTCTATCTCTGCTATATTCAAACCTTGCTGATAACATATTTTAAGACCTTCTAATAAAGCCAAACCCTCAACTCTTGCACTATTTCCTTGTCCTAAGTTTACCGCATAAGTCATAACAACACTCCCTTTCCAATCCCGTACCACACCTTCTCCTACACAAGCTCCTTCCTTACAAGATCCATCTGTGTTCAACTTTAGAGAACCTAGAGATGGACACGACCAATGTACCATACGACCTCTACGAAGTGGTGGAACAACTATTGGAATATGTAATTCTTGTAGTATTGGCATTCTTTCATTGAAGGGAATGTACTACTTTGAAAAGAAGCCATAAATTCACGGACCTTTGAAAGCACTTCCCCTACCACAACTGATAGAAAAAAACCTTGATTATTAAATATGACATTATTCTTAGCCAACCAAATTTGCCACAAAATTATGCAAACAATTAAGGTTAACGACATCCTTCCTTGTGAGGAGATACTAGCCTCATGAAACTAATCCACAACTAAGTTGAAAACCATGTCACGTCGAACGGACATTTGCAAAATATGATAGATATGATTCCATAGTCCTGTTGCCAATTCTCCTAGACAAAAAAGATAATCTAGTGTCTCGCAATTCGGTGTTGTACAACAAACACATCTTGAGGCACAAGAAACGCCTCTCTCCTGAACTTTTTCATTTGTTGGAAGTCCTTTATTCATTACCCTCCACATAAAGAAGCCAATCTTTGGCAGTAGGTACTTATTCCATATAAACTTACTCCAAGTTTTCTTCTCACCATGTGTTGTTTTGTTTGCATATGTTGATGCTATAGAGAATTCTCCATTAGAGGTTAACTCAAAGGCCATTCTATCTGAGTCACTGGAGATAATTATTCAACGAGGTTATTCCAATTACTCTGTGGATAAATTGTCCTTGAGAAAATCTGGATCCTCCATGGCTTCGCGAATACTCCTTGCATTGTCATCACATGATGGATGCCATAATATCTCATCTAACCATTTATCTGTCCAGAAAGAGCGTTCTCCATTTCGAATCACCCATCTACTATGCTGCAAAACAAAAGCAATGTGAGTTTTAATAACCCTCTAACAATGTGAGGGTTTAGCATTTCTTGGTTGATGACAAACTTTCATTGGATTTCCATACTTTCTTCGCATGAATTTTGCCCACAAAGAATCTCCTTTAACATAGTTCCAAGCCATTTTTACTAAAAAGCACTCCATAACCATGTTCATGTCTCTTATTCCCAATCCACCTTCTTCCTTAGGGCGGCATGCTTTTTCCCACCCCACACCAATGTGCTCTATGCTCCCTCATATGACTCCATAAGAATTCAAACATTTGCTTGTTTATTTCGTATAACACTACCTTTGGAGCTTTAGTTACCGATAAATAGTGGATAGGGATGGACGACAGAACACTCTTGATAAAAACTAATTTCCCTCCATGAGAAAGAAAACGATTCTTCCAATTGGAAATTCGCCCTGTAATTTTTCTCATAATCTCATCAAAATAACTCCTTTTTGATCTTCCCTTAAAAAGCGGAGCTCCTAAATACTTCAATTCTAGGGCATCATGCGACGTTGGACAGGCTTTGCCCATGCTGGGCAAGGCAGGTAATTCTTTATTTCTATCCTTCCCACAAAAGTTCTGTGTCCGTGTAGAAGAGCTATAGGACCAGTCGCTTCTAAGCTTTTTATAGCCATCTTCTTCAACTGCATATTAGCTTTCTTTAGGGTTTTCTTTTATTATTAAGATTGTAAAACAATAATCAGTGTCTTTCCTTATGTAAAAATGGTTTGCTTGCTTGAATAGACTAGCTTTATCCATGTATTGCGTATCAATCTGGGCCCTTTGGCTTTAGCTCTGGATTTCTCAGCATCAACTTTCATAGCCATATCTTCAGTTCTCTCCTTGGCTACTCCTAACTGCCGTGTTATGGGTAAGAAATTTGCTTCTTATAACAAGTCGTGAAGAAGAAATCACTCTCCCAGGATTTGTGCAATGCCAAAGGAAATGTACTTCAACAAGGACGGCTCTGTTATTAAGAAACTGCAACTGAGTCTTTGGCTGAGAACCTGTTCGTGCTGATATAAGGCTGAAGCCTTTTCATAGCTTTTGTTTTTTGCTTTCAATTTTTTTTTTTTTAATTTTTTTTTTTAGCCTCTTCCTAGTTTCTGTAATCTATGTCCCGTTTTATTTCAGAGTGGTGTGAACGAGCTTGTGGATCTGGTTGGGGTTTCACTTGGTCCTAAGAGAAGGAATGTGGTTTTTGAAAGCAAGTATGGCTCGACAAAAATTGTTAACGATGGTGTTACAGTAACAAAAGAGGTATCCTATTGGTATCCTGTTTGTACACCTAATATTAACCGATATGGGATATTGATGGGTTTTGGTCTGTTGCTCCAAAGGTTGAACTGGGGATCCAGCACATCGGTGCTAAGTTAGTTAGACAAGCTGCTGCCAAGACCAATGATTTGGCTGGTGATGGAACTACAACATCTGTTGTTCTTGGACAAGGTCTTGTTGCCGAGGGTGTCAACGTTTGTGTTTTATTCATGCCACTCATTTGTTTCGAAATCTGTAAACCCGTTTAGTTCAATTCCTAAATGGGAAACATGGGCAGAAATGCATATTAGAACCGCTCAATTCCTAAATAGCTAGTGATATTTTCCTTTCCTTTTTTTCTCTGTGGGTATTAACCTCTTGAATGGTTTAATTTCAGGTAGTGGCAGCTGGTGCAAAACTCTGTCTAGATTACTCGAGGTATTGAGAAGACCAGAAGGCTCTTGCACCCGAAATTAAATCGACTCCGAAGGAGTTAGAGTTTACTCACCAATTACGAATCCTCACTTCCCTCCATAAACTAGGGATCTAGAATCACAACAATGAGACTAATTCTGCACTCTGTTTTTTAACTTTTTCTGTTGCTATTTTCTACCATAACTTCCGTCTTTTTTGGTCCAATAAGCTCTTACTAACTAATAATGATGGCGTTGGCTGATGGCGCAGCAGTTAGTGCAGGGAACAATTGTGAAGTTGAAAATATGATAGCAGAAGGCATAAGGAAGGTGGGTTGTAAGGGTGTAGCGATGTCTACAGGACATTTAAGTTTGAGGAGTGAAGTTTACACTTTTGGTCATCTTGAACTTTCCACCGAAAGAAAGTTCTTAGAAAAGGCACAACCCGCTAAAGAGCAAAACCTGGCTGATTGGGCTCCCATGTTGCCAAAAGTGAAGAAAAAGTTGCTGAACATCATTTGTCATCCTAGCTTAACATTACTTAAACTGAAACCCAAAAGCAAGCCTCTATACGAGATATCGTGGACTCCTTGCAGCCTCTACAGGTCCCAACAGAGGTCTCAATGGGAAAGACTATGCTAACTGTAAAGAGAAAACAAGATGCAGAGAGCATCTAGTTTAGGGGGAGACTTTTGCATGAGGTAGTGCTTTGTTTCTTCAATATGGATTCAGAAAATAAGTTTTTACGCTTTATTCTTTTTGTTTGTTTCTTGGTTAAAACATGTTTGTCATAGACACTATAATTGGATTATTTTAAAAGTTAAATAAATATCAATTTAAAGAGGTCGTGGTTTTATAGTATTGGCTTGCATCCCCTAATTTGATTTTAAAAAAAAGATAAAAATGAAGAGAGAAAGGATCAACCATATGTTACATATACCCACTAGATAGTAATAAATGTTATGATTAAAACTATTTAAATTTATTTGAGTATTTGGTCTTGTCTATTATAATTATTATTTAGACTCTGCTTTTAACTTCATTTTAAGAAACAATTAACTTCTAGTGGTTAAATTTATTTGTGTCCCAATTGTCATGGCATTGTTAATTCAGGATTTCACGTGTAGTTTTATTCTCTGCTTCTCTCCTCTTTGGGGTGCTCTATAAACAATATAAATGTAAGAATATGTGGGTTTTAATTAACAATGATTGAATCATCTTTTTTTAAAGATCAACTTATAAGGAAAAGAATCATTTTTTTATGTATGAAAGATAAAAAGATAAGGTCTTCTCCTTCTGCTTTGAATCCCAGGATATTATAAGAAAACAATTATCAATAAATAATAGATTATTATACTTAAATCTGAACTTTGGTACTTTGTGAGTTCTAATTGTCGATAGGGTATACCTTTGTCTTTTTCTCCTTATTTATAAGAAGAAAACCCATTAAAAGTCTACGGCATACATCTCTTCAATATTAATAGATAAGCCTTAACATGCTTGAATTCAATATCATAGATTGAAGATTCTTCTGGAAGGAGAAGTATGTAAATTCTGGTTGGAAACCAGAGAAACGTGGTGGGCAGACACTGTCCTTCCCCCCTCTGAAACCCGTAAGTGTTGTTATGGCAGTGGAGACACATGCCTTCCTGGCGGCTCAGATGGCTGCTGCCAGCACGGCTGCTTTCCAATTTGCATGATTTCTTGGTCTTACCGTAAGCAAAAAACGAAGTCAAGGGTTTGAAGCCCCCGGCCCCTCTATTTTATTCTCTGGAAAAGTGTACCCCTGTTTCGTCGTTCCAGACCCGCCCTTGGCCCTCTTAAAAGCATTCAATTTCGCCTGCAGAATGGTCTTGGTCATCGTTGCTTCTGCACCCAATAAGAAGATAAGCTTTCTTTGATGTTTAATACGGCAACTTCCTTTTTTTTTTTGGAGGAAATAAAGGGACATTGCTTTCACTGTGAACCTTATCCTTATCTTCTAGTACTAGTCAAGCATACTTCTATTGCCGTCACTTCATTTGGCAAACTTTTCTGCAATTGTAATGCCAGGACCATAAATCATAATTTTTTTTCCATCATATTTCAGATTTATCTCATATCTATGCTTTCTCACCTATTAGAAGCCTTACCCATTTTAATAAAAGCTAAGATATTAATAATATAAAATAATATATTTGTATTCCTAATATGAAAAAAATCTTATGTGAGAATTATATATCGATATGTTATTGTAGGTGGACCTTCACAAACTTTGTATAAAGGATCCCTCTACACATGTTACAAATACACTTAAGATACAACCAACATATTCATTCTCTTTCTTCCTATCTCTCCCCTTCTTACAATTTCAAAAACCAACGTTTCTTCTATGCCAAACATCTAAATTCTAGATTGTAATGTTTATAGTTTTGGCTAAAAGAAAATCCTTAGACAAGTCACAGCCTCTTGAGAGCAGAACTTAGCAAATTGGGCTCTGCTGATGATCAAGGCTAGAAGGAGATTATTCTACTAAAGGGAACCACAAGATTGTCATGCTAGTTTACCATTGCTTAAACCAAAATTCAAAGGTAAAGCCTCTAATGTGAGATATAAGGGATCCCCTGTACTCTCCATAGGTCCCTAAAGAAATTTCAGTGGAAAAGACTACACTAATAACAATTAGTAAGCTTTTAGATGTAGAGTCAAAAAGAAAAGGAGGTAGATAGAGTAACAAACATAGTTTTGGTTTTTTCTTGTCAAGCTTCTCTTGTTTGAGGGATTTTTGCATTAGAGAGTGCTTTTTTTTTTTTCATTTAAATTTCCCTTCAATATGGATTTGGAAAAAAAATTTGAATGCTTGTATTTTTTTTGTTTATTCCTTAGTTAAAACATGTTCGTGATAGCTATTGCATTGGATCATTTTAACAATTAAGTATATATCAATCTAAAGAGGTTGCAATTGTATATCATCAGTTTGCAACAACATTCTTTTGCATTGGATCATTCTTTTACCCACAAGATAGTAACAACTGTACAATTCAAGTATTTAGTCTTGTCTCTTATGATTCCTACTTAGACTTTGTTTCAACTTTGTTTAAAGAAAAGGTAATTCTAGGTAGTCAAGCTTACTTGTCTTAAACTACCATCGCTATGCTAGTTAAAGATTTCATGATTAGTTTCACTTTTACTTTTCCTTTCTTCTTTGGAGAACTCCATAAACAAGGAAAGTTAATTTGTTGGTCTAATTAATATAGATTGGACCATCTTTTCTTCAAAATGAACTTGTAAGAAGAATAATAATTATTTCTTCATATATGAATGGTAATATAATAAAATTGAAGTAATGTGATATATACATTATTTTAATCATACTCTTTCACTTGGAAAATCTCAAAGACTTTTTTCGTCCATAAACAAATGTTATACTTAAACTTAGATTTTGATACCATTTAGGAATATGTAAAATTCTTTTTTTAATGAGACATACATCATCTTCAATGTTTAAAAAGGGTGTAACATTCCTTGATTCAGCACCTCAAATTGAAGATGCCTCTAGTATGAGTAGTAGGTAAATTCTATTTGTGTTAAGGGGTGATCAAGATGATGATATCCATCCAAATGTTGAAAGGCTCAACTTTTTTATTTTAAAAGAAAAAGCTTTATTGAGGAAAAAGATGGTCTAAGTTTTTTATATCCAATATTCTTTAACAGTTCAAATTTGGTTTCTTGCTAGCAAAGTGCTCACATATTTTTATATTAGGTTGGACGACGTAGAGAAAGAACTGGTTCTAATACTATGACAAAGCCCAAATTCACATCTCTATCGATGAAAGAAATTGTTTAAATTTACAGGACATATTATACATACTTTTCTTTATAATGAAAGACTCATTTTCCAACACGCCCCACCACCCTATGCAACCAAATAAGTGTTGTGCCCGTGGAGACACAGGCCTCCCTGTCTGAAGGCGGCTCAGATGGCTGCTACTATCACAGCTTGCATGACTTCTTCTCCTTGCCAGTTGTGAAAAACGACATCAAAGAACTTCTAGCCCTCGCCCCCCCGTTTCTTTATTCTATGGACACTCGTTTCCCAGTTTTGTCGGTCTAGACTCACCGTTGGCCCTTTAAATGTATTCTATTCGGCCGGCAGAATGGTCTTTGTGGGCGTTGCTTGAGCACCCAACAAGAAGGTAAGTTTCCTGTAATGTTTAATGAAACAAACTCCTCTTTTTCTTTCTATAAAGAAAGTAATAGTGCTTTATGAACTGAACCGAACCTTCCCCTCATCTTCCAGTCCTGCTTCGAGTCAACCACACTTCTATCACTCACTTTACTTGGCAAAATCTTCTGCATGATAATGCCTTGACCACAAGTCATAATTTTTCTTTCCCTACTTTCTAAAGTTTTGATTGACATTTAGTATAGATATATATGTATATACTAAATGTTATTTTGAGCGAAAATATGAAAACTTTCAACTTCAATTTTTTTATAAATTTAATAACTCTTATAATGTTTAGGTATGTCTATATGTTTCTTTATATTAAATTTTATTAATGTAAATTTATCTTTTTATCTAGAAAAATTATGTAAATAATAGAAAATATCCATCATTCCTTCGTACCAAATCAAAATTCCCTAATTATAGTCAAACGAACAATGACCAGAAACAATGAATCAACGATTCATTTCCACAGATTTTCGTGTAGAAATAAGTACAAAGTTGAAACTTCTGAAACTTTTATTTTAAATCTTTCAAGTTGGTATTAATTGGAAGCATTTAATCTCGGTGACGTCCCTTATAGGACGTCACTTTACAGTTGTCCCAGTGCTTTGCGATCCTTATGGTGAGCCATCAGCGGACTAGATTTCCATGGCATTATTGCAGATCACGGACAGGTGGGAGGAAGGCACGTGCTGACTTGGATCAACTCCAGGGCTCATCGCATTGTATCGCCAACGAAACCTGGTCCGACGCAAGTAGACTATGACTTTTCTATTATGCGTTTGTTTCCACAGAAAAAAAAAAAAAATTAGTGTAAAAAGGAACAGACTTTTCCTCTCTCTCTCTCTCTTCCTGTAGATATCTCGTACCTTTTTCCACAAGCGGCTTGCATACTTTCTAGCCCCTTCTGGTGGAGAGAGCAGCTGCCATGAGTGAAGCTTCCCAGCCCAGACAGGCTTCCATGTATGTTTCCATCCTCCTTTTATGATCAGCTTTGTCAAACCGGAAGTTGCGAGGAAGACCAAAGGAAGTTATAGACTAAAGACCCACAGACCTTAAAGCAGTTTCCTCTTATTTTCCTTCGATTCATAGATTCGCTCCTTTAAATTCAGACCAACTCGAAGAACATAGATCCAACTTGTTTCTTTGCCTTCGATCATAGCATGTGATTGAAGGCTGTGTCCGTTTTCTTCTTTAGTTGCTTAAAACTTCTTTTTTTGCATTTGCATAAGCAGTACAAGTATGGCGGTAGGTCTGAAATGCACTTTTGATGTAAGTTTTCTGGTCTTTATCCTCGGATCTAGATTTGTAGGGGATCTAAGTACTGTGTTTTCGGTGCTTGGATCTAATCTGTTGAGTATAAATACATACATATAGAAGATGATAATTTAGCGCACAAGGGGTTCTTCTGCAAGGTTTTCCAGTTGTTAAACTCAGATCTACCTCAACATGCAGCTTCCCCACCCCCACGATATGCTGATGGACTCATCATCGGGGTGCACTTCGGCCTTGCATCTGGCTTTCTTCCCTTTTCTTTTTTTATTCGTATTTTTCGTCCAGTTAATTACTGATATTGTTATCTTTATATGCCTTGTCTTGATGTTTTTGAACATCATAAAACCCTCTCTTCTATCAAGAGTTTTTTGAGATAAGGAAGCGATCCTTCCTTCTATTTCTAACTTGCCATCTTTTAGAACATCATAAAAGCCCTAATGATCCGAAACTAGAGAATAGCAAGAACTCAATACCTCCCCTTCTCATCTCTTCCGTCATATTCAAACATGCATAATTCATAAATAGGTATGGAAGGTGTTATATGTGTGAGGCAATTTTATGCATGCCACTATGGGTTATAGGGTTATGAGTTTGCTTGATCCTCTTCATGTCCTACAGGGAGATCGAGGGAGGATATAGACACACAGAAGCTGATGCACGAGGGAACAGATTTGTCTTACCAACAGATGGGTACGAATGGAAGAAGTATGGCCAAAAGTTCATTCAAAGAATAGGCAAAAACAGGTAAAGAATGTTTTATATTTTGTACAAAAAACTACTAATCTTGGTTAGATTCTAATGCATCTATTTAGAAGTTATTTCAAGTGCCAAAAGAGTGATTGTGTTGCACGGAAGAAAGCTGAGTGGTCAACCATGGAGCCCGAATCTGTTCGAATAGTGTATGAAGGGGTGCACAACCATCCCTTACCAGCCACAGGATCTAGTTCCTCACAATCGCAGGCTCCATCTTCAAGTGCCAACCAATATAACTTGTTGACACAAGTTTTTGGAAATCAATCAGCTTCCCATCATGGTCATGACAATTGAATTCTTATTCTACTTGCTATGCCTTCCAAAGCTTGCTCCCCCTTGAGAAAGCTATCTTTGTACAAAGTTTGTACATAGGTTTGATATCCTTAAGAAGGATTCTTCTTTCTCTAGTCTTGTTCTCTTTCAAACTTAAAATCATGAATTATGACAAGACTTGTGTGTTTTGTGAATTTGTAGCTAGTTTCAAATACTTCAAATACATATATTGCATGCACCAATGGTATATAATGCCTTCTAAAATGGCTTAGAGAATACAAATTAGGAGGCGTTGTAGTTAGATTCCTTTAATAGAAACTTTAATAGAAGATCCCTTTCTATTAGCATTCCACATGCATATTTTCCCTCCAAATAACAAGAAACTTTGCTAACTAAACATGTGTGATAATGAAGATAATAGATGTATGCAATTGATCTTAACTCCTTTAATTCATAAAATATGAGAGCTAAGACATTAAATGATAAAAACTAAACCATATCAAATGTTTATTTCCAATATGTGCATAGGTCTTTTTGTGTTTTGGAGAGGGAATTTGATGAATATGAAGTAGCATATACCAAAGGGTGGTTAACAACCTACACTTAGATGAAGAAAGCTTATGTTGCTACTTAGTCTATTGGACTATTAGCAAATTGACAAAAATCCTAAACTTACATCAATTTCTTCGTATAATAAAAGAAAGCCATTATAATATTAACCTAAATTTGTCCTTGGGACAGGCCATGGATCTTGCAACTCTCCAAGAACAAGAAGTTAGGCCATTTCTATGTTGTTAACCCTAAGCTTTCACCTTCAAATCGAAGGATTTGATTAACATTAAAGCTTGATTACTAAATCTAAAGTATTTTGCAGTCAAGCAGTTTTAAGTTGTTAAAAATTACTCTTTTTCAAAATCAACTCCAGAAAAGGCTTCAATTTTTTCTCATATTAAAAATTCTCAATACAATTGCTCCATGCCTTATGTACATGTATTGGACCTTGACCGCAAAAGGTTAGCAAATTGACTTGGGCTACTGGACATCACCTGATTATAGATTCAGACACAGAGATAGACACAAACGAGGATAAGAGGCCCAATCCGATTACAGAAATCAGAACAACCAATCATCGCAGGCCCACCCATTTGTAGCCCAATCAGAAGCCACCGAACCACCTTGGAATATACAGGTGTCAGTCTATGATTCGTTGGAATCATTCTCAGTTATTAACAAAGTCGGACTGTTTCCTTCACACGTGTGGCGGACTATTTCGGTAAACGCACCGTTTTGCCCTTTCATAGTATCTTTTGGCTTACTCTCGCCATTTCTTGTCGGAAGCCTTCAGGGAACTGGAAGCACTACGGGTTCCCTTCAACATTGTGGATCTTGCTTTGTTGTTGAGATACGAAGACGTTGCGTTACTACTGTGGTGTGTGCTTCGGCTTTCCAAATGTCTTCCCCTTCTTGTTTGAGCGGTGAAAGAGGCCTTGTTTTGTTGGATTAAGAGATTTTAGGGGAAAAGGGAACATTTCCAGGAGTATCCGAGCACGGTTTAGTTTCTGGTGGCATTGTTGGATTAAGAGATTTTCTATGGACTGATTGGTTTTCCTGTAGGGTCCAGCATTTGGTCATCTGGCAGAACTGAACGTGTTGATATTTTCTTACTCTGTTCTTATGCTCATTACTCCTGCTATTTGGGTTCTTTGACTTAATTTTCTTTACAAAGAATGATAATTTTCTGGCATTCTTATGACTCTTCTAATGGTGAATTTAGCTAAATCGAGCTTACCACATATGAGTACCTGTATTGGAGATTTTGCTGCTTTTTTGTTGTTTGATATTCAAGGAGATTCGAGATCATTTTATCCAAATTTTCCCTGTGAAAATCCTTGGATCCCTGGAGTATATTTTTCTTCTGATGTGGAAATCTCAAATTTATATTCGTGCTCGAGCTTGTGATGGTTGATTTTCTTTGCTGGTTCGGACTATTTCTAGGTTTATGAGGCGGTAGAAAAATGACTTATTTTAAGTGCTTGTTATTTTCCAAATGAAAAGTATGATTCCTGGCTAGCCACCCCCTGTCACTAATCTCGCAAAATGTCTGAATTCTCATATGATTTGTCGCAGTGCTGATGTTGCAGTATTGGTTAAGCCTCTTTGTTTTATATTTTTGAGATGGTTCATGAAAAATATTGGTTAATGTTTTCAGTTTTTCAAGGAGTTGATGGTATCAACTTTCACAGCCATGTCTCCAGTGGCTCCTTGGCTGCTCCAAGCTGCCTGTTATGGATAAGAAATTTGCTTCTTCCAACAAGTTGTCCTCTTCTGCTTCCATTTCTTCGAACTCACTTGCCAGGAGGCATGAGATGCCAAGAAGAAATCTCTCTCCCAGCATTTGTGCAATGGCAAAGGAACTGCACTTCAACAAGTGAGTCTTACCTAAGACACTATTCGTGTTGATATCAGGCTGAAGCTTTTACTTTGCTTTTGTTTTTGTTTTCCTTTTTTCTCTCTCTCTCTAGTTTCTGTAATTTATTTCAAGATTTTCTTGAGACTGGTGTGGACAACTTGCATATGTGGTTAGGGTTACATTTGTTTCTAAGGACAGGAACGTGTTTGTGGAAAGCAAGTATGACTCCCAAAAAATTGTTAACGATGGTGTTACAGTGGCAAAAGAGGTATCCTTTGGGTCTAGTGTTTATAGTTAGTATATTAACATACTTATGTAAGGAGTATCTTTCTTAGGTTATGTTTTGTTATGTTGATCATCTTTTTTCTCATCCTCTCCTTTCAGCCTACTATTTTATTTGTTCTTGATTGTTTGTAAGCCGGTATCAGCGAATATGGATATTGATGGGTTTGGGTCTGTTGCTCCAAAAGTTGAATTGAAGGATCCAGAACATCGGTGCTAAGTTTGTTTGACAAGCTGCTGCCAAGATCAATGATTTGGCTAATGATGGAACTACAACGTCTATTGTTCTTGCACAACAACTTATTGCCGGTATCAAGGTTTGTGTTTTATTCATGCCACTGCATTTGTTTGGAAATCTGTAGACCTGTTTAGTTCAATTCCTAAATGGGAAACATTGACAGAAATTCAAGTGATAATTTTCCTTCTTTTTTTCTTTCTTATGTTATTTACCTCCTGGAAAGGTCGTGGCAGCTGGTGCAAACTAAAATTGATTTTTAGGTTGGTAATGGTTCCTCATCAACTAAAACTGGGAATGTAGAACCCCAACTGAGAGACTAATTCTGCACTCTGCTTTTTTAAGTGTATGTGTTGCTATTTTCTGCCATAATTTTCTTCATTCTTGGTGAAATAAGTTCTTATTAATGAATAAAGACGGTAGTGGTTGCAGGTCGGACCGAGTGTTGGGTGTAGGTGGATTTTTTAGTGTTTATAAAGGGTTTGTTTCTGAGGATCTAAGAGGAAGCCTTCCCTACCTGTAGCCGTTAAGATTTATCTTGGGGATAGGCAGTTATCAAGGCCCCCAAAAATGGGTGGTAATCCTTACGCTTTTGAATTGTTCTCCTCTTTCAAACTTCTGGTGCTAAATGTCTTCACTCTTCTTTTCAAATTAATATCAGATTGATTAACTGCTTTTCGGGTTTCTAGGCAGAAGCATATTTTTGGGGCAGCTTTTTCATCAAAATTTGGTAAAACTGATTGTGTATTCCTGTTGTTTCTCACCTCGCATTCCATTCACTTTTCTTTTCAAGTTTTCTGAAAGCTGAAGTTTTAGGATCTTAGTTTCGGGCCAATTTCATTGTAGAACTTGATAACCATCTTGACATGTTGGTTTAACGTGTCCTGGGAATGCTTTCTTTGCATAAAGCAGTGACAGGAAAGAGTGACTTAGTAAAGGTGCTACAATGATGTCTAGCAGCCTTATGCCAGATTTTGTTTAAAGGGAGTGCTGAATTTAAGAGCAATTTGGTCAAACGTTCTTGGACTTTTGCATGATATTAACTTACTCCATGTGTTCTTCAATCCTAGAATTCACTTCTTAGGCTTTTGTATCTTTCAATTTTATCTTTCTATCCTAAACTACTTATATGAGAATAATCTTTTTACTTCAGTAAAAGCTAAATTTTTCCATCTCATATGTACACATTTTAAAAAATTACAAAAAATAAAAAAGAATGTGACTAAAATCCCCTCCATGGTAAACTGGCCCTCATGAAAACGATTTCGGAATGACTTAATTAGTTACTCACTAAGAGGTGGTTTAAGCTTCATCCAGGAGGTATCTAGATTTCCAACTATCTCAATTCTCTTCAGAAATGGAAAAACTGATCTTAAAAGATTTTGGGGCCAACTTGAGTGTCCTCTGTTTTGGAGGTGATCCAATTCACCTTTACGAGTGGTGGTTCTATTACTCTAAAGTGATTTTATCATTTTCACAAATGAAATCATATATTCGTGATATAATAAAAAAGTTATTCTTTTTAACTTGTGGCATATGTAACAGGATTCATGCTACAAAATCAATTTTTCAAGGAAAAAGTTGACTGTTCATAAGGCGTTTTGATCAAATTTCCCCAAATCTAATGTATGTATATTTTGAAATGATCCTCATAAGTGACAACCCCTGAAGAAGATGAATGGGTGCTTTAGAGCCTTGAGTTTGATTTCCTTTTTTGCCACTGGGGAGAAAAACAGAAAGCGGGAGATCATTACAAAAAAAATCAATTGGTTCTAGACTTCTTGTTAGAACTAATTATCTTGTTTTAAGATTTGTTTGCGGATGTGGGGAAGCCTATGGTTTAATTTTCACTAAGTGGTTTGAATGTCTTAGTCTGATTTATCTTCAGTACTGGAAGCAGAAAACTGTTGTTGGGCTTTCCAAGTGTGTATGTACTTTATGAACCTTTTTTTGGCATTAAATTTCTGAATTTACTATTGTTTGCGAGTGGCTTGGGTAGAATAATTCTTTAGTTCTCTATGGTGACAACTAACATAATTCCTCTTTTGTTGCAGGAGTGTTGCTTCCTGTGCCATGGATTAGCAGAATGAAAATTGCATTTGGTGCTGCAAAAGGACTTACCATTCTCCATGAAGCTGAGAAGCCTGTTATCTATCGTGATTTTAAGACATCAAGATTTCTGTTGGACTTGGTTAGTATATGGTGTGGATATTAGCTTCATTACTAGAGGAAATCAAGTAATTCATCCAGATTCCTCTCGTTTTGCATTCAATTTGTTGAATGAAAGCTTGAGAATGCTGGAAATCTAAATTTTTTGTAAGAAATAAGACAGCACCATATATTTAGCAAGCTTTGTATCTGGAAATAGGTTCTAATTGGGATAAAAGGTTAGAATTCCAGAAGAAATGTTTGTTCTACAGACTCTTCTATCATAGTGAGATAAAAAAGTCCTGTGCTTCATGCTCAAGTCTAAATCACTAGTTTTAACTTAGAAAATGCGGATTTAGAACGCATGCTTCACAAGCAGGGCTGCAATGCAATGCTCTCTGACTTTGGCCTTGCAAAAGATAGACCGTGGAAGACAATTCTCACGTTTCTACTTGCATAATAGGAACATCTGGGTATGCTGCACCCGAGTATATGATGACAGGTATAAGTATTCTTCTGACCAGGTTTTCTTATCTGTTTTAGGCTACTAGAAACCATTGTTTCATGATTGTATGCTAAATGGATTGGGCTACTAGAAGCCACGTTTTGCTGTCAAGTTAATTCCAAATTGGAATCAAAACTGTTAAGTCTATTCCAGTCAAATCCAGGAATCTCATATCTCTGTATATGTGGAAGCTGCGTTTCCCATATTTTAGCCAAACTAGGGAATTCCATCATTGACATGTTATTATATTTGTTATAAATACACTTAAAAGACAATGAGCATCTTCATTCTCTTTCTTTTTCTCTCTTCTTCCTCTGATTTCAAGGATCATCCTTTCTTCTGTGCAGGGCATCTAAGCTTGAAAAGTGATGTTTACAGCTTTGGTGCTGTTCTTCTAATTCTCATCGGAGGAAAGTCCTTAGAAATGTCACGGCCAGCTTGAGGGCAGCACCTAGCAAATTGGGCTTTCCCGTTACTTAAAGGGAAGAAAAAGTTGCTGAACATTATTGATCCAAGACTAGGAGATTATCTTGTTAAATGGTTAGCGAGGCTGCCATACTAGCTTACCATTGCTTAAACGGAAATCCAAGGGCAAGACCTTCAATGCGAGATACAGTGGACTCCTTGGAGCCTCTACAGGTCCCCGTAGAGGCTTTGATGCAGAAGCCTATGGTAGCTGTAATTTGCGAGCTTCTGGAAGTAGCTAAAGAGGAGAAGATGCCCAGAGTAATTGACATGGTTCTGGTTTTTCCTTACCAAATTTGAAGGGAGAGTTCTTGAATTAGATAGTCCTTTGCCTTCTTCAACATAGATTCAGAAAATAAATTTTATCCCTGTATTCTTTTCGTTTCTTCCTTGGTTAAAATATGTTTGTCATAGCTTGTTAACAGTTAAGTAAATATCAATCAAAAGAGGTTGTGGTCGTATAGAATCAACTTGCAACAACATTCTGTTATTATCCCCTTTAGTCTGATTTTACAAACAAAAAAGATATACAAAGAGGGAAGGGATTAATCATACTCACAAAATAGTAATATGTATTACAAACGGAGCCATCTAAATTTATTCAAAGTATTTAGTCTCGTCTTTTATGATTTCTACCAAGACTCTCGTTTTAGCTTTGTTTTAAGAAAATTAGACAACTGGAGGTTAAATTTGTTTATTTCAAACTGTTATTGCCATTATTAATTTAGAATGTGGTGTTTAATTTTACTTTCACTCTTTCTTTCTTCTTTGGAGAGCTTTGCAAACAATGTAAAGGTAAGAACTTACTGGTTTTAATTTAATAAAGATTGAACCATCTTTTCTACAAATTGACGTAACGAAATGAACAACTACTTCATATATAAATGAAATTAAAACAATATTTAAGAAGTATGTGACGCACACCATTTTCATCATATACTTTCCTATGGATCTTGGAATGCCACAGTTTTTTTTTTTTTTTTTTGTTTAAATTTTAAAAAACGAAGACTAGCCTATTTTTCCTTTTCTTTCTTTTTCTTTTTTCCGCTTGTAAGGATGCGGGGCATACATCAACTTTAATACAACATGCCTTGATTGAATTCCTCGGATTGAAGATTCTTCATTGGTAGGCGTGGTAGGTAAATTCTGGTCAAAAACCACGATGAGGACGTAATCAAGATGTTGATGTGCATCCAGTGTTGTTTAAGGAAACAAGAAGACTCTGTAACTAGACACAGTCCCCTCACCCTCTGTAAACCACTAGTCTTGTGACGGCAGTGGAGACGCAGAACTTCAAGGGGGAAGGTGGCTGACCATCTGAAGCTCGTGGTTTGAATTCTGCATGATTTCTCGGTCCTACCATGTGTGAAAGCGAATTCAAGGGGTTCTAGGCCCCGCCCTCTCCTTTATTGAATTCTCTGGAAAACAGTCCTCCAGTGTCGTCGTTGCTTCAGCACCCAACAAGAGACAAGTTTTGTAATGTTTTCGGGACAAACTTCTTTTTTTCTTTGGAAAAAGAAGGGGATACTGGTTTAAATCTGAACCTTATCCCCATCTTCTAGTCCTCCCAGTCAAGCACGCTTCTATTGCCATCACTTCATTTGGCAAACTCTTCTGAAGTGGTAATACAGTGATCATAAGTCACAATGATAATGCAATGATGACCTCTCACTATGCAAGGAGGCGTTGAAAATCATAAGTCTTATATCATAAAGGAGTTATTCTAAGGTAAAATTTAAATTAAAAAAGAAGACTATTTAAAGTCATAAGACAAATTACAAGTGCTTTCCTCTTAAATGTAAGATTCTCCATTACTTTCCCATAGTCTAAGCTTGGTCATTTTAATGGTGAATAACTAGCCTATTTTATTAGTTATTTTAATTATACAAAGGAAGCATTAGCTTTGATACCATGTAAAAAGCTCAAGTTTACTTTTCTTCAAAAGATTTTATTGAGAAAATTTGCGAGGTTTTACCCTTGAGTTGGTTGCCCAAATACTATTCTATTATAATTAAATAAATTACCAGCTCAAAGGCAAAATCTATTGGAAAAATCTAGTCTTAAACAAGGCCAAAAACACATAGGATCCACTTAGCCATCATAAAAGATAGAAATTTATTTTAGGGAAGTAAAACATACATAATTTTTGGCTTCATGAACTTGATATATGACTTTTACCACCCTTATTCTCTCCTTAACATTAACATCAATGAGATAGCTCCAAAACCACAATGAGAATCAAGCTTAGTGAGTGTGTTCGTGTATGTTGTTCACATATGTTCACCAAGACCCCAAAAAGGAATTTATTTTTTGTTTTTTTATAGAGAAAAAAGGCAATGGTTTAGATGCCCTCACATGAATAGCTCATCATAAGTCCTACAAAACCAAATTACAATCTTGCCCTTATAAGCCTAAAATCTCACAAGCCCAAATACTTAAAAGGCTTATTGCTTAGTTATTTTATTTTACACTTAAAATGGTTTACATGTGCATAAATGAGAAATTTTGCTTCTTTTTTTTTTAGTGAGGGAGAGGGTGGGGGCGGACCCAACCGTAATACTTTCTTTTTTTGGTAGAAATGTAAATTTGTATTAATAAAAGATAATAGACAAAAACATAGAGACATATTTCAGTATTATAAAAATTATAAAAACTACGAACTGATGGAGGTTAGAAGCTTCTAAATCTCACTCAAGATAATATTTTTTTAATGATTTTATATACTTAAACAAAGAAACTCTCCCTCATACAATTTTTCATACTTTAGCTAATAGGATTGAAATGTCAACTATTTTATTCTTAAATTGTTTTCTATTTCGTTATGCCCATATGCAATAAATGCAAGCTAAAAAAGATATTTTAAGAACCTTTATAGCCAAATATTTTCCTTTAGTTGCTTTAATCATCCATTGTAGTTCTTCATTCCATCTTGCAATATGACATCGAATTCTATTTTGAGTAAGGATAGTCTTCCAAACCATCATTATTTATTGATACTAAAAAGAAAGGATGACTAATATTTTGAACCTGAGACTAACAAAAATCATAGTATAAGTTAATTAAAGGAAGCCATCGTACCATTTTTTTTGTTATTGAAAGTCGATCTTGACAAATTAGCCATCTAATGAATTATGTTTACAGATGTCACCATTCCAAATTAAATCATACCAATCAACTTTTTTATTAATTGGTTGAAGGTCGTAATAAATTTCTTTGTAGCAATAGGTAGACCCATAAAGAACCAAGGTAAATGTGGACCTTAATTTGAGAAAGCTTTTCAAACTCTATGTCATGGAACCTTTTATGTCAAGCTTTATTACTTAAGTTCTTTTACATTTTATACTGTGAATCCATTTACTTCATAACAAACCGTCTATAAGATTGATGAGATTCTAAAGCATATATCCTAAAAAGACTTTATTCCAAAGCTTAAGATTTAGTAATCCCAATCCCTTTTCTTTGGTGAGCAAATTGTTTGCTAAACAACTTTATAAAAATGTTGTGTATCTATCTTACTTGCCCGTAGAAAGTTCATGATCTTTGTCTCAATCTCATAAATTTTTTACTTTAGTGGTAAGAAAACTTGCATCCAAAATGTATGTGTGGAGATTAAGATTGATTTTGCCAATTGTAACAGTACTGCAATGCTAAGATGTTTCATTCCCAAATATTTTATTTGTTAGTCCCTCACAATCAACATGAGTAAGTATTTTTGTAATTAAAGGAACTCCGAGATATCAAATAAGGAGTGTCCCTATAGGGAAAGGTAAGTGATCTAGAATAAGAAGTTGCTCTTGTTCTAATGACCCAAAAAAAAATATTTGGCATTTACTTGGGTTGTAACGTAGACCTATGACCTTAGCAAATTCCTCCAAAGCTTCTACAAGACAGAGCATTGAAACTCTATCTCCATGAGAGAAAAGAAACAAATCATCAACAAAGCACAAATAAATGATTTTTTTAGGTTTGCAGCCAATGAAACTTGAAAGCTGATGTGGAGGTCTTTGCAATAATAATTTTATTAAATATCTCCATAATTAATATGAATAAATATGAGGATAATGGGTCCCTTTGTCTTAGTCCGTTGGTACCTTCAAAGTAGGTTACATGTTCTCTATTGGAATTTACTAAAAATTTTGTTGTAATAATACACTCACTTATAAGATCAACTAACTATTGAAGAGTATTAATAGCTTTTAAAACTTCTAATACTACTTTCCACTTAACCATATCATATGCTTTCATGAGATCAATTTTTATGGCCACATGCTTACCTTTATTGTCTTTGTAATAATTGTTAAGTAGCTCCTATCAAAGTATAATGTTCTAAAAAATATGACATCCATTAATGAAAGTAGTTTAGTTTTGCCTTACCACTACAAGAAGAATAACACTCAGTTTTTCAACTAACATCTTAGATATGATTTTGTAGAAAACATTGCAACATGCAATTGGTTTGTAATCTTTATTGCAACTAGGATTGAGAACCTTAGGGATTAAAGATAACAATGTAGAGTTTGTAACCTTCAACAACTTCCTAAAGGAGAAAAACTTTACTATAACATCCTCTATATCTCTTCTAATGATAGGCGAAACTTTCTTATAAAATAAGCTATTATATCGATCTACTCTAGACACTTTAAAATCATGAATTTCTTAAAGAGCTTTAATAGCATCTAAATGCTCAAAATTTATTGGATTTAGAAGTGCACTTACATCATCATGGAACAAAAACATGTACCTCTCAAAGTCAATGAAGAAACTTTTACCATTACCAAGGCTAGACTTATAATATGAAATAATAGTAGTTCTTAAGTCATTTTCTTTTGTGATAATTGATCCATCTTCCAATACTAGTTTATTAATCTTGTTTTGTGCTCTCCTTTGCATCAATGACATAAAGAAAATCTTACTATTATTATCCCCTTCTTTTAGCTGTAGGTTTCTAAATTTCTATTTGAGTAGAATTTCTTCATGCTTACTCATTGTAAGTAGTAACTCTAGTTATGCCTTTTCCTTATAACATATACTAGGACAATGAGGATTAAGTTCTAATTTGTGTTGAACTTCCTATAAATTGCATCCAACATCTCTTATGTTCTCTTACTTACAACTATATTTGACAACTCATGGCACATGACTTTTGCCCTTATGATCAAAGGATTGAATGAATGTTGTTCTTTCACATCATCATGCAGATCTATTAGATCAAAAAACTAACCACACTAAAGATCATTGTTGGAAATTACATGGCAAGCTTGTAGATAAAGACTTTAGGAGAAAGGAGGCCATATCCAATGTTATGACAGGTAATTCTAAGGAATCAATCAGTGAGCCCTTTAGTGAAGCCTCACTTCAACAAATTATTCCAGCCTTTAATTAGATAGGTACCCTTGACAAAATTACTAGTTTTAAAGGTACTTTCACTCGGGTTAGCGGGGGATCTGCTAGGTAGACATTATCGAATAGCACCCTTTGATGAGCGATATGAACAAGAGGCTTCAAGAAAACTAGTGTTTTCTGAATTATATGAAGCCAGTAAGCAAACAGCGAATCCATGGCTATTTGAACCCGAGTATCCGGGAAAAAGCAGAATATTTGATGGAAGAACGGGGGATCCTTTTGAGCAACCTGTTATAATGGGAAAGCCCTATATCTTGAAATTAATTCATCAAGTTGATGATAAAATACATGTCCGTTGTATTTTATGAGCTTTATTTCCTCACATGCATGGCTTATTGATTCAGGTGTTAGTGGTCATATAATTTGTGACCAAATTTTTTTCCACAATTTATAATTCTTGTCCATCCATATCAATGTGTCTCCCTACTAGAAACATATATCATGTTGTGATGGGTTTCAGTTCTTTTTTACTCTTGTTGATGATTTTGTCCACAACATTTGGGTTTTTTTTAATGCATTCCAAATCCCAAGTTTTTTCCCATTTTACTCATTTTTTTAGCTCTCATTAAAACTCAATTTCACATGTCTATTCAATGTATTTGGACTAACAATGCCTATGATTTTTTAATCATGAATTTCATATCTTTTCTCTACTCATGGCATTCTCCATAAGAGTTCTTGTACTTACACTTCACAATAGAATCAAGTTGTTGAGTCTAAACATTGTCATCTTCTAAAGGTTACTAGGACTTTTAAATGTTAGGCTTTTATTCCTAAATTTTTTTTGGGTAATTGTGTGATTACTATAGCTTACTTCATTAATTGCATGTTGACTTAAGTTCTTAATGGAAAGAAACCTTTTAAACTACTCTTTGGAAAATTTCCTGATACTAGTCATCTCCATGTATTTGGTTGCCTTTATTTTGCCATTAAAGTTAACCTTGGGACAAGTTAGGTCCTTATGCGATTTGTTGTATCTTCATAGGTTATCCTTCTCTGTAGTGAGGGTACTAAGTGTATGATTCCACTAGTGGGCAATGTGTTATCATTCATAATATTGTTTTCCATGAGGATGCCTTCTCTTTCTAGATTAGCTTTTCCCTAGCAATTCCCTCTATGCCACCTATGAGCAAATCTAACAATTTTCATCTAATGATGATGTTTTGCTCCTATTTTTCCTCTACGGTCACCTTTGAACTTTTTAATAGGCCCTCCACTTAGCCCCTTCTAAAGCCCTCCTACTCTAATGGCCTCATTGGTCCAAACTCCACTACAGATGACTCATTGCCACTTGTCCCCTATAAACCATCACTAGTGCCCCTATATCTTGCTTAAACTCCTCCCTTAGCCTTACATTAGCCCTTGACCTAGCTCTCTTCGCTATGCCTTAACACTCTGGTTGTGCTGCTTAGCCACCTACTTGGACTAAGGATGATATTTCTTCTAATGTTGCTTCTCTTGGCTCTCATTATTCAAAAAGCTTTTACGTTAATTTTGATTGCCTTTCCCCGAACCATCTCTATTACATCAATTGATTTCTATGAAATTGGAACTTTCTTCTTATTTTAAGGTGACTAAGGACCCAAAATGGGAACAAGCTAGGAAAGCTAAACTTTATGCCCTTGTTGACAAACGTACACGGGATGTTGTTCCTTAGACCTTTTATTGCTAGCTTATTGGTTGCAAATGGGTTTATAAGATCAAGCATTGTGTTGATATTTCTATTGAATACTATAAAGTCCATCTAATGGCTAAGGGTTATATCTAAAAAGAAGGATTCAATTTCCAAGATACTTTCTCCCTTGTGGCAAAAGAGGGTACAATTTATTTTTTCTTGCCTTCCATGACCAATCTCTAAACTAGATGGACATCCAAAATGCTTTCTTTCATAATGATTTGGTTGAAGAAATTTATATGAACCTTCCTCTAGGATTACACGTACAAAAGGAGTCTCGAGTTTTTTGTCTTCATAAATATCTATATGGACTCAAGTAGGCTTCTCATCAGTGGTATGCCAAATTCACCTTAGCACCTCTTATAGTCAAATTCAAGCAATCTTGATATGATTATGCCTTGTTTTTATGGAAAAACAGTACTTCCATTTATTTACTCATATATGTGGATGATTTTATGATCATAGGCAATGATGTCTCAACTATTAACTACTTTAACAAATATTTGCACTCCACATCTCATATAAAAGATTAAGGGCCTCCTAAATATTACTTAGGTATCAAGATTGCATGCTCAAATAAACGAATTATTCTTCGTTAGTGCAAGTTTGTTCTAGAGATGATTTATGAAGCTATTCTGTTGAGGTGTAAGCTAGTAGTTATTTTGTTTGAGTATAATCTATCTCTCACAATGCCTAAATATGATGAAGGGGTCTTGCCATTGGGTATGGATCCCCTACTCCATGAACCTTCTAGTTATTAGAAACTCATTAAGAAGTTCATCTACCTCACTATGATAAGGCCAAATGTTTGCTATGCCATCTAGACTCTCAACTAGTTCATGCATGACCCAAAATAGTCCCATATAAATGCTACCTTAAAGTTTGTGAAGTATTTGAAAAGAAGTCCAAGACTTGGAATTCTTTTATCTCAAAATTGCAACATGGTGATGATAGCATATTGCGATACTAACTAAGCGACTTGTGTTATGAGTAGAAGATCAATAACAAGTTTCTATGTCCAACTAGGCAATTCTCTCTTATCTTGGAAAACAAAAAAGTAATCAATGATCTCTTTATCATCTACTTAATTAGAATAT
This sequence comes from Casuarina cunninghamiana, assembly GCA_028551485.1. Classification (NCBI taxonomy): domain Eukaryota; kingdom Viridiplantae; phylum Streptophyta; class Magnoliopsida; order Fagales; family Casuarinaceae; genus Casuarina; species Casuarina cunninghamiana. The sequence goes on along the minus strand of CM052367.1, from coordinate 31,362,487 downwards.
CAAGCCATGGAAAAAATTACTTATGAAGTTATTTGGCTAAGAGGATTATTTTGAGATCTTGGTGTTTGGGTAAGGGATCCCACTTTGTTGTTCTATCACAACGATGCAGCTCTGAAGCTTGCAACACTTCTATTAATTCATAAAAAGACAAAACATATTGAAGTATATGCCATTTTACAAAGGACAAGATTTGGGAGAGAGTTATCAAGATAAGAGAGTTAAGAACTATGGAATAGCTTGCTAACATCTTAACCAAAGCACATTACCAACAACAACACATGTATCTATTAAGCAAGCTCGGTGTATTTAATGGCTACAAACCACCTAAATTTTCAATTTGAGGAGAAGTGTTTGAGATACTTATGTATATTTGGTATTATATTTTCCTAATGTTGCCCAATATTCTTTTCATGTGAGGTAGGTTATTTGAAAAATTATCTTTGTGTATATCAAGGGTATATTCTATTTATTTCTTTGTATATTTTCCTTTACTGTCGATCTTTGTGTTATAGAAGGACAACCCTTGTATACCTTATCTTCAAGAAAGCAATATAGAAGTTCCCAAACTCTGTCTCTTTTTCATTATCACTTTGTAACTGTTTCTTTTATTCATGCGTTTAGCCGTTACTTCCAGTTGTGTGTTTTTCAGTTGTTGAGTCGTGGGTTGTATACCTTTTCTACAACCCTCATTTTTGGCTATAAAACAATAAAAGAGTCCAGGTTGAAGGGGGAGAGGAATTATTTGTGTCTTATAAGACTCTTGGAGGCTAATTATCTTGAATTTAACCTTATCATTTTATTTTGATATTATCGTGTTTCTTTCCTCGTTTTCATCATTGGAAACAAGAGAAACGGAACTGCTTTTATCATGGGACAATTTCTCTCTTCAAAGGCCAATTAGTTGCTTCATTACTATATTAACAACGGCGGGTCGTATCAGTTTCTATTCATAAATTCGTCCTTGTCGATCGTCTGTTGGTGTATGTTTAGGGAGAGAGACTTAGAGCGAATGCACCTGCTTTATTTAATTGACATCATCCGTGACATCAATGTGGACCGTTTTGCTAATCATAAGGAATCGACAAAAAGCGTCCACGTTGTCTATATTTGGAAAACTGTCCTCACCACTAGCAACGTTGCTCGAATGAGGACCCGGCAACCGTGGATTCCATTTGCTTTTATCTTTCATTTTTGAATTTCCGCCTACTTTCGAAGTAGACAATTAGAAGTGCTTTTAGAACTTCAAACCTGTACAACTTGATGGCTACTTTGACAGCTTCTTCATTTTTTTTTTATCTTTTTAAGGCAAAAAGAGGAAAGAGGGACTACTTTGATAGCCCGTTTGATACATAACGTTTTATTTATGAAAATGGTTAAGAAAAAGTAAATGTAAGAACTTTTAGATTTTAATTAACAAATAATAGATCATATTTTTTTTGTCAAGATTGACTCATGAGAGGAAGAATTTTTTTTTAATATATGAATAATACTAGAACTATATTTCAATGATGTGGAATACATATCATCTTAGTCATTGAAACATCACAAAAAAAAAAAAAAATTTGTGCATAAATGACTTAGCGCTATATTTAAATCTAGGTGCGTAAGAATTTGTAATTTTTTATTAACAAAGATTATGATATTTTTCTTTCTCCTTAAAAAATCATTTAAATTGTCAGACGTACATCCTCTTTATAGTAAAAAAAAATAAAAAAATAAAAAAATAACAAGCTTTGATTTGAAACCTCTTGTTTAAGATTCTTCTTTGGTACGAGTAGTGGGTAAAGTTCTAGTTGGAATGCTGAGGCGGTGAACAAGATGTTGATACCCGTCCTGTGTTGTTTAAGGAAACAGGAACAAAGAAACGCGGGAGGCAGACTCTGTCCCATCCCCCGCTGTAACCCACAATTGTCGTGGTGGAAGTGGTACAACCGGCGGCACCAATGGCTATTACCATCACAGCTCATGATTTGAAGTTTGAATGATATCTCGGTCTTAATACGTGTGGAAAACAAAGTCAAGGGCTTCCATCTCCGGGCCCCTAAGGTTATCCAATTTCTCCTGCAGAATGGTGTTGGTCGTCTATGCTTCAACACCCAACAAGAAGACAAGTTTTCTATGATGTTTGATAATAGAAACTTCTTTTTTCTCGTCGGAAAAAGAAAAGAATGGTCACCTTTACTGATGCTTGCCCTTGTAACGAAGCTTTAAATAAAAGAAGTAATTTTTTAATTTTTTAATTAGATTTTGTGTTAGACTTTTTAAGTCCTACAACATGATAATAGAGTTTAGGTTAAATCTATTTCATATTATGCAACTTACTTGTTATACGGTAACACTTAGCTTGCATGGACGTGTGTGTAAAAATAAAAGTTCTATATTAGAAGCATGATTGTTTGTAATAAAGTTTAAAAAAATAAAGCATTTCTCCACTTCTGAATTAATTTTTAAATTAGACCATTGAACCTTCTAACTACCCTTAGCTTCTAGTCTTGCTTCAAATCGATCATATTCCTTGCCATCACTTTATTTTGCAAACTCTCTAAGATGATAATGCAATGACTAAAAGTCACAATTGTTTTCTTGTCATATTCTGGATTTATCTAACATCTAGGCTTTCTCAACTATTAGGAAACCCTCACCCATTTTACATAATCAACTATTAAGAGAAATAGATATATAAGTATATAATGATTACTTTAAAAAATCATGAGTACTTAATTTATAAATAATGATTACAAATAATTGTGTTTCAATATTTTTTCTTATTTTGTAACGTAAAGAAATCATATGAATTAAATCCTTTAAGTAACAGTTATAAGCTATGAGGCCTTGCACCTTTACGTCACTTTTAATATTATACTAAAAATATTCCCTTTTTAATTAATGATTATAAAAATAGTTATACAAATATACAATTAAAATATGATATTAATAATCACAATAGTCACGTGAACAATGGCAAGAAACAATGACCGATTCAACATCAGCGGTTCATTGTTTTTAAATATTTTTCAAGTTCGTCCAATTAGAGGCATTGGTAGGTGAGAAGATAATACTTATCCGTTATCAGACGTGCTTTTTCATCCTTTTGATGAACCATAATCGTAGGAAATTTCCATGACATGATGCAAATCAGGGGCACCGACACCAAATAAAAAATGATTTTCCGTAGAAAAAAATATTAGTGTAAAAAAGGAAAAGACTTTCCTCTCTCTCTCTCTCTCTCTCTCTCTCTCTCTCTCTCTCTCTTTCCTCTGGTTGAGAGAGAGAAGCCGCCATGAGTGAAGCTTGCCGACCCTGACAAACCCCCATGCGTGTCTCCATCCTTCTTTTCTAATATGTCAAACCTTATAAACACAAGCCTTGTGACGGAGGTGCACAAGCCTTGCTCAGATGGCTGCTACAATCACAGCTCATATTTTAAAGTTTGCATGATTTATTCGTCTTACCATGTGGGAAAAACGAAGTCGGCTTCTAACTCCCGGCCTCTGAAAGTACTAAATTTCCCCTGTAAAATGGTCTTCGTTACTGTTGCTGCAGCACCCAACGAGGAGACAAGTTTTCTTTGATGTTTGATAAGACAAGACTTCATTTTGCTTGCAGTCAAGTGCACTTCTATTCCCTGTCGCTTTATTTGGCAAAATCTTTAGCAATGATAATGCAGCGACAAAAGTTCCAATTCATACCACATTGTCTAATATTTTGATTGTTATTCTCAACTTTTAGGGAGCCTTACCCATTTTATATGATAGATTGGTTCAGAAAAATAAAGATGTGGGTGTATGAGGAAAAAATGAAATTAACATATTACTAATGTAAAATAAGAATTTTAATTTTAATTTTTTATTAGTATAAAAAAATTATAAGTACTTAATTCAATAATGATAAAGTTTCATACTAAAATACTACTTAAATCTTATGCTATACATATTCATTTTTCATGAATTAATAACATAAATCACAATCCAAAACATCCACCATTCCTTTGTAGTAAACATAGCGAAAATCTCAAAAAGTTTTGTCACACCAATAATAACCAGAAACAACGACTGATTCAACGTCAATGGTTCATTTCTACACATTTTTGTCTAGGAGCTTTGGTGACAACTTTACAGTTGTCGAAGTTGCTTTGCCATACTTATGTCATCATGGTGACGTGAATTTTCCATCACATCCAAGAACACATGCGAAGACTTGGATAGACAATCCACGCATACGGCTCCGACACAAATAAAAAATTATTTTCCCATTATGCGTTTGTTTCCACAAAAAAAAAGAAGATATGTTTGTGTAGAAGAGGAACAGTGTTTTCCCCTCTCTCTCTATGTATATATATATCTCGTACCATTTTCCACAAGATGCTTGGAAACTTTTCAGCTCCTTCTGGTTGAGGGAGAAGCAGCCATGACTGAAGCTTCCCAACGGAGAGAAACCTCTGTGTAATTCTCCTTCCTACTTTTCTCCTAAGCTTTATCAAACCTAGAAGTTGCGAGGAAGACGAAAAGAAAGGAAATGAAAATATCAGATACTTGTGTCTTTATAAATTCAGTTGCTCTTATTTTCCTTCGAGTGTGTCTTTATAAATTCACTCACATACCTTCGAGCAGTTGCTCTTATTTTCCTTTACTTCATAGATTCACTTATAAATTCAGATGCGTGTCTTTACCTCCCATCATAGCATCTGACTGCAGGCTGTGTGCGTTTTCTTCTTTAGTTGCTTTTTAAGTCCATTTCGGCTTGTACATGAGCAGTACAAGCAAGGAGGTAGTCTGAAATGCACGTTTGATGTAAGTTTGTTGGTCTTTGTCCACGGATCTAGATTTGTGGTGGATTTAAGGACCGTGTTTGCCCGTACTTTGATCGATTTGGTTTTTCGGTGCTTGGATCTAACCTATTTAGTGTAAATGAGTACACATATAAGATGATAATTTACTGCACGCGAGGTTCTTCTGCGAGGTTTTCTAGTTTTAACCTCAGATCGACCTCTACGCGCAGCTTTCCCACCCACACAATATAGTAAAGGACTCAACATCGAGGTGCACTTTGACCTTGCATCCCGCTTCCTCCTCTTTCCGGTTTCTTTTTGTATGTTTTCCCTCCTGTTAATTACTAATATCGTTATCTGCATATGCTTTATGATGATGTGAATGCATTTCACTTCCTTCTGATCAAAGGTTCTTTGAGATAAAGGAACAGATCTTTCCTTTTGTTTCTTGCAACAACGTTTTTGAACATCACAGATCCATAATGGACTCATCATCTAACTGCACTTCAGCCTTGCATTTGGCTTCCTTCGCTTTTCCTTCCTTTTTTATGTTTTTCCTCCCATTAATTACTGATACAATTATCTGCATACGTTTGATCTTGACGTGAATACTTTTCCCTCCCTTTTGATCAAGAGTTCCTGGAAACAAGGAGGCAATCTTTCGTTCCCTTTTTTTTTTTTTTTTTTTTTTTTTGTACAATCTTTTCGAGCATCATAAAGCCCTAATGCCCGAAAAAGGAGAATACCAGGAAACCCAATACCTCCCCTCCTCATCTCTTCTGTCACATTCAAATATGTGAGGTACTTTCATGGGTTATACGATTATAAGTTTGTTTGATCCTCTTCATGTCCTACCAGGGAGATCGAGGTAGGATATAGAGGAGAGAGAGAAGCCAATGAGCGATCCAACAGAGTTATCTTTCCAGAAGATGGGTACCTATGGAGGAAGTACGGCCAAAAGTTAATTAAAAGTATAGGCAAAAACAGGTAAGAATTTTTATGTTCAGGCTCATTTTATTTTGATATCTATTATACAAAGGATACTCATTTTGGATAAATTCTCATGTATGTATTTAGGAGTTATTTCAAGTGCCGAAAGAGTGATTGCTATACACGGAAGAAAGCTGAGTGGTCAACCTCAGAGCCAGGATCTATTCGAGTAGTGTATGAGGGGATGCACAACCATGCCTCACCAATTGTAGAATCTAGCTCCTCCCAGTCAAGAACCCCATCTTTGAGTGCCAATCAGTATGATTTGTGGATACAAGTTTTTGGAGATCGATCAATTTCTTGTCATGATAATGAACAAGTATCTAGAAATCAATCAACTCATCATGATAATGACAATTGAAATCCTAATTCTACTTGCTATGCTTTCCAAGGCTTATCCCCTCTTTGAGAAGCCTTCTACTTAAGAAAAAGAGATGTATTTATCTTTTGTCATAACATTCCAATTGGAAAATGACCCAAGGTTTTACATATATTTGATGTTTCCAAGAAGGATTATCCTCTTTCTAGTATTGTTGTCTTCCAAGCTTTAATATCATGAATCATTACAAAATTTGTGTGTTTTCTAAATATGCAGTTGGTTAAAATGCTTGAAGTGCCTTGTGAACTAGCTTGGATAATAGAAATTGATAGTACAAGCTTTAGATAGCTTATTTGGATGAACTTTGTTGAATACTCCCAAGTTGAAACAAATTAGGAGATATTGTAGCTAAATTCCTTTTTTGGGAGATCCATTTCCATTAGCATTTTGCTTGCAACGTTTTCCTTGGAAATAATATGAAACTTTGTTTACTAAATAGTTGTGATAATGAAGGTAAGAGATGTATGCAACTAACGTTAGCAACACCTTTAACAAACAAAATCTAATAAATAAAACATCAAATTGACAAAAAAAACCATATCAAATGTTTATTTCCAATTTATGATTAGTGGTCAGGAACCCAAAACTTACCTGGGTTTCTTCTTATTGTAAAATAAAAGCATTATAGTTTTCACCTAAAATTGTTGTTTTGATAGGCTTTGATCATTTCAACTTTGTTAGTCCTAAACTTTCACCTTTAATTCAAGGGTTTGATTGACATTAAAGCTTTAGTACTACGATAAAGATGCCATGAAAAATTTAAAATATTTTGTAGTTGACTAGTTTTGATTGTTAAAAAATTAATCTCTTTCTTAAAATCAACTAGTGGAAAAGGATTTAAATTTTTTCTCATAATAAAAGTTCTCAAAATATTTTCCCCAAGCCATATGCACATAAATTGGACCTTGACCGCAAATGGTCAACAAATTGAGTTTGACTACTAGACATCACTGATTGCATATACAAAGATTTCGGTTACTACGTTACAAAGGTTTCAATGAAAAAGACAGTGCTAACTTTGATTAGTCAACTTTAAGATGCAGTGCCAAAGAGAAAAGGGAGAGTTTTTCCTTATCAAGTTTCTTCTTCAATTTAAAGCAAGAGTTTTTTGCATTAGGTAGTGTTTTTTTTTTTTTTTTTTCAATATGGATTCAGAATTGAAATTTTTATGCTTCTATTCTTTTCACTTGTTTCTTGGATAAAACATTTTTGTCTTAGTTACTGCAGTTCAATCATTTTAATAGCTAAGTAGACATCATCTAAAAAGTTTTGGTTGCATAGTATCAACTTGTCACAACATTCTATCAGTTTAATTTTACAAGAACAAAATGCAAATACAAAGGGAGAAAGGATTAATAATATCCAACTAGTACCCACAAAATAATAATCAATGTAACAATTGGAACTATCTAAATTTACTTAAAGTATTTAGTTTCATCTTTTATGATTTCTATTTAGATTCTTCTTTCAACATTGTTTTAGACAAAAAGGTGACTCCTAGTGATTAAATTTGTCATTGTCAATCTGGCATTCTCTTCTAATTTAGGATTTCATATGCACTTTCACTTTCACTTTTTCTTTCATCTTTGAAGAGCTTCGTAAACAAAGTAGATGTAAGAACTTGTGAGTGTTACTTAAAAAGAGATTTAAATAACATGTGATGTGTACCATTTTTGTCATTACCTTTCACGCAGAACCTTGGAACATCAAAAGGATTTTACTGTCCACAAATGAATTAGCATTGTACTTGAACCTGAATTTTGAAATCGTATGTAAGAATCTGTAAGTTTTTTATTAATAAAGATGATGCTACTTTTCTTTCCCCTGGCTTGTAAGGAGGGCCACCATTTAAATTGTGAGAAATACATCATCGTCAATATGAAAAAAGGAAAAGAAACATGTCTTAATTTATCACCTTGGATTGAAGATGCCTCTGGTAAATTCTGATCAAAAACCACGTTGAGGAGGTCATCAAGGTAATGAATCCATCCAGTGTTGCTTAAGGAAACAAAAAGAGGAAAAACGTGGTGGCCAAATACTGTCCCACCACCGTTGCCAACCCACAAGCGCTGTGACGGCAGTGGGGACACAGGGCTTTGCGTGGGTTGCTACCATCCCAGCTCATGCTTTGAATGATTTCTGGTTCTTACTGTGTTGGAAAAACGGAGTCCGCGGCTTCTCCTTTATTTAATTCTCTGCAAACACTTAGTTTCTATCTTCTGGACCGAATCTTGGCCTTCGGAGAATATTCAATTCACCTGCGGAATGGTCTTGTTTGTCCTTGCTTCAGCAGCCACCCGAAGATAAGCTTTGTGTGATGCTTAATAAACAAACTTTTTTTTTTATTTGGAAAAGGAAAAGGATACCACTTTCCGACTAGTTAGATAATGATCCAGTTAGACAAACGTTTTTTCTTTGGATGAAACAAATTTTGAAAAGCAGTTACCAGATTGTGTGGGGCCGAAGAACATCATCTCTGTTGGCAGCTGAGAAAGTTGCCCCTTGAACCGATAACAATTGCCAGAAAAGTCGTACTTTTTCTGTTTCAATGTGGATTCAGTAAAGAAATTTTCATGCTTGTATTATTTTCCTTTGTTTCTTAGTCCAATTAGATCATTTTAACAGTTAAAGTAAATATTGATAAAAAGAGGGTGTGGTGCTAGAGTATTAGCTTGGAACAACATTCTATTGTTATCCTGTTTACATGAGTCCACAGAGAGAAAATATTAACTGTATCCATCTGAAACCTACAAAATAATAATGAATGTACAAATTACATATTTATTCTCTGTTTTTCTTTTTAATGATTTCTATTTAGACCCTGCGTCCAACCTTGTCTTAAGGAAAGGCGACTCTCTTATGTGCTTGAGAATCAAAACACATAACTAGGCCTTGATGGGTTTGCTTCGTGTTCATATCAAAAGGATTTTGGTTTATTTTAAATAAGCCTCATTAGAGATAGATATCACTTCATAAGTCTCCTTACAAGAGAGACTTCATCTCATAAATCTTGGTAAGAGAGAGCTGCACGTCACAATAACTAAAACAATTTAAATTTTACTTTATAATTTCATAGCTGCGTACAAGAGAAATAACATTCACTTAAATATAACTCATTGACCCAAAACTATTATAACAAACTAGACACTTGAGCTTCGTCAATCTAAAGCTATTATGATAAACTAATCACTTAATTTAACTTTAATCCTAAGTTATTATAACCAACTAATCACATAATCAATTCAAATAAGCTATTATAACAACCTAGAAAAAGGAAAATTCTTAGGACCGTTACAAATTCCTAATAGCTAAATTTATTTTTGTCAAATTGTGATCCCATAGCTAATTTAGTATTTCATGTGCAATTTCACTTTCACTTCGTTTTCTTTTCGTCTTTCGAGAAGCTTCGTAAACAAAGTAAATGAAAAAACTTGTGGATTTTAACAAAGATCGGACCATATTTTTCTTAAAATAGACTTGTAAGAAGAAGAAATATTAAGTCGTATATGAAAGATACTAAAACAATCTTTAAATGATGTGGGATACTCATCATTTTCATTGTGTTCTTTTGCTCATAACCTTAGAACATCACAAAGATTTTTCTTAGACATAAATAAACTAGTGTTGTTCTCAAATATTATGCCATTTGATGTCCTCTTTCTTGAATTAAAAAAGAACATTTAAATTATGAGACATATATAATCTTCAACATTAAGAAAGGAAAAAAGCATACTATGTCTTGATTTAACACCTCGAATTTCATGTGGAGTAGTAGCTAAGTTCTGGTTGGAAACCACTGCAAATGTAGTACAGCGCGTTGCTTAAGGAAACAAAAACGAGAAAAACGTGGTAGCCAAACACCGTCCCACGAACTTTAGTTACCCACAAGAGTTGTGGCGGCAGGGGAGACACATGCCTACGGGTGGACCGCCACCATCCCAGCTCATGCTTTGATTGATCTGCAGTCCTTACCACGTATGAAAAACGGAGTCAAGATCTCGTAGCCGCCGGCTTCTCCTTTTAGACCGACCTTGGGCCCTTGAAAAGAATTCAATTTGCAGAACGGTCTTGGTCGTCGTTGATTCAGCATCCAACCAGAAGATAAGCTTTTTGTGGTGTTTAATGAGAAAAACTATATAGGGGTTTAGAAGAAAATCATAGTTTTCTTTAGTATTGTGGTTTAATGAATAAGTTAAACCAAATAATAACAAGAATATAAAAAAGATAATAATAGAGTAATAATTGGAAAGTATCTTGAAAAGTGATTTAAACATATGCGAGTAGATAAGAAAAATAATGATAGAAACTATTCTATTATAAACATATATAAAGTAAAGAGAATAACATCACAAACAATATAGAAACCATTGTTATAGAGCTTAAACCCTCTACTATATCTCTACAACATTTTGTGGAGTTTCCGTTATATCTTCAAGAGCTTTCTCTTAATCCTATTTATAGACCACTAGTATGATAGTTAGATGGTGTAAATTAGATCCATGAAATCCACCCATTCTACAAGGCGGTGGCTTTGGGCAATGGCTTTTCTATGGCAACTTTTCTTGTCTTGGCATGCACACCAAGTAATACCCATTCTTCCAAGGTTTGACTTGTGTGCTAGTTTCTTGTGACACATCATGGATGATCAGTGGAGCACATACTTCAACACTCCCCCTCAAACTTGACATGGTAATATCGAGTTAGTATTATGCATTGGGAATTCTTGATTAATCAATGTGGCCTTGATAGTGTTTACATCAACTTTTTTGTTGATGTTTCTATGTGAATAGAGTTATGATGACTCTGTGGTTTCTCCCTTTAAAAAGTTAACTCGATAATACCAAGTTAAGTGGAGATTGATCGTAGTTGGCTGAATTTGGTTGTTCTAGCCATTGAAACATGTTGTTGACTTGTCAACATTCTTATGAATGTTTGAGTTGTGACAAGACACCATACTTGAGTCCTGAAAGTGAGCTGCCTATCATCTCATGCTAGCTCTTATAGACAAGCTCTTTGTTTTGTGATGCCTTTAGTAGACAGATGTTGTCTACTTTTCTTGTTTTTTCTTTTTTAGTCTTGCTGAGTAGAAAACCTTTTCATCATGATTTTCTAACCTATGTACATGTCACATGTGAAAAGAAGTTGCATGTGTACTATATGCTAGCTAAAGTGTGCTTCTCCCACTTCATGAAGGGAAATATTCATTTTCTCCCTTTCAATGCTTGATGATTTAGTAGCTATTCATGCAACTACCTTGAAGTTTCTTGTAGCAAGATAAACTTTTTTTCTTTTCTTTCTTTCTTCTGCCTCATCCTTCTTTATCTCTTTCTTCCTCTAACTAGTGAGATCAAATGAATAGTTAATATCCTCAATCACAATAATAAACTTGCTTAGGTTCCAGCTTCCTTAGATTAGTGTTGTTGCTCATGGCAGTTAGTTCCAAATCATAAAGGTCATAGCCTAACATTGGCCATAGAAGCAATCATTGTGGACTTTTCAGTTTCTGTTTGAAAACAAGTTGTTGAACTGTAAGTCCATTGCAACATTCTTAGTGTGCTTCGGAACCTTTTGGAATTAAGGGTCATTGTGTAGGGATGAAAACCAAGCAACCATAATAATCTTCTTGTATTCGTCTTCTGCGACTAACGCTAAGTCTAACTCTTTTTCTTAGTTGCTTCTTGCTTTTCTCCATGGTGAAACAATATCTCAGTTCCTTTTTTTTTAAAAAAAAAAGAATAAACTTTGCCTTATCTTCGAAGGTCATCTCTCTTGTTCATATCCTTAGCTTCAGGCTTTGGTAGCTTCATTACCCTCACCTTCGAAATTGGAACTGGATTTAAAACTAACATTGGTACTACTTCCAACAATGTGCTACTAGTAAAGAACAAGATATGGGTCTTCGTGGCGGTTAAGTAGGAACCTTGGCGTTGTCTCTTCAATTGTGATAAGGACTTTGAGATGTTCCTTCTCGAACTTGTGGTATGTCGAGTTTAGCATTTCAATGAACATGGACAGTAGCTGGCTTACCATTAAATTAACATTGGTGCCCTTAAGGTTATAAATTAGGGTTGTCCTTGTCTAGATTGGACTTAACGATGCCACAATCCATTAGGGACTTGATGATCTAATGGTAATCATGAAGCACTATTTTAACTGTGTCGACTGGCACATTGAAGACCTATTTGAACTTGTGCTTCATTAGTTTACTTAAGATCTAAGCATATCACTTCATTTTGCTTGAGGTAAGGATGGTGTTGAAACTAATATGTAATGGGGTCACAGGTTGGTTAAAGAGAAGGAAATCAGCAAGTGTGCACAAGTGTCCTACTTTTTCTTTTGGGATAGAGTAATGGGTTAACTAAGGAATGTGGACTGCAATGAAGCCAACTATGTAAAGAAGCATGCACCACCTACAGCCAGGCATGGAAGTCTTTTGCATGTTGTTTTCTGTATCTCTATTTTAGTTATTTGCATGTTGTCTTTGCTTTACGGTTTTACTTAAGTGCAGCACAATTACTTATTGTTTTCGTTGTTTTGAAACTTTGTCTTGGTTGTTTAGTTGGAAAACACTTCCAGAACTTGTACTCCTATCTTGAAATTGAATAGAATCAAGTGTTCAACAAGCCTTTTCTTGTTTCGTGTTGTCAAAACTCCCCCTATAATATAGCCTGTGAAAATCTTACAATGGTATCACAGACCCAAGTTTATCTTCTTTTGCTTTTGTAAACTCAAACAGATTTAGACAATTGTAGCCTCAACCCTCTTTTCCTCATCTACTTCATTAGGATCTTTTTCCTCATCAACAAGCCAACTTTTTCCCAACTCTTAACTACCATTACCCATTTTCAATGGTAAAAACTATTTGTATTGGTCCACTCGTATGTCTTTATATTTCAAGCTACAAAGAGTATAGGATCTTGTTGATAAGGGAGAGCCTAAATTTGTAGATGAAGAGACCCTTTCACCTATTGATAGAGAATGGTTTAGAAAACATCAAGAGCGAGATTTGAAGGCTCTGATTGTTATTCAGTCAGTAGTAATAGAAGAAATCTCTAAGAGGATTGTTGAGGCAACAATAGCTTATAGGGCATAGACGTTGCTAAAGGATGAATTCCTTGGTAATCCTAAGGTACGTCATGTCCACATACAAGCTTTAAAAAGGGATCTGGAACTGCTTCAAATGAATGAGCATGAAAGTATTAGGAAGTATTATGGTAGAGTCAATTATGTAGTTACTCAAATCTGGTCTTCAAAAGGTGAAGTGACTATAAGTAGAATGGTTGAAACGATTCTCATAAGTTCGACTCCTAAACTTGATTCTACCATAACTACCATAAAAGAAACCAAAGACTTTACCACTATGTCGGTTAGTGAACTCAAAGAGTCTCTTGAGGCTTTTGAGAAACGAACCTCTTAAGTTAAGGAGTTAGTTCCAATTGAGTTAGCCTTGAAAATAAAACTCGATATTTCCAATAGGGATGATGATAGCTAAAAAGGTATTGAGTCTAAACTAGAAGGTAAGGGACGTTATCCTCCCTACAAGGTGTGTAAAAGAACAAACCACCTTGAGAAGTTTTGCTAGATGAAGGGGAAACCACAGTGTAGGTTTTGTCAAAAGTTTGGCCATTTTGAGAAAAATTTTAGGTTAAAAAAAGCTAATCTCCTAGAAAAGACTGAACTTGTCTTGTTTTGTGCCATGGTTCCATATGTTGCAGTTTCTAAGGAACCAAATTTATGGTATCTAGATAGTGGTTGCATTAACCACATGACATATGATGAAAAGAGCTTTTCCTATCTAGATAGATCAATGAAGACTAGAGTTAAGCTTAGAAATGGGGAACATATTGAAGTGGTAGGAAAAGGAAATATCACAGTTCACACTTTTAAAGGGGAAAAGATCCATTGGGGATGTAATGTTGGTGCCAAGTATTAGTTTTAATCTACTAAGTGTAGGACAATGGATGAAAATGGATTTATGTTATTGTTTAAAAACAAAAAATGCTCGATATTTGATGAGAATGATCTTACACAGTCCCTAGCAAAAGTAAAAATGACAAACACTAGAATCTATCCCTTTAAGCTTCATTGCTCTCTATCCTTAGCTATACCAAAAGCTATAAGTGTAAAGATAGATGGAATTTGGTTGTGACATAAGAGATATGGTCATCTAAAATTTGAAGCTTTAAAAAAGTTCCAAGAAAAGAATTTAGTGAAAGGGTTACCATCGATAGAAGATTCTAGAATTGTATGTGGAGGTTGTCAAATGGGGAAAAGTCATCAACTCCCTTTCCTAACTAGTTCTAGGAATAAAAGGACTGAGCCATTGGATTTAGTCCATACAAACATTTGTGGTCCTATGCAAACCAACACCAGTTAAGGAAATAGATATTTTCTTTTTTTCATTGACGACTCTATAAGAATGACGTGGGTTTTCTGCCTTAGAAAGAAATCTCAAGCCTTTAGCTACTTCAAGCAACTCAAGACCTTGCTGGAAACAGATATAGACAAACAAATTAAAAAACTAAGGTCAGGTTAGATCAAGGATGGGAATTCCTTTCCAAGGAGTTTACAACTTTCTACACTAAAGCAGGGATAGAGAGACAACTAGCCACTCCTTGTAGCCCTCAACAAAATGGTGTGGTAGAGAAGAAAAATCATACTATAATGGAAATGGCACGTAACATGTTGGAAGAGAAGAAAGTTCCTCATGAGTTTTGGGGAGAGGTTGTTAATACAACTGTCTACATCCTTAACCAAAGTCTCACAAATGTAGTAGAGGGTAAAACTCCATAGCAAGCTTGGACAAGATCAAAGCCCTCAGTAGACATTTAAGAATCTTTGGATCTTTCTACTATGTGCATGTCCAAGTCAAACTAGACACAAATTGCAAAATAAAGATGAAGGAGGAATTATGCTTGGGTATAGCCTGAACTTGAAAGCATATTAAGTTTTTAACATTGAGCATAATAAACTTATGGTTACAAGAGATGTGGTGTTTGAAGAATCGGGTTCGTGGAATTGGGAAGAAAAGTAGGAAGAGTATCAAGATGTGAACATTCCAAATCTATGGAGAAGTGAAGCTGACAATCAACTTGAAACCATTGAACCAATAACACCAACTCATGGTATAAGCTCAGCTCCTCAACCAGAAATTTCTCCACTTGAAGAAGTCATTGAAAGTGGAAGGTCATCTAATGTTACTCCAATCAAGATGAGGTCTCTTGAAGATATAAATGAGTGTTGTAATCTCTCAACACTGAAGCCATATTCCTATAAGGAAGTAGCCAATGATGAGGGTTGAAAAGTAGCCATGGAGGAAAAGATTTCAACCATTCAAAAGAATGAAACCTGGGAATTGGCTATCTTCAAAATGGTAAGGAATCTATTGGAGTTAAATGGAATTTTAAAATTAAATTGAATGCAAATGGAGAGATACAAAGATTGAAGGCTAGGTTGGTTGTAAAAAGGTATGCTCAAACTGCTGGTGTAGATTATGGAGATACTTTTGCACTGGTGGCAAGGCTAGAAACTATTTGGATGATTGTCTCTCTAGCAACACAAAAGGAATGAAAGATCTTCCAATTAGATGTAAAGGTTACTTTCTTGAATGAGAAGCTGTCTAAAGAAGTATTCATTGATCAATCTTGAGGGTTCCAAGTTGAAAGACAAGAAGGGAAGGTCTTAAGGCTTAAGAAGGTTTTTTATAAGCTAAAGCAAGCACCAAGGGCATAGTTCAGCAAGATTAACTCTTATTTCATGCAACACGGATATAAAGAGCTTAAGTGAACCAACCTTGTTCTTGAAAAAGGAAGGTAATTATGTTAAGGTGATCCGAAACACCTTGCATCAGAACCAATCTTACAGGTCTAACATAAGGTGTTTCGAATCCTTGTTTGAATCGAAAAGGTTTGGCCATTGAAGACCCACCCAAAGGGTGACATGCCTAGCATGCCTTTGATAAGGTTAAGGAGCACCACTAACAAGCCATCACCAGCCAGAGGTTCATGGGACTTAGGCAATATGATAATTTCCCTATGCCCGTTACCTACTAGTTCCTTAAGAAATTGCTCTATCAAAGCATTGATCAACTGTCAAGCACCTATTCTTAAAATTGATGAAATCTTGTCACTGACATCTTTTGATTATGGGTGACGAGGATGTGCGCATGATCTATGTGGAGGCGCCCATCCTCTTTGCCAAGGTTAACGGGGTCTTCATCCTTGAGTTCACCATCCACCCTTGGCTCCACACTAAGGTGAACAAGCACCGCACACAACATCGTGGTGGCCATTACAAGGGCTGATATCTTTGATTTCTTAATGGACGTCATGCCTAGAGACCTTGGAATGTTTGAGAGCTGACTGCTTTCCCTTGTTTTGTTTTGTTTTGTTTTGTTTTTTTAATGTGGCTATCATCTAGTCAAAAGACGAGATGAAAGCCTTCATAGGAAAGCTTTGGAGGGTTTCCATGAAGTTTGTTGAAAACTTGGGTGAGAGAAATGGTGGTTTTTGGAAAAGCCACCATTTCATTAGGTTAATCCCTACTTTGATACCAAGAGGAAAATCATAGTTTTCTTTGGTTCTGTGGTTTAATAAATAAGTTAAACCAAAGAATAACAAGGACATAAAAAAGATAATAACAAAGTAATAATTGGAAAGCATCTTGAGAAATGATTTAAACATATACAAGTAGATAAGAGAAATAATGATAGAAACTATTCTATTATAAACATATATAAAGGAAAGACAGTAACATCAAGAACAATATAGAAACCATTGTTGCAGGGCTTAAACACACTACTATATCTTTACAGTATTTTGTGGAGTTTTTGTTATATCTTTAAAAGCTTTCTCTCAATTCTATTTATAGACTACTAGTATGATAGTTAGATGGTGTAGATTAAATCTATGGAATCCACCCATTCTACAAAGGGGTGGCTTTGGGGATGGCTTTTCTATGGCAACTTCTCTTGTCTTGGTGTGCACACCAAGTAATACCCATTCTTCCAAGGTTTGACTTGTGCGCTAGTTTCTTGTGACACATCATGGATGATCGGTGGAGTGCATACTTCAATAGGTTTTTCTTTATGGGGCTACTATGATTCTAGTTGCGCTAAGTTCCTTAAGGCTTGTCGTTCCACTGCCAACTTTTCTAAAACAACAAGCAGCAAGTAGTTACTTTCTCTTCCACTAAGACGGAATTCTGAGTCATGGCTATGACCTTTGCTTATTTGGCAATTTGAACATTAATGTGTCTAAGCCTAGCTTTTTTTATTGTGATAATGAAGCGATATACAAGTTAGCTAAAAAATTTGTCCTTAATCAAAAGATAAAACACATTGGTATTGCATGTTATTTTATATGTGAGAAGACTAAGAGTGGTTTAATTACTATAGCTTATGTTAAAATAACTCTTCGTTTTAAAATATAAAATTTTCTAAATGTCATTCTGAATGAAATTTAAAAACTTTAACCTCTATTTTTTTTTCTAAATTTAATAATTTTTGTAATGTTAGGACATGTCCTTATATTTTGTATACTAAATGTTATTAATACAAACTTACTTTTTATTTAAAAAAATAAAAATAAAATCAAGTAGCTGATGTCTAAACTAAGCCATGGACTACACACCAGGAATATTAACTTGTCTCCCAACCTTGGGTCTTATACTTTTATCACCCACAGGCTAGAAGGGGAGTCGAGGATTCTGACATGGTTATCATGGTGGATGACTCTTCTCTTACCTGACGTGGCTACGATACACCACAGTGGAAGATGTCGTACATATAGTTTCTTTTCGATCGCATCTTTTGTCGCCGTGTATGACTGGCAGCGCCTGAAGCCCTGCCCAACTCGAGACAGCTGGCTGAAGACTGTCGTGGGAGGCTAAGACTGGACAAAGGAAGGCATATTATTCTCTTGGTGGAAGAAGACAATAGGGCAGCAGCAAGCTTCGTTTTTCTTCGATAGCTTAAATTCTTTGTATCTGTCTTTGTAGTATAAGAACCTTTTGTACAACAGAAGACTCCCAGTTTTGACTCTTTTGGCCGGTTTGGATTTTGTATTATTGAATGATTTCGACAACCAACACAAATGGCTTAAATATTTTCATGCCTTGAAAGTTCGCATGAAAGCTTGGTCTTACCATGTGTGAAAAATGAAGTGAGGGGTCGTCGTTGTCATTGCTGCAGCATTTAGCAAGAAGACAAGTGTTCTTTGTTGTTTGATAAGACAAACTTCCTTTTGCTTTGAGTTGTTAAAAGCTGTAAACTTCTTCTTCTTCTTCTTTTTAAATTAAAGTTTCTTTTATTAATAAAGGATGGGCTGAAATACCATACCTTATTAGGTTGAAATACCAAACCCAATATTATATTCCCTTAACAAGGGGGAAAAAAAGTCTTTAAAATATGATCAAATACATTTAACTCTACTTTTTAATTAGTCATCCAAGAGAAGATATTGGATAATAATTTCGATTGAAGTTAGGTGTACAACCTGCAAAATTGGATGATGACTTATCATGATCATTATTTGGTATTAAAGATGGAACTTTAATCTTTCAGATCACCTTTATTTCACTGAAGTACTCAAATGTTAAATTAGCACAAAAATTGGAATCTATAACATTTCTAGATATTATTTTTCTTTTCACTTTGGGTCAAAGATATCCAATTGCTACCTCAAGGTGATTTGGGATACCATAAATCCTTTCAATAGGGTCATCCTCAACTTGTTTATCCTTCTCAATTTGAAGCATTTCCTTTTCCCTAAGTGGGCGTCTTTTTACTTCTTTTTACTTCTTTGCAATGCTAAGTTCTTCTTAGCTTGTAACCTAGTATATTGCCTTTGTGAGGACTCTTGGTGAGTTAGAGACAAATTGAAAGGGAAAAGCAATCTCAAATTGATGTTCAACTGCCTAATTTCCTTCTTGTTTTGTAATTGCTTTACTTTTGTCATCTTCTAATTGATCAATCGAATAAGCATGCTTTTGATTATCCCTCTCTAACTCAGTTAGAACAACAAAAGAACTCCTAACTTGAAACCAATCAAACTTCACCTAGAATCTCTCCCTTTCATTAGGTGCTACCAAAAACATCATGCATAAAAAATACCACATCATATGCCTAGAGTTTAAAGTTAAACTTTGTTTCAACACTTGCATTATTGTCTATAATAATTGTGCTTGTTACTATTCTTTTCATATTCTTTATGTATTAAAAGATTCTAGTTATACTTTTAGATCCTTTGTCAATTAATTCACTTTAATAATTTTTTTCTTACCATACCCATTCTTATCCTTGTATACCCCCTCATCCTATAGGTGTTGGTCATCCTCAAAGGGTGTTAGGATGGCAAAATCATTTTTCCTCGCACCTTTTTTTAGTAGAGTGGTTGCCTTGAGTAGAATTTTGCTATCACACCAGTGTCCACAATTCCATTAAAATACCCCCCTTTGAAGTGGTTTACGGCATACATTCACCCACTCTTTTATCATATATTCCTGGTTCTTCAGCCTTGGAAGCAATGGATCAGGAACTTAAGAAAAGAGATGAGGTATTAAGAGATATTAAGGAAAGGTTGGTAGTAGCTCAGAACCGAATGCAAAAGTATTACAATGCTAGAAGGAAGGAAGAGGTTTTTTAGGTTGGTGATCGAGTATACTTGAAACTTCAACCTTATAGAGGCATTTCAGTGGCTGTCCATAAGAACCACAAGCTATCCCCTAGGTATTATGGACCTTTTGAAATAATACAAAGAATTGGAGAAGTGGCTTATCGTCTAAAGCTGCCTGGATGGTCTAAGGTGCATGATGTTTTCCATGTTTCCTTACTTAAAAAAGTCATAGGAGATCATGTAGCAGTACAACAGGAGCTGCTAGCATACCTAGTTAAGGAAGATACCATTAGCCCGCAGCCACAAGCCATTTTGGACCAGAGAATTTGTAAAAAAAGAAACCAGTTCTTGGTTCATTGGCAAGGGCTGCTAGTATAGGATGCTACATGGGTGGATACATTGTAGTTTGAAGATCGTTACCCCAAGTTCAAGAGAGTTTAGCCTTAGGGATAAGGCTGTAGTCCAACAGGAAGGGATGCAGCGTACCCCCTTAAATAAATAAGCCACGTCAGAAATAAGCTGAGTCAGCAGTGATGAAGTGGCAATTAACTGTTTTGTTAGTAGTAAGTTGGATTATGTTACTGTTAGTAGTTCGTTAGTTAATTTGTTGTAACTAATTGAGGCTATTAATGTCTTTACACTCCTTAGTTTTGTAAGTTAGTTAGCATCTGTTAGCAAACAAACTAGTATAAATAGTATTTGAAGGCGGGAAGAAGGGTATGAAAATTGTAGAAGCATTTCTTTGAGCAAGAGATAAAGGTCTCGGGTTCCCTTCAAGAAACCCCAATTGTATTCTTTTCCATATTGTGTCAAGATAGGGCGTAAAGCTAAGCCTTCCTAGGCAGATTTCACGGTTGCTTCGGCACCTATTTCCAAGCCCCTTACTAGATCAGTAACCAAATCTCTTCTCAATACGGAGGTTCGTTACACAGACACTGTCCCATTCCTCACTGTAACCCACAATTCTCCTGACGGAAGTGGTGCAACCGGTGCCACCAATGGCTATTACCATCACAGCTCATGCTTTGAAGTTTGAATGATATCTCGGTCTGGAAACGTGGAAAAAAACAAAGTGAAGGGCTTGCATCTCCCGGGCTCTAAGAGTATTCAATTTTTCCTGCAGAATGGTTTTCGTCATGGATGCTTCAACACCCAACCGGAAGACAAAACTTTTCTGTGATATTTGACAATAGAAACTTCTCTCTTCGGAAGAACGAGATATCACCTTTACTCATGCTTACCCTTGTGGGCAAGGACAAAAGTTTCATTTTTGGAAACATGACCCCTTGTAATGAAGTATAAAAGAAAGAATTGTTCTCTCAACTTTTGAATTAGTTTTTAAGTATAATGGATATTTAAACTTTCTAACTACCATTATCTTCTAGTCGTACTTTGAGTTGAGCATATTTCTTGCCATCATTTTATTTGACAAACTCTTCTATAATGATAATACAGTGAACAAAGCAACAATTTTGTTTTCCTATTATATTTTAAATTTATCTAATATTTATGTTTTCTCAACTTTTGAGTTAGCTTTTAAGTTACATATTTAAACCTTCTAACTACCCTTATCTTCAAGTCTTGCTTTGAGTCGAGCATACTTCTTGCCATCACTTTATTTGGCAAACTCTTTTGCAATGATAATGCAATGAACAAAGCCACAATTTTTTTCCTATCATATTTTAGATTTATCTAACATCCATGCTTTCTCAACTATTGGAAAGCCTTAGCCATTTTATATAATCAATTATTAAGAGAAGTAAATATATGACTATATAAGGATGATTTTAAAAGAATCATGAGTGCTCGATTGATAAATAATGATATAAATAATGGAATGCTTAGATATGTTTATTTATTTCCTAACATAAAGAAATCATATGAATTAATCCACTAAGTAATAGTTATAAGCAATGAGGCCTCCAACTTAACATCACTTTTAATACAAACATACATTCAAGATCAGAGGTTCATTTTCACAGACAAGGCTTAGTGTAGAAAAGGGACAGTACCTTTTTCCACGAGCGGCATGTTTGAGAGAGCAGCCGCCATGAGTGAAGCTTCCCTACCCTGACAAACCCACATGTATGTCTCCTTCCTTCTTTTCTGATAAGCCTTGTCCTGAGGGGCCTCATTTGATCTAGAGCCGAAGCCTCCTCTGTAAAGCGAAAGTGTTGTGACAAAGCTGTAGACACAAGCCTTGCTCATATGGTATTAGATTTTATAAAAAATTATTAATATTTAATATCAAACTTTAAAACATAAATTGATAAAACTAATTGTCTTATAAGTACGATTCTTAGTATACTTGTAAACAATATAAAATTTATTATTCACATCTTAATACTTTTTTATCATTGTAATCAAATTATCAAATTATTATAATATTGTATTACATGAACATTCTATAAGTTTAAATAAAATAAAAAAACTCTTAAGAGTGTTAAGGGAATGTGTAACAATGTAAGATAATTCGGCACTGTTTTTTATTTAATATATTTTCTTGCCGCAATGATCCAACTTAAATTACAATAAGGTGTCATTGTGATTATATACATGTTTGGTTTAAATTAATAAAAATGTTAAGAAAAGATTTAGACTTTAATATCCTATTAAATTTTATCAAAAAAATATATATATACTTAATTCAAAACTCTAAAACATTAAATTTTTAATATATTTTTTAATAATATCAAATTCATTACCGAAGTAACGGGCAATATGGTCTTCGTTGCCGTTGATGATTCACCCAACGAGAAGACAAGTTTTCTTAGAAGTTTGATAAGACAGAGTTCTTTTAGCTGTAGTCAAGCGTACTTCTATTCCCGTCACTTTATCTGGCAAAATGTTCTTCAATGATAATGCAGCGACCAATTTTTTCCCATTCTCTAATATTTTGATTGTTATTCTCAACTATTGGGGAGGCTTATCAATTTTATATGATAGATTGGTTAAGAAAAATAAAGACGTGGTTATATGAGAAAAAATGAAATTAACATATTATTAATGTAGGATAATAATTATAATTTTAGCAATTTTTTATTATTAGTATAAAAGATTATAAGGAACTAATACAATAATACAATAATTATAAGTAACTAATACACGGGATATTTCAATACATGTTCTTATCTTAAATATAAAAATATAAAAATATAAAAATTAATTTATAAGTAATGAAATTTCATACTAAAAACTAGTTGAATATTATGCTCTAAATATTCTTTTTTTTTTATTCAGCTATGTAACAAAAATAGCAATCCAAAACATCCACCATTTCTTTGTAGGAAACATAACGGAAATCTCAAAAAGTTACGCCACACCAACAATGACCAGAAACCACCACTGATTCAACGTCAATGGTTCATTTTCACATATTTTTGTGTAGAAGCTTTAGTGGGTGTCAACTTTACAGTTGTCGAAGATGCTTTGCCGTACTTTTGGCACCATGGGAAAATCATTTTCCTATGATGCGGTTATTTCGACCGAAAATATATGTATTTGTATAGAAGAGGATGCGGTTGTTTCGACCGAAAAGATATGTATTTGTATAGAGGAGGAACAGTGTTTACCTCTCTCTCTCTCTCCCTCTATGTATATACATATCTCGTACCATTTTCCACAAGATGCTTGAAAACTTTTCAGCTCCTTCTGGTTGAGAGAGAAGCTGCCATGAGTGAAGCTTCCCAACGCAGAGAAACTTCTGTGTAAGTCTCCTTCCTACTTTTCTCTTAAGCTTTGTCAAACCTAGAAGTTGCGAGGAAGACGAAAAGAAAGGAAAGGAAAACATCGACTAAACACTCTCACAACATTGAGCAGTTTCTCTTATTTTACTTTACTTCATCGATTCACTACATGCGTCTTTGCGTCTCGATCATAACATCTGACTGTAGGTTGTGTGCTTTTTCTGCTTAAGTTACTTTTAAATCCATTTTGGCATGTACATAAGCAGTACAATCAAAGAGGTTCTCTGAAACGCACTTTTGATGTAAGTTTGCTGGTCTTTGTCCGCCGATATAGATTTGTAGCGGATCTAGGTACCCTGTTTCCCCGTACTTTCATCGATTTGGCTTTTCCATGATTGGATCTAAGCTATTCATGGAAATGAGGACATATATAAGATGATAATTTAGTGCATGCGAGGTTCTTCTGCAAGGTTTTCTACTTTCAACCTCAGATCCACCTCTACGTGCAGCTTTCGCACCCACACATAATATACTAAAGGACTCTTCATCGAGGTGCACTTTGGCATTGCATCACGCTTCCTTCTCTTTCCGTTTTCTTTTTGCATGTTTTTCCTCCTGCTATTACTAATATCCTTATCTGCATTTGCTTTATGTTGATGTGAGTGCATTTCACTCCCTTCTGATAGAAAAGTTCATTGAGATAAGGAAGAGATCTTTCCTTCTGTTTCTTGGAACAATGTTTTTGAAACATCACAAAATCCTAACGGACTCATCATCTAGCTGCATTTCAGCCTTGCATTTGGCTTCCTTCATTTTCTTCTTCATTTTTTATGTTTTCCTTCTGTCAATTACTAGTACAATTATCTGCATAGGCTAGATCTTGATGTGAATACTTTCCCTCCCTTGTGACCGAGAGTTCTTTGAGACAAGGAGGTGATCTTTCCTTCTAATTCTTTGTAACATGTTATTGAACATCAGAAAACCCTAATGGCCGAAAATGGAGAGTATTAGGAACCCAAGAACCCCCTTCCCCATCTCTGTTGTCACATTCAAGCATGTGAGGTACTTTTATCCCTACCACCATGGGTTATAGGATTATAAGTTGGTTTGATCCTTTTCATGTCCTAATAGGGAGATCAAGGGAGGATATACAGGGGAGGGAGAAGCCGATGCGCAAGGCAACAAATTTATCCTTCGAGAAGATGGATACGGATGGAGGAAGTACGGCCAGAAGTTTATTAAAGGTGTAGGCAAAAATAGGTAAGAACATTTTATATTCAAGTTCATCTTATTTTGATATATGTTATACAAAGAAATACTCATTTTGGATCAATTCTAATGTTTGGGAGTTACTTCAAGTGCCAAAGAAGTAATTGCTCTGCACGGAAGGAAGTTGAGTGATCAACCTTAAAGCTTGGATATGTTTGAGTATTGTATGATGGAGTCCACCACCATGTCTCACCAACTATAGAATCTATCTCTTTCCAGTTACGGACCCTATCTTCAAGTGCTAATCAATATGACTTGTGGATACAAGTTTTTGGAGATCCATCAATTTCTTGTCATGATAATGAGCAAGTTTTTGGAAAACAATCAACTTCTTATCATAAAAATAAAAATTGAAATCCAAATTCTACTTGCTATGCTTTCCAAGGCTTCCCCCTACCTAAGAAAGTTAGCTTTGTAGAAAGCCTTCTACTTAAGAAAAATGAAGGTATTTATCTTTTGTCCTACTATTATTGGAAAATGACCCACGGTTTTACATATGTTTGATGTCCCCAAGAAGGATTATCCTCTTCCTAGTATTGTTATCATCCAAGCTTTAATATCATGAATCGTAACAATCTTGTTTGTTTTCTAAATATGCAGTTGGTATAGGTGGTTGAAATGCCTTGTAAAGTGGCATAGAAAATACAAATTGATATGTCAAGCTTTAGGCTAGGTTATTTGGGGAACTTTGTTGAATAGTACCAACTTGAAGCAAATTAGGAGATATGGTAGCCAAATTCATTTGGTGGAAGATCCATTTTCATTAGCATTTTGCATATCATGTTTTGCCTTCAAAATAACAAGGAACTTTGTTTATTGAATAGTTGTAATAATGAAGGTAAAAGATGTATGCAACTAATTGTAAGCACACATTTAATACACAAAATCTAATAAATAAAATGTTCAATGAAATTCTACATACAAGTGTATATGTTGAATAAGTAATATAATGATGAGATTGAGTATCGTTTTACAGGGATTAGTGTTATCAACTTAATTAATTACTAACGGTGAATAGTTTCTAGAATTTATCTAGCCAACCAAAATGATAGGACATTGAATAAACAATTAAATTTAACCTAAACTTGATAAACAAAATATGTTAGAGCATCCGATTTCACCTAATTACTAAGTACAAATGTTAATCATTCATGCTAGTAAGAGTAATTCTACTCATGTGATAATAGAATTTCCTAATTTATTCACAATCGTATGTTTAAGTATAGTGAACCTACTTAGCTCATTAACTCACTGTATTTTTACCCATGAATTAAATGAATTAAGTGCAATACTATTTGTGAATATTCTAATTTACACCTAAAGCTACACAAATCATATAGTATATGTTTATTTATATTAATCTATGGTTACATATTACAAGAAGCAACTACATGTTATCTCACGTTAATCTCTAACATGAAACTCAAATCATTTAAGTGATAGTTCATCACCTAAAAGCATTAAACTCCGTAACATGCAACTTCATATTCATAAAATATCTCACAAAATATAAATAATCATAACATTCATACGTCATAATCAAGTTCCATCATATCTCTAACAAACTAAACTAAAACTACATATTTACATAAACTAAATCAGTGCAAAAATGTAAAAAAGACATTTGTAAATTAAAAATATTAAGGCTATCACCAATGTCTTCAAATCATAAAAAGGTTGCACAAATCTACACATCAAGGGGTAGAGAGATGTCCGAAAAACAGGACAAAAAGGGCCCGAAACGTGCTTTCACGTGTCGTCACCACGCGCTGCTGCCGCCGTCACGCGCTGCCATCATTCTGCACAGAAACTGCCAAAAACTATTGGGAATGACCTCTGGAGTACCGATCTATAAAAAATCTTGCGCTGAATCACCACCGAACGACGTAGATCTAACGGAAAGGGCTCAGACAGCGTTCACCATTCTTTGCCGGAAAACTGCCGGAAATCACCTACAACTGCCATAGAATGACTGGAAAATGCACCAGAGTTGCATATCCATTCTCTTCTTGCCCAAATCAACCCAAAAAGGGCCAAAAAATGGACTTTATCATCGAAAATCAGTGCCTTCACCGGAAAAGAATGCAAGAATGGTCGGTTTTCGCCCGACCAACCGGCATTCTCAGAGTCCTATGTTGTCACGCAGTGCCTCTACTTTTCTGGTGAGGTCCTAGTCACTTCTCTCTCTCTCTCGACAAAGTGCTTGATTTCCCCTTTTCTCTCTTCGTCCGATGTTCTCCTTTCTCCTCTCTATAATTCCCTTTTTCTTATCTTTTTGTCTTTTTCTCCCCTGCTTCTCACGTGTAACAATTGCTTCTTCCTTGTTTCTTTGTTTTCGTTGTTCTTTGATGCTTCGTTTCTCATCATCTCTCTCGTTTTTCACCTATTTTGAGTTTGCTACATAAAATAATAAAATATACATAAATATAATTAAATATAAATATAATCTAATAAAAATTATATTAAATATTACCTAAAATAATAATAAATCTCTATATAAAATAGAGTTATCATAAAACATCATACTGAAAAAATAAAATCATATCAAATATTTATTTCCAACATATGACTAGCGGTTAGGTATCCCAAACTTACATAGGTTTCTTCTTATTGTAAAATAAAATTATTATAGCTTTTACCTAAAATTGTTTATCCTAAACTTCCACCTTTAATTCAAGGTGAAACAAACTAAAAAGATGCCTAAAAATGCCACAAAAAACTTAAAATGAATTGTTAAAAGATGCCACAAAAACTTTCACCTAATCAAGATGCCACAAAAATTTAAAGTATTTTGTAGTTGACCAGTTTTGAATAGTTAAAAGATTAATCTCTTTCTTAAAATCAACAAATACAAAAGATTTAAGTTTTTTCTCGTATTAAAAATTCTCAATAAAGTTTCCCCAATCCCTATTCACATATATCGAACCTTGACCACAAATGGTCAACAAATTGACTTTGACTACTAGACATCATTGTTTATACATGCAAATAAATTAGTACTATGTGTAAGAGGTTTCAATGGAAAAGGCTTCGCTAACTTTGATTAGTGAGCTTTCAGATGCAGACTTAAAGAGAAAGGGTAGAGTTTTTCCTTATCGAGTTTCTTCTCTAGTTTTTTTTTTTTTTTTTCATTTGTTCCTTTGATAAAACATGTTACAGTAGTCGGATCATTTTAACAGTTAAGTAGATATCAATCTAGAGAAGTTCTAGTGGCATAGTATCAACTTGCAAAAACATTCTATTGCTATCCTCTTAGTTTGATTTTACAAAACAAAAGAAAAACACAAAAAAGGAAAGAATTAATCATATCTAACTAGTGCCCCAAAATAATAATGAATATTACAGTTGGAACTATCTAAATTTACTTTAAGTTTCCATCTCTTATGATTTCTATTTGGACTTTTCTTTGAACTTTGTTTTAAGAGAAGGTGACTCCTAGTGATTAAATTTATCAATGTCAAACTACCATTCTCCACTAATTTAGGATTTCTCGTACAATTTCACTTTCACTTTTTTTCTTTTTTCTTTGGACTCCATAAACAAGGTGAGTGTGAGAACTTGTGAGTCTTAATTAACAAATATTTAAATGACATGGGATGTACACCATTTTTAGCATGCCCTTTCACTTTGAACCTTGGAACATAACAAGGATTGTACTATCCAAAAATGAATTAGCACTGTATTTGAATCTGAATTAGCAGTGTTTTGTCAATAAAGATTATGCTATTCTTATTTCTCCTTGCTTGTAAGGAGGGGGCTATTTAAATTGCGAGAAACACATCATCGTCAATATTAAAAAAAAAAAAAAAAAAAGAACCAAAACATGCCTTAATTTATCACCTTGGATTAAATATGCTTTTGGTAGTAGCAGTCGGTAAAACCTTATCAAAAACCACGTTGAGGAGGTGATCAAGACAACGAATCCATCTAGTGTTGCTTAAGGAAACAAAAGACAAAAAAAACGTGGTGGCCAATTACTGTCCCAACACCTTTACTAACCCCCAAGCTTTGGGAAGAGAAACAGAGTTTGGTGGGTTTTATGGTTTGGTTTAACTAAGTGAGCGGAAACATGAAAGTGTAGTAATGTAAAGCAAAAAATTGGATGTTGGTAAGGTATGTAAGTGCAAGGGAAGCAAATATAAAATGAAGTACGGAGGTAAGATAAAAATGGATTCCATGAACGCAGGGCCATTGGCCCTGCTGCAACTACACAAAGTCGAACATGGCTTTGGTGTTGTGATTGATTGGATTGAATTGGGATTACATGAAGCTTGCAAGAGGTTTGCTAGATACTTTCTCTTAGGCAAGCCATGCCATTATATAGGCATTCTAGCACGCTTGTCACTTCCAAGCAATTGCTAGGAAGTTTACATGAGGACTTTACATAAAGTTTAAGGTAATTATCCGGTCTTCACTCCTCCTCACTTTCTTCTTTGCATCATTTATATCATGACTTTCTTGTCCATTAACTTGTGAGTAGGTGCAGGGCTGTATGCTTTTCCAAGTTCTGCAGCATGACTTTTCGAGCTTGAGACTTGCTGTCTGAAACTAGGAGACTTTAATCTCTCATGCTGGCCTTCATACGACATCTGTGCCAATTCATCATCTTCATGCATGAACTTGGAGAATGTTGATTTAACTACACCAATGGCATATAGCTTCTAACTAAGGTGGAAAGCATGGTGGATAATGCAATCACACTTAGCACGTGAGGTGGAATTCCATTGCAGCTTGTTTAAATCAATGGTTTTAACACTTTGTGACCGCAGTGGAGACACTGGCCTTTGCGTGGGCTGCTACCATCCCGGCTCATGCTTTGAATGATCTCTGGTTCTTGCCATGTGTGAAAAACGAAGTCAAGGCCTTGGAGCCCCCGGCTCCTCCTTTATTTAACTCTCTGGAACACAGTTCCCAGTTTCGGTGTTCTGGACCGACCCTTGGCCCTCGAAAAGTATTCAATTTCGCCTTCAGAATGGTCTTGCTCGTCGTTGCTTCAGCACCCACCAGAAGATAAGCTTGCTGGGTCGTTGATCAACACAAACTTCCTTTTTTCTTCGGAAAAGGAGAAGGATACCACTTTCCGACTAGTTAGACAATGATCTAGTAGGACAAACTCTTTTTCTTTGGAAGAAACGAATCTTGAAAAGCAGTTAACAGTTTGAGTGGAGCCGAAGAACATCATTTGTGTTGGCAGCTGAGAGTTGCCCCTCGAACCGATGACAATTGCTGGAAAATTCGTACTTTTTGTGTTTCAATATGGATTCAGAAAAGAAACTTTCATGCTTGATATTTGCGTTTGTTTGTTACTGCAATTAGATCATTTTAACAGCATACAGCAGCATTCTATTGTTATCCTCTTAACATAAGCTAAAAGAGAGAAAATATTAACCATATGTAATTTGTATCTGCAAAATGATAATGAATGTACTGATTACATACTTATTCTCATTTTTTTATGATTTCTATTTAGACTCTCCTTCAAACTTTGTTTTAAGGAAAGGTGACTTTGTTATGCCCTTGATAATCAAAACACATAACTAGGCCCTGATGGGGTTGCTTTGTGTTCATATCGAAATGATTTGAGTTAGTTTATATAAGCCTCATTAGAGATAGATATCACTTCATAAGTCTCATTACAAGAAAGACTTCATCTCATAAACCTAGTTAAGAGAGAGCTCCACCTCACAATAACTAAAACAATTCAATCTTCTTCCTTTTTTTTTTTTTAATTCAAAAGCTGCTTAAATATCCTTTTAAATATAACTCATTGAGGCAAAACTATTACAAGAAACTAGCCACTTAAGCTTCGTTAATCCAAAGCTATTAGAACAAACTAATCACTTAATTTAACTTTGATACTATAACTAATTAATCATATACTCAAACCAAATAAGCTGTTATAACCACCTAATAAAAGGGAAATAATTAGGACCGTCACAAACTCTTAGCGGTTAAATTTATTTATGTCAAATTATTATGGCGTTGGTAATATTGTCTTTCATTTGCAATTTCACTTTTAGTACTTTGTTTTTTTGGGTTATTGGAGAGCTTTGTAAACAAGTAAATGCAAAAACTCGTGGATTTTAGAAAGATCGGACCATATTTTTTCAAAATACACTTGTAAGAAGAAGAAACATTTCTTCATATATGAAAGATATTAAAACAATATGTAAATGATGTGGAATACACATCATTTTCATTGTGTTCTTTTGCTCTCAACCTTAGAATGTCACAAAGATTTCTTTTAGACATAAGTAAACTAGTGTTGTTCTTGAATCTAAATACGTAATAATATGTATTTTTTTTTATAGAAAAGTAAGGTGCATTAATAAAAATTAGTGTACAAAAGCATAGAGATATAAAAAAATGAAGGTTAAAAACCTCCAAATTTTACTTAAAATGATATTGTATTAGAAAAATTTTATATTTTGAAATAATATTTTTTTTTGTATAATTTTCTTATTTTTGTTAATAGGATTGGGATGTCAGTTATTTTGTTTTAAAATCTTCTTCTATTGCATTTAATCCGCAAACAGTAAAATAAGCAGAATTTTTGCAACTAAATCCCTTCGTTTATTTTTTTATGAAGGAAGATTTTGCTTTTTTTCCTCTTTCTTGAGTTTAAAAAAAAACATTTAAATTATGAGACATATATCATCTTCGATATTAAAAATAATTAAAAAAAGGCATAACATACCTTGATTTAACACCCCGAATTCAACATGGAGTAGTAGGTAAATTCTGGTTGAAAATGCCTGCAATGTAGTACAATGTGTTGCTTAAGTAAACAAAAAAGAGACAAACGTGGTAGCCAAACAGTGTCCTCGAATGGGCCGCCACCCTCCCAGCTCATGCTTTTATTGATATGGGGTCCTTACCACGCGTGAAAAAGGAAGTCATGTTCTTGTAGGCCCCAGACTCCTCCTTTTAGACCAACTCTTTGCCCTCATAAAGTATTCCTCCTTTTAGACCAAAACACAAGCTTTTTGTGATGTTTAATGAGAAAAGCCATATGGGGGGTTTCTCTTTATGGGCTTAATATGATTCTAGTTGGGCTAAGTGCTCCATGGCTCGTCACTCCACCACTAACTTTTACAAAACAATAAGCAACAAGTCGTTACTTTCTCTCACTGGGACAGAATATGAGTCATGGCTATGACCTTTGCTTATTATGTAATTTGAATATTAATGTGATATAAAGCGACTTAGAAATTAGCTAAAAATTTTGTCCTTCATCAAAAGATGAAGCACAATGATATTACATGTCATTTCCTATGTAAAAAGATTAGGAGTGGTTTAATTGTTATAATTCGTGTTAAAATAAATTTTTGACTCAAAATATAATTTTTCAAGAAAATATCATTTGGACTGAAATTTGGGAACTTTCAATCTTAAAAAAGTTTCTTTCTTTTTTGGTGAAAATACAATTAGTTTCCTTCGATAGAATCTTTTGTCGCCATGTATGATTGTTACTCTCAACTATTAAGAAGCCTTGCCGATTTTATATAATCGATTGTGAAGAAAAAGGGCATATAAGGAAAAATAAAATAAAATAAAGAATGTCGCAGGCCCCTTAACACGAAGGCTTCCTTTTGGGTTTGGTTGGTTGTACTAGCATGTTGTGTAGTTCGGCCGGTTGGGCCTGTTGTCTGTAATATGAATCCTAGTTAAGGGCTTTTGTGTGTGTGTGTGGCCCAGGTAGGAGGCTACTTTGGTCTAATCACAATTTTGTTAAGGGCAGGATTATCCCTCGGGAGAATTGTCTGTAAAGGGGGAAGAATAGCTTGTATTTTGTAGTCTTTTGGGACCCTAGAAATAAATTTTGAAGTGTTCCTTAGATACATTTTATCAATTTTCTTTTGCTTAGATCATAGGTAAGAGGACGAATTGAAAGCCCTTTCGGGATCTAGATCGTCTGCTAGAAGTTCCTAATCCATTCTAGTTGAAGATCGATCTTGAGTGTGACAAAGAATTTACTGATGTAAAATAATTATTATTCTTTTCACATTTTGTTTTTAGTGTAGAAAAATCATTAATTTACTAGTAATGAAATGTCATACTAAAATACAAGTCGAATATTATGTTATAAACATTTATTTTTAATTATTATTATAAAATAAATGTAGAAATATATAAATATATTACAAAAATAGCGATCCAAAACAACCTCCATTCCTTTTAGAAAGAAAACGAAAGTTAAAAAAAGTTCTCACATCAATAATGACCATTAACAACGACTGAGTCATCGTCAACTGGTTATCTCCACATATATTCGTCTACAAGGTCGGTAGGCGGCAATGCTCTTTACCGTACAATGATAGAGCCAGATTTCCATCACATCAAGAAAAAATGAAGACACGTGGGAAGAGTTGACTCAAAGACTTGGACCACTTTTAAGGTAGGTTAAATTTTAATTTTTTAATGTAATATCAAAATTTAGATTATTCTATTTTTATCCTATACTTAATATTTTGATATGTAAAAGTATATTTGCAAAACAAAAGTCTCACACTAAAAATGATAATTTCTATAGTGAAATTTAATTAAAAAAATTATTTTTAATTTTTAAGCTAACTTTTACATTTGGCTTTAAATTTCTAACAATATTTCCATCATATATTTGTCCCCAAGGAAAAAAGATGTTGTCCGCTCTCTCCTTCCCTTCCTCTCTCTTTATCTTGTACCTTTTTTCATGAAGAGGCTTGAAAAAATTTTAGCTATGGTTGAGGGAGAAGCCATCATGAGTGAAACTTCCCAATGGAGACAAACCTACTTGTACGTCTCCTTCTCTTTTTCTCATACCTTTTTCCACAAGAGTCTTGAAATTTTTTTGCTATTGTTGTGAGAGAAGTTGCCACAAGTGAAGCTTCCCAATGCAAACAAACCTCCATGTATGTTTCCTTCCTACTTTTCTTATAAGATTTGTCAAAAAAGCAATCATGATTTAGTTTGCTGGTATTCATCCATCAATCTAGAGTTGTAAGGGATCCAAGTACCGTGTTTTCCCATAGTTGATTGTGTTAGCAACTAGGCCCCATAGTTGGCCTACCAAAACCTTAAGACAATGGTGAAATGAGAACCGGCACTTATAAGGCCGTGAAAGGTAAGTAGTCCAAGCTCGGTCAACTTTGTCGGCTAGATTGGGCCCCACATATGTGTAAGGAACTTGGCTCTAATATCAGTTAGGGGATCCAAGTACCGTGTTTTAATTTAGTTTGATTTACATAAGTAGTACAATTGAGGAGGTACTTTGAAATGCACTTTTGATTTAGTTTGTTGGTATTCATCCATCAATCTAGAGTTGTAGGGGATCCAAGTACCATGTTTTCCCGTACTTGATCGTGTTAGCAACTGGGCCCCATAGTTGGCCCACAAAAACCTTACGGCAATGGTGAAATGAGAACCGGCACTTATAAGGCCATGAAAGGTGAGTAGTCCAAGCTTGGTCAACTTTGCCGGCTGGATTGGGCCATGTGTAAGGAACTTTGCTCTGATATCAATTAGGGGATCCAAGTACCATGTTTTGATTTAGTTTGATTTACATAAGCGGTACAATTGAAGAGGTACTCTAAAATGCACTTTTGATTTAGTTTGTTGGTATTCATCCATCAATCTAAAGTTGTATGGGATCTAAGTGCCATGTTTTCCCATACTTGATCGTGTTAGCAACTAGGCCCCATAGTTGGCCCACCAAAACCTTAAGGCAATGGTGAAATGAGAACTAGCACTTAGAAGGCCGTGAAAGGTAAGTAGTCCAAGCTTGGTCAACTTTGCCGGCTGGATTGGGCCCCATACATGTGAAAGGAACTTTGCTCTGATATTAGTTAAGGGATCCAAGTACCATGTTTTGATTTAGTTTGATTTACATAAGCGGTACAATTGAAGAGGTACTCTAAAATGCACTTTTGATTTAGTTTGTTGGTATTCATCCATCAATCTAGAGTTGTAGGGGATCCAAGTACCATGTTTTCCCGTACTTGGTCGTGTTAGTAGCTGGGCCCCATAGTTAGCCTACCAAAACCTTAAGGCAATGGTGAAATGAGAACTGGCACTTATAAGGCTGTGAAAGGTGAGTAGTCCAAACTCGGTCAACTTTGTTGGCTAGATTAGGCCCCACACATGTGTAAGGACTTCGCTCTGATACTAGTTAGCAACTGAGCCCCATATTTGGCCCACCAAAACCTTAAGGCAATGGTGAGATGAGAACTAACACTTATAAAACTGTGAAAGGTGAGTTGTTTTACTGGTGTGGGAGTTTACTTTAACAGATCGACTTGGTTTTTCTAATATGTTCAATATAAATTCATACATATATAATGTGATAATTCTGTGCACACTAGGATCTTCCGCAAGGTTTTCTAGTTGTTAACCTAAATCCACCTCTGCACGCAACTTTCCCACCCACACAATATATTAATGGACTCATCATCGAGTTGCACTTCGGCCTTGCATGTGGCTTCCTTCCCTTTTCTTTTTATTTCTATATATTTTTACCCGTATTTGTTACTAATGTCATTATTTGTGTAGGACTTATGTTGATGTGAATACATTTCACTTTCTTCTGATCAAGAGATTTTTCAGACAAGGAAGTGTGATCTTTGCTAAACAAAATAAATGCAAAAACTTGTGGATTTTAACAAAGATTGGACCGTATATTTTTCAAAATAGACTTGTAAGAAGAAGAAACATTTCTTCGTATATGAAGGATACCAAAACAATTTTTAAATGACGTGGGATGCACATCACAAAGATTTCTTCACTGTGTTCTTTGCTCTCAACCTTAGAACGTCACAAAGATTTCTTTTTATACATAAATAAATTAGTGTTGTTCTTGAATCTGAATATGAGATTATTAAGTTTTTTAGTAACAAAGATTACGCTTTTTTCCTCTTTCTTGAATAATAAAAAAACATTTAAATTATAAGACATATATCATCTTCCACATCAAAAAATAAAACAAAATAAAATAAAATAAAATAACATTACATGCCTTGATCTAACACCTCGAATTGAAGATGGAGTAGTACGTAAATTCTGGTTGGAAGCCACTGCAATGTAGTACAATGCATTAAAATGTATTACATTACAATGTGCTACCAAACGTTGTCCCACCTACTTTAGTAACCCACAAGTGTTGTGGCAGAAGGGGAGACACGTGCCTTCGAGTGGACCGCCACAATCGGAGCTCATGCTTTGATTGATCTGTGGTCCTTACCATCTGTGAAAAACGAAGTCAAGATCTTGTAGCCGCCGGCTCCTCCTTTCAGATAGACCCTTGGCCCTCTAAAATAATTCATTTTGCAGAATGGTCTTGGTCGTCGTTGATTCAGCAGCATCCAACCAGAAGATAAGCTTTTTGTGATGTTTAATCAGAAAAACCAGAGCGGGGGACTTTTTTTAGGGGGTTATTGTGATCCTAGAGGGGCTAAGTGCCCAATGACTCATCTCGTCACTTCCAGCTTTTGGGAAACTCTCGGTAATTCTTTGACATTCTGGAGCAGCAATAAGGAGCAAGTTGTTGTTCCTTCTTCCACCGAGACGGAATTCCAAGCCATGGTTAGGACCTCATGAGACTTTATTTTACTGGTTTGCTTACCACATAATTTGAATATTGAAGCAGCTTAGAAATTAGCTGAAAATCCTGTCCTTTATCAAGAGATAAAACACATCAATGTTGCATGTCATTTCATATGTGAGAAGATCAAGAGTAGTTTAATTACTATAGCTCATGTTAAAAAAGTTAACCAACCAGGTGATATCTTAACTAAGTCATTAGTACAAATCAGAATTATTACCTTCTCTCTAAGCGTGGTGTCTTAGACTTTTATTGTCCACAAGCTTGAGGGAGGTGTTGAGGATTCTAACCTGGTTGACGTGGTGGACAAGTCCTCTCATACCTGACGTGGCTACAGTGCACCATGTTGGAAAGTATCATACAAATAGTTTCTTTTGGTAACAATTTTTTGTCACCATGTATGACAAGCAACACTTAAAGCACTGCCGAACTTGATACAGTTGATGGAAGACTGTCGTGGGAGTCTTCAGACTGGACAAAGGATGACACAGCATCCTTTTGGTTGAAGAAGACAATTGGACAACAAAGATAAAAGTAATAGTCTCAAGAAATCATTGGATTGCTTGAGCAACCACGAAGAACCCCAAAACTAGAGGATGAAAATATAATTGTAAATTTGAGGAGTTTTTTGTACAACAATGCCTATATTTATAGGCAAACAAGAACCATATAGAGAAGGAAGAAAACCCTAATAAATCAACAAAAAATTAGCAATTGAAGGTGTTCGGCCATGGTTTGTCCATGGCAGCCACATGGTTGCCATGCTAAAGAAAAAGTTTGGTTTCCTAACTTGGGAACCAATCCTTGCAGCATATAGTTGCTGATAACTTTATTTTTATAGTTATTTTGATTTTTTTTTTAAAATATAGTATTTGTGAAACACTATTTAAATTTTCTAACAATTATTCAAAATTTTCTTGTTTATGTAGCAAACTTGAACATAATATGATAAGAAAAGGAATCAGCCCATTTTCGTGGATAGTTGCAGGAAGAAAAGAAAGAGATGAAGAAAAATGCACGTGAAGAAGAAAAATAAAGAGACAAAAGACAAAGGAATGATCGCGCGGCAAAGGGAGGAGCACGTTGACAGAAAAGGAAAAAACGGAGAAAAGCGAAGAGAGAAGAGGGAACGGACGAAGAGAGGAGAGACCCGTGCGCGTGAGAGGCTGGTCGGAACGCAGGAGCAGGAGAGAGACAAAGAGGCGAGTCGGGACGAAAAAGGGGGAGCAGCTCGCAAAAGTGGGGTAGTCAGGGCACAAGGAAAATCGGAGGAGAACAGCAGATAGCAGACACAGTAGGGCGAAAGCCGACCCAGGACACTATCTGCGCTCTTTCCCGGCTAGAAACCATAGCTGAGTAATTTCTAAGTGTAAGAAACAAGCGGTGGTATCACGGTTATCTACTAAAATTGAGTATCGAGTAATGATGATTACTTTTTTGAGATCATTTGGGTCTTGGAATACCTAGGAGACATAGGACTTGGCATTCCTTATTCTACTTTCTATTGTGATAGCAAAACTGTTATGAAACTTGCAAACCCATAGTTCATCAATATGTCAAGCATATAGATATCAACTACCATTTCATTTATAAAAAGTTTTGTTGTGACCTCATAAGGTTAGCACACAAGGCTGCCCCCTAACTACCATTTCATTTATAAAAAGATTTGTTGTGACCTCATAAGGTCAGCACACACAAGGCTGCCCCCTAACTACCATTTCATTTATAAAAAGATTTGTTGTGACCTCATAAGGTCAGCACAAAAGGCTGCCCCCTATAGCACACATGTGGCTACCTTGCCTTCTTAGAAAAGATCCACGCAATAATGATTTTTTGTAAAGGCTTTTCTTCTTCGTGTGTGTGTATATATATATATATGCTACAATTCATTGTTATTTTCTTTCCTTTTGACATTTATTTTTCCCAAATACATGTAATATTTTACTTGTTCATTAATAAACAAGGTTTGTCTATGATTTGCATTATTTTTTCGCTATGTTTGACAAAAGGTTGTCAATTTTGAGATTGACAAGAGATGGAACGAATTAGAATTTGTTGACCAAACAGTGGTTGGTAGAACATGATTCTTCCCACGCTTGGCTTGATTGAGGTTGGTGAGATGCTTCTGAGATCCTGCGCATGATACACCATTAAAGTAAGGTTTCCGGATGCTAGTTTTCTGATCAAGTGCACGCAGAGGGCATCTGAAAACGGTGCGCAGGGGGTGCGATGTGGCTTCACATGGTATTGATTTCGAAAGGCTAAAATGGCAAAGATTACGATTATTCGTGTTTAATAAGCAGCAAGCTGCCTTTTTTCCCTTTTTTTTTAAAAGATAAAATTATGTGGCTTAAATTCTTTGTATCTATCTTTGTAGTAGAACCGTTTGTATAATCGAAGTCTCACTGACTTTGCCTCTTTTTTAATGGTTTGCACTTTGTATTCTTAAACAATTTCCCCAAACAATGTAAATTGTTAATCTCCTTCCCCCTCTTGGGTGCATGAGTAAAAAATACAAAAATCAATATAAATTGTCAAATACTTGCAAAATCGTTTGATTTTATCCTCTTTTAGTTTTTAGACGTTCATTAATATTGATTGTGCTTTCAACACCTCAGATTGAACAAAAAGACAATTTAAATTATATAATATATATCATTTGTAATTTTTTTTTTGTAGAATGATAAATTATATTTATAAAAATTAAAAAAATTTCAATTTTATTTAAAATGACACTCTTAAGAAGATTTATATTTTTAAATGAAGAAGTTTTTATATTTTTAAATGAAGAAGTTTTCTCTTGTATTATTTTCTTTATTTTTATCAAATATTATGAATATCAATTATTTTCTCTTATAAGTATATATTATTTTATTTAATCCATATACAATCAATAAAAACTAAAAAAAATATGTTAAAAATTTTAATAACTAAATCCATTCCTTTAACTGAGAAAAAAAAAACATTTAACACCTCAAACGGAGGAAGCTTCTCGTCGGAGTAGGGGGGAAAACAAGAAACGTGTTCGGCAGAAACCTTCTTCGCGCCCGCGCTCCGCACCCCAATTTGTAACGTTTAAGCGTTGTGCCGGAGGTGGAGCCACAAGCTTTCTTGTGCGGAGGCGGATCAGTGGCTGCTGCCATCACAGCTCGCGCTTTGAAGTTCGCATGATTTCTTGGTCGTCGGAGTAGTGGGCCCCTAAAAGTAGTAATTTCAACTGCAGAATGGTTTTCGTTTCCACCAAAGACAAGTTTTCTTTGACGTTTGATAAGACGGAGTCCTTGTAGATGTAGTCAAGCGAACTTCTATTGCCGTCGTTGGTGGTTGTGTAATTAGGCCGGTTGGACCCATGTAAGGGGGGGCACATCTAGAAGACTACTTTGGTAAGGTCAGGATAGTCCCTCAGGAGAATCGTCTCGAAAGGGGAAAGAATAGCTTGTACTCAATAGTCTTTTAAATTGCGCAGTGTTCAGTATAATGCCGAGGTCCTTTGTCCCTTAGACGTGTTTTATTTTGTTTTCTTTTACTTAAATCATAGGTAGGAGAAAGAATCAAAAGCTTTTTTAAGGTCTAGATCATGTACTATAGGTTCCTAATTCATTCTTGTTGAAGATTGATCTTAAAGAGTGAAAAAGATATTATTCTTGTAACACTTTTTATCCTCAGTATAAATAAATATAAATGCTCAATTTGATAATGATGGTTCAAACATGGGTTACTTTAATTTTTTTTTTATCTTAAATATAAAATATAAAATTACTTTATAAGTAATGAAATCTTGTAATAAAATATAAGTTGAATATTATGTTATAAACATTCATTTTTAACCTCTTATTATAAAATAAATATAAATATAAATATATCAATATATCAATCTATAAATATATAACAAAAATAGCAATCCAAAACAAGCTCCATTCCTTTTAAGCAGCATAACGAAAATCAGAAAAACTTATGTCACACCAATAATGACCATAAACAACAACTGAGTCATCGTCAATGGTTTATCTCTACTTTTTTTTGTCTAGGGGGTTGGTAGGTGGCAAAAATAGTCCGTGGCGACGTCCAATTATTGGACCTCCCTTTATCGTTGAAGAGAGTGCTTTGTCATAATTATGGTGAACCATGGTGGTCCGAAATTTCCATCACATGGAGAAAAAATCAAAGATAATTATCATAATAGAATTTAAATAAAAAAATCTTAATTTTTGAACTAGTATTTATGTTTGATTTTAAATTTTTAATAATTTTTCCATTATTCATTTCTTTTTTCATGAAACAAAGATGTTTTCTCACTCCTCCCTCCGCCCCTCCCCCTCCTCTCTCCCTCCCTCCCGCTCTCTCTCTCCCTCACTCTCACTCTCGCTCTCTCTCTATCTCCTAACTTTTTCCACGAGAGGCTTGAAAACTTTTTAGCTGTGGTTGAGAGAGAAGCTGCCACGAGTGAAGCTTCCCAACACAGACAAACCTCTGTGTACGTCTCCTTCCTACTTTCCTCATAAGATTCGTCAAACCTAGAAGTTTCCAGGAAGACGAAAGGGAAGACAATGTTGACTAAACTATCACATACTTTCAAGCAATGTGCGTTTACTTCATAGATTCACTCCTTTAAATTCAGTTTCGCGTGTCTTTGCATTTTTTTTTTTTTTTAAGAAATAGGGACGGTACCCTTATCATTTATATTGATAACACAGGTAGACTCAGGTGTCAAACCTGTTAGAAAAATACATAGGGCAGGGCATAATACCTAACCCTTTAGTACATAAACCCAATGAATAGGTATAAAACTTTTTGGAAATCAAAACATAATCAATTAACATGACTGCATAGCCATTAACGAAAAATAAATTAATTTTCTCATTGAAACTAAACATAAAATGAGAGTAATTGTCTAAGGAGGCCTGTAATGCTCTAGGCCTAGTTGGTCTTCCCATGAAATTTTTCTGCATTGACTTGGTAAAGAGCCAAGAGTCGTAAAAACTTGCAATCCTGTTAATGAATGTCCAAAATTTGCCAATCCATCAGCTAAAAAATTTGCTTCACGAAACACATGAGATATTTGAACATTGGACGGAATATAACTAGAACATTTGCGTAACTCATAAGCCAATTGCCAAGGAATAGAGTAGTTTCCTTTGATGCACTGAATCATAAACTGAGAATCTGCTTCTATTTCTGACAACACAATTCCCTTTTGATAGCATATTTCTAAACCTTTAAGTAAGGCTAGGACCTCTGCTTTTGCACTATCTCCATTGCCCAAATTAACTGCATACACTATAAGCACACTTCCCTTCCAATCTCTCACCACTCCCCCTCCTGCGCATGCACCACTAATACAAGATCCATCTGTATTCAACTTTAAAGAATCCATAACAGGACAATTCCAACTAATCATTCGTCCTCTTGTAATGGAAGGGACTGAAATGGGAATATGCAAAGCTTGTAACCGTGTACAATCACTCACTGATGGAAATTTTGTACCTTTAAAGGATCCCATGAGAAGACAAACATCAGAAATCACTCCTCCTATCAACATTGGCAAGAGAACTCCCTTTTCCGAGTAGATAACATTATTCCTTGCTATCCAAATTCGCCACATAATATAACAACCCACCAATGCTATCATTATTCCTGCCTGTGAAGATTCGTTGGCCTCCTTAAACCAATCAGTAAGAAGATTG
This sequence comes from Casuarina cunninghamiana, assembly GCA_028551485.1. NCBI lineage: Eukaryota > Viridiplantae > Streptophyta > Magnoliopsida > Fagales > Casuarinaceae > Casuarina > Casuarina cunninghamiana. The sequence continues at coordinate 31,320,523 of CM052367.1, read as the reverse complement.
GAGATTGTGTCTCTCCTGATTGATATTTGTAAGATATTGCAAAAGTGCTGCCATAATCTCCTAGCCAATTCTCTTTGGCAAAAAAGATGATCAATTGATTCATATTGAGGATGGGCACAACATACACATTTAGACGCTAGCAAAACACCTCGCCTTTGTACATTTGTATCTGTGGGAAACCCATTGTTCATCATCCGCCACATAAAAAAGCCAATCTTAGTAGGTAAATACTTATTCCAAATGAATTTGCTCCAACCCACCTTTTCGCCATGCACCCGTTGATGTTCATACACGGATGCAATAGAAAACAACCCATTGGACGTAAGCTCAAAAATTAACGTATCTGGCTCATTGGTGAGATTGATTTGATGAGCTTGTTCTTGTTGTTTTGGAGACAAAAACCTCTTTAAAAAACTTGCATATGATATGCCATCTTTAATACTTTTATGATAATCTTCACAGGATGGGAACCATAAAAGCTCCTTTAGCCATTTGTCTGTCCAGAAAAACCTCGAACCATCATTTACCACCCACCTACTATGTTGCAAAGCAAAGGGAAGATGGGCACTCATAGTCGCCCAACAATAGGAAGCCGTAATGTTTTTGGGTTGGTGAATTACTTCCACCGTTGTGCCATATTTTCTCTTCATGAATTGTGCCCACAATGATTCACCTTTAATAAAGTTCCACGCCATCTTCACATGCAAACTATCCATCACTGTAGCCATATCTCTAATTCCTAAACCCCCTTCATCCAAAGGTCTACAAACTTTATCCCAACCTACCCAATGTGCTCTATGAACTTCCCTATTGCTTCATAAAAAGTTCGCCATAGCTTTATTAATCTCTTTCAAGACTGATTGCGGAACCTTAGTGACTGACAAACAATGTATGGGGACTGAGGACAAAACACTTTTGATTAAAACGAGTTTTCCCCCATGAGATAAAAATCTATTTTTCCAATTGTTGATTCTCCCAGTAATCTTTGCCAATAGCTCTTCAAAGTATATCCTCTTCGCTCTTCCTTTAAAGAGTGGAACCCCCAAATATTTCATTGGTAGATCAGTTGGTGAGAAACCTGTCCACTGTTTAATGTGATATTTCTTATAAGCAGGAGCTTTCTTTGCCAATAAGAAATTACATTTCTTGACATTTACCATCTGTCCACTTGAACATTCATAATCTTTCAACAAAGCCATAAAATTCAGTATTGACCGTTTTCGACCATTCAAAAAGACAATCATGTCATCTGCATAAAGTAAATGGGAAACATAGTCAAAGTTATTCGTACCTTTAAATCTACCAATCTTTCCAGTCTGCATTAGGTGTTTCAGATTTCGACTAAATGCTTCTTGAGCAATAATAAATAAACTTGGAGATAATGGATCCCCTTGTCTAAGTCCCCTGGTGGATTTAAAGAAGCCAAATTTTTTTCCTTGTAATTGGATGGAAAACCAATTGTTTGAGATACAACGATATATCATGTCTATCCATAACGGAGAGAAACCAAACCTCTGTAAAACTTGTAATAAAAAAGGCTACTCTAACCTGTCATAAGCCTTTGACATATCAAGTTTAATGATCACATTGCCTCCTGCCACTGATCTATCTACTTCATGTACCATTTCTTGAGCCAATGCTATATTTTCTTGGATGGATCTGTCCTTAACAAAACCAGATTGTTCTAATGAAATAATACTTGGGAGTACCTTAGCAAGCCTGTCATTTAGAATCTTGGCCAGAATTTTGTATCGAAATGTGCATAAACTAATTGGTCTTAAATCTGAAAAACTCCTTGGTTGTTGCACCTTTGGAATTAATACCAACATTGTTGCTGTACTGCTTCTTGGAATTTGGCCTCCTGTAAAGAACTCTGTTATGGCTGCTTGCAAATCTTCCTTTACTATCCCTTGTGCTGCTAAGAAGAAGTGTCCATTAAAACCATCTGGACCTGGTGCACTATCAGGGTCTAGGTTCTTGAGAGCTTGTAGAATTTCATCCCATTCTGGAACATGGCAAAGCATTTCATTTTGCTCCTCCGTGACCAGTCTTGGTACATGGCTGAGGAGATCTATTGGTTCTCTATTAGCAAGTGAGGTAAGGGGCATCAATAACTCCTTATAAAACTCCACTGCCAATGGGCCTAGGATATCGACATCATCTGTTCGGGTTCCATCTGGTAATGTAAAATTAAATCTTGATTGTTGCCTCCTCTCTTGAATGCAAGCATGAAAGTATGATGAGTTTTCGTCTCCCTCTTGAAGCCATCTAACTCGAGCTTTATCCCGAAGTTGACCTTCTTCCTCCATCAAATTGTGAATAAGACTTTCTTGGGCCTCTTGAAGTTCATGAAAAACCATAGCTGACCAATTTTCTTGCAACTGTGTTTCCAATTCTTGCACTTGCTCTGTTAAATCTGTTATCCTCTGCTCCCTGTTACCCCTATTTAACTTCACCCATTCACTCAACGCTTTCTTAACTTGTATGCAACGCAAATGAAGACGTATCCATGGGGGCTCTATTGAATTCCCTGACCATTGTTGTGTGATGATTGGCATGATTGATGAAGATTCCAACCACTGCCTTTGGAACTTAAAAGATCTAACTCCTTGAACTTTCGTTCTCAATGATAATAATAGAGGATTGTGATCAGAAAGAATTCTAGTTAAATGCTTCACTTTCAAAGTAGGAAAAAGTGATGCAGCTTCCAAATTACATAATATTCTATCCAATCTCGCCTATATCCTTCTATTCCCTTGAACATTATTTGACCACGTGAAAGGAGAACCCAAATACCCACAATCTTGGAGCCCTTGTTGGCATATAAAATTCTGGAATTCAGCACTTGCTACCCGTGAGTACAACTGTCCTCCTCGTTTCTCATCTTGATGAAGAATTGAATTAAAGTCTCCTCCAAGGATCCATGGTATGTGTGCTGCCTGTAAATTTTCTAGATCGTGCCATAATTGACGTCTACATCTGTAATCCGTGCTTGCATAAATAATAGTAAATAAAAACACCTTCCCATCCATATGCAAATTTATAGAGATACATTGATCAGTACTTGAAACTAACGAGACCTCTATCTCTGACTTCCACATAAGCCATATATGAGTGTTCACAGGGTTGCAATGTAAATAATAATCAAAACCCAACTTTCGAGCTGTGTTTGCAAGAGCTTCTCCCCCATGCTTCGGCTCTAACAATGCCAATATTGAAATTTTATTTTTCTTGGATTCCCTCTTAAGAAAATCCATCTTCCCTAGAGGGCTAAGCCCTCTTATATTCCATATAATTATATTATTCATTAGAACTCGGATGTTTTAAAGCATCCATTGCAAGTGACCTGCTAAAAACATATGGAGTTATACCAAGAGATTCTAACCTGTCTTCTTGTTGGCTCAGTAGAACACATTGAATGCCTCCCCCTTTATTGATTTGCTTTCTTCTTCTTAGTAACTTAAATCGGTTCTTCCTATCTGCTGGGGTAGTGGCCTCTTGTTCCCCATCGCTATACTCTATCTCTTGACTTTGGGCTAGAGTCTCCACTTGATTATTAGTTAGCAAGTCTATCTCCTCTGATTCACTATCATTTCCTTCACTTTTTGAAACATTGTTGTTAGCTGCTATTTCCTTACACGTCATATCATTTGGCTCTGTTGAAGCATTTGAACACACAACTCGCAAGAGCTTACTAAAACTTGTCTCTTCTATATTCTTGGATGATTTCTCAACTACTTGTTTTCTATTCTGGTTTTCCTCTTCCTCCTGTAGCACCCCAAACTTGTTATTTGTCTTGAAAGCAACGAATTTCTCTTGTTCTATTGTTTCCTGCACCTCTTTCTCCTTAGAGTTTTTGCCACAAACAGGGTCCAAGCCCACCTTCTTTCCTTGTTTAATCTTCCAAGTCTTGTCTATCGGAGTTTGTTTCCCTACAATTTTGTGGACCACTGCAGAAGGAGTGGCGTTTGTCACATTACCCTGTTGAATGACTTGCATCTTTCGACATTGGTTTAGCTTATGGCCTTGGAGACGGCATTTGGAGCAATATCCTAGCTTGGTTTCATACTTGATCTGTTGCAAGAATGGCTTTCGAGAACCTGGCGTAACCCAAAAGTCTTCTGGCAAAGATTCCTCCAAGTTCATCTCAAGACACACCCGCGCATATGCTGGATGTTTAAACTTCATAGTTCGCAAATCTGAGCATAAATATTTGCCCAACTGATTACATAACTTCTCCAATGCACCTGGATTATGGAGTGGAGGAGGTAGGTCCGGCAATCTAATCCATAGTGTTGCACTAAATTTTGCAATCAACGTTTGGCGGTGATAGGATGCTGCCGCCCCCCATTCTTCATCTGAAAAAATCACATTTGTCTTCCCATTCAGTGTTGATGGTTCATGTCCCACCATTTGCACCTTTGGGATGCTTGGAAGCTCGCCTACTGCAACATAAGGCCTCGTTCGAACTTGGTCAACTGCAGAACGATAAGATTTGTGAAGGCAGGGGTCCCGATTACTACTTGCTGACACAAGTTTTTTGCTTTCTGCTCCTTGAGGTGCGTGACCCCCTACAGATTGCACCGAGAGTGTGTTTGTTGTCATTGGGACGGTGTAAGGTAACAAAAATTGTTGCCGTTTGGTTTTTTTTTTTTTTTTTGGGTAATTGGGCAATCGGCTATGTGAAGTGGGTTGAGAGTGCAAGGGGTTATGCTGACTATGTGGGTGATGCCGGCGTGTGGGTTTCCGGGTTGGGGTGAAAACGCAGGGGGGGGGGCTAATCTATCGGGGTCTATTTTTTTTTTTTGGATAAATGGGTTGCCAGCAGCGGTCTGGGTTGAGCAGCGGTTTGAAGTGGGTTGGACGACCCCCCACAGAGTGCAAGGGGTCGTGCCGGCGCCTATGGTGGTGCCGGCGTTTGGGTTATTCAGTTGGGGAGGGAACGAAGGGGAGAGAATCTACCAGGGGTATTTTCGGTACGATTTTCATTGCGAAGGTGTCTTTGCATTCCGATCATAATATCTGACTTCAGGCTGTGTGCCTTCTCTTTAGTTGCTTTCAACTTCATTTTGGCATTTATAGAAGTAGTACAAGTGAGGAGGTTCTGAAATGCACTTTTTATTTAAGTTTGCTGGTTTTTGTCCAGCAATCAAGATTTGTAGGGGATCCAAGCACCGTGTTTTCCCGTACTTGATCGACTTGGTTTTTCCGTGCTTGTGTCTATTCTGTTCAGTATAAATACATACATATATAAGATGGTAATTCTGTGCACAATGGGATCTTCCGCAAGGTTTTCTAGTTGATAACAGCATGTCGACCTCTACGTGCAGCTTTCCCACCCACACAATATATAGTAATGGATTCATCATCGAGTTGCACTTTGGCCTTGCGTGTGGCTTCCTTCCCTTTTCTATTTCTTTTTCTTTTTATATATTTTTCCTCCTATTAGTTAATCATATCATTATTTGTGTAAGATTTATGTTGATGTGAAAATATTTCGCTTATACCCAATAGCTCCCCTCATATATTCTCTCATATTCAGACATGCATAAAGTCAAACATAGGCTTAATCGTAAGACATGTCTGAGGTAATTTTGTGCATGCCACTATGGGTTATAGGTTAAAACATATGTTAAGTTCCAAGCTCGAGATACAACCCATCCTCCTATGGGTCAAAGAAGGATAAGTTTGTTTAATCCTCCTCGTGTTCTACCAGGGATATGGAGGGAGAGCACAGAGGAGAGAGAGAAGCCAATGCACGAGGCAGCAGATTTGTCTTACCAGAAGATGGGTACGAATGGAAGAAGTATGGCCGAAAGTTCATAAAAAATATAAGCAAAAACAGGTCAAGAATGTATTCTCTTTATATGTAAGGTCATCTTATTATGATATACATCATGTAAAAAAGTACTTACCTTAGATCCATTTTAATGCATGTACTTAGAAATTACTTCAAGTGCCGAAGAAGTGATTGTTTTGCACGGAAGAGAGCTGAGTGGTCGACCTTGGAGCCCGAAAGTATCCGAGTAGTGTATGCGGGGGTGCACAATCATGCCTTACCAGCAGCAGAATCTGGCTCCCTCCGATCACGGAATCCATCTTGGAGTGTCAACCAATATGACTTGTGGACACAAGTTTTTGAAAATCAATGTGAAAGCAAAGCTGAACCTTTTGCTCCTGCAACAATTACAGCCGGAGCCTATCTTGTTCCGTTGTTTTTCCTGGCACGTCCCGCAAGCTTTCGTGCGTTTCCTCATGAGTTCCCTCCATGTGAATCACCACAAGCAACCACGATTGTGCCTCCATGTGAATTCCAGCAAGCTGCCACGATGCTGCCTCCATGCGAGTTCCCGCAAGCTCCCTACAATATGATTTTTGCCGCGCCGGTTTCACCTGTTTTCCCAAAATATGATTCCACAAGTGACTTCATGACTGATTTGCAGACAGATCATGGCCTGCACGCTGATCCTGCTCTTCATTCTTACATCCCTCCTACATCGCATGCATGGGAAACTAATTTTCCCAACATGACTATGAATGCTGCCAACAGAGCTGCTGGTGATGCGGCTGCTACGTCTGAATATCCCTCGCACGTAGATGTCGCTGCTACAACCGCAGCTCACTCCTATATGTCTGCTTATGGTCATTTCCAACATGGGTCCAGCTCGAGTACGGGCAAGGAAGAATCAAGGGCTCAAATTCATTCTCCAGCGACAAGACCATTCACTGGGTGTAACGGCAATTATGCACATGCAAGTGGTGAGGGGATCGCTTAACCAACTCGCAAGCGGCAGTCCATACAGGGAACCTGCAGCCAATTTGCATAGGACCGTATGCCTATATAATGTAATCGTTAACTGTGTTTTCTGTGTAAAAAATCACAGCTAGCTATTCGTATCTCCTAGTTTCATAATGAGAAGCAGTAGTTCATCTGTCTTAAGCCATTCTCTTCGGTCAATTTCTGTTTTTCTTCTCGATTAGCTTTTCCTCATGATAAGAAGCAAGTTTTTGGTGATCGATTGGCTTCTCCTCACGATAATGACAATTGAAATCCTAATTTTAGTTTGAAAAAACTAACTTTATAGAAAGCCTTCCACTTAAGAAAAATGGAGGTATTTATTTTTTGTCCAGGCATTCCTATTGGAAGATGATCCGAGGTTGTTCATATGTTTGACAATTCCAAGAAACATTATCCTTTTTCTAGTCATGTTATGTTCCAAACTTTAATATCATGAATCATGATGAAGGCTTGTGTTTTTTATGCATATGTAGTTGGTTCAAAAGCTTGAAATGCCTTATAAAGTGGCTTATAGAATACAAATTAGTATGCGAAGCTTTAAGCTAGCTTATCTCACACAAATCTAGATGAATCCTTTGAGTAATTCTAGGCTGAAAGAAATTAGGAGATATTGCAGCCTAATTCCTTTGCTGGAAGATTAATTTCCATTAGCATTTCACTTGTCACTTTTTGCCTTCGAAATAACAACAAACTTTGTATGATGACCATGGATGATAATGAAAGTAAGAGATGTATGCAACTGATCTTGACCGAATCGGATAACTAAAACATCAAAATGACAAAAACTAAAGTATATCAAGTGTTTATTTCTAACATATGTTTAGTGGTTAGAAACCCTAAACTAATATAGGTTTCTTCTTTTCGTAATAGAAAAGCATTATAGTTTTAACCTAAAATTATTGTCTACATAGGCTTTGGATCGCGTACCTATTCAGGAACCAAAGGTTAGGTCATTTCTAGGTTGTTGATCCTAAACTTTCATCTTCACTCGAAGGGTTTGATTGACATTAAAGCGTTATTGCTATAGTAAAGATGTCACCAAGGATTTGAAGTATTTTGTAGTTAATCAGCTCTAAAATGTTAAAATATTTATCGCTTTCTTAAAATCAACTGATAGCAAAGATTCAAATTTTTTCCCATATGAAAAATTCTCAATATAATTTCTCCAAGCCTTATGCACAAATATTGGACCTTGACCTCAAATGATCAACAAATTGACTTCGGCTACCAAAAGAATTAGTGACCATGCTACAAAGGTTTCGATGGAAAAGCCATGCTAACTGCAATTAGTGAGATTTTGGATGCGGAGCTAAAAAGAAAAGGGAGAGTTTTTCCTTGTCAAGCTTCTTCTCCAGCTAAAGGGAGAGTTATTGCAATAGGTAGTGCTTTTTTTTTTGAATATGGATTCAGAAAAGAGAAATTTTTTCCTGTACTCTTTTTGTTCGTTTCATTTTACCAGTTAAAGTAAATGTCAATATAAAGAAGTGGAGCCCAAGAAAAACTTTTGTGGGCACAAAAAGTTGCCCCTTGAACCGATGACAGCTGCCGGAAAAGTAGTTCTTTTTCTTTTTTGAATATGGATTCAGAAAAGAGAATTTTTTTGCCTGTACTCTTTTTTTTGGTTTAATTTTACCAGTTAAAGTAAATGTCAATATAAAGAAGAGCCCAAGAACAACTTTTGTGGGCAGCTGAAAAAAGGTTGCCCTTTGAACCGATGACAGCCGCCGGAAAAGTAGGACTTTTTCTTTTTGAATATGGATTCAGAAAAGAGAATTTTTTTGCCTGTACTCTTTTTGTTCGTTTAATTTTACCATTTATAGTAAATGTCAATATAAAGAAGAGCCCAAGAACAACTTTTGTGGGCAGCTGAAAAAGTTGCTCCTTGAACCGATGACAGCTGCCGGAAAAGTAGTTCTTTTTCTTTTTGAATATAGATTCAGAAAAGAAACTTTTTTGCATGTATTCTTTCCGTATGTTTGTTATAATTACTGCAAACATACCCTCCGACTGAAGATGCTTCTTGTAGGTGTAGTACTACTTTTCCGGTTGTCCCCAAAATATGTTTGCAGTAATTATTAAAGTACTACATTAACTGTCAATATAAAGAAGTTGTGGTTTTATAGTATTAGCTTCTAGTAACATAATATTATTATATCCCCTTAACATAAATACAAAAGATTAAATATTAACTATATTTAACTAGTATCTACAAAACAATAATAAATATACAATTCGAGTATTTACTCTTGTTTCTTATAATTCCTACTTAGACTCTTCTTTAAACTCTGTTTTAAGAAACGGTGACTTTTATGTGCCTGACAATCCGTAAGCTTAACTAGAAAAAGATTCATTTCATAAGCCTTGTTAAAAAAGAGATTCACCTTATAAGCCTCATTAAAAAAGATAATCCACCGCACAATAATTGAAACAATTCAAGTATATTTTTTAAGTTTCAAAATTCACTTACAAGAAAAATAATATTCCTTCTAAATACAATTTGTTAACCAAAACTATTACAACAAATTAGCCACCTAATCTAACTATGATTCTAAGCTAATACAACTAACTAATCCCATAATCAAACTAAGTAAGCTATTATAATTACCTAATAAAAAAAAACCTTAGGACTGTTATTAGTCCTTAGTGGTTAAATTTATCTTTGTCATATTGTTGTAGAACTTTTAAGTTGATATTTCATGTGCAGTTTTATCTTCACTCTTTTTTTCTTCTTGAAATCTTATAATTTGGGGTGATATTTGAAAAACAAAAAAGTAGGATACCAATTTAAGAAAAATGGATTGGTTCTTGACTTCTTGTTAAATTTAACCATATGTTTCAAGATTTGTTTGTTGATGTGGGAGAGCTATAGTTTAATTTTTACTAAGGGATTGGAATGTTGATAACTTTATATTTTATAAAGTTATTAGTAATATTTTAGATAATGTTTAATATAATTTTTATTAAATTATATTTGTATTTAATTATATTTATGTATATTTTATTATTTTATGTAATAAATTTAAAATAGAAGAAATAGAAGAAAAAGAAGAAAAAGAAGTAGAAAATTATGAAAAAAGAATAGAAAAGAAAAAAAGCAAAGAGAAAGAGAAAATGAGAAAAGGAACCAACCGGGTGAATTGTGAAAAGAAAATATGTGGCACCCGTGCGGCTAGTATTGAGTCGGCTTGACTGAGCAAAAAGGAAGACGGAAAAGGAGGCCGATTTACAAACAGACCGTAGAGAGAGAGAAACAGAGGCGAGCGGCTTCTCCCTCGCCGGAAAATCAGAGCCCACGCGCGACAGCGCGAGACTCTGAGAAGGCGCGGCAGTTGGGCGAAAGCCGACGATTCTTGCGTTCTTTCCCGGCGAAGGAGAAAGTTTTCCGACAACCCACTTGATTCCAACGATTTCTAGACATTTTCCAATGAGATCTGAGGAGATTTCAGGAAGGAGAGAATAGATCTGGCGATTAGTAGCAATTTCGCAGCGGTTTCCGCGTGACAGACGGCGAACGCCGTGAGTGGGCGATTTCCGGCAAAACTGTCTTTTTCCGGTGATTTTCTAACAGATCTACTCGATCTTTCGGTAGATCTACGTTTTGGGGCTCAGATCTGACGTTTCTGTGGCGGAGTGCGGCGGCGCGTGGCACTGGCGCATGGCAGCACGTGGCAGCATGTGGCTTAGGCACGTGACGGTGCATTCAGCTCGTTTTTCATTTCCGTTTTTCAGAGAGCTTCTTCTTTTCTCCCCTTGATGTGCAGATTTGTACAACCTATTTTGTGATTTGAAGACATTTGGTGACAGCTTTAATGTTTTTAATTTATAGAATGTTTTGTTCACGTTTTTACACTGATTTAGTTTGTGTAAATAGGTTATTTTAGTTTATATTTTGTTAGAGCTACAATGTAACTTGATTATGAAGTAAGAATATTATGATTATTTATGTTTTGTAAAATATTTTATGAATGTGAAGTTGTATATTACAGAGTTTAATGCTTTTAAGTGATTAGCTACCACTTAAATGATATGATTTGCATATTAGAAATCGACATAAGATAACATATAGTTGCTTCATGTAATATGCAATCATAGATTAATATGGATAGATATACACTATATGATTTGTGTGGCTTTAGGTATAAACTAGAATATTCTCAAATTTAATACACTTAAATGATATGATTTGCATATTAGAAATCGACATAAGATAACATATAGTTGCTTCATGTAATATGCAATCATAGATTAATATGGATAGATATACACTATATGATTTGTGTGGCTTTAGGTATAAACTAGAATATTCTCAAATTTAATACACTTAATTCATTTAATTTATGGGTAGAAATATAGTAAGTTAATGAGTTAAGTAGGTTCGTTATACCTAGGCATAGGATAATGAATAAATTATGAAATTTCGCGGTCACATAAGTAGAATTAATCTTGCTAGCATGAATGATCAACATTTGTACCTAGTAATTAGATGAAATTGGATGCTCTAGTATATTTCGTTTATCAAGTTTAGGTTAAATTTAGTTATTCAGTTCATGTTTTATCACTTTGATTTGCTAAATAAACTTTAGAAGTTGTTTAACGTTAGTAATTAGTTGGTATAGTAATCACCAATTCCTATAGGACAATACTCTTATTCATCATTATATTACTTGTTCGACATGTACTTACATGTAGAATTTCACCAAATAAATGTCTTAGTTTAAATTCCATTCAATATTTCTTTTTCTTGAATTACCCTCGGTATTAGAGGCAACAAACTAGTGTTGGAGTTTCCATCCAATTGTCTATGTACATTATGAACCTTTTTTGGGCATTGAATTTCCAAATTTACTATTATTTGTGAGTAGTTTAGGCAAAATAATTCCTTAGTTCTCCTTTCTTGCCGGAGTCTTGCTTCCTATGCCATGGTAATGCTAGAAATCTAATTTTTATATAAGAAATAATTTAAGAATGAAATCACCACCAAATGTTTATCCAGCTTTGTATCTAGGAAATGGGTTCTAAGAGGGAAAATGGTAAAATTCCTAACTAAATGTTTGGACTACACATTGTTCTATCATAGCTAGATAAAAGTGCCATTGTGTCATGCTTACATCAAATCAACGGATTTAGATTAAAACTATGGATTTTGTATTCATGCTTCATAGAAAGGACAATACTACAAAGCTCTTTGACTTTGGCCCTTCAAAAGATGGACTTATGGGAGAGAATTCTCGTGTACTCGCATAATGGGAACATATGGGTATATGCTACACGTGAGTATATTATGAGAGGTACAAGTATTTTTCTGACCTGATTTGCATAACTTTATTAAGCATCCTTTTGCATTGGGATGCTTTAGAAAGAAAAAATGAAAGATTGTGTTGTTTGATAATACCATTTAAATGGGTCAAGCTTTTAAAAAAACATTGTTTTCTTGTTAAGTTAATCCCAAACTAGAACTAGAACTACTAAGGAAATCTATTATAGTCAAATCCAGGAATCTTACATCTTTATATATTAGGCATTCCCCTTATTTTAGCCAAACTTGGGAATCTGGTCATAGACTTGTTATATAGTTAGCTCTGAACAAACTTTATATAAAGGCCTCTCTATGCATGTTATAGACACACTTAAAACAAAAGCAACATCTTCATTTTATTTCTTTGCCTCTCTTCTTCTTCTATTTGTAAGAAACATCCTTTCTTTTGTGCAAGGGCATCCAAGTCCTTAGTTAAGTCACGACTAGCTCAAAAGCAAAACTTGGCAAACTAGGCTCTCCCATTGCTAAAAGAGAAGAAAAAGTTGCTAACTGATCCAAGACTAAAACAAGATTATCCGGTTAAAGATAAGTGTTAAGATTGACGTTGTGGGCTATATTATTATTATGCTCTTTACTTGTTATTTCATAATGGGTAAATCTTAATTGATTTCTTCTGGTAAAAATAACCCTAGGGCTAATGCAATAGCTAAGCTTTGTTAATTATTACATAAATTGTACAAGATCATTGATTTCTATTCTTGAGCAATTGTGAATTGCAATATACACAAGTTTAGGTGTCCCATAATTCTCATTTATTGCTTTGAATCCAAATGATTACTCTTTGATTAGCTTTAATTGATTAATTTTATTTGTTTTTCTTGCAATCCATAACATGGTATTAAAGTGGTTGTAGGTTGAAAGTGCTTTTTGCCTAACTTCTAAGACTATGGATTGCACTTTAGAAAAACCTTTAGAATCTTGTCACTTCCAAGCTTGACCAAGCTGCATTCCCGGAGACAAGATTCTCTTTTAAGTTGTTGTCTTGGCTAGGTGCTTTTCATCTCCATCTATAGCATTGAAGATCATCTTTCATTTCAAATTTAGAAGCAGCTTGAAGGTAATAATGTCATTTATTGTTCTCATTTTGCTTAAGGGCTTATTTACCTTTTTTTCTCTTTTTTGTTTATGAATATGTAAGTTTATTCATTAAAGACTAAGAGAATACAAAAGCATGGGGGCATACCTTAACCTTACAAGTTATTTAACAAAAAATCAAGTTTGAAATCTTCCAACTATGACAAAACAAAATATTCGCTTGAGTAGGTATAATGTTCCTAAATATAAAAGCTCTCATATATATTTTTAGCTAATAGAATTGGTTTTTTAATAGCATTATTTTGGAAATATCTATGAATTTATTTAGACTAAATACAGTAGATACATGCTAAGAAAGAGAATTAAGGAGTTTCATAGCCAAATTGTTTTCTTTAGTTGCTTTAATTTTCCATTATAATTTAGAGTTCTAATTGTTAATGTTCCCATGAGGCCTTTTTGTCATCTCACTTTTAAGGTAGGTGATAAAGCACCCATATTTTGGTCAAAATAACATCATTTTTAGCTATTTTTTGTCTTCAAATGACACACTGGGAGACAATTCACTTAACCCAAAACACCCAAATTGAGATTAGTGCCCTTGGGTGCAAACTTTTGCCAAATCCTCCCATCATCCTTTAGCTTCATCCTTTAAATCAAGTCAAACCTCATTGACCTACAACCAAAATTCTAACCACAAAAAGTTCTATTTGTCTCTAACTAATTTGCATGGAGCCATATTTGTGATAAATAAACTATTAAGAGATTGTAATAAAAATTTGTGGAATCGCTAAGTTAGATCTAGTTGTTTGCCAAAAGTAAACTTGGGTGGCTTGATAAAGTTTGCCTAAACCTAAGGATAATTAAAAAAGACTGAGAAATAGGACCACTACATTTGGCATCCTAAGGTGGATTAATACATTTACCTATGAAACCTAAATTAACCTTGCCCATGTCCCTTCTCTTCCATCTTTGGCTACCTTTGCTACCTAAAGCCTCAAAATTGCCGTACTTAGGCTAACCAATACCACAACTTGAATCACAATATGCCCTTTATGTCATTGCATGCACTAACTTAATCGACATCAGCTAGGTTTTTGAACTCATTGACTTAAGACAAATAATATGTTGTTGCTAATTGCTAATCTGCAAAATTACCATTGCCCTGGCCACCATGTTATAAATTGCCAAGAAAGGTACAATTTCAATTTTTCCCCTCCCCTACCCTTAAGTCTAAATCAAGCCCAAGACTAAGCTTACCTTACTAACCCCATTCAACCTATCACCTATTATTTACCTAATAGACTTTTACACAAAAGTATCCTAAACCTACCTTCCCTATACCTATATCCCATAGCCTTAAGCCCACTATGTAGCCCTACCTCTCCCATCCATTGTCTTAAATGCAACTTGGTTCTTGAATTTTGCCACCACTGATCATATTACCAATAACTGATTCTAGGTCACCAACTCCATTCCCTACCTTAGTAATCAACAAGTCACTATAGGTGATGGTGTTAGCATTTCTATCACTCATACAAGTAACATAGTTTTGCTTTTTGATGCCAAACTCAATAATATTTTAGTTATACCCTCCATTACAAAACTTTTTTTTATCAGTTTTTAAATTTACTCTAGATAATCATTGAGTTCATTATTTTATGCCAACAATTTCTTTGCAAAAAGTCTTTGCTTAGGTAAAACACTTTTGAAAGGTACCATTAATCAAGGCCTTTATTGCATTTTGTAGTTAGGTCCTCCACTAGCTTTTGCCTTCACAGGCTCCACTAACTCTAACTTGTTTCTTTGGCATTAGTGTAAACATGCAACCTTCTTTACAAGTAACCAATTGTTACAATCTATATGGTGTGTCATAAGAGTAGAAGTTATTATCTTTCTCATTCTTTAACTCATAATAAATCCCGAGCCCTTCCAAAACAAGTTCATTTTGATATTTAGGATCTTTCTCTTGCAATGTTGTCTCAAGGACATAGATACTCTATTTGATTTATTAATAGCTTTTCTAAATTTTCGTGTCTTTATCTTTAAACTACTTGAGTTCATTTTTTCTTTACATCCTAAAAATTTCATTAATTTGTTAAAAACCAATTATCTTTTAATGTTAAATCAATTCAATGTGATAGCATTCCTAAATTTACCTCCCACCTTTTTTTTTCATTATATTATTTCTTATGAGATTCACCAATGTATGTCTTGTCTATATGCTTATTGTCAAAACAAAAACACCAATATTGTAGAAATTAGATTATCCATGCATACTCATGCCTAGGTTCCCCTTCATTTTTTGGAATTTTGCCTCTAAGATTAAGATATATGTAATCAATCATCTCCCCATACATACATTAAACAACCTTTCCCCTTGGCACACCTTTTTTGGAGAAACACTTAACATTTCCAACTTGAGAACATTTGGTTGTATTCTCTTTCCTTATATTTGCACTTACATAAAACATAAACGTGAACCCAAATCTCTTTGTTGCATTTTTATTGGTTATCCCATAGGATATAAAGGCTACCAATGTTACCTTACCCTTTAGTAACAAAACCTATATCATTGAAGATGTTAGATTTGATGAAATCCAATTCCTTTATCAAAAACCCCTTACACTCTTTCCTTCTTTTTTTATCATTAGAGATTATTCCATTATGACTTCCTCATATACTTGTTCCACCATCACCAAACATTCTCCCTTCTCATACATTTAAGCCTAACCAACCTACTCTTACAACCTCTCCTTCACCTTTTCCATCACCCTCACCCTCACCCTCACCCTCACCTTCACCCTAACCTCTTTTATTGCCTCTTTCACATCCCATGGTTACCCACCTAAAAAGTGGAACCATTTCCTAGAGAACTATCACCCACAATCATGCCTATGCACTCATTGTTGCCACTCACTCCTAACCTAAACCTACTTAATGACATGTTGTTATCATTGATGAATATAATGCCTTTATACATAACTAAATGTGGGAAATTTTTCAACCTACACATATATGCATTTATCATTAGTTGTAAATGAGTTTCCAAGTTAAAATTTTGTATAATGGCTCTTTCAAATGGTATAAAGTTTGATTGGTTGCAAAAGACTTGCATCAAAGACCAAGAATTGTTTTAAATGAAACATTTCCTCTTGTCATTAGAACTGCCATAGTTCGTACTATTCTAGAATTCGCTTATTCTTGAGATTGGCATTTAAATAAACTTGATGTTAAGAATCCTCTTTTACATGGGCAACTTATTAAGGAAGTTTACATGGCTCAACCCCTTAGTTTTGTGGATCCTAGTCATCCTCAACATATTTGTTATCTTCATCAATTACTCTATGGTCTCAAACAAGTACTTTAGGTTTGGCATTAATAACTTAACAACTTTGTTCAATTAGGATTTATTATTTCCAAAGTATATTCATATCTCTTTATACTTCACATGTATCACGACAACATTTTTATATTGGTTTATTAGCCAACATTTCTTTAGATGCATCTTTAACTAGTCTCATAGATCAACTTTAATAGGAATATGCCATTAAAGACCTTAATTCACTTCATTATTTCCTCAGCTTGGAAGTTTTGACCTACCTTTGAAGGTTTCTTACTACATCAAGCTAAATTTGAACTAAAGATAAGTACTTGTACCCATATGGTAGTTTTCACTCTATCTTTACTTTGTATTCACCTAAGTCCATTCTTAATAAATAGGGGAGAGAACCTATCTCAGGTCTTGCCTAATACTGAAGTGTCATGGGCTTTCCAATATTTGATGCCTATTTTGTCTAAATGTTGTCTATATTGTCAATATTGCTTGTCAACACATGTACTCTTCCATGATACTTCATTAGCAATGCATCAAGAGGATTCTTTGCTACCTTACAAATACAAGACAATACTTCATTGGTAATGTGCATTGACCATGACCTCATCCATGCTAGCAATATCAATTGTTTCATAATGTAGCCTTATACTTAAATACCCTACAACTATAGGGGTATTGTGATTGATGGATATTTATACCCGTGAAAGTCTTAGGTGGGAAGTAGAGTAAATGAATGAAATTGTAAAAGGGTAGTTCCAAGACTCATTCACTAGAGCAAACAAAAGCTTCCATTACTTGTAGAAAACTATAAAGGTCTTATAGAACTTCAAATGGAAATTCGTTATATAGCACAATTTACTAGCTTGTCTTTTAACTACTAGTACTATCGTTACAATAGTAACTTAAACCTACCAAAAGAGATGGTCCTCTATTCCTCCCATCACATAAACATTCTTTTATTAAAAATTTCTTGCATGTCTTAGATCTTCATTAAAGATGGTCCATGCCTTGTTCATCCATTCTACATTGGTTTTACCAGGACATGGAGATTGACAGACCATGTCACTTGTCAACACCCTTCCTTGATAGGGTTTGTCGTTACCCCAATCATTTCTCTAAGGTACTCATGTTGTCCTTTTAGGAGGCCTTTGGTAAATAGGTCTACAAGCTAAAAACTAGTGTTGCAATACTCAAATCTTACTTTCTTAGCCTCTAAAAGCTCTCATACATGATGTAGTTTGATTGCTATGTGCTTTGTTTTAGGGTGATGGCTTGGATTTTTTTTCATAGTAATGGCTAATTTGCTATCATAAAATATTACAATTTCTTGCTTATGCTCGAGTTTGACTTCTCCAAGGATTCTTCTTAGCCATACAACTTGGCATGTAGCTAATAAGGTAGCTATATACTCTACCTCGGCAATGGACAATGAGACAAAGTCTTGTTTCTTTGAAGACCATGAGAACACAGCTGATCCTAGACTTAATGCAAAGCCATTCATGCTCCTTGAGTCTGTAATATTTCCTCCCCAATCACTATTAATGTACTCGAGAAGAGTAAATTGTTCTACATGTTGATAATACAACCTAAATTCTATAGTACCTTTGAGGTACCTTAAAATTCATTTGACCTTGTTGAAATGACTCTTTGATGGCTTTTGCATAATTTTGGACAATAGGGACACTAAGAATAGGATGTTTGGATGTGTTGTTGTGAGGTGCAACAAACTTCCAATAAGGATTCTATAGGATGTCCCATTAGTTTCTCTAGAATCATCCCTTGCATATACTTTTTCTCCTAGAACCAATGGAGTGGATGCTCACTTGTAGTCAATTACTTGATACTTAGAAAGTAGGGGACTTATGAATTTGGTTTGTGATACAAAGATTCCTCCATCTTGCTTTGGTACATCTAATTTGAGAAAATATTACATAGGACCCATGTCATTCATTTTAAATGCATCCATCATTTCCTTCTTGAACTTCATCAACATATCAAGACCATTTCTTATGAGGACCAAGTCATCCATATAGATTAAGACCAAGAGAATTGTGTTGTTGTTAAGAGACAAAAACAATGTTGGTTCACTTAAGCTATGTTGGAACCCTTGGTTAGAGAAATACTTGCTAATGTGATTGAAGCATGCTTAAGGTGCTTGTTGCAATCCATAGAGAGCTTTTCTTAGTTTGAGCACTTTATCTTCTGTACCTTTTTCTTCACATCTTAAAGTTTGCTCCACATAAGCATCTTCTTCTAGTTTCCAATTAGAGAATTTTCCATCTTAGTTAAGCTACAATGGCAATGATCATTGAATTGCTTTAAGTTGAGCCATTGGCGAGAAGCTTTCTATGAAATCAACTCCAGGTATTTAGGAGTACCTTTTAGCAACCAACCTTGCCTAATACTTTATGATTTTCCCTTCAACATTTATTTTCCTCTTGAAGATCCACTTCAGCCCCACTATTTTCTTTCCTGTTGGTAGATCTATGAGGCTCCATGTATCATTGTGTTTGATACTCTTGATTTCTTCATCCATGGCCTTATTCCATTCTTCTTCCTTCATAGGTTCTTCATAACATACTAGTTCAAGTGTTGCCATGTTATAGCTTTTGTATAGCTCATCCAGTTTTCTAATTCTCATGGGTGACATGTTTGACAATTCTCTTTCTTTATCCATCATTGCATCGGAAGGCTCCTTAGAGGATGGCATAGGATCTAAGACTCCTTAGACTAGTGTAACAGGTCCATCTTCTTCCCTTTGGTTGTGATTGGAATGTGATCTTCACTCTTTTCATCAACAATACTTGGTGTAAGGATGGAAAGACTCTTTCCTTGAGGTTGACTCCAATCCCAAAATGCTTGTTAGTCTACTGCCACATCTTTGCTAATTATCAACTTGTTACTTGACAAATTGAATATATAGTAAGCTTTTATGATTAAGTTATACCCAAGGAATATACCTATTTCTACCTTTTTTTAGCTTATGCCTAAGTTGTTGAAGGACATGGATACAACATACAAAGCCAAACACCTTCAAATGTTCTACATATGGCTTCTTTCCTTTCCAAGCTTCATATGGAGTAGTTTTTTAAAGTGTAGAGGTAGGACTTTTGTTAAGGAGATATATTGCAGTGTTTACTACTTCTCCCTAGAATTCCTTTGGCAAGTTTTTCTCTTCTAGCATGCTCCTTGCTACATTGATAATGGTTCTATTTTTTTGCTTGATAACACCATTTTGCTATGGGGAATAGCTTGTTATTAATTGGTGTTGAATTCTCACATCCATGCATAGTTTGTTGAAATTTGACGATATGTACTCACCTTTTTTTTATCTAATTGCAACATCTTGATTCCTTTCCTATTTTTAGTTTCAGCTTGCTTCTCGAACTTGAGAAAGCATTTGAGTGTTGTAGCCTTCTCTTTAGGGAAATCAACTCAATAGAATCTTGTAGTATCATTTATGAAAAGTACAAAGTACCTATGCCCTTCCTTGGTATAAACCCTTATTGGACCATACATATCTGTGTGTACCAATTTAAGCAAATCTGTGAGCTTCTCCTTCCCTTTTAATGGAAAGGATTGTTTGGCGCTTTTATTAAGCTAACACGAAGAGTAAATAATGTAGACTACTTTAATCGACAACATGCCTTCCACCATTTGCTGTGTGGAAAGTTCCTTCAAGGATTTGAAGTTCAGATGCCCAAATTGCTAGTGCTAAATCCAAGAATTGTCTTTTACAACACTTAAAGAAGATTGATTCCCATATTCAAATTTCAAGAAAAAGCTACAAGACCCTTTCATAGGTATATTAGCAATTTTGACACTATGTTCATCATAGATAAGGCATTGATTATCCTTGAAAAGCATATAGTATTTGCTTTCCAACATCTAACCTACTCTAAGGATATTCGAACCTAATGCAGGAACATACAACACAACATGTATGACTCGCTCACCATTGGTAAGTTTTACACAAATATTTCCTTTTCCTAGAACTTCTACATGTTTGTTATCCTTTAATCTTACACAAGATTTGAAAGTCTTGTCTAGATAGTAGAATACACTGTCATAAGGAGTCATATCATTGGTGCATCCATTTTTTATGAACCATAAACTTGAGTTAGAATTGGTCATGGACAGACTTGCAAAGAACAAGGTTTCTTCTTCCCTCCTCTCATATGTTTCCACTAGGTTAGCTTGATTATCTTTGTCTTGGCAATTTCTCTCCACATGACCGAATCTATGATAGTTTTATTGCTACACCTTTTCTTTATGACAACAATATTTTTCTTGGTGGTTTGTCCTTTTACAAATTCTACATGGTGGATACCTACCCTTCCCTAGTTCATATTCTAGTATGGTTTTTTCAACACCATTTGAGTTGCTCTGTTCACTTGTTTTGAATGCAATTTCAGGGGAGCTTTGTCTTTTCGATGAGTGAATCTCTTTTCATAAGCCTCCAAAAAATGGATGAGCTTAGACACACTCATATTAGTGAAATCCTTGGTTTCTTCTATGGTATTCACAACTACATTAAACTTCTCTGTTAAGGTGCTAAGAAGTGTTTCAACAACTTGTGAATCTGGCAGTGGTTCTTTTTGGATTCGAATTTGATTAACTGTGAGATTCGCCTTACTATAGTAAATGTTAACTAGTTCTCCTTCTTCCATCTCAAGTAGTTCCAAATCAAGTCTTAGAGACTAGGTTCATATGACATGTACCTTAGGAGTTCGTAGAAATTAATTTTAAAATTGAGTCTACATCTCTTAAGGAATTGCTTGAGAGTTTTTGGTGAGTATGTGCTTTGCAATTGCAACTTGTAGTACAAGTAGATTCCACATTTCTTTGTCCTATTTCTCTTATGTTTCTCACATTCTATTATTATAAGACCTTCCTTATCCTCCATTTTTGGAATTCCTTTGGTTACTATCTACCACATCCCTTGGCATTTAAGGAATGTGGTTGTTTTGAGGGTCTAAGTAAAATAGTTGGTACCATCAAAACAAGGTAGTGAAATTTGTGAGTTAGGTATCAAGGGATTAGGTTAGGAAGCATTGGATGATGAAGAGGTAGAATTAGAAGCCATGGCAAAAACTAACTAAAGTTAAGGAGAGAAAAGTACTTTGTAATGTCTATCTAAAACCTATGCAGCTCTAATGCCATTGATGGATATTTATACTTGTGAAAGTCTTAGGTGGGAAATATAGTAAATGAACAAAATTGTAAAGGAGCAATTCTAAGATTCATCCACTAGAGCAAACAAAAGCTTTCATTACTTGCATAAAACAATAAAGGCCTTACAGAACTTCAAATGGCAATCCGTTATAAAGCACGATTTACTAACTTGCCTTTTAACTACTAGTACTACTATTACAACAATAACTTAAACCTAACAAAAGAGATTGTCCTTTATTCCTACCATTACATAAAAATTCTTCTATTAGTAGTTTCTTGCACATCTTAGATCTTCATTGAAGATGGTTTATGCCTTGTTCATCCATTTTGCATTGGTTTTGCTAAGACATGGTGACTAATAAACCACATCACTTATCAACAGTGATACCTATATCAATTTTGACATGTATATTTAATGTTACATTATACATTCATATCATTATAATTGAAATATAGAGAGAGAATTTTATTTAGTAATTTATTCTTTATTTTTTTATTTTTACATTATTCCAATTGATGTATTTTCGACCACATTCTTTAAGTTAATATCAATCCTTTCTAATGTAAGCCATATGATCCTTTTAGTAACCCCTTTAATTTTGTTTCCTATTCATGCCTGTTGCTCCCTTTCCTTTTTTTGTTTATGACCCATTTTCTTTATGGGTCATCCCTTGCCTTCCTTTTCTAACAAAAGCATAATGTTTCATCCTTCCTAGGAATGATGTCCACCTTATCTAACATCGACTTAGACAATACCTGTTAACCCAACCCACCTTTTATTGTGATGACTGCTACCCTTAACCTCGTAGTCCTCTAGTCATTAACTTTACTTGAAAGGCTCAATGGCAATAACTACATCATATGGTGGACTATTATTGAGCATTTCCTCAATGTGGCATAACTTTTACATGTAGTTGATTTTTCTAGAACTAAGCCTCGAACCCATCTTTTTGCCAC
The DNA here is from genome assembly GCA_028551485.1 of Casuarina cunninghamiana. Taxonomy (NCBI): domain Eukaryota; kingdom Viridiplantae; phylum Streptophyta; class Magnoliopsida; order Fagales; family Casuarinaceae; genus Casuarina; species Casuarina cunninghamiana. Next base: position 31,297,906 of record CM052367.1, on the reverse strand, counting down.
AAGCCTTGCACCTAAGCAGATTACCACAAAGCAAACTTGTTGCACCTTAGCCCAAGTACCTAACTTAACTTATAAGTAGTTCTGCGTCCATGATCAAAGAGCCATAGGGTGTCTTTTCACCATTTTCATTCCTTCAATCATGGCCTAACTCACCATTTTTTACTTCACAACAATGATTTGGAGGTATCTCTCCACCATTTTTACTACTCATTCAACCGCTTGGACTACTTCCCTTTGCATGGAGCTTCAAACCATGCACCATAGTGGTTACATAGTGGTAAAATATCTACAACAAGCCATTCACATCACCAACCAACTTCCTCTCATCAATGAACCTTTCCATGATAGTGACTACCATACTCACATTTTTCGTGGGTTAGGCTTGAATTTTAGTTGCTTGTGTGCCTATTTTGACCATTTCCTACATTGCATTGATGTCACACAAACATTTGCATGGCGTGCTTCTTTCCCATGATTCAATGGTGGACATCTCCACTTGCAATGTGGTCATTGCCCTTTCGCCTATGGCATTTGCTATACAAAATGAATTTTTGTCTTTTCCCCAATTTGGCCATTTTCCATGCTAAATAAGTATCTACGCATTGCACTAATGGTCTCATTACTACTGATACTACCAAACTCTCTTTTTTATTGGCAACCACTTATTGGTAGTGCTAACTACGATGCACATGTTATTGCCAAATCTATTGCCACTATAGCCATTATGCCACCACCTATAGGAATGATATTCCCTCTACCTAATTCTAGCCTAACCTAGTTACACCCTTAGCCCACAAGCCCATTATGTCTAGCTTAGTTTTGCCTAGCCCACTTACACTCTTGGCTTGCAACCCCATTTTCCCTAACTTGGCCTAGACCATTGTCCTTCCTTTGACCAACTTCCCAAGTCCATTACAATTCCTTTACCCCCCATCCTAGCCTTTGCTACTTTTTCTTAGTAGGCTCATTTAGGTGCTACTTACCATGTTACCATCAACATTGCTACCTTTTCCATTATCACTTTTTACACTCATACTTAGTAGTTGACTATAGGTGATGGCATTTTTCTTTCTATCACCCATGTAGGTACTATTTAGTCTCTTTTCCTTCCTTATCTTTAGTTGACTAATGTCCTTAGTGTTCTTGGCATTACCAAAAATTTACTATTTATCTCTAATTTTGTTCATGACAATTAGTGTATGTTTCTTTTTTATGACACTTATTTCCTTGCTTGTTCCTTACATACTAGTCAAATTCTACTCCATAAGACTCTTAATCATGGCTTATACCACCTCTTGCCCACCAACATAGCTCTGTTTCCTTTACCACTTTCTTTTTTTCCTTTAGTTCCCTTGCTTTGTGCCATCACTGTTTAGGTTATCCTTCATTTGAAGTTATTATTCATATTTGGTCCTCTATGAACACAATTTTTGCTTGTTTTTCTTTCTTGATATATATGGCATGCATTCTTAGTAATAGCTATTGCCATTCCTACCCTTTACCTAGTCTAGGGCTTCCCCACCCATTAAAACTAATTCATTTTAATGTATAGGATCCTACTCTTGTAACCTTTTATCATTGCCATAAATATTATGTTTTTTTTATCAATTATGACTTTTGCTTTACTTGACTTTATCCCTTTATCACTTGTAATCAATTTTTCTCTATTTTCAAAGCCTTTCATTTCTTTGTGACCACTTAATTACAATACCTTTTCATGCTATTCAAAGTGATGTTGCTCCTAAGTTCCTTCCCTTGAATTTTTGTACTTTTCTTATAGTGCATGGCATTCATCAATGTGTTTCCAGCCTATATTCCTTGTTTCAAAATAGGATGGTTAAGTAGAAACAACACCACATCATTAAGACTAGACTTATTGTGCTCACTCACTTTTTGATCCTTCTTCATTTATAAAAGTTTGCTTTTAGATTGTTGTTTCCTTGATTAATTGTCTCCCTACCTTTGTTTTTGGTCATCTCTCTCCCTGTCAAGTCCCTTTTCACTTAATGCCTAATGTCTCGCAACTTGGGGTTTTCAACTGTGTTGTCTTTCCTTACTTGTGACCTCATGCTTTCTATAAGCTCACTCCTTGATCCATCAATGTGTCTTTCTAGGCTATTATCTTGGTTATCATGATTATCATTACTACTATCCTAAGATCCAACATTTTTATATTGCAACTAAAGCAATTTGTTATAAGTCTTGTACATCTCCACCTATGCCTCTTTCTACATCTCCACCCTCCTCTTCTATCTTTTTACCATTTCCCCCACCTTCCTTTACTTCTTGATCCACCCATTAAGGCTTAGCCTCTTCCACCTAGTCCTTCCTCGTCTCTTACTATGTCCATGGCATAAACTCTTTCCTTTTCCCTTTACTCCCTCTCTCCCTCCTTCGAGTCCTCACCATTTACCTTTGTTACCCTAGCATGTTCTTGTGGATGGGATCTTTGACAACTAGATGTCGTGAATGTATTTCTCCATGGTTTTTTTTTTAGGAGGTATATATGCTTTGGACTCCTGCCTTTGTGAATCCTTCTCAACCTTATCATTTCTACCAAATTTATTAGTCTTTATACAACCTTAAATGGGTCTTTCATGCCTTGTCCTAGTGGTTAAGCACCTTTCTCACCTCCCTAGGATTTTATGTTTTTATTGCAAATACTTCACTCTTCTTGCTCTATACATCTCATTATAGCATTATCTTATTAGTTTATGTTCATAATACACTTCTCACGAGCTCTCCTCAAGCCTTTATTTCTACTTTTCTTACAACAATGCATAAGGAATTTGCCATCAAGGATCTTGGTTCCCTTCATTATTTCCTTAGTGTTCAAGCTCATCATACTTCCTAGGGCTTATTTATTCATCAAGCCAAGTTTACTCATGAGATCCTTGATTGTGTTAGGCTAACAGACACTTGTGGTGTTCCCATCCTTTGTACCATCATAAACTTTTTTTTTAATAGGCTAGTGATCCTTTTCCTAATCCTTATTTGTACAAAAGCATTGTGGGTGACCTTCAATATCTCACTTTCACTCACCTAGACATTTCTATGCTGTTAATAACACTTATGAATTTCTCTATGCCTTTACTACATTTCATTGGTAGGCTATCAAGCACATCCTTTGCTATCTTGGTAACTCTCCTCATTATGGTCTTTGTCTCACTCACAACTCCTTTACCACTCTTTATACCTTTTTTATGCCAACTAGGCTAGTGATCATAATGATTAATGCTCTATTAGTGGTTTCTGTGTCTTTCTGAGTCAAAATCTCATTTCTAAGTGCTTTCACAAATAGCAAACTGTTGCTTACTTCAATACTAAGGTTAAATACAAATGCCTTGTTGATACTATTGTTGAAGTTTTCTAGATTGAGTATATTTGCTATGATTTTTGTGTTTTAGCCTCTATCTCTTGACTTTTTGGTGTGATAATTTTCAGCTTTTTAACTTGTTGACAGTTTGGTCTTCTTTGCTTGTACTAAACATATTGAAATTGATAATTACTTTATTCGTGAGCACTTCCTCTATGGTTAGCTTTACATTCAATTCATTTTCTCTATTGACCAACTTGTGGTTTTACCAAAGGTTTGTTTATAACACATTTTCACTGTTTGAGGTCTAAGCTAATTTTTCATTTTGACAAGTCAACTTAGGGGGGAATGTTGACCATGATCTCATCCACCCAACACCAATAGCACTATTAGCTATTTCATAGCATAACCTTATACTTAAGCACCCTACAACTATAAGGGTGTACTACTAATATCAATTGTGACATGTATAATTAATGTTATGTTGTACATTCATACAATTAGAATTGAAATATAGAGAAAGAATTTTACTTACCAATTTTCATTTTTTTACATTGTTTCAGCTAATGTATTTATGGCCACATTTTTCAATTGTGTGACAATTTATCTACTCTTTATCTCACTTCAAACCTATTTTTCATTTCCTAACCTTTATTAATCAATTAACTTATATTTCATCAAATAAATCTCTTCCTTCATATTCAAATTTATGTACTTCAAGTTCATAGTTCGATTCACCCTATCAACTTGTAAAGGGTATTAGAGAGTGCCACACAATTTGACCTGTGCAACCTAGCATGTGACTTGAATGACTAAGACAACCTAATTTATGACCCAAACAACTAAGAGGACCCAAAACATGACCTAAGCACGTAAACAAAGACCAAGTTGTGCACCTAAACAAGTTGGCTAAAAATTCAAAGCTTATATGACCTTAATCTTATTTGTAATCTTGGGAAAAATCTTCATTTTAATAAAGCAAATTAAAGCCTTATATAATCATGTGATGTAATCAATTCTAATAAAAAAAAATTGGTATAGAAAGTTCCTCCAAAAGTTATGATTTTTACAATATTCAGTTTTTGATTTTCTAAAAAATTTTTAGAAACTCATTCTCCAATTTATAAAATCAACTTGTAGAAACAATCTATAGCTATCCTTTTTTAGAAAGACACAGAGAAAAAAAAAAGTAATGATACTTAATAAGTATTTGTAAAGTAGTAATGAATATATCATTGAACATATCTAAATTTATTAAAAGTATTGTCTTATTTCTTATGATTCCAACTTCGACTTTTTGTCTAACTTTCTTTTTTTTGGTTGAAATGTAAGTTTGCATTAATATAAAGTAATATACAAAAGCAGAGGGGCATACCTCAGCATTACAATTTTCAACAACTATGAAAAGATTGAGGTTGGAAGCCTCCAAATCTCACTCAAAATGACATTTCCCTATGAGGATTTTACATTTTGAAACAAAGAAGCTCTCCCTCGTATAGTTTTCCTTACTTTAGCCAAGAGGATGGGAATGTGGACTATTCTATTTTGAAATCGTATTCTATTTCGTTCTATCCATATGCAATAAATACAAGCTAAAAAGGATATTTTAAGAAGCTTTGCAACCAAATCATTTCCTTTAGTTGCTCTAATCATCCGTTGCAGTTCTTCATTCCATCCTCCAATATGTCGTCGAATTTCATTTTAAGAAAGGATAGTCTTCCAAACCATCATTATCCATGGACATTCAAAAAAGAGATGACTCCTATCTTCAATATAGGACTGACAAAAGTCACAGTATAAGTTAACTAAAGGAAGCCATCGTATCATTCTTTCTGCTGTAGAGAGTCGATCTTGACAAACTAGTCATCCAATAAAATTATGTTTGTAAATGCCCCCTGTCCAAATTAAATCATACCAATCCACTTTTTCAATAACTGGTTGAAGGTCCTGATAAATTTGTTTATAGCAATAGGTAGACGTATAAAAAACTTGAGTAAGTGTGGGCCTTAGTTTGAGAAGGCCTCTCCAACTCCATGCCATGGTGCCTTTGATATCAAGCTGCATTACTGAAGTTCTTTTACATTTTGTACTATGGATCCACTTACTCTATAATGAAGCGTCTAGAAGATGGATGAGTTTCCAAAGCAAACGTCCCAAAAAGACTTTATTCCAAAGTTTCAGATTTGGTAACCCTAATCCCCTTTTCTTCTTTGGTGAGCCAATTGTTTGCCAAATAACTTTGTGGAAGTGTTGTGTATTTGTAGTACTTGCCTATAGAAAGTTCCTAATCCTTTTTTTTTTTATTAAAAGGTAACTTTTAATACTTAAATTTATCTATGACAAACTTCTGTCGCCATTGTTAATTCAAGATTTCTTATGTGGTTTCACTTGCAGTCTTTCTTTCTTCTTTGGAGAGCCTTGTTAGTAAGGTAAATGTAAGAATTTGTATGTGTTGACGAATAAAGAATTTATTCAAAATCAACTTATAGAAAGAATTTATAGTGAACATGACACTATGGTATGCTGGCACGTGTGACAAATGGGTCCATGTTTAGGTGTGGTCCAATAGTTTAACCTTAAAAATGAAAGCCTTGTCTATATCTAGAAAACAGCTGTCACCTCTAGCCAAGTTTTGAAGTAGACAACTAGAAGTGCAAGAGAACTTGAAACTTTCACTACTTTGATAGCCTTCTATCTTTTTAGGCCAAGGGGCAACAATCATTTTTATTAGGTTCTTTTGCTCTAAACCTTGAAATGTTATAAAGATTTTTTTACGCATAAACCAATTAACGCTTTACATTTGAATAATCAATAGAACAATATTCATCCTGTGTTGCTTAATAAACAAAAACAAGAAAAACGTGGAAGCCAAACTATTGTTTTGTTCTATTATTTCTATTGTGCTTCCTTTTAAATAGTGGGTCAAGGCCCATAATATTCCATTCAAAGCCTTCGGGCTTCCACTCTTGAGATTCCAGTTGCTTTTGATTACGCTGCACCCAGCTTTCACATTTTCGTTTATCATCACGAGCACTGTCCCACCACCCTCAGTAACCCACAAGTGACGTGACGGCAGTGGAGACACAGGCCTTCATGGGGACTGCTACCATTCCAGCTCGTGTTGTAACTCATCTCTGGTTCTTGCCATGTGTGAAAACAAAGTTACGGGAATGTAGCTCCCGGCCCTTCCTTTTACACATACGAAAATCACCAAAGTTAGTCAAAGAATAACGACTAGAAACAATGATTAATTCAACTCAACGATTCATTTCCTCTTTTTTTTTTTTTTTTATAAAAAAAAGTTGGTGACAAAATAGCAGTTGGTGAACTTTAAAAGTAGGGATAGAATATGATCTCAAAGTCAACTTAGGATATGAAAAGATCTTTTAATATTTAATTATTACCAAATAATTGTATATTCCTAATAAAAGACACTTGTTTTTTAAATTTTTATTGCATACTTAATATACTTTGAGCTTAATATACGTTTTATTTAGTTTTTTCTGATAAAAATGTAAATTTGCATTATTAAAAGGTAATATATAAAAATATAAAGGCAAACTCTAATATTATAAGAATTGCAAAAACTATGAAAAAATAAAAGTTAGAAGCTTCTAAATTTCACTCAAAATGATATTTTCTTATAAGGATTTCATATTTTGAAACAAAGAATTTCTTTGTACAATTTCCCTTCCTTTAGTCACTCTACTTGTATAAAAATAAATACTTCTTACATGTCAAGCATACCTCAAAAATTTAAAATTAGTTAAAAGTTAGAGTAAATTAACTTGAATTATAAATATTATATCAAAAATAAATTTACAACTTAGTTGAAAAAGTTAACTCATTTCCGAAACATCCAATGCGGACGTCGCTTTACTCGTCCAAAGTGCATTCCGACGAGGGAATTCGCCAACTTTTGCTCACTTTCACGGTCCATTAAATCAAAGAGTCCATGAAAGCGGCTCCCAACGCAAATCAAAAATTATTTTTCCGTCAAGCGTCGGTTTCTATGAAAGAATGCCCAGGGAAAAACAATATTAGAGTAGAAAAGAACAGTATTTACCCTTCTCTCCCTCTTTATATATGTCGTACCTTTTTGCCACAGTAGACTTGACTACTTTCTAGGTCATTCTGGCTGAGAGAGCAGCTGCCATGAGTGAAGCTTGCCAACCCAGACAAACTTCCATGTATGTTTCCTTCTTTTCTCATTAGCTTTGTCGAAACTAGAAGTTCCGGGGAAGACGAAAAGAAAATATCGACAAAAGACGCATACTTTCAAGCGGTTTGCCCTTATTTCTGATATTTAGCATATATTTCCTTCAATTCATAGCTTCGCTCCTTTTAAATCAGACTAACTGGGATTTCATAGATCTAACGTGTTTCTTTGCCTTCGATCATAACATCTGACTGCAGGCTGTGAGCGTTTTCACCTATAGTACTTTTAAGTTCATTTTTGCATGTAACATGAGCAGTACAAGTATGAAGGTACTCTCAAAAACACTTTTGATGTAAGTTTGCTGGTCTTTTTCCATCGATCTAGATTTGTGGGGGATCTAAGTACTGTGTTTTCCTGTACTTGATCTACATGGTACGCTTGTGCTTGGATCTGATCTGTTCCGTATAAATACATACCCATATTAGATGATGATTTTATGCGCGTCAGGTCCTGCTGCAAGGTTTTCTAGTTTTAACCCTCAGATCCACCACTACGTGCAGCTTCCCCACCCACATACGATAGCTTTGTTTAAGCGATATTTCCTTCTGCTCTTTTTACCATGTTTTTGAACTTCATAAAAAAAACCCTAATGACCTCATCATCTAGCATCACTTCGGCCTTCCATTTGATTTCCTTCACTTTTCTTGATCTTTTTGTATGTTTTACCTCCCGTTAATTAGTGATCTCATTCTCTCATATGCTTTATCTTAATGAGAATACATTTCACTCCATTCCGATCAAGAGTTCTTTGAGCTAAGGAAGCGATATTTCCATCTGTGTTTTTTTCAATCATATTTTTCAACATCATAAAACCCTAATGGCCAAAAATTGAGAACATCACATCTCTTCTCTCGCATTCAACCACGCATAAATTCAAACATAGGCATAGAACGTAAGATATGTGTGAGGTAATTTTATGCATGCCACTATAGGTTATAGGCAAAAACATATGTTAAGTGCCAAAGTCGAGATACAACCCATCCTCCTATGGGTTATAGAAGGATAAGTTTGGTTGATCCTCTTCATGGTCCACCAGGGAGACGGAGGCAGGACACAAGGGAGAGAGAGGAGCCGATGCACGAGGTAGCAGATTTATCTCACTAGAAGATGGGTACAAATGGAGGAAGTACGGCCAAAAATTCATTAAAAATATAAGCAAAAATAGGTAAAGAATGATTTCTCTTTATATGCTACATCATCTTATTTTGATATGTGTTATGCAAAGAGGTGCTCATTTTGAATCTATTTTAAATGTATTTATTTAGAAGTTACTTCAAGTGTCGAAGAAGTAATTGCTTTGCGCAGAAGAAAGCTGAGTGGTCCACCTTGGAGCCTACATCTATTCAAGTAGTGTATGAAGGGGTGCACAACCATGCCTTACTAGCTATAGAACCTGAATCCTCCCAATCACATACTCCATCGTCAAGTGCCAACCAATATGACTTGAGGGCACAGGTTTTTGGAGATCAATCAGCTTCTTCTCATGATAATGAAAAAGCTTCTAGAAATTGATCAACTTCTTGTCATGATAATGACAATTAAATCCTAATTCTACCTCCTTTGCGTTTGAAGGCTTTCAGCCCCCTTTAAGGAAGCTAGCTTTGTAGTAAGCTTATACTTATGGAAAATAGTTATTTATCTTTTGTCCAAATGTTCTTATTGGGAAATGATACAAGGTTGTACATATGTTTGTTGTCTCCAAGATGGATTATCCTCTTTCTAGTCTTGTTATCTTTCAAGCTTTATATCATGAGTCATGACAAAACTTGTGTGATTTCTATATATCTAGTTGGCTCAGTTGCTTGAAATACTTTCCAAAGTGGCATGGAGAATAGAAATTGATATGTCATGCTTTAAGCTAGCTTATCTTGATGAAATTTGTTGAATACTATCAAGTTGAAACAAACTAGAAGATATAGTAGTGGACTTCCTTTGGTGGAAGATCCATTTCCATTAGCAATTTACTCGTCAAATTTTGCCTTTGAAGTAACTAGAAACTTTGTACATTGAATAGATGTGATAGTGAAGATAAGAGACATACGCAACTAATCTTAGTCATATTACTTTAATGCACAACATCTAATAAATAAAACATCAAAATGACAAAACCTAATCCATATCAAATGTTCATTTTTAACATATAATTAGTTGTTTCTTAGGTTTCTTCTTATTGTGAAAGAAATACATTATAGTTTTCACCTAATACTGTTGTTTGTATAGGCTTTGGAGCTTGTAAATCTCCAGGAACGAAAAGTTTGGTCGTTTTTAGGTTGTTAGTCGTAAAATTTCACCGTTACTCGAAAGTTTTAATTGACATTAAAACTTTATTACTACAATAAAGATGCAATAAAAATTTTAAAGTATCTAACAGTGATTAGTTTTGAATTGTTAAGATATATATTTTTTAAATCAATTAAAAAAATATAAATCTTTTCTCATATTATTTTTAAATTTTTAATATAATTTCTACAATCATTATGTATATATATATATATATGACCTTGACAGCAAATGGTCAACAAATTAAGGAATCGAAAACAAGAAAAACGCTGTGGCTAAATACTGCCCCACCACCCGTACTAACCACAAGTGTTGCGACGGCTGTGGAGACACATGCCTCCTCGAGGGCTGCCGCCATCCTTTGCCTGATCTTTGTCGCCGCGTCATGTGTGATAAATGGGGTCAAAGCCGTGTAGGCCCCGGGCCCTCCTGGAGGACTGACACTTGGCGCCGCAGAAAGTACACGGATTGCAGAATTGTATTGGTAGCCGTTGATTCACCACCTAAACAGAAGATAACCTGATACTGAACGTGGGAGCCACGTAGACAATCAAGCAAGTTAGCAGAGGAGGATATCTCCGAGGGGCAGGCATTATAAGGAAGGGACAACAATAAAATAAAAGGATTTGATAGCATCTTGGCAACAATTTGAATTTGAATTTGAGTTAATTTTTCTATTTTAGGACTATTATTTAAGGGTGGTTGGGATTTCTTTATTTAAAAGTAATTTGAATAAATTACAGTATTTAATAATTTCCTAGTTTTTCGGATTTAATTATGTAATGGAAAAACTTTCCTTTAGAAGAGGAGAGGAGTATAAGTAGAAATAGAGGCAAGGATAATCAAAGAAGGTAAAGAAGATATTGTATTTGTTTTCTAGTTTTGTAAGTTTCTTGTGATCCAATAGAAATATTCTCCTAAAGTTCTTGTTTTGATTTTGCATAGTGATCATAGGTTATCCATGTAAACGCAAAAACAAACGAAATTGGGACGACTTTCCAATAGTCGGACCTATTACGCATTCTGTTTTATAGGCACGTAACATAAGCTTTCCGAGTACAATGAGAAAAACTTCCTTTTTCATTTTGGAAGAAGAAGGGCAGATTTCTTCGGACTGAATCTTCCCGTCATCTTCCAGTCTTGGTTCGAGTCAAGAATGCTTTTATTGCGGTCCCTTTATTTCAGAAAATCTTATGCAATAATATCACTGAAACATAGGTAACAATTTTTTTCCCTTCATATTTCAAATTTATCCAACATTTATCCTTTCTCAACTATTAGAAAGCCATACACATTTTATATAATCGATTGTTAAAAAAAAAAAGGTGTATGAGTAAAAAAACTAAGAAAAAAATTAAATCAAAATATTACTAATATGAAATAATTATTAAAAATAATTTTTTAATTCCTAGTAAAAAACTATGGGTACTTAATTGGCAGATGCTGATTCCAAAAAATGAAATTATTTAATATATCTTTTTATCTTAACCATAAAAAATTATGTAAATTAATTCATAAGTGATAAGATTAAACAATGAGATCTCACCATATGTACCGCATTACCGCAATCCAAGATTAATTTGTCTAATCTCATCATACAAAGCTTTAATTTGGTAAAGTACTGATAAGTCGTTATTGATCCGACACCACTTCTGCTTCCTTTGGAAATTGGCCTAACCTTTCCCCTGTCCAAATTTCTTTCTTTCCTCTGTCACACTGCCGCGAAGCCTCCTTTCTCCCTTCCAACATTTTCTCTTTCTTTCACACTGCCACCGAAGCTTGTATTGTCCCTTCCAACTCTCTTTTTTTCTTTCTTTGACACTACCCCCGAAGCTTCTATTCTTCTGGTACTCTCTTATATCTCTCTCTTTCACATTACCACGAAGCCCCCCTTCTCCTTTCTTTCTCTTTTCTCTTCCTTATGCAGTACCACCGAAACCTACATCTCCTTTCCGACTTTCTCTGGGAAGGAGCCTCCTTTTCTGGAAAGTGGCCAAACCTCCTCTATTCGTCTGCTACCCTATTAGAACAGACTGCCACGTCAGTGATGAAGACAGCCACATTAGCACAGTTGCCTTACATGTCACTTAAGTAGGGCCATGTCAGCTTAGAGGTCAGCACGGGGTTTCTCTTTGCACAGAAACAATGGAAACTTGTACAGACCAGATTCTTGCCACTTTTGGTTTAAACAACGTGTATAAACTTGATAGTATTTTTTTTTAATATTATAACACATATACTCAATTGACATATACAGGAGTATCGAACTCCAGACCTCACATTTGAAGCCCTTACTAACTCATTATTGAGTTAGTAAACTTAATAATATTATGTGGATATAGATTAACACAAGAATCTAAATAAAAAAAAGTTCATTTGTTGGCCCAAGGAAGGTTAAGGATAAGTAAGGAACTTAAGTCCATATAATTAAGTTAAATTTATCAAGGTTATTTTAATAAAGAAGATTAAGTCCAAAACTCAGTTGACTTAGGAGTTTGAAATCCAATTATTTTAAGAATCCAAAATCCACTCATATTGGATTAAGAATCAACCTATAAATACAGAGCAAAAGGAAGGAGTAGAATCATGCATATTAAACATATTAAAACCTTGGTTTGGTCTCCATACTTGGGGAAGCTCTTTATTCTCAATCTTGAGAACTCGCATATTACTTTCTTCTTGTATGGTGTTATTATATTAAGAATGAATACAATCTATTGTTTCTTTGTTCTTTAGTGTTTAGTTTGATTCTAAGAGCACACCCATAGTTCTAAGGACATGACAATTTCGATCAAAAACAAACCTCACATCTTAAGTTTGAATAATAGAAGCAGCAACCTAATGGAAGGGTAATAAGAAAAGGGAACTTGGCAACTAAAATTCTGTTGACTAAAGAGGCGCTAAACATGTGGGGCCAAAGTAGAGGTAGCATAGACTGGGCCACTAGGATATTGGATCAAAAGTATGGTGAAATTTTTTAATCTAAATGTAATTAATTTGTCATGCTAACATGCTTAGGTCTTTTAGTTCAATGATTGAATTGATTATAATAAAATATCAAAGACAACATACTAGCTCATAGGGGGGAACTTCTTTTGTATTAACTTGCTAACAATCCATGATAGAATCAATTCAAGACCTAAAAGCTCGTTTAAAAACATTGACAGAGGCACTGGATATTGACAAGAAAGCATTAAATGAAAGACTAGTAACTGTCGACAACAAAGTTGACAACTTTGGCAAAAAAGCTGTCAACTATGGCAACAACGTTGCCAACCTTGAAACAAAACTGATCAATTTCAATTTGCTATGTTTGAACAACTGCAGAGAGTAACCCTTGGATTGGAATCACGAATTCGTGATAAGGAGAGGGCCAAAAACAAGCAAGAGGACTCGTTTTCCCCTATAATCACTCGCTATTCGGCGGGCGGCAAGAACTTGGCTAACGGATAACCAAGTCTCACAATCGGGCATCCGGTTTAGTCTTGAGGAACATGGGAAGCCTTTCACATGTGAAAGGGGCCACGCGTCCAATTAACAATCCTACTAAACACAAGGGCCCAAGTCTTCAACTCCAGATTGGCAAATGATAGCTTGAAGGAACTAACAAGAATGACTTTCAAGATAATGATCAACTGTTGAGAAGGGCAAGATTTGTTGATTTTGGATTTCAGAATTTTGAATAGTTCCCCCCAAAACCAATCCTGTAGGAACCAAGTTTTGTTGCCAAAAGGAGGAGAGAGAGGATCCATGTGACTTCCCATTCATGAGAGATAGAAAACTACTCCAACGTGGCTTAAGAAACTTTGAATTTTATAGGGAGACCATGACTGAGTCTCACAGAATAGGTCTAACATTTAGCATAGGAAATAAAGGCGGCAAGCTAACTCAAGTGAACAAAGATTGGGAACCTCCACTAGACCTTAAAGAGAGGAGCAATTTTTTTGGAACACAACGAATGGTAAGTCCTATCTCACCTTCTATTCCTGGATTTGGTTTTCCTAACTTTAACAGCAGCAATCCAAGCGGTTAGGTTATGAAATGTAAGATATTTTTTCAAACTGAACCAACGGGTGAGAAGAAAAGGATGAATTTGCAGCCCACCATTTAGAGGGAAGAGCCGATCAATGGTTCCAAGCCTTCAAATTTAACCACCAAATAATTATGTTGCTAGACTTTTTGAGTATGTTTTATCAACGGTTTCAAGCTCAAATGAAGTCCTTAGGGAACTTAAAAAGTTGCACCAAGCTGGATCAATGGAGGATTATGTGAAACAATTTGAAGCCTTAATACTTGAATGTCACTGAAAATTCCAGATTTTTATAGGACTTGTTTAAGAAGCCTTTTTAAAAAAGCCTTAAGGGGGAATAGAGAAATGTAATTTTCAGCTTTAGAACACAAGATCTGAATCATGCCATCGAGTTGACTTACTTACAAGAGATAGTGGTGAAAGCAAAGAACAAGACACCTTGACTAAACTACAAACATGGTTTTAGAACCTCAAGAGCCTTTCCTTGGTCCTTTAATGAGGATATGGCATAGTTGGAGATTGCCCAAAAGGTTCTAAACCAAATTTCTCCTTAGACTCATCTTACACAAAAAATGACCTATGCAAAATTTTCAGCTTAAATGACTAAAGGATTGTGCTTCAACTTTGATGAGAATTATACCCATAAAGGTTAAGTAGTAAAAAAAGACCTATACTAATTTTAGTTGAGTTGGACAATACCAACAACATTGTACAATCATGAATGATAAGACATGTAGGGTATAATGTGGAAGAGACAGAACCATTTATTTTAAGAGTGGCCAATGGAAAAGATATGTATAGTTATAAAAAAGTATAATGGTTTTTAGTGGACGATGCAAAGGTATGTTTTCTAGATAGAAGTTTTGGTTCTTGACATTATAGAGTAGGATATAGTGCTCAAAATCCATGGGTTGCTGGAATATAATCCAATTAGTATGGATTTTGAGTTATCATGGTTAATGGTTACAAATAAAGGAGAACCACTCTCGCTTCAAGGGGAAAAGTGCACAACTAGTTTTGAAAATGTTAATGTTGACTTGCTTTAGCAAAATGATAGAAAATAGTGCTAATGGCATGCTTGGCTATCTTTCCAAAATTTCTTGGCATATCAAGGAGCACAAACCTCCTCCCACAATTCAAATAGTTTTAGATGAATTCCAATAGGTTTTTGAAATAGCATCTCAACTACCTCATTAGAAGATGTTCAACCATTGCATTTCACTTTGTTCGAATAGAACTTTGTTGAGTTGCCACCCATATTAGTATACTTTTTAGAGATTGAGATTGAATGCTTGGTGAAAGAGATGTTGCACTAACGAATCACTTGCCAAAGCATTAGCACTTTGCTTCTCTTAAATTGTTGGTAAAGAAGTGAGATGATCATGGTGTTTTGTGTCGTTTACTATAGACTAAACAGGCAGACAATGAATGAAAAATTTCCTATTCCAATCACTAGTGAATTACTATATTAATTATGAGGCTTATTGTTTTTGAAACTAGATCTCTAGTTAGGTTACCATAAAGTAAAAGTGCATGCATATGGCATCTATAACATAACATTCCACAGCCACTAGGGACACTAAGTTTATTGTCATGTCCTAACAAGGCTAGGGATAATAACTATATATTGAATAATATGAAGGGTAGGATATAACCGTAACCTATATAAAGGCAAAACACATACATTTTAAGCTATCATGTAGAAATAAAAGATGATAAAATAGGAAATACATTGGCAACACATTTGCTTATAATTATGTAAGCATAACTAATCCTTAATGGAGATATCTAAGCATGGATATGGCAATGAGTTAGGCTAATAAAAAATAGTCACTTGTTGAATTGTATGCTTATAATTGACAACACAATCTGTACCACTATTCCCTCTCAATATAAAAGCTTGGTAGAAAATTCAACCTTTATTCCTTTATTTTTTTCACACTCATGCACTCTTGAAGTGACAAACTTAGGACTACATAGATTCCAAATAGCACCTACTACCATTAATACCAAAGATTTGAAGGGTTAAGATGTGGCACAAAGGGAACCTTTTGAGGTAATCATATTTTGAATGAGTTTAGGCCACGCTTTCAACCCCATTTTGTAATCATTGGTCTCTAATCCATAGCTTGTTTATGATAAACCCACTAAGGGTTTGTATTGATTATGTAAAATATAAATATGGGTGAAGTTATTTAAATTCATTATTCAATTACGAGAAATCCACTGAAAGGTTTGAATTGCATATACAATCGGATTTGTAAAGTTTGTCCACATATAGTCGAGTATATTAGATTAGAAACTAATAACAATACAAACTAAGATAAAAATCATGAATCATGACAAAACTTATATGTTCTTAAGATATGTGGTTAGTTTTTATTTATTTTTTATTTATTTTTATTTTTTTGGTGAAAGGTCAAGTATTATCCATCACTAAAGAAAATACAAATTAGTACAATTGTTTGGAAAACCTTCTAAAGTGGCATAGAAAATTTAAATTGATATGTCAAGATTTAGGATAGCTTATGTGGATGAACTTTGTTGGGTAGGTTAAAACAAATTTAGGAGATATTGTAGCTGAATTCCTTTGGTGGAAGATCCATTTCCAATAGCAATTCGTTGTCATGCTTTGCGTTTGAAATAACAACAAAATTGTTATATTGAGTAGGTGTGATAATGAAGGTAATTGATGTATGCAACTAATCTTTGTTACATGTTTAATCACAAAATCCAATAAATAAAACATTAGAATGATAAAAACGAAATCATATCAAACGTATATTTCCTACATATGATAAGCAATTATTAACCCTAAACTTAAATAGGTTTCTTCTTTTCTCTATATAAAAAAAGACTGTTAAAATACAAATTTTTTTGTTAGAATTATGAGAATAGTATGTAAAAAAACATCTTTATCTAGAAACATTAAGCCTTTTCAAGTGAATGTTTTAAATTTAATTTTCTTTTTGATAAATTGTAATATTGAGATATGTCCCTAAACTTTTATACTCATTCTTTGATGAATAAACTTACATTTTCAGTAATAAATAAAAAAAGCATTATAGTTCTCACCTAAAATTCTTATTTGGACAAGCTATGTATCTTGTGAATCTTCAAAAACCAGAAGTTCCATCATTTCTAGGTTGTCAATCCAAACATTTACCTTTAATTGAAGGGTTTCATTGACATTAAAGCTTTAATTCTATAATAAAGGTGCCAAAAAAAATTTTAAAGTATTTTTTACTTGATTAGTTTTGAATTGTTAAAAAGTTCATTTCTTTCTTAAATTCAAAAAAATAAAATAGGATTTAAATTTTTCTGATATTAAGAATTCTTAATATAATTTCCCCAAGCCTTATGCACATATATTGGACCTTGACTGCAAATTGTCAATAAATTGACCTTGACTACCAGACATCACCGAACATTCATACAACAAAATTACCGACTACGCTACGGATATTTCTATGGAAAAGACTATGTCAACTGTGATTAGCGAGCTCTCGGGCGCAAAGCTGACATTTTCCTTATCAAGCTTCTTCTAGAATTTAAAGGAAGAGTTTTCGCATTAGATAGTGTTTTTATCTTTTTTATCAATATTGATTCAAAAGGGAAGTTTTTCATGCCTTTCTTCTTTTCGTTTTTTTTTCTTGGTTAAAACATGTTTGTCATAGTTGCCGTAGTTGGATTATTGTAACAGTTAAGTAGATAGCAATCTAAAGAAGTTGTGATTGTATAGTATCAACTTGCAACTATATTCTATTGCTATCTCAGTTTAATTTTCCAAAATAAAAGGAAAATACAAAGAGAGAAATGATTAACCATTTCTAGCTAGTACCAACAAGATAATAATGAATGCCACAATTGGAACTTTCTAAATTTACTTAAAGTATTTAGTTTCATCTTTTTTTAATTTCTTTTTAGACTCTCTTTTCGACTATGTTTTAAGAAAAGGTGATTCCAAGTAATTAAATTTATCAATGTCAAATTGCCATTCTTTGCTAATTTAGGATCTCAAGTGAAATATTACTTTCACTTTTTTTCCTTTATAAATATATAAGTTTATTTATCTAAGAATAAGAAAATATAAAGACTTAATGAAAATTCTCTAACATTACAATTCATCTAAGAGGAAATCAAATTTTAGAATTCTTAATCTATGACACAACAAATATTAGCCTAAGAAGATTTAATGTGCCTAAATAGAAATGCTCTCTCATGCATCACTTTTTTAATTTTACCTAATAAGATTAGTATTTTAACAACCTTATTTTGAAAACATATATGATTTTATTTAAACCTTATACAATAGATATATGCTAAGAAAAAACTATTTAGTATTTGCATATGACACTCCTAAGGGTGAATTTAGATAAATTGACCGTACAATTTATGGGTACTTGTGTAAGACTGGTCAAACACCTACGTCGGCTCCGCCTGAATTCTACCGATCTCAATTCTACCGTCCACCATTAGTCGATGCTGTGAAGTTCAAATGACGCACATCAGTGCAATGTGCTGCATGACCCAGATGTTGAGGATGACTCAAACATATGGCTTCGAAGTTGATGTCGAAGATAAGTACGATGACCCAAACGTTAATGGTAAAGATAAAAAGGCTGGTGCGAGACATAAGATGAGCATATGGACATGAATGCAACGGTGGCTCACTTTGGACGTGGGTCCTGCAAACTTGTTTAGCTTGTTGGTCCTGGGTCCATGAAAAATAAGATAAGATAAATATGGTACAAATGATCTAGGGAAATTGTTGAAATATGGTGTTTGTGGGCCTTTAATCATTGTTGCCTTTCTTAATTTGTTTGTGACGGGTTAGGCCTGTTCGAGTTCCTTTTTCTCTGATACTTATACTATAAACAATCCTAGTTTATTGGTAAGTGTCAATACAAAATCGCAGTGAGCGATTCTCCCAAAACGTGTGCGTCTTCATGCGTTACTTCACCTATTCCGCTGCAGATTCCTTCAATAATCCAATAAGACGCCGCAAGATGGATAATTGTACAACCCAATGGTAAGATTTGATTAATCAAGAGACTGCAGCTTATCCATTATAATATGTTTTTGTAAGGATTTTAATATTTTTCAAATGTAATTTTTGAGCCTAGATGATGATGCAGTAATTGAATAATCTTTTTTTTTTAATCTGATTACATAATACCTAACATTTCACCAAAAAAGGGAAAAAAAAAATAGAATCCTCGTATACTTACAAATATTAAAGGACGTCAAAAGAAAATTCATCCTCATTTTTTTCTTTTTTTAATAAACTAGGATGAAACCTGTCCATTTATTTAAAAACAAGGTTGGACATAATATTCATATCTTGTGAACTAGTGAGTAAGGTATAAAGCTGACTCATAAATCAAAAGCTTCCGTGGGGGAGGGCAAAAGAATACATTGAAGTAGGTTTAACCCATATGTCTTCAATCACATAGGTTATGCAAAACCTATTCATCTCAATAGAAGACTTGTTCATAGATCTGACCATTTGCGGAATCATGTGGGTTAGTAGAGACCAACACAGTTCTGGGTGCTTCAGAATCCAAATCCTCACCATAAGAACTCTTTTTCGCTAGATGTCAAGCTAATATCACTACCTTCTAAATGTATTCCCTCCTTCCTAGCAAAATGATGCCGCAATTGCTTTGGAACAAAAGAATACCAAAGTATGTGATTGGATCCATATCTCTGAGTAGAAGGAGGTGGAATCATACTAAAGTGAGGTAATCCAATTTATATTATTACTTTCCGACAATGATCTTGTTAGTGGTTTAGAGAGGTTACTTGAACCACCAAAATATGGAATCCTTTTAACATCCCATGTAGAAATTTCAACCATCGTTTGGCCACCAATAGAACTCTAATGATGATACTCAGTCTCTGTTTGCTCCTTGACAAGAGTCTTATCAATCCAATTAGTTTGATTACCATCCTTTTGAACAAAGTAAGTCTCATAAGCCACAACGTACTTGATAGGCCTTTTAGTTTCATCTTCCCATACCTCATTTTATATTTTAGGTATTCCTGATCATCTCCTTCTTCATCAAAGTAACTCAGCATGGCAAAGGAATTTTGGCCATAAAACTGTGTCAAAGTGGACTCAACTGTCTCATCCTCTATTACTCACTTTGAAAGGATGGATTAATTAGCAATGAACTCCACTTTTATGCGAGTAACTTCTTCTATTTCCAGGATTTGAGTGTGCACACTCATGGGAAGCTCTTCAATTGGATGGATTAATGTGGACTCATATTCCCATTTTACTCTAGTAATAAGTATACTAGTTGTTTAGCTAAGTGAAATACTGGGACTTTCTTACCATGATTGTCGTTGTTTTTCTTCTAATAGATTGCCAACTTCACCTGTTGCCTTTTTTCTTTTGTTATTATGAATATGTGAGTTTATTCATTGAAGAATAAAAGAAAACAAATGCTTAAGGGTATACCCCAAAATTACAATTCATTTAAGGAAAAATTGATTTAGAATTTTTCAATTATGATACAACAAAACATTCGCTTAAGAGTGTTTAATATTCTTAAATAAAGATTCACTTCCATGAACTACTTTCCTAATTTTACTTAACAAACTTGGTATTTCAATGGCCATATTTTGAAAACATCTACAAATATGTTTAGACCATATACAATAGATACATGCTAAGAAAGAAAGTTTAAGAAGCTTTGTAACCAAATATTTTCCCTTCGTTGCTTCAATCATTCATTATAGTTCAGAATTTTCAATCGTTCAATGTTCTTATGAAGGCCTTGTTGTGCTAGAATACTACTCTAAATTTGCCTAGTCCAAGTATATGGAAAAAATTAAGTATGACCTACTTTTGTATTAAAAATCACAAAAATTATAATACATATCAATTGAGGGGAGCCATTGAAAAATCACATCTACTGTAGGAAGTTTGTCCTTACATATGAGTCAACTAATGAAATTATATTTGTTAATTTCTTCTAACCATATCAAATCATACCATTCAACCTCAGTATTTACTTGGTGCAATTTGTTATATGTCTTCTTACAACAATAAGAAGGTTTGGAGAGCATAGAAGTGAGAATTTGTTATAGCTTCAAAAGATCTCTCTAACTCCATGTCATATTTCCTTTGATGTTAAGATGCATAATTGAAATTCTTCTACTTTTAGTACTATGAATTCATTTACTTCATAAAGATGAACTTGGATGATTGATAAGATTCCAAAGTAACCACCTTAACAAAACCTTATTCAACACCTTAAGGTCTAGTAGTCCAAGTCCGCCTCCATTTTTAGGCGAATAAACAACTTGCCAAGCAACCTTATGAGTTTTGTGGTCTTCCAAATTACCTACCCAGAAAAAGTCCTTAATCTTCTTCTTAATCTTATAAATGGTATGTTTTGAGATAAGAAATATTTGCATCCAAAAAGTGTAGATAAAAGTAAAAGCTAATTTTGTCAATTGTAATTATTTGACATAACTTAGATGTCTTACTTCTCAACCATCAATTCTTGTCATGATTTTCTCTATCAAAACCTTATAATCGATGTAAGTAAGCCTTTTTTGTAATAAAAGGAACACTAGGATACCTAATAGAGTGATTTCCTTTAAGGAATGGAGTATGGTCTAATATCACAAGGTTGTCATGTTCAGTGAGCCTTGAAAAAAGAAATCTAACATTTGTTAGGATTAAAATGTAAACTTGTGAGTGTTGCAAAGTCTTCTAAAGCATCAGTGTGACATAATGCTAAATTATATCTCCATGTGTAAATAAAAATAAGTCATTAGCAAAGGAAAGGTGAGTGATTTTTTCTCTCTTGCAATACTAATGATATTTAAAACTAAAAGTAAAAGTTTTCACAATAATATTCCTGTTAAGAATCTTCATGACAAGGATAAAGAAATAAAGGGACAAAGGTTCTTCTTGCCTTAATCCATTAGTGCCCTCAAAATAACCAACATGCTTACCATTAAAGTTAACAAATAATCTAATAGTAGTAATGCATTGGCTAATTAGATCGAACAAAATTTGAGAAGTATGAATAGCTTAGAGGACACTAAATATTGCATCCCATTTAACCATGTCATAAGTTTTCATGAGATTAATATTAATGGCAACACACTTACCTTTATCTCCTTTGTGATAGTTATAACGTAATTCTTGACAAAGCATAACATTTTCAAAGATTTGATGACCCCTGATAAAAGCAATTTGGTTTTGGCTAATCATAATAAGGAGAATGAGACTTATCTTTTCCACAAGTAGTTTAAAGATCACTTTATATAAAATATTATAGCAAGCAATTAGTCAAAAATCCTTCATGTAACTTGGATTAGAGGTTTTTGGAACTAGGCATAATAAAGTAGCATTAATAGCTTTTTGTAATTTCTTGGATGAGAAAAAATCTAGCACTACATATTCCATGTCACAATCAATAATAGGCCAAACTTTCTTATAAAATAGACTGTCGTAGCCATCAAAACCAAGAGCTTTGAAATAATGAAATCCTTAAATAACTCTCACCACATTTAATCATTCAAAAGCAGATAAATTCAATAATTCATTCACATTCTCATAAAATAAAGAAAGTGTACCTTTCAATGAAATTTTTTTTTTTTTGTGGAAAGGTAAATTGTATTAATACATATTAAAGTACAAAAGCATAGGGGCATACCCTAGTATTACAAAAGTCACCATATCTATGAAAAAATGGAAGTTGGAAGTCTCTAAATCTCACTCAAAATAACATTGCATTGAGAGGATTTTATATTTCTAAACAAAAAAGCTCTCCCTCGTACTATCTTCTTTATTTTCGCTAAAAGAATAAGGATATCCATTGTTTTCCCCTGAAAATGTTTTCTATTTCGTTCTGCCTATATACAATAAATACAAGCTAAGAAAGATATCTTGAGAAGTTTGGCAGCTAAATTCCTTCCTTTTATTGCTTTGATCATCCATTTTAGTTCTTCATTCCATCCTCCAATGTCACATCGGATTCCATTCTAAGCAAGAATTCTTTTCCAAATCATCCTTGTCCATGCACATTCAAAAAAGAGATGACTTCTGTTTTCTAAATGAGATTGACAAAAATCACAATATATGTTTATCGAAGGAAGCCATCGTACAATTTCTGTTGCTGTAAAAAGTCTGTCCCTACAAACAAGCCATCCAATGAAATTATGTTTGCTAATGCCACCTATCCAAATTAAATTATACCAATCTACCATTTCTCCAACTTGCTGAAGATCATTATAAATCTTTTGGCAACAATATGTAGGACTCGAGAGAACAAAGGTAAGTGTGGGCCTTAACTTGAGGAGACCTCGCCAACTCCAAGCCATGGTACCTTTTATGTCCAACTGCATTACTGAGGTTCTTTTACACTTTGTATTGTGAATCCATTTACTCTATAATGAGCCTTCTAAGAGATTAATGAGACTCCAAAGCATACGTCCTAAAAGGACTTTATTCCAAATTTTGAGGTTCAGTAAACCTAATCTTCCTTCCTTTTTCGGTGAACAAACAGTTTGCCAAGCTACTTTGTGAGGACTATGCATATCTATATTACCAAGTACAATTTGATGATATATAGTAACAACTTTTTGCAAGGCATCATCATTACAAATAGAAGATCCATCTTCTTGTACTAGGTGAGTGATTTTGTTTTAGGCTTTTCTATGTATCAAGGGTGAAAAAGAGCATTCTATTATTATTATCAGCCTTTTTTAACCAAATATTCCTCAATTTTTATTTTAAAAGGATTTCTTCATGTTTACTCAATGCAATTAGTTACTCCATTTGAAATCTTTCCTTATAGCGCATATGATAACTCTATTTTTATAGAGTTATTTGATCTATTTTTAGGCAATAAATAATACAATGCTTATGAGAAAATATTTGAATTCATCTTTATTTACTTGAATTTGTCTTGTTTTTATAACATAAGGAGGCATGGAGAAAAAGGATAAGCATGGAAAACCTAATGTTTATTATATAGCAAATATGGTCAAAATATCAAAATCATAAAAATCAAGATGGGCTTAGGCGTTGAATAATTGTTATTAGATTTTCCATTGTTATTGGGTTTTGTAAATAATTAAAAAACCTAGTCATGTTAGGAGTTCAAAGCCAAATTATTATAAGAGTTCAAGACCCAATTGTCTTTGATCTCCAAAACCCACTTCTACTAGAATAAGAGATAGGTCTCAACCTAAACTCTATTTAAGATAAGAGAAAAGGCAAAAGAAGGAGAGGAGGAAATTGAGCATAACTTAAGATTTTCTTGAAAAGAAGACAAAAAGGGTGATAGACTTCTTGTTCTTGGATTCAAGATGCCTTCTTTAATTCCTATTATTGTTTCTCCTTATTATTTCTTTATGTTTTAGTTTACTTTTGTTACAGCTATGATGTAAACCTAATTATGATGGTATAAATTTTATAATTAGTATGTTTTGAAAGATATTTTATTTATGTGAGATTACATATTATTGTGTTTAATGCTTTTAAGTGATTAGCTACCACTTAAATGATATGATTTGCATGTTTGAGACCGACAGGAGATGATATGCAATTGCTTCTTGTAATGTGTAACCATAAATTAAATATGGATAGACATATACCATATTGTTTGTGTGACTTTCGATGTAAACTAGGAATGTTTATAGATCCTAATGCATTTGGTTTGTTTCAATTCATATATAGAAATATAGTGAGTTAATAAACTAAATAGGTTTGTTATACCTAGACTTAGGATAATGAATAAATTAGGAAGTTCCACCATCACATAGATATTATCCCTCTTGAAAGCATAAATAACTAATATTTATACCTAGTAGTTATGGTGAGATCATATGCTCTAACATATTTTATATATTTAGTTTTTTTACATTTAGTTAGTTAATCTATCATCTACCATTTGGATTTGTTAGATAAACTCTAGGAGTTATTCACCATTAGTGATTAGTTAGTCTAGTAATCATCAATCTCTGTGGGGTGATATCTTTCTTATCATTATATTACTTGCTCGACATGTTCACTTGCATATAAACTTCATCGAACAAGTTTTTGGCGCAATTGTTGGGGATTGGTTGTTTTAATGCTAATTAATATTAATGATGAATAATTTCTAGGTTTAATCTAGCTTTTATTTTCTTTAAAAAAAATCATTTCTTTTAATTCTTGAAAAAAAAATCATTTCTTTTAATTCTTGAAAAAAAAATCTTTTTCTTTTAAGTTGTTTAAACAAAAAGAAAAGAATTCATTTGTTTAGTTGTCGAAAAAAAATCATTTTTTTTGTTTTATTTTGCTTTATTATTATTTTTTCTTTAAAAAAAATAAAAAAGTCTTTGTTAAGTTGCTACTGTAGAAAGATTAAGCAACAAAGATGGAGAGATATGATGGTACATATAGACTTGTAAAAGACTATGTTGCACCAACATTTTGAAATGCCACATCAAGCATTAGGCCTACAAATCAGGCAAACCACTTTGAGATTAAGCCAATTTTCATCCATATGCTTCAAAACTTTATGCAATTTAGTGGGCTACCAAACGAGGATCCAAATGCTCACATTGAAGCCTTCCTTGAATTTTGTAATATGATTAGATATGATGGAGTCACAAATGATGCTATCAAGTTAAAGCTATTTCCATTTTCTCTTAGTGATAAAGCTAAAAATTGGCTCTCTTCTCTTCCTACAAGATCAATTACTACATGGGATAATTTGGCTAAAAAATTTCTTGGTAAATTCTTTCCTTTTGTGAAATTTGCAAAAATACGTAACGATATTTTCACCTTTGAGCATATGATTAATGAATCATTGTATGAAGCTTGGGAGAGATTCAAGGAACTTCTAAGGAGATGTCCGCCTCATGGACTACCCATTTGGTTACAGGTACAAACTTTCTATGATGGATGTAGTACAAATCTTCGTTTTGTAATTGATACAGCTGCAGGAGGGGACTTACATAGCATAACACTAAAAGAGGCATTTAACTTCCTAGAGGAGATGACATTTGATCATTATTAATGGTCTATTGAGAGACTACCAATGCATCAAACAAGTGGAGTCTATAAAGTAGATATCTTCACCATAATGTATACACAATTGGAAGTGCTTAATGAGAAGATAGACAACCTAAATACTCCAATTATGAGACATCAGAATAGAGCATGTGAATTTTATGGTGGAGCACATGAGAGCATGGAATGTCAAGTGGGTAACCCTTATACTCATTATAATGATTATGCTAATTTTGTTGGGATTCCTAGCAGGTCACAAAATGATTATTACTCTAACACGTATAATTCGGGATGGCACAACCATCAAAATTTTTCATGGAGTAACCCAAATGATATAAGACTGCCACCAATATTTGAGCACAGTGAAGAGGTAAAGCCTAACTTGGAGGACATGATTAACAAAATGATGCAAAACAATGAAGAGAGATTCCAAAGACAAGAAACTTCAATCATAAATTTAGAGGTGCAAATAAGTCAATTGATTAATATGATCTCAAAGATAGAGGAGGGTCCTTTGCCTAGCAATATGGAGAAAAGTCTTACGAATACTGTAAAGGAAATAACCCTAACAAGTGGCAAGCAAGTGAGAGACAATGATGCTGATAATGAGGTTGTCAAAGATATGGATAAGGATGTCAACATGCAACCTGAGGAGGAACCTAGGAGCAAACTAATTCTAGAAAATCCTAAGCCCTTTACACCTCCAGCTCCATCTTCCCAAAAATTCCAGCAACATGAAAAGATAAACAATTTTTGGAATTCCTTGATATATCTTTAAAATTACACATTAACACTCCTTTTGCAAATGCTCCAATTTTATTGCTTAGTTATGCAAAACTGTTAAAGAGATAATGGAGAACAAAAGGAAGTTGGAAGTATATAAGACAGTGAGGTTAGCTGAAGAGTGTTCAACCGTTCTACAACACAAGCTATCTCCTAAACTACTGCAGTTTCATCCTCCTTGAGCAACAATATCCTAGATAGTTTGGCTGAAAACTATAAAGTAAGCACTTATTGGGAGGCAACACAAGCATTTTCATTTAAGTCTTTTATTGGAAGTTTGTTACCACATTTTCCTCATAGCTTTACATTGACACAACCCAGAATCAGGGGAGTTTCCTTGTTCCTTCTTTATTATTACTCTATTTTCTTTTTACATTAAGGACAATGCTTCATTCAAGTTTGGGGGTAGGGAAATAACCTTTGTGCTAAATTTGATTTTTAAATTTTTTTTATCGATTCTTTGGAAGATATAGATTTTGTTCAAACCTGCAATTGCGATGTGAGTTAAGTGTGATTCTGATTATGTTGATCCATTTATTGAACATTAAAAGTCCTTCATTCGTGCTCTAGAGAACATTCATGTGAAGTATGCAATTATCTTAGATCTCCCTTGGATCTTAGAATTTGTTTAATTTCCTTTTGAGGTGAAATCCTAGGCTATATCTAACTAAGAAAATGATTTAGGCTATCTTTGGATCGTTTGAGCCTTTTAAGCCAACCCTATTTATTTATCACCAGTCACCTTACTGAGCCTTGATTCTTATCCATTTTTTATGACACCCATTATACATAACCATAAGCCTTGAACAACTTATCTTATCATCCCATGCCCATGAACATGTTGACCTATAGGATGGAAGTTTGTTTGAGATGAATAAAGGTTGAGGGGAAGATAGAGCATAGGAAGAAATTGGTTGTAATGATTTTGTGGGGGCATAGTATGTAATTTCTGAAAGAAAAAAAAAAAGAAAAGAAAGAAAGAAAGAAAGAAAGTACATCATTCGCTTTAGAATGGGATGATCTTATTATTCTTTATCTGATTCAAGCCATTCAATCTTCTGAAATAGGCCACAAAGTATAGCAATTGAATACTATTGGCAAGATAAGATTGTGGTGGCTGCATTTCTAGTAGTTTTACTTGCTTTATTTATGCAAGCATGATTGTGGCTTTTGTTAGTGTTAAAATCCAAGTGAAATCAAGCATTTTTGGACGGAAAAGAATGAAAGAAGTGGTGATAGAAAGATTGTTTATGAGGAGTAAGAAGGTAGAAAGTGAAAAAAGTTCAAATTAGATACTAGAAAGCATTGTGTTCATAGATGAATTAAGCCTAAATGACTTTCATCTTACCCCTAGCCTAACTTTACATTACAAGCTTATAAATGTCCTATTGAATCTTTATTAGATGATTGGCCTACATTAGTGGAGAGAGGAATGAAAAGCAAACTTATAAGGTTTGGTTAAAGATTTTAAGAGATTGCATATTAATGTGAATTTATTTGGAATGCATATAGTTGAAAAGATAAGGACTCACACACACACATGATAACTCTATTTTTATAGAGTTATTTTACCTATTTTAGGCAATAAATAACTTTAATAATTGTGAGAAAACATTTGAACTCCTCTTTATTTACTTAACTTTATCTTGTTTATGTAGCACAAGAAGGCAAGGAGAAAGGGAATGAACATGGAGAACCTGATGCTTATTGTTTAGCAAAATCGTAATATCAAGATCAAGAGAGTCAAGATGGGCTTGGACTTTGGATGATTGTTATTAGATTTTGTATTGTTGTTGGGTTTTCTAAATAAATAGAAAACCCAATCATGTTAGGAATTCAAGTCCCAATTAATTTAGGAGTTCAAAACCCAATTGTTTTAGGTTTCTAAAACCTAATTCTACTAAAATAGGAGATAGGTCTAAATCTAAACCCTATTTAAGAGAAGAGAATAGGCAAAAGAAGGAAGAGGAGGAAATTGAGCACAACTCAGGAAAGAGTCCAAGAATTCAAGATTTTCTTGAAGAAAAGACAAAAAGGGTGATAGACTTCTTGTTCTTGGATTCAAGATGCCTTCTTTATTTCTTATTACCATTCTTCCTCATTATTTCTTTATGTTTTAGTTTATTTTTGTAAGAGTTACGATATAACCTAATTATGATGGTATGAATCTTATGATTATTATATTCTGTAAGATATTTTATTTATGTGAAGTTACATATTACTGTGTTTAATACTTTTAAGTGATTAGCTACCACTTGAATGATCTGATTTGCATGTTTGAGACCGACAGGAGATGATATGCAATTGCTTCTTGTAATTTGTAACCATAAATTAAATATGGATAGACATATACCATATTGTTTGTGTGGCTTTCGGTGTAAACTAGGAATGTTCATAGATCCTAATGTATTTGGTTTGTTTCAATTCACATATAGAAATATAGTGAATTAATGAATTAAGTAGGTTTGCTATACCTAGACATAGGATAGTAAATAAATTAGGAAATTTCACCATCACATAGATATTATCTCTCTCGTGAGCATAAATAATCAATATTAGTACTTAGTAATTATGGTGAAGTCATATGCTCTAACATATTTCTTTTATTAAGTTTTCTTATATTTAGTTAATTAATCTACCATCTATCGTTGGATTTGTTAGATAAATTCTAGGAGTTATTCACCATTAGTAATTAATTGGTCTAGGAATCACCAATCTTTGTGGGACGATATCTTTCTTATCATTATATTACTTGTTCAACATGTTCACTTGCATATAAATTTCACCGAACAAGTTTTTGGCGCCATTGCCGGGGATTGGTTGTTTTACTGCTGATTAATATTAATACCAAATAATTTCTAGGTTTAATCTAGCTTTTATTTTCTTTTAAAAAAAAAACTCGTTTTTTTTAATTGTTGAAAAAAAAATTATTTTGTTTTTCTTTATTATTTTTATTTTGAAAAAAAAATAAAAGAAAATCCTTGTTAAGTTGTTATTGCTGAAAGATTAAGTAACAAGAATGGAAAAAAATGATGGTACACATAGACTTTTAAAAGACTATGCTGCACCAACATTTTGGAATGCCACATCAAACATTAAAAGGCCTGAAATTCATGCAAACAACTTTGAGATCTAGCTAGCACTCATCCAGATGCTTCAAAACTCCTTGCAATTTAGTGGGCTACCAAATGATGATCCAAATGCTCACATTGAAGCCTTCCTTGAAATCTGTGACCTAATCAAATACAATGGAGTCACAGATGATGCTATCAGGTTAAGACTATTTCCATTTTCTCTTAGGGACAAAGCTAAAAGTTGGCTCTTTTCTCTTCCTACATGGAATGATTTGGCTCAGAAATTTCTTCATAAGTTCTTTCCTTTTGCGAAATCTGCAAAAATGCGCAAAGATATTATCACTTTTGCACATATGGATAATGAGTCATTGTATAAAGCTTGGGAAAGATTCAAGGAACTTTTGAGGAGATGTCCACATCATGGACTACCCATATGGTTCCAGGTACAAACTTTTTATGATGGGTCTAGTACAAATCTCCGTTTCATAATTGATGTAACTACAGGAGGGTCCTTGCACAACAAAACACCAGAAGAGGCATATGAGCTTCTAGAGGAGATGGCATTCAATTGTTATCAATGATCTACTAAGATGCTACCAATGCAGCAAGCAAGTGAAATCCATGAAGTAGATATCTTCACCACAATGTGTGAACAATTAGAAGTGCTTAATAAAAAGATTGATAACCTAAGTACTCCAGTTGTAAGAATTCAGAGTAGAGAATGTGAATTTTGTGGTGGAGCACATGCAAGCATTGAATGTACAATAGGTAACCCTTGTGCTCAATATAATGAATATGCTACTTTTGTTAGGATTCCGAATAGGTCACAAAATGAGCCTTACTCCAACATGTATAATCCGAGATGGCACAACCATCAAACTTTTTCATGGAGTAACCTAAATGAGATAAGACCACAACCAACATTTAAACAAACAGAAGAGAAGAAGCCTAAATTAGAGAATACAATTACCAAACTAGCCATCATCACACAAAACTTTATGGGGAAGATTGAAGTAAGATTTCAGAATCAAGAAGCTTCAATCAAAAAATTAGAGTTACAAATGAGTTAGTTGGTCAACATGCTTTTAGAGAGACAAGAGGGTCTTTTACCTAGCAATATGGAGGAAAACCCTAGAGATGATATAGTCACCAACCTAGCCATCACCATACATAATTTTATGTAGAATACTGAAGTGAGAATTCAGAACCAAGAGGTGAGCCTTTAAAATCAAGAAGCTTCAATCAGAAAATTAGAGGTGCAGATGAATAAACTAGTCAACATGATCTCAGAGAATCAAGAGAGTCTTTTGCCTAGCAATGTGGAGAAAAGCCTTATAGATACCGCAAAGGCAATAACCCTAACATGTGGCAAGCAAGTAGGAGAAGTTAATGTTGACAAAGAGAGTCTCAAAGATAATGATAAAGATGTCAGCATACAACTTGAGGAGGCACCTAAGAGCAAGCTTGTTCTAGAAAATCCGATACCCTTTATGCCTCTAGCTTCATCTCCCTCGAGATTCCAACAACATGAAAGAGATAAGCAATTTTTGGAATTCCTTGATATATCTTTAAAATTGCACATTAACACTCCTTTTGCAGATGCTCCAGTTCAATTGATCAATTATGCAGAACTTTTGAAAGAGATATTGGAGAACAAAAGGAAGTTGGAAGTATATGAGACAATGAGGTTAGCTAAAGAGTGTTCAACTGTTCTATAACACAAGCGGTCTCCTAAACTATTGCAGTTTCATCCTTCTTGAGCAATAACATCTTGGATAGTTTGGCTGAAAACTATAAAGCAAGCGTTTTTTGGGAGGCAACCCAAGCATTTTCATTTTAATCTTTTGCTGGAAGTTTTTTTACCACCATCTCCTCAAAGCTATACGTGGATATGATCTACAATCAAGAGAGTTTTCTCATTCCTAATTCTTCTTTATTATTACTTTTTTTTGTTTTTGCATTGAGGACAATGCTTCATTCAAGTTTGGGGGTAGGGAAAGAGCCTTTGTGCTAAATCTGATTGAAATTTTTTTTATGTTATGATTACATCCCTTGTTGTGAATTCTTGGTGATTCTTTGGAAGATATAGATTTTGTTCAAACCTACAATTGTGGTGTGAGTTAAGTGTGATTCTAATAATGTTGATCCACCTATTGAGCACTAAAAGTCCTTCATTTTTGAAATTGTGTGTATCTCTAGAAAACATTCATGTGAAGTATGTGATTTTCTTAGATCTCACCCGGATCTTAGAATTTGTTTGATTTTCTCTTGAGGTGAAATCCTAGGTTGTATCTAATTGAGAAAATGATTTAGGCCATTCCTTGGATCGTTTGAGCCTTTCAAGCCAACCCTATTTATTTATCATCAGTGAGCCTTGATTCATATCCATTTATTTATTTATTTTGACACCCACATACATATACCTTTGAGCCTTTGACAAATTATCTTTTCGTCCTACACCCTTGAACATGTTGATTTTTATGATATAAGTCTATTTGAGTGAAGAGATGTCGAGGGGAAGGATTTAATATAGGAATAAGTTGATTGCAATGATTATGTAGCATAATATGTAGCTTTTGCAAATGCAAAAAAAAAAAAAAGAAAGAAAGAAAGAAAGAAAGAAGTACATCATTTGCTTTAGAATGGGATAATCTATCATTCTTTATCTGATTCAAGCCACTCAATTTTCTGAAATAGGCTACAAAGCATAGCAATTGAATACTATTGGCAAGATAAGATTATGGTGGTTGCATTGCTAGTACTTTTACTTGGTTTATTGTTGCAAGTATGATTATGGCTTTTGCTGGTGTCAACATATGAGTGAAATCAAGCATTTTTGGATGGAAAGAATGAGAAAAATAGTGATAGAAAGATTATTTATAAGGAGCAAGAAGGTAGAAAGTGACAAAAGCTCAAATTAGATCTTAGAAAGCAATGTGTTCATGGGTGAATTAAGCCTAAATGACTTTCATCTTACCCTTAGCCCAGCCTTACATTACAAGCTTATAAAAGTCCTATTGATTCTTTATTAGATGATTGGCCTACATTAGTGGAAATTCTGGTGTTTGGACGAAAGCTATATTTTTCTTTGAATTGTTGAGTTTGAGCAATTAGGAGAAAATTTCATGAAGGGGTTTTGTCTAAAACATATGTTGTTTATTGCTTTTGCTAGAGGACTAGCAAAATGTTAAGTTTGGGGGTTTTGATAACTCTATTTTTATAGAATTATTTTATCTATTTTTGGGCAATAAATAATACAATGCTTATGAGAAAATATTTGAATTCGTCTTTATTTACTTGAATTTGTCTTGTTTTTGTAGCATAAGAAGGCATGGAGAAAAAGGATAAGCATGGAGAACCTAATGTTTATTATATGGCAAATATGGTCAAAATATCAAGATCATAAAAATCAAGATGGGTTTGGGCTTTGGATAATTGTTATTAGATTTTCCATTGTTGTTGGGTTTTCTAACTAATTTGAAAACCTAGTCATGTTAGGAGTTCAAAGCCTAGTTATTATAAGAGTTTAAGACCCAATTGTCTTTGGTCTCCAAAATCTACTTCTACTAGAATAAGAGATAGTTCTAAACCTAAACCCTATTTAAGATAACAGAAGAGGAAAAAGAAAGAGAGGAGGAAATTGAGCACAACTCAAGATTTTCTGGAAGAGAGGACAAAAAGGGTGACAGACTTCTTTTTCTTGAATTCAATATGCCTTTTTTAATTCCTATTATTATTTCTCCTCATTATTTCTTTATGTTTTAGTTTACTTTTGTTAGAGCTATGATGTAAACCTAATTATAATGGTATAAATGTTATGATTAGTATGTTTTGCAAGATATTTTATTTATGTGAGGTTACATATTACTGTGTTTAATGCTTTTAAGTGATTAGCTACCACTTAAATGATATGATTTGCATATTTGAGACTGACAGGAGATGATATGCAGTTGCTTCTTGTAATGTGTAACCATAAATTAAATATGGATAGACATATACCATATTGTTTGTGTGGCTTTCGGTGTAAACTAGGAATGTTCATCGATCCTAATGCATTTGGTTTGTTTCAATTCACATATAGAGATATAGTGAGTTAATAAACTAAATAGGTTTGCTATACCTAGACATAGGATAGTGAATAAATTAAGAAGTTCCACTATCACAAAGATATTATCTCTCTTACAAGCAAAAATAACTAATATTTATACCTAGTAGTTATGGTGAGATCATATGCTTTAACATATTTTGTATATTTAGTTTTCTTAGATTTAATTAGTTAATCTATCATCTACCATTTGGATTTATTAGATAAACTCTAGGAGTTATTCACCATTAATAATTAGTTAGTCTAGTAATCATCAATCTTTGTGGGACGATATCTTTCTTATCATTATATTATTTGCTTGACATGTTCACTTGCATATAAAATTCACCAAACTATTTGTATCAATAGGGTCAAGTTGTAGATTGAGTTAAACCTAGTGTAATTATTCTCTAGCAACCTTTACCTTCTGATACAACTTATCAAATTGAATAGAATTAAGATTTCTAAGTTGCACCTTAGTGCTTTTAGCTTTCTTCATAACTTTGAACATTTTGATATCATTGACTTCTTGTTGCCAAATAGAATTAACATTATCTATAAAATTAGGACTATCCATCTAAAAATTAAAAAAATATGAAACAAGCTTTTTTTCTTTTTATGAGTGAATCTAACTTAACTAAGGAAGCATAATGATTTAATACCAAGGGAGGCAAGAATTCAATTGAAAATTTACCAAATCTAAGAATCCCTTTTGTTATTATTAATGCTCTATCAATCTTGCTAGTTTTGAGATTTTGGGTTGAGCTTTTATTAGACCAAGTGAAAAAAGAACCAAGAAATGAGAGTTCCACCAATCCTAGTTTCCCAATCATATCATTTAGATTCTCTAGTTTCCTCGTCCATCTAACATTTGGACCAATGTGTTCACTTACTTGTCAAATTTTATTAAAATCACCAACTAATAGCCATGGAACATTTTCAATATTTTGGGAAGAGAAAAGCTCAATTTTTGCTTGTAACTCCCTACATTTAAATTTCAAGTTTCTTGCATAAATAGTGCACAAAAAAAAAAAGTAGCAAACCTAACTTATTGATGTGACAATGAATAACTTGGGATGAAGTTTCTTAAGTTGAAGGTTATAACTCAGATGATTTCCATAAAATCCAAATTCTTCCAACAATGGAGTGCTAGTAGTTATGATAGTAATTCCAACCAATAAACAAATTATTAATAACAAAATTCACATTTTCTTCTTTTACTTTATGCTCTGTCAAAATAATAATATATGGAGCTTAAGATAGTACAAAATTAACAACTTCTCTTTGTTTAGGGCACTTATTGAAGTCCCTCACATTCCAAGATAAGATATCTATTGATCTAGAAACTTTTTCCCTTCTCTACTACATCAAAGTTATCAAGAAGATTCGAAAGCTCATTATAAATGGTTAGATTGTCATTAGGAACCTAAGCAAACCTGTTTTTTGAGATAATTGCACAATCATTATCTTTCTTCTTTCCAAGCATCATCGTTTTTTATTAGGTTTCAATTGTTTTTCATTGGGTTTCATAAAAATGAACTATTTAGCATTTTTTGTCTCAGTTCTATGTGCCTTCTTCCGGCACACAACGACATCATGTCCCTGAAAATGACAATACGTACAAAAACCATTTTTCGTCTCATACACTATTTTCTGCCATTGTTTCCTAGTTACCACTAATTTAAGATAAAATCTAGTGACGAGGGGCCTAGCCATGTCCATGGCCACACAAATTTTCGCACCCATGGTGTTGCTCATGTTAAGCG
The DNA here is from genome assembly GCA_028551485.1 of Casuarina cunninghamiana. NCBI lineage: Eukaryota > Viridiplantae > Streptophyta > Magnoliopsida > Fagales > Casuarinaceae > Casuarina > Casuarina cunninghamiana. The sequence goes on along the minus strand of CM052367.1, from coordinate 31,262,326 downwards.
TGCGGTCATTTGCTCTAAGAAATTTACCCATCGCAGTGTCCTTCCGAAAGAAGTAGGATTGTAACAAGGCAAAGGAATCCATGGAAAGGTCACCAATATCGCAGCAATATGGGAATGTCCGCAACTATGAAATATGGTGTCCATTCTAGGAGAAGATACCGATGCTTTTCAAATATCCGCACCTCCCTTGACCAAGCTGTTGCAAAATTTGCTTCTGAAAACAAATGAATGTTAATATGCCGTGGATCCCTCAAGCCCACAGTTGCCGGTTGCGAAACCCCTCAAAAGAAATCAATGTGTTTCTCAAACACATGCAAAGGAGGTTGACTTGCACTAAATGTTGCAATAAGCGTAAATCTAGGATAATTTGCCGCTTGTTGAAATTCTGTATCTGGGACGGTAATTTCTGGTTTCTATTACAAGTAGAAAAAGGTACTGTATCTAAGGGCACCGGTGGCATAGTTAGTAATATAGGGAAATTATTATTGGTGAGGAGAGAAATGTAATTCTACCAGATTGGTTTGAGAAGCCAGCATTTGGGGTTTCAAATATTTAGGTGACTGGATGGGCATTCGCTTTAAGTAATCCCATGAGATGATGGTGCCACATTCGATGAGGGGATGGGCATTCGCTTTAAGTAATCCCATGAGAAAATGGTGGCACATTCGATGAGGGGATGGGCATTCACTTTAAGTAATCCCATGAGATGATGGAGGCACATTCGATGAGGGGATGAATTGGTCAGTCTTCTTGCTGTTTGTTCCTTTTGTGCCAAATATGGCTGATCATCCACTGACTGCGTCGGTTTTGGGATGTCATCAGAGCCGCCAGATTTGCCATTTTTAGGGTGCCGATGGAGCAACCGTTTCCAGGAGGACCATAGAAGCTACAGTAACTAGTTCGAACCATTCAACCATTCATGCTTGCCAATCGAATATTTCCAAATCCGTTTGCATTTGCATCTCCACTTGCTGTGACGTCACCGACGACCGCATAGATCACCGTTGGAAGGCCTTGCAACTGAAAATCAGGCCATTCCATATGTTATTCAACTCTAGCATCCCTTGTGATTTTCCAACAGTTTGAATTGGGTCTACCGACGGCCGACTTGGATGGCCATTCGGCCGGTCGGCCGACTAAGGTGGACAATGATACCTGTGGGCCCCCTCCGATGATAAAGGGGACCGACATCCGCCACAATATGGCGCTCGGTATCAATGTTGGGTGGGCTAGGTTCCAAAATGTCGAGAGAAGCTTTGCTTGGGAATATCCAAAAGATACCCTAAAGTGCCTCAATCCAGCGGCACTCCTGTCATGAACCTATGACTTTTGAATCTCTTAATTTAATTGAAAGCATGATCAAAGTCTCATATTAACAACTTTAACTACTTATTCTCAATGAAAAGCAATGAATACTTTACGTGCACACATGAAACCAGGTCGTACAAATTATATAATTATTATATTGTTGTAGAGAAGAGCTATGATGCTCATATGGCTATGAAAAGGGCCCTTGTAAGCATTCTAAGGGAAGCAATGATTTTATTTATTTACTTTATAAACAAAGGTTTAAGAATATATCTTAGTGTTATAATTTATTTTTAAAGAATGAGTTTGAAATTCTCTAACTATGACACAACAAAACATTCACATAAAATAATTTAATATTCTTAAATAGAAATATTCTTTTACATATTGTTTTTCTAACTAAAACCAATAAAATTGATATTTCAAAGAAAGCAATGATTTGAAACTCATTTATCTCCTCTGCTCTTTTATAAAATGAGATGAAATGACTCTATAAATTCAAAATCAATTACCAACTGTCCAAATCAAGTACCTATTGCATGCATTCTAGATATTCAAATTTATACGCTTTGTTCGACTAATTTGAACATTTTTCGTCTACGTCAAGTCTTATACCTACATTTCTGTGATTCAACACAAATTTATTGATCTTCCTAACTTTTCACAAATACTTTAATGGGCAGGATGAGTCACTAGTCTATAAGTACTTAGATTTGAAGGAGATTTTTCCACGGGGAGGAATAGTGTTCAAGTTAGTTAAACGAACCGGCTCTTAGGGCAAAATCACAGACCGTAGCATGCGGGGTAAGAATTTATATTTTAGGGATTGCATACAGCCTGCAATCAGAGATGAAACTACTGTTCCTTTTCTACCCTATATTTTCTTTCCCTGAGCCATTTTCTCTTCGAGAGGAACAAACGCATAATAGAAAAATCATGTTCTATTTGCGTCGGAGCCGCTTTCACGGACTATCAATGCAATGAACCGTAAATGTGATCCAACTCTGCGAGTACCTCTTCACAGGTCCCCGCTTTCGCATCGATGTCATGGAAATTTTGCGGCCCCCACTTTCGAGGATTATTAGGTAAACTGACAAAGCGCTTTGGACATCTGTAAAGTGGGGTCCGACAACGGAAGTCACCGAGTATTATCTTGTCATCTCCCAATGCTTCCAATTAATGGGTGCTTCAAAGATTTAAAATGGAACTGAACCGTTAATGTTAAATTAGTAATATTTCAGTGATTTTCCTATGTTTCGCACAAAATATTTTACATTGTTAATAAGATATTTTTATTTAAAGTTATATATATTTATTTTTATGATGATTGATTAAAAAATATTTTTCATGTATTACTAAAATCATAGTAAAGCTTCGAAATCACGTGTGAATTCCCGTATGTGATTTCTTCATCTTTAAGGGAAAAAAAATATATTAAAACATCCTATTATTGGTGAGTTAATTTTTATTGGAAATAAAGTCTCATATTAGAAAAGAAATAACTTTTATGAGCTTGGATAATGTCTCTTTTTAATGAGGTCTTTCACTTTGTATCAAACTCAATCATTCCTTTGTGTATTCTAATTTAATTCGACAAATAAATTAGTCATTCACCAACAAAAAATCAAGCTTGAATATTGGATAATAGAGTCACACATCAAAGAAGAGAGAACTTGTAATGTATTTTATAAATTTAGATAACTTCTTGCTTCAATGAGCTTTTTTCAAAGGGAAGTGGACTTGAAACTCTTAAAACCTTAAAGTAAAATAGAATTTTTTTAGAGAAAAAAAAAAAGATCAACAATGAATAAGAAGACCCATTCAGATCAAAGTTTAATATTTTCCCTCAGGATCTTGGTTTTTCCCTTTTTCTTATGTGAGGAACACTTAACGAGGAGAGCCGTTAGCTTGAGATCACGGGTATAAATGTGTTTGGCGTATAATGAGGGGTTTAGAGAGTAATAAACCTAAAACGAACACAAAACATTGTTTGACAGGGATTTAATGGAAGATTAGAAAAGAGAAAAGGTTCCGATGAGACAAGTGGGCATCAGAGCCATGTGCGATCACGGGGTGGTGGGTCACTACATTATCATTGCACGGATTTTGCCAAATAAAGTGATGGCAATAGCATTATGGTTGAGTCGAAGCAGGACTAGACGATAGGGTAAGGATCAGTTTGGAAGCAAAGTCCCTTTCTATTTCTGTTCAAAGGGAAATCACCTCTTAGTGAAAACAAAGTGTATGGGCTTATAAAGTGGTTTATACATAAAAGAAAAAATGTCTTCTTTTTCTTTAATTAATTTCTTTTTGGAAAGATTAAGTTTTGTAACAGGTATGAGAAATCAGTCCTCCCTAAAAAGAGTTGTCTCGCTTTATTAAGATGTGGTTTGTAGAGTGATTTATATATTGGAACTGTCACATTTCCCTTTAGCCAACTTTAGTGGAAGGATTGCAGTTTGTAACACAAAGACACTAGACCAATATATTTCACCAAACATCTCAAAAGGATGAAGCAAAGAAACCTAATCAATACAGAAACAGGAGCATCGCAACAAACCATATGAGAATTCAGAAATTCTGGGAAGATTAGAAACAGGTGGTTGCTAGCCAGGAAACATCTTCAAGAACAGGAAGGGTAGGTTGATAGCTTCCAAGGGAACCTAAAATGCTTACCAAGTTGGAGGTACTCTGGAATGCACTTTTGATCTAAGTTTGCCGTTTTTTGTCCGCGGATCTAGCTTTTTGTAGGCGATCTAAATACTGTGTTTTCCCTTACTTTGATCGACTTGGTTTTTCCATGCTTGGATCCAATCTATTCAATATAAACACATACATAGTTCTGTGCACGCGAGGTTCTTCCGCAAGGTTTTCTACTTTTGACTTCAGATCCACCTCTACGTGCAGCTTTTCCACCCACACTCGAGAATTTTGTGTGAGCGATCTTTTCTGCTGCGAAGCGGGGGTGCAAATTTTCCATGAAGTCGATGCGAAAGCAGGGACACTGTGAGTCGGTATTCGCAGACTTGGATCACTTTTAGGGTTCATTGCATTGATAGTCGATGAAAGCGGCATCGAACACAACTAAAATATTATTTTTTTCATTATGCGTTTGTTTCCCAGGAAAAAAATGCCTCTGGAAAAGAAAATACAGGGTACAAAAGGAACAGTAGTTTGCTTCAGGTTGAGAGAGTAGCTTCCATGAGTGAACCTTCCAACCCTACATGGATTTCTCTATCCTCCTTTTCTAATAAGTTTTGTCAAACTAGTGTCGGATTTGAATTCTTTTTGAGTATTCTCTGCATCAAGTGTGTATCATGATAAAAGAATAAAGAAACTGAAGATTAGTTGGGCTAAATTTTTATGGAACAAAATCATTCCACCAAACATTGGGCTCTTCATCTCGAAGACTTTTTAAAACAGCATAGCTGTGGGAAGTAACATGCAAATGGAGACATAAAGTTGGCATCAAAATGTCAATGTTGCACACAAGAACATTAGGAAACAATGAAACATTTGTTCATACATATCGAGTTAGGGCCACAAATATGCTAAAATTCTACATGTACAACTTGACTTTAGCTCTCTTCCAATATTGCTTACCTCATGGTTTTCTAAAGAATATGGAATAGTCAGCAAAGAGCAACTATTGCAATTCTAAGGAGTCAAATCATTCAAGGTATTTGGTTGGAAATGAATGACTTTAAACATAAGGGGATCAAAATGGCATGGCTTTCCATACGTAAAAACATTTACTATTGGCTACTATAGTTCTTCACTTCACTTTCCACTACCACCCATGCAAGTTTTTGGATCATATTGCTTTTCAAAGTTTACAGGTTTCTATAAGGCAAAGTGTCATTAGTAAGGAGATAGGGATTAGATGGAGACCTCCTCCACCTAGTGAGCTTAAGCTCAATGTAGATGGCTTTGGTGTGGTTGGAAATAGTATAAGAGGCGGAGTATTAAGAGATAGTAATAGTTATATTAATTATGCATTTGCTGCTAAGGTTGGCCAAGGAAATAATGCACATGTCAAGGCCTATGCTTTGCTCACCAATCTTCAATTATGCCATGCTAGAAATCAATTTTCCAACATAATCAGAACAAATTTTTTATTTGGTGAAACTTGATCTAAGGAATTATAGGCCTCCATAGAGTGACGCTTATAGTGGCCATTTGTGTTTGAATTTTTTAAAATATGCATGCTTATGCTAAAAATCTGATTTATAGGTTACTCAATTTGCATTTTCAATGGTTAATTTTATGCATTACCCTCTGTATTCCTACAAGGTATAATAATTATACTCAATCTTGCTTGTTTTTTGTAAATAAAATGTATGAAGGTACTGCCCTTACTTTTTTTCTTCTTTTTTTTTTATGAATATGTGAGAAAAAAAAACTATTTATGAAGAAGACCAAAGGAAAATATTGACTAACAACTCACATACCCTTCAAGTTGTTTTATTTTATTTTCCTTCAATTTGTAGAATTAATCCCTTTAAATTTGAATTAACTTGAGCAACATATATCTAATGTATGTCTTTGCCTTCAATCGTAAAATCTCACTGCATGTGGTAAACATTTTCTTCTTTAGCTGTTTTAAGTCTTTTTTTTTTCTATAGGCAAATGGGAAGTGCAAATAACAAGGTCCTATGTTAAATATTATAGAAAACAATTTATGGTCTAACGTAGACTATGTTATACTTCCACTTTTACTGTGTGAATATTTGATATCATATTAAATTTTATAAAGACACATATATTCAATTTCAAACCATAAAGTATTAAATAATAGAACTCATTATCTTATAAGTAAGATTTTTTAATATATTCTATAGCAATATAGGATTTATTGCCCACATCTTAATTGTATCATGTCGTTTAAGTTCTTTGAATATAATCTTTTCAAATATAAATACAAACATATAAAAGATGATAATTTAGTACATGCAAGTTTCTTCTACAAGGTGTTCAAGTTTTAACCTCAGAGATCTGCTCCTTTAGATTCAAACCAACTAGAAGTACATGAATCTAACGTGTGTCTTCACTTTCGAACATCAAATCTGATTGCAGGCTTTGTGCAATCAGATTTCTTCTTTAACTGTCAAGCGGGAAGATGGCGACGGATTTGGAATTCCTAAGGTATAAATTCTTACCCCGCATTCTATGGTCCGTGATTTTGGCCTTTTAGCCGGTTTGTTTGACCAATTTGAATATTTCTCCTCTACGTGGAAAAATCACCTTCAAATATGGGCACTTTTAGACTAGTGTCTTCTCCTGCCCACTAAAGTATTTGTAAGAAGTTAGGGAGATCAATAAAGTTGTGTTGAATCATTGAAAGGTAGGTATAAGACTTGAAAAATGTTCAAATTTGAGAATGTAGAAAGCAAGCAACAGGTCCCTGACTTGGATAGTTGGAATTGATTTTGAATTTGTTGCATTTATACCATCTCTATTCTATGAAAGAGTAGTGGAGAGACTTGAGTTTCAAATATCTTTCTTTTCTTCCCTTGGAACAATTACAGGGGCCCTTTTAATAGCCATCTGTTTAGCTACCAAGACTAATATGTGACTTTGATCATGCTTTTAATTAAAACCAAGAGATTCTAAATCGAAGATAAATTTTCTTTAAACATCCTTTAATATTTCGAAGCATGAGAGGATGAAAGTCTTTTTTTAAGTATTATTATTTAAGCTTTTGCAAATACTCATAAAACGTTATCTTTCATTATTTAAATAAACTTTTCTAGGCCAAAAATTATTTCTTTGCATATTTAAGGAAAACAAGAATAGAAGATAGTATAACAAAAGTTCCATAACAGAGAGGAGATTACTTGCAATGTACTTAAAAGCTTAGATAATCTTCTACCTTAATAAACTTTTTTAAGGAGAGTTGGACCTATGCCTTTTACATGGTATTAGAGTGACCTTATATTGCAGAAAAATATTAGATAAAGAGCCCTGCAATGAAAAGAAAAGCTCTTATAACATACCTTATATTCTTTGACAACCCATATCCTCAATGAAGCATTTGAAAAGTAATGAATCTAGATATCTTACAAAAGAATGTATCTACAATTGATCCTCCTAATCTAACCTCAAATGTGCTTACTTTCCATTTCCAGAATGTAGGAGCTACGCGAAAGACACCCGATCTCAACACGCGCGTGGGATCCACAATAAAGGCTTGATTATGGAATGTGAGATTTGGTTTTGACATAGATAGTAAAGGTGCGGATCATCTGCCTCCCTTTGAAGCAAAGAACGAGATAAGCTAAACCAAATGCAGGCATCTCTGCGGCTGTATTTTGTACTTCCTTGCTCGCCATCAGAATGAGCCTTTTCTCCCACTGGGTTGTACAATTATCCATCTGGTCGCATATAACTGGATTTCCCTAGTACATTTGTACCTTATCTTATTTTTCAAGGACCTAGGACCAACTGCATAAAGCTAAACAAATTTACAGGACCCACTTACAAAGTAAGCTACCATCGTTGCATCGTCACCATCTGCCCATCTTATGTCTCGCACCATCCCTTTTATCTTTGGCATTAACATTTGGGTCATCCTACTTATTTTTTAGATCAACTTCCGAGACATATGTTTGAGCCATCCTGTTCATCTTTTGACATCAACATGCGGGTCATGCTCCACATCTCACTGTCGTGCGTCATTTGAACTTCACAGCATCGATTACCAGTTGAATAAATTGAGAACAGGCGATTTCAGGTTGATGATTGGTTGATGCAGCGGCGATGACAGCTGTTGGAAAGGCAGTGCCTTTTCTTCTTCAATATGTATTCGAAAAAAGAAACTCCGATGCCTGTACTGCTTTCTTTCGTTCCTCGTTTAAAATATATTTGTCATAATTAGTCCAATAGGATCATTTTAACAGTTAAGTAAACATGACGCTTTGGTTGTATAGTATCAACTTACAGCAATATTCTATGGCTATGTCCTTAGTTTGATTTTACAACACAGAAGGAGAACACCAAGAGAGGAAAAAATAACCAAATTTAACTTTTACGCACAATATAGTGTTGATGATATTCATCTAGTCATGCTTGAGGAAAGAAAAACGAGATAAATGCGGTAGCCAAACACTGTTCCCCCACCCCCATAACCCAAAAGCTTTGAGACGGTAGAGGAGCCACAGCCCTTCGTATGGTGGAGGCGGCTTAGATGACTGCTCCGATCCCAGCTTGATTCTTTGAATTTTGCATGATTTGTCGTTCTTACCATTCCCGGAAAACTACGGTCGTCGTTGTCTCATTTTCTAGTCCTGTTTCGCGTCAAGCATACTTCTATCCCTATCACTCTATTTGGAAAAGTCATCCCCAACGATAATCCAATGAACAAAAGTCACAATTTTTTTTCCCATCATATTTTAGATTTATCTAACGTCTGTGATTTCTCAGCTATAAGAAAGCTTACCCATTTTATATGATTGATTGTTAAGAAAATAGATATATGGGTATATACAGAGGAAATAAAATTAAGATTTTCTAAATGCACCTGCACAAGTTTGATTTAACATAATATTCCTGCTCAAAATGGCCTTTATTGATCAATTAGAAGATGGAATTCTAAACTTCATTATTGCAACAAAAATAAAATATCTAGTTGCAGTTATTGTATAAGGATTGATTGGAATTGCATGTGATTTCAAAACAAAGCTATTATTGCCTCAATCTTATTGGCAAAAAACAAGAAAATGGTATAAGGGAAAGCATTTTGGCTTTGAAACATAAAATCCTTTAATGCTAATGTTTTGTTGTATCAAAGTAGAAGATTTCCTTCCTGGTCTTCTCACATTTAAAGTGAAGTTTGTAGACACTGGAGTCCTTAAGATTATGTACTTCAAACATTATGAATGAAAATTATGTATTTATACCATTAAATTAAGATATTACTAATATGAGATAATTATTATTCCAATACACTTTTTCATCCTTAGTACAAAAAAATCATCGGTACTTTTGTAAATGATGATTACAAACAATGGGGATTTTTAGTATACTCTTATCTTGAACATAAACAAATCATATGAATCAACCCTCAAATGATAGTTATATGAAATGAAATCCCACATCTTTACTTTTTTTTCTTTTTATAAATACGTAGGTTTATTTATTTAAGAATAAGATAATACAAAAGTATAGGAATATACCATAATATTGCAAACTCATCTAAGAGAAAATCCAAGTTTGGAATCTCTAACTATGATATAACAAAATATTTGCCTAGGAAGGCTTAATATTCCTAAATAAAGATGTTCTCCCACATACTACTTTTCTAATTCTAGCCAACAAGATTAGTATTTTAACATACTTATTTTGGAAACATCTATGATTTCCTTTAGATTGAATACAATAGACCTATGTTGAAAAACATAGCTTAGGAAGTATCGCAATTAAATTATTTCCTCTAGTTGCTTGAATCTTTTATTGGAATTTAGAATTCCAATTATTGTTAATTTTATGTTATCTTATAACATAAGTGTTATGTTAATGGTTGCTTTAAATTGATTGATACTATAAATTCTATAGGTCTTAAGTTGAAAATAAGTCACTTGTTTTTCCATGGAAGCTTCTTATAACATAAGTGTTTGGATATTATTAAAGCTCTTTAGGGAATTTATTGTTTTAAAGCACTTGGACCAAATAGATACAATATCTTATTTCATAAAAAAAGTCTAGCCTATCATTAGAAGAAATGTAAAAGATGTAGTAGAGTTTTTCTCCTTTAGGAGGTTGTTGAAGGTTACAAACTTTACATAGCTATCTTTAGTCCCTAAGGTTCCTAATCCTAGTTGCAATAAGATTATAGACTAATACATATTGAACGAAATAGAAATTTTTTTGAGGAAAAAATAATTGGTATCCTAATTCTCTTAGCTAAAGTAAAGAAGGTAGTATGTAGAGAGCTACCTTATTTAAAAATATAAAATCCTTCTAAGGAAATTTTATATTAAGTGAGATTTGGAAGCTTCCAACTTCCATCTTTTTATAGATATGATGACTCTTGTAATACTAAGGTATGCCCCTGTGTACCTATAATTACATGTTGCAATATTTTTTACAAAATTATTTCCAAGATGTTAGTTAAAAAGCTAAGTATTATTCTCCTTGTAATGGTAAGCCAAAATCAAATTTCTTTCATTAAGGGACATCAGATTTCTAAGAATATTGTATTTTGCTAAGAACTTCTTCACAATTATCACAAGGGCAATAAAAGTATATATGTGGTTATAAAAATCGATCTCATGAAAGCATATGATATGGCTAAATAAAAAAGAAAGTACAAGGAGTCTTGAAAGCTATTAATACTCTTTAGTATTTAATTGATCATATAAGTGAGAATAATACTACAAGATTTTCAATAAATTTCAATGAACAACATGCATATTACTTTGAAGGTATCAATGAATTGAGACAAGGAGACCCATTACGCCTATATAGATTTATACTAGTTATGGAGATACTTCATAGAATTATTAGACCTCTACATCATATTTGAAATTCCACTAGCAATGCAAACCTAAAAAATCACTCATTTATATTTTGCTAATGATTTGTTCATTTTCTCTTGTGATGATATAATTTCAATACTTTGTCTTGTAAAAGCTTTGGAAGAATTTGCTAACTCTTAAGTTTACATTACAACCCACATTCTTCTTATGGTTATTAGAGCAAGAGAAAATTCTTATTTTAGATCACTCACCTTTTCCTATGGATACACTCCCTATTTGATTTCTTGGAATTCCTTTGATTATGAAAAGGTTTACTTATATCGATTGCAAGGGTCTAACAAATAAAATATTTGAAAGAATAAAAGGTTAGGAAATGAAATATCTTAGTAATGCAGGAAGGTTATAGTTTGAAAAAGTCCTAATTTTAACATATACATTTTGAATACAAGTTTTCTTATTACTAAAATGAACAATTTATAAGATTGAGACAAAGATCAAGAACTTTCTATGATAAGGTAATATAAATACATAACGCTCTCACAAAGTAGTTTATCAAATAATTTACTTACTAAAGAAGGAACAGGAATTAAGATTAGTAAATCTTAAACTTTGGAATAAACTCTTTTAGGACATATGCTTTGGAATCTCATTAATTTTCTAGACTTTTTTTATAAAATAAGTAGATTAACGATACAAAATGTAAAAAAACTTCAATAATATAACTTGATATCAAAGGTCTCATGACATAAAGTTGAAGAGGTATTCTTAAACTAAGGTCCGCACTTACTTTGGTTATTTATAAGTCTACCTATTATTGCAAAAACAATTTATCAAGACCTTTGACTAGTTACTAGAATAGTAGATTGGTATGATCTAATTTAGATTAGTGACATTAGCAAACATAATTTTATTAAATAACTACTTTGTCAAGATTAACTAGAAGGAATGGTACAATAACTCCTTTCAATTAACTTAGATTGCGATTTTTGTTAGTCCTAATTGAAAACAAGAGTCATCTTTTTTTTTTTAATATACATGAACAAGGATGGTTTGGAAGACTATCCTCACTAATAAGAAATTCAATATCATATTGGAGGATGGACTAAAGAATTGTAATGGATCATCAAAATAACTAAAGAAAATGATTTAGCTATAAAGTTTCGTAAGATATCTTTTCTAGTTTTTATTTATTATATATGGGCAAAATGAAATAAAAGATGATTTTAGAACAAAACAGTTGATGTTTCAATCCTATTGGCTAAAATAAGGAAAATTGTATGAGGAAGAGTTTCTTTATTTTGAAATATAAAATCTTGACAAAGAAATATCATTTTGAGTGAGATTTGGAGGCTTCTAACCTCCATCTTTTTGTAGTTTTTGTAATTTTTGTAGTACTAAGGTATGTCCTTATACATTTATACACTATTTTTTATTAATACAAACATAAATTTTTACAAAGAAAAAAAGTATCCTTACAAATGAGCCATCTAATAAAGTTGTGTTTATTGATTCCATCTAATTATGTTAAGTCACGGTATTCAACTTCAACATTAACTTGGCCTAATTCTTCATATGTCTCTTTATAGTAATAACAAGATTTAGAGAGAATAGATGTTATAAATTGTTGTAGTTTGAGAAGACCTCTCAAACTTCATGTCATGTTTCCTAAAAATACATAATTAATTTTTTTTCTATATCTAATACTATAAATCCATCTACTCCATAAGGATTAATTTGTATAGTTATGAGATTTCAAAATGAATGCTCCAATAGAACCTTATTCCACATATCAATTTTAACGTCATGCTAAATGTATTTATTTATTTCTAAATTAATCATTATAAAAAGAAATACATAAATATACAGAGAAAAATATGATATTAGTAATCCAAAATATCCATCATTTGTTTTAAGTCGTCCAAAGGGTTTGTCATCCTTGCTGTGGTGCAAAATTGCCATAACATCCTCTCAACTCAGCCGCAACTGTAAAGAGGAAACTCGCCGAGTTGGATCGCTTCCAGAGTCACTGCATTGAGCCCATGAAAACGGCTCCGACGCAAATTAAAAGGAGAAGTATTTTCCTCCCTGTCTACAGGTTTCTTGTAGCTTTTTCCACAAGATTGAGTGGTTTTAGCTCCTTCTGAGTGAGAAAGCAGCTGCCATGACTGAAGCTTCCCAACCCAGACAAACCTCCGTGTACGTTTCCTTGACACTTTTCTCCTAAGCTTTGTCAAACCTTCTAGATATCAGGAAAACGAAGGAAATCATCGACTAAAGACTCACCTACCCTCAACCACTTTCCCCTTTTTTACTTCGATTCATAGATTTACTCTTTTCAATTCAGACTAACTCAAAGCACATAGATCTAACCTGTGTCTTTGCCTTGGATCAAAAAATCTGATCACAGGTTTTGTGCATTTTCTTCTTTAGTTGCTTTTAAGTCCATTGTTTCATGTACATAAGCAGTAAAACTATGAAGGTCCACGGATCTAGCTTTGTACGTGATCCAAGCTCTGTGTTTTCCCGTACTGTGATCGACTTGGTTTTTCCGTGTTGGATCGAATCTGTTCAGTATAAATACATACTTATAGTTCTGTGCACGCGAGGTTCTTCTGCAAGCTTTTCTAGTTTTAACCTCAGATCCACCTCTACGTGCAGCTTTCCCACCCACACACGATAAATTTGTGTAAGCGATCTTTTCTTTTGTGTCTTTTTATTATGTTTTTCAACATCATGAACCCTAATGGACTCATCATCTAATTGCGCTTCGGCCTTGCACTTGGCTTCCTCCCCTTTTGTTCCTGTATTTGTATGTTTGTCCCCCTGTTAATTATTGATCTCCTTTTCTATATATGCTTTATTTTGATGTGAGTGCAGTTCACTCCCTTCCGATCATGAGTTCTGTGAAATAAGGAAGTGATCTTTCCACCTGTTTTTTCTTACCATGTTTTGAACATCATAGAACCCCAATGGCCCAAAACGGAGAATATCAAGAACTCAGTATCACTTTCAAACATGGACAAATTTAGGCAAAAAAAATAAGCTGAGTGCCGAGCTAAACATAACCCATCCACCTTTGGGTTGAGCTAAACATAACTCAAGAACCCTGAGTTTGTTTGATCCACTTTATGTCTTACCAGGGAGATCAAGGGAGAAGATAGAGGAGAGAGAGAAGCTGATGCAGGAGGCAATAGATTTATCTTACCAGCAGATGGGTTTGAATGGAGAAAGTATGGTCAAAAGTTCATAAGAAACATTGGCAAAAACAGGTAAAGAATGTTTTATACACAAGGTCATATTCTTTTGATGTACATTATATAAAGAAGTGCTTACCTTGGATCGATTTTAATGCATGTATTAGAAGTTACTTCAAGTGTAAAAGATGCAATTGCACTATGAGGAAGCAAGTTGATTGGTCAACCTCAGAGCCTGAATCTGTTCAAGTAGTGTATGAGGGGGTGCACAATCACACCTCATTGGTTAAAGAACCCAGCTCCTCCCAATCACATACCCCATCTTTGAGTGCCAACCCGTGTGACTTATGGACACAAGTTTTTGGAGATCAATCAATTTATCATCATGATAATGACAATTGAAATCTTGACTCTACTTGGAACACTTTCCAAAGCTATCTTTCTCACTTTGGGAAACTTAGCCTTGTAGAAAGCCCTCCATCTATGACAAATGGAAATGTTTAACTTTTATGCTAACATTCATATTGGAAAATGATCTAACTTTGTCATATGTTTGATATCCTCAAGAAGGTTTCTCTTCATTCTAATCTTGTTATGTTTCAAGTTTTAACATCATGAATCCTATCAAAACTTGTGTTTTGTGAATTTGTAGATGGTTCAAGTACTTGAAATGCATATACTACATGCATTGGCAATATATGATGCCTTCTAATGTGGCTTAGAGAATGCAAATTGACATGCCTAGCTTTAGGCTAATTTTTGAAACTAGATTTTGGAGATCAATTACTTTCTTGTCATGATAATGACAATTGAAATCTTCAATCTACCTAGTACACTTTTCAAAGCTTTCTTTCCCTCTTTGGGAGATTTAGCCTTGTAGAAAGTCCTCGATTTAAGAAAAATGGAAGTTTTTAACTTTTATGCTAATGTTCCTATTAGAAAAATGATTTGACTTTGTCATATGTATGATATCCCCAAGAAGGACTCTCTTCTTACTAATCTTGTTATGTTCCAAGTTTTAACATCATGAATCATGTCAAAACTTGTGTTTTGTGAATTTGCAGATGGTTCAAGTACTCGAAATGCATATATTGCATGCATTGGCAATATATGATGCCTTCTAATGTGGCTTGGAGAATGCAAATTGACATGGCTCACTTTAAGCTAGTTTATGTCAAACTAATCTAGATCAACTTTGTTGAATACTTGTAGGGTGAACAAATTAAGAAAAGTTGTGGGTGAATCTGTTTGGTGGAAGGGCTATTTCCATTAGCATTCTACTTGTTATGTTTCGAGGGTATGGAATATCAAACTTAAGATCTACATTTTGGGCAACCAATAGTCAACCACTCAGCTAGGAACTTAGGATTCTTCTTGTAGTAAAAGAAAAGTATTGCAAGTTTCAGCTAAATTGTGGTTTGGATAGACACAATAGATCTTGTAACTCTTTTGGTACGAAAAGTTAGGCCATATCTTGGTTGTTAATCCTAAACTCTCACCTTGAAGTCAAGCATGCGATTGACATTAAAGCTTGATTACTATAATAAAGGTGCCCCATAGGATTTAAAGTATTTTGCAGTTGATCGGTTTCAATTTTTTGCATATTAAAAATTCTTATATAATTTCTCCAAGCATTTTGATTGGACCATGCCGCAAAAGTTAAGCAAATTGACCTAGGACACCGGACATTACTGATTATATATTCAGACACAGATATAGAAACAAGCGTGGGTATGATGCCCACTCAGGGATGGGCTCCCTTCATTCTTCGTTATTAACAAAATCGTACTATTTCCTTCACGTGTGGCGGCAACTTGGTAAGCATTTCAGGTTCCCTTAGGAAGCTATTAACTTACCATTCCTTTCTTGTAGTAATTGCTTTGTTGGTGACATATGAAGACGATGCGTTACTACTTTGGTGTGTGCTTCGGCTTTTGTTTTCCTCCTTGTGGATAACATTTTGGTTAAAAATGTGTTCGAATTGTTCTTTGGGCGGTGAAAAGATACTGGGTTTTCTTGGTTTACGAGTTTTAAGAGAAAGGGATTGTTTCCAGAAGTACGTGAGCATGGTTCAGTTTCTGGTTGAATTTCCCGGCGCTATTGTAGGGATTGAGTGGTTTTGCTTATAGTCAGGATGGAAATCCAGCATTCCTTGTAAGTTGTCCAAAGTGCTTTGTCATCCTTTCGGTGGAGCGAAATTTCCGCGAAATGGATTCAAAATCAATTGCAATTGTAAAGAGAAAACATGTCGAGTTGAATCGCTTCCGACGCAAATAAAAAATGATTTTTCCGTCGTACTTTTGTTTCCATGGAAAACAAACATATTACTATAAAAAAGGACTAGTGTTTACCTCTCTCTCTCTCTTTCCCTCTCTCGCGCTGGGTTTCTCGTACGTTTTTCCAGACGCGGATTGAATAATTTCTAGGTTCTTCTGGTGGAGAGAGTAGCTGCCATGACTGAAGCTTCCCAACCCTGGCAAACATCCGTGTACGCCTCCTTCCAACTTTTCTCTTAAGCTTTGCCAAACGTAGAAGTTTTGAGGAAGACGAAGGAAAATATCGACTAAAGACTCACGTACCTGAAAGCAGTCTCCTCTTATTTTACTTCGACTCATAGATCCTCTCCTTTAAATTTAGTCTGACTCGGAGTACAAACATCTAACGTGTGTCTTTGCCTTCGATCATAGAATCTGATTGCAGGCTGTGTGCATTTCTTCTTTAGTTGGTTTTAACTCCATTTTCGCATGCACATAAGCAGTACAAGTATGGAGGTATTCTGAAATGCACTTTTGACGTAAGTTTTCCGGTCTTTGTCCAAGGATCTTATTTTCAGGATCTAAGTGCTATGTTTTCTCGTACTTTGACCAATTTGGTTTTTCGGTGCATCGATCTAATCTGTTCAGCATAAATACATACACATAGAAGATGATAATTTAGTGCACGCGAAGTTCTTCTGCAAGATTTTCTAGTTTGAACCTCAGACCCACCTCTACTTCCAGCTTTCCCAGCCACATATGATAATTTTGTTTAAGTGATCTTTCCCCCTGTTTGTTTTATGTTTTTGAACATCATGAAACCGTAATGGACTCGTCATCCAACTGCACTTCGGCCTTCCATTTGGCTTCCTTCCCTGTTCTTCCTCTTTTCGTATATTTTTTCCTCCCATTTATTACTGATATCATTATCTGCATATGCTTTATCTTGATGCGAATGCATTTCACTCCCTTCAGATCAAGACTTGTTTGAGATAATGAAGCAATCTTTCCTTCTATTTCTTTTAAACATGTTTTTGAACACCATAGAACCCCAATGGCCGAAAATGGACTCTATCAGGAACCCAATGGCTCCACTCCTCATCTCTTTTGTCACATTCAAACGTGCATAAATCTAGGCAAAAAACGAGAGTTGAGTGCTGAGCTCGACATAACCCATCGTCCTTTGTGTTTTCAGGAACCCTAAGTTTGTTTGATCCTCTTGATGTCCTACCAGCTAGACGGAGGAAGAAGATAGAGGAGAGAGAGGAAGCCTATGCAGGACGCAACAGATTTGTCTTATCCGCAGATAGGTATGAATGAAGTATGGCCAGAAGTTCATAAGAAATATTGGGCAAAACAGGTACATAATGTTTTATACACAAGGTCATCTTCTTTTGATATACAATACATAAAGAAGTGCTCATCTTGGATCCATTTTAATGCATGTATTTAGAAGTTACTTCAAGTGTACTAGAAGCAATTGTTTTGTGTACAAAAAGTTGATTGGCTAACCTTAGAGCCCAAATTTGTCTAAGTAGTGTATGAGGGGGTGCACATCAACATTACACCAGCTAAAGAATCTAACTCCTCCGAATCTTGGACATCTTTGAATGCCAATCAATATGACTTGTGGACACAAGTTTTAGAAGATCAACTAGCTTCTTGTTATGATAATGGCAATTGAAATCTTGAATCTACTTGCAACGCTTTCCAAGGCTTTTTTTCCCCCTTTAGGAAAAGCTAGCCTAGTTGAAAGCTTTCCATATAATAAAAATGGAAGTCTTTTACTTTTATCATAACAATCCTACTGGAAAATGATACGATTTTGTCATATGTTGGGTATCCTCAAGAAGGATTCTTTTCTTTCCAATCTTGTTATGTTTCAAGTTTTAACTTATGAATCATGTTAAAACCCACGTGTTTTGTGAATTTGCAGATGGTTCAAATACTTGAAATGCATATATTGCATGCATTAACAAGATATGATGCCTTCTAAAGTGGCTTATAGAATACAAATTGATGTGCCTACCTTTAGGCAAGTCTATGTCACTCAAATCTAGATCAACTTCGTTGAATACTTCCATTACCATTCAAATATAGTTGGATTTGAGTGGTGGAAGGGCTATTTCCATTACCATTCTACTTGTCATGTTTTGAGGATATGGAATGTCAACCTGAAGATCTAGATTTTCAGCAACCAATAGTCAACCATTGGACTAGTAACTCACGTTTCTTCTTATAGTAGTAGAAAAAGTAATATAATTTTAACCTAAATTGTTGTTTGGACAGACAATAGATTTTGTAGCTCTTCTGGTATCAATACTTAGGACATGTCTTAGATGTTAATCCTAAACTCTCCCCTTGAAGTCAAAGCTTGTGATTGACATTAAAGCTTGATTACTATAATAAAGATGCCAGATAAGATTTAAAGTATTTCGCAGTTGATCATTTTAAATGTTTTTTCATGTTAGAAATTCTAATATTACTTCTCCGAGCCTTTCGATTGGACCCTGACTGCAAAACTTCAGCAAATTGACTTAGGCCACCGGCCATTGCTGATGAATATTCACAGACATGGAAACAAGCGTGGGTACAACGCCCACTAGGGGATTGGTTCCCGCCATCTTCTTTATTAACAAAATCGGACTCTTTGCTTCACGTGGGGCGGCAATTTTGTTAGCCTTTTAGGTTTCCTTCTTGTAGATGTTGCTTTGTTGCTGAGATATGAAGACGATGCGTTACTACTTTGGTGTGTGCTTCGGCTTTTGTTTGGCTACTTGTGGATAACTTCTAGTTCAAAATGTCTTCGCATTGTTCTTCGAGCGGTGAAAAGAGACTGGGTTTTGTTGGATTAAGAGCTTTAAGGGGAAAACGGATCATTTCCAGAAGTACGTGAGCATGGTTCAGTTTCTGGTGTAATACGGTGTGCTAAAATGAGATTGAATTTCCAGGAGTTGTTGTGGGGATTGTGGCTTTACCTTTAGGGTTCTGCATATCGTCTTTTGAGAAAAACGTGATGCTATTTTCTTACTCTATTCTTGTGTTTATCACTTCTGCTATTTGGGTTTTCTGAATTCATTTCCTTAGCGAAGACTTATGATTTCTTACATTTGTATGATGACTCTTCTAATGGTGAATTTACCCAAATCCAGCTTACCACGTACGAGTACTTGTATTCGAATTTTGCTGCTTTTTTGATATTCAAGGAGACTCCAGATCATTATGTCCCAATTTTCCCCTGTAAAAACATTGAGCGCTGGAGAATATTTTGGTTCTTATGTGGAAATCGGAAAATTTGTGTTGATGCTTGTTGGAAATCAGAGCCACGTTTCGGTCTAACTAGGCGTGGTGAATGTGGGTACTGGGCCAAAAAACTTGAAAAAATGCCTGGGCCAACAACTAAATCGACAGACATGGGTTGATCCAGGCCCGATGTGTGACAAGAGGACTATTGGAAGAAGTCCCACATCGGGCACAAAGACAAAAGCAAAGTAGTATATATAGAAGAGAAAACCCCCCTCTTATAAGTCGGTTTTTAAGTGTGGTGGGCCTCTCTTATATATTAAGTCCAACAGTGGTATCAGAGCCACGTTTCGGTCTAACTAGGCGTGGTGAATATGGGTACTGGGCCAAAAAACTTGAAAAAATGTATGGGCTAACAACTAAATCGACAGACATGGGCTGTCAATAAAACATTAAAAATGGGTCAGACATGGGCTGATCCAGGCCCGATGTGTGACAGGGGGACTGTTGGAAGAAATCCCACATCGGGCATAAAGACAAAAGCAAAGCAGCATATGTAGGAGAGAAAGCCCCCCTCTTATAAGCCGGTTTTTAAGTGTGGTGGGCCTCTCTTATATATTAAGTCCAACAATGCTTGTGGGAGAAAGCTCATTTCCTTTACTGTTTCGCGCTATTTGTCTCAGTGCTCCTGTTTCTGTTCTTGAGGTTATTCATGAAAAATAGTGGTCAGTGTTTTCAGTTTTTCATGTAGACGATGGCATCAACTTTCACAGCCATGTCTTCAGTTGGCTCCATGGCTGCTCCTGGCTGCCGTGTTAGGGATAAGAAATTTGTTTCTTTCGACAAGTTGTCATCTTCTGCTTCCATTTCTTCGAGCTCATTTGCTAGAAGACAAGCTGAAAAGAAGACCAATGATTTGGCTGGTGATGGAACTGCAACATCTGTTGTTCTTGCACAGGGTCTTATTGCCGAGTATGTCAAGGTTCGTGTTTCTGTAAACCTGTTTAGTTCAATTCCAAAATGGGAAACATTGACAGAAATGCATATTCCACAAAATGGCTGGCGGTAGTTTTCCTTCTTTTCTTTGTGGGTATTCACCTCTTGTTCAGATAGTGGCAGCTGGTGCAAAACCCTGTTTTAATTACTCGAGGTATTGAGAAGACCATTAAACTCTTGTATCCGAACTTAAATCGTTTCCGAAGGAGTAAAGATCCAACTACCAGTCCTGTACTACCCTCTATAAACTGGACATCGAGAAGTCCAACACTCAGACTAATTCTGCACTCTGGTTTTTGAGTGTCTTTACTGCTATTTTCAACTATAATTTTCTTCTTTCCTGGTCCAGTAAGTTCTTACTAACTAATAATGATGGCATTGGCTGATGTGGCAGCAGTTAGTGCTGGGAACAACTATGAAGTTGGAATATGATAGCAGAAGCCCTAAGCAAGGTGGGTTGTAAGGGTGTAGTGACTCTTGAAGAAGGGGAAAGTGCCGAGAATAGTCTGTATGGGGAGGAAGGAACGCAATTTCTCTGTGGCTACATCTCACCTTACTTCGTCACAGATAGTGAGAAAATGGCAGCTAAATATGAAAATTGCAAAGGGACAATGACAGCAAGTTGCCATCAAACCCTGAAGAAGTAGAAGACCCACCTCGTGACTCGGCTGCAAGTCCATTGATTGCATTCACCAACAACGAACCAGAGGTAATGAATGGAGGAGGATCTTCTAAGTGTTTATAAAGGATTTGTTTTTGAGGATATAAGAGGAGGCCTTCCTTCCTTACTTGAGCTATTAAGGTTCCTGATAGGGATAATAGTTACCAAGACCACAAAGAATTTCAAACTTTACTCTTCTTGAAAACGTTACGTTCTTGAATTTCAAACTTCTGGAGCTAAATGTCTTCACTCTTCTTTTCAAACTCATGTCAAATTGATTGAATGCTTTGTGTGTTTCTATGCAGATGTCATATTTTTAAGGTAAATTTCTCATCCAAATTTGGTGAAACTGATTGGATATTGTTGTGAGATGAATTAGTATGTGAGCATATGGCTTGAGGTAGTGTGGAAAATAAGCATTTCCTATCATTTCTCACCTTGCTTTTCATTATTTTCCTTTTCAAAGTTCTTTTCTGGAGAATAAAGATTCATGATCGCAGTTTCAGGCCAATGACATTGTAGAACTTCATAACCTTCTTAAGATGGTGTTATAACTTGTGCTAGCGATGCATCTTATACGTGAAGCAATAAGAAGAGAGAGTAAGTTAGTAAAGATGCTACAATGATCTTTAGCAGCCTTATCCTAGATATTGTTTAAAGCACTTTAGGTCAGAACAACTTTTTGGAATTTTTGTATGACATCAACTTAGTCCATGTGTTCTTAAAAGCCAACAATTCACTTCTTGGACTTTTATATCTTTCAATTACTTCTTACGCTCAGTTAAGATAGTGGGGAGGGTTGGGAAGGTGACCTATTGTTTGAACCTTCTACCTAACCTCAAGCTATACCTATTCTTCTATACAATATGCTCAAACCTTTTCATATTAAATTCAACAATTTATTTTTGGGCTTTTATATCTTTCAATTTACTTCTTAGGCCCATTCAATATAGTGGAAGGGGTTGGAAAGGTAACATATTGTTTCAACTTTCCAAGCTACAGCTTTTCTTCTATGCAAGTATGCTCAAGTTCTTTTATAAGGATGTAGAAGACTCAAGATGGAGCAGCTCCTTGAAGATCTCTCCAGTAATGATGATATCTTTTGAAAAAAAGAAAACAAAAAGGTGAAGACGGTATTGGCAAATTGAGTAGTCTGTAAAAATAGAATTTCTCTGGAATAACAATACTATCAAACGGAAAGGATCGGCTGAAAGGGCGATAACGTGGAAGTTCAAGAAAAATCTTTACCAGTTCAAGTATTTTATCTACCTTAACAAGAAAGCAACGAAGATGTCACCAAATCCGGCAAGACAAAATGTTTCAAATTAGTAGTACGGATCTCACGAGGTAGGCTAGAGAGTGAAATGTTTGACTCCAATATTTTGGATTGACAGTATAGGCATGACGAGAATTCCCTAAAATTCTCTTACTTTCTCTCTCCAAAAACATTCCCTTCACAGTGATCACCCTTGGAAGGCCTTTCGACTAAAAATCAGGCCATTTCAAATGTAATTCAACTCTTCATCCCTTGTGATTTTCCAACAGTTTGAATTGGGTCTACCGAGGGCCGACTTGGATGGCCATTCGGCCGGTCAGCCGACTAGGGTGGCCGACGATACGTGTGGGCCCAACTCCAATGACAATAAAGGGGGACCGACATCAGCCACAATATGGCGTTCGGGGATCAATGTTGGGTGGGCTAGGTTCCAAAATGTCGAGAGAAGCTTTGCTTGGGAATATCCAAAAGATACCCTAAAGTGCCTCCACCAGCCCTTGCCCATTCAGAAGCTCAATCCAGCGGCACTCCAGTCATGAACCTACGACTTTTGAATCTCTTAATTTTAATTGCAAACATGATCAAAGTCTCATATTAACAACTTTAACTACTTATTCTCAATAAAAAGCGATGAATATTTTACGTGCACACATGAAATTATATAATTATTATATTGTTGTAGAGAAGAGCTACAATGCTCATATGGCTATGAAATGGCTCTTTGTAATCATTCTAAAGGAAGCAAGGATTTTTTATTTTATTTTATAAATATTTGAGTTTATTTATCAAAAAATAAAATAATACAAAAGTTTAGGAATATATCTTAGTATTATAATTTATTTTAAAAAATTGAGTTTAAAATTTTTAAATTATGACACAAGAAAACATTTATGTAAAAAAATTTAATATTTTTAAATAGAGATGTTCTTTTATATATTATTTTTCTGACTATAGCCAATAAAATTGATATTTCAAAAAAAACAATGATTTGAAACTCATTTATCCCCTTGGCTCTTCCCTCGAATGAGATGAAATGACACTAATAAATTCAATACTAATTTCCAACTGTCCAAATCAAGTTCCTATTGCATGCATTCTAAATATTCAAACTTATACGCGTTGTTCGACTAATTTGAACATTTTTCTCCTACGTCAAGTCTTATACCTACATTTCTATGATTCAACACAAATTTATTGATCTTCCTAACTTTTCACATATAATTTAATGGGCAGGATGAGTCACTAGTCTATAAGTACCCAGATTTGAAGGAGATTTTTCCACGGGGAGGAAAAGTGTTCAAACCGGCTAATAGGGCAAAATCACAGACCGCAGCATGCGGGGTAAGAATTTATAATTTAGGGATTGCATACAGCCTGCAATCAGAGATGAAACTACTGTTCCTTTTCTACTCTATATTTTCTTTTCCAGAGGCATTTTCTTGTCAAGAGAAACAAACGCATAATAGAAAAATCATATTCTATTTGTGTCGGAGCCACTTTGACGGACTATCAATAAGGGAGCTAAGACAGAACCTGGTCTCTGATATCATATTAAATTTTATAAAAAAGTATATATTCAACTTAAAACCTTAAAGTATTAAGTAATAGAACTCATTTAACATATAAAAGATGATAATTTAGTACATGCAAGGTTCCTCTACAAGGTGTTCTTGTTTAACCTCAGAGATTTGCTCCTTTAGATTCAAACTAACTAGAAGTACATGAATCTAATGTGTGTCTTCGCCTTCAAACATCAAATCTGATTGATGCTGTGTGCAATCAGATTTCTTCTTTAGCTGCTAAGCGGAAAGATGGCGACGGATATGGAATTCCTATATGGTATAAATTCTTATCTCCAATTCCATGGTCTGTGATTTCGGTTTTTTAGCCGCTTTGTTTGGCCAATTTGAATATTTCTCCTCTACGTGGAAAAATCTCCTCCAAATCTGGGCACTTTTAGACTAGTGTCTCCTCCTGCGCGTTAAAGTATCTGTAAGAAGTTAGGGAGATCAATAAAGTTGTGTTGAATCGTAGAAAGGTAGGTACAAGACTTGACGTGGAGGAAAAATGTTCAAACTAGTCGAACAAAGCGTATAAACTTGAGCATTTAGAAAGAATGCAACAGGTCCCTGACTTGGATAGTTCGGAATTGATTTTGAATTTATTGGAGTCATATCATCTCTATTCCATGAAAGAATAGTGGAGAGACTTGATTTTCAAATATCTTTCATTTCTTCCCTTGGAACAATTAGAGGGGCCCTTTCAATAGCCATTTCTTTAGCAACCAGGACTAATATGTGACTTTGATCATGCTTTTAATTAAAACCAAGAGATTCTAAATTGAGGATAAATTTTCTTTAAACATCCTTTAATATTTCGAAGCATGAGAAGATGAAAGTCTTTTCTTAAGTATTATTATTTAAGCTTTTGCAAATACTCACAAAACATTATCTTTCATTATTTAAATAAACTTTTCTAGGCCAAAAATTATTCCACTGCATATTTAAGGAAAAAAAAAATAGACATAGTAGAACAAAAGTTCCATAATGGAGTGGAGAATACTTGCAATGCTCTTAGAAGCTTAGATAACCTTCTACCTCAATAAACCTTTTTAAGGAGAGTTGGACCTATGCCTTTTACATAGTATTAGAGTGACCTTACATTGTAGAAAAATATTAGATAAAGAGTCCTACAATGAAAAGAAAAACACTTATAACATACCTTATATTCTTTCACAACCCATATTCTCAATCAAGCATTTGAAAAGTAATGAATCTAGATGTTTTACAAAAGAATGTATCTGCAATTGATCCTCCTAATCTAACCTCAAATGTGCTTTCTTTCCATTTCCAGAATGTAGGAGCTGCGCGAGAGACACCCGATCTCAACACGCACGTGGGATCCACAATAAAGGATTGATTATGGAAAGTGAGATTTGGTTTTGACATAAATAGTAAAGGTGCGGGTCATCTGCCTCCCTTTCAAGCAAAAAACGGGATAAACCAAACCAAATGCAGGAATCTCTGCAGCTGTATTTTATCCTTGCTTGCTCACCATCAGAATGAGCCTTTTCTCCCACTGGGTTGTACAATTATCCATCTGGTCGCATATAAGACCAACTGCATGAAGATAAACAAGTTTCAGGACCCACGTACAAAGTGAGCCACCATCGTTGAATCATCACCATCTGCCCATCTTATGTCTTGCGCCATCCCTTTTATCTTTAGCATTTAGTATTTGGGCCATCCTAGTTATTTTTGACATCAACTTCCGAGACATATGTTTGAGTCATCCTGTTCATGTTTTGACATCAACATCCGGGTCATGCTCCACATTTGACTGTGCATTTCAGGTGGAGCCGACGCGGGTGTTTAACCAGCAGAGGATGAAGATGGATGGTGATTGGTTGATGCAGCGGAGATGACAGCTGTTGGAAAGGCAGTACCATTTCTTCTTCTATATGGACTCGAAAAAAGAAATTCCTATGCCTGTGCTGCATTCTTTTGTTCCTCGTTTAAATATGTTTGTCATAACTACTCCAATTGGATCATTTTAACAGTTAAGTAAACATGAGGCTGTGGTTGTATAGTATCAACTGGCTGTAATATTCTATTGCTATGTCCTTAGTTTGATTTTACAACACAGAAGGGGAATACCAAGAGAGGAAAAATAACCATATTTAACTTTTACGCACAATAACTGTTGGTGATATCCATCTAGTCATGCTTGAGGAAACAAAAACGAGATAGATGCGGTAGCCAGACACTGTCCGCCCACCCACATGACCCACAATTTTTATGACGGTAGAGGAGACGCAGCCCTTCTTATGGTGGAGGCGGCTTAGATGACTGCTCCCATCCCAGCTTGATTCTTTGAATTTTGCGTGATTTGTCGTTCTTACTATTCCCGAAAACTAAGGTCGTCGTTGTCTGATCTTCTTGTCCTGCTTCGAGTCAAGCATACTTCTATTCCCATCACTCTATTTGGAAAAGTCTTCTCCAATGATAATGCAATGAACAAAAGTCACAATTTTTTTTTGCCAATCATGTTTTAGACTTACCTAACGTCTATGCTTTCTCAACTATAAAAAAACCTTACCCATTTTATACGATTTATTGTTAAGAAAAATAGGTATATGGGTATATATAGAGAAAATAAAGTTAAGATTTTCTAAATGCACTTGCACAAGTTTGCTTTAACATTATATTCTTGCACAAAATAAATATATTACTGTAAGAAAGGAGAAGTATTTTCCTCTGTCTATAGATTTGTTGTAGTTTTTTCCACAAGATTGAATACTTTTAGCTCCTTCTGGGAGAGAAAGCAGCTGCCATGACTGAAGCTTCCCAACCCAGACAAACATCCGTGTACGTTTCCTTCACACTTTTCTCGTAAGCTCTGTCAAACCTACTAGATATCAGGAAAACGAAGGAAATCATCGACTAAAGACTCGCCTACCTTCAATCACTTTCCTCTTTTTTACTTCGATTCATAGATTCACTCTTTTCAATTCAGACTAACTCGAAGCAAATAGATCTAACGTGTGTCTTTGACTTGGATCGAAAAATTTGATCGCAGATTTTGTGCATTTTTTTCTTTAGTTGCTTTTAAGTCCATTGTTTCATGTATATAAGCAGTACAAGTATGAAGGTACTCTAAAACGCATTTTTGATGTAGCTTTACCTGTCTCTGTCCACGGATCTAACTTTGTAGGTGATCTAAGCTCTGTGTTTTCCCGTACTTTGATCGACTTGGTTTTTCCGTTTTGGATCTAATCTGTTCAGTATAAATACATACTTATAGTTCTGTGCCCGCGAGGTTCTTCTGCAAGCTTTTCTAGTTTTAACCATTTTGCGCTTCAGCCTTGCACTTGGCTTCCTTCCCTTTTCTTCCCCATTTTGTATGTTTGTCCTCTTAATTTGTATGGCAGAAAGATAAATTATATTAATAAATATTAAAGTATAGAAGCATAGGAGACATGCCCCAACATTACATAAGTCACCATATCTATAAAAATATAGAAGTTAGAAGCCTTCAAATTTCACTCAAAATAATATTGTCTTGGAATGATTTTATATTTCTAAACAAAAAAAACTCTCCCTCTTATTATCTTCTTTATTTTTGATAAGTTGCCCTCCTATTAATTATTGATCTTGTTTTCTACATATGCTTTATTTTGATATGAGTGTGGTTCACTCCCTTCCAATCAAGAGTTCTTTGAAATAAGGAAGTGATCTTTCAATCCGTTTTTTTCTTACCATGTTTTTGAACATCATAGAACCCCAATGGCCTAAAATGGAGAATATCAAGAGCCGAGTATCACATTCAAACATGGACAAATTTAGGCAAAAGACATGAGTGCCAAGCTAAAACATAACCCATCCTCCTTTGGGTTGTTAGGAACCCTAAGTTTGTTTGATCCACTTTATGTCTTACTAGGAAGATCGAGGGAGAAAATGGAGGAGAAAGAGAAGCCAATGCTCGAGGCAATAGATTTGTCTTACCAATAGATGGGTATGAATGGAGAAAGTATGGTCAAAAGTTCATAAGAAAGATAGGCAAAAACAGGTAAAAAAATGTTTTATACGCAATGTCATATTCTTTTTATGTACATTATATAAAGAAGTGCTCATCTTGCATCCATTTTAATGCATGTATTTAGAAGTTACTTCAAATGTAAAAGGAGCAATTGCTCTATGAAGAAGAAAGTTGATTGGACAACCTTAGGACTTGAATCTATCCAAGTAATGTATAAAAGGGTGCATAACCACACCTTACTGGCTGAAGAATCTAGCTCCTTCCAATCACATATCTCATCTTCAATTGCCAACCAATATGACTTGTGGACACAAGTTTTTGGAGATCAATCAATTTTTCGTCACAATAATGACAATTAAAGTCTTAAATCTACTCAGTATGCTTTCCAAAGCTTTCTTTTTGCTCTGGGAAACTTAGCTTTGTAGAAAGCTCTCCATTTAAGAAAAGTGGAAGTATTTAACTTTTATCCTAACATTCCCACTGGAAAATGATATGACTTTGTCATATGTTTGATATCCTAAACAAGGATTCTCTTCTTTCCAATCTTCTTATGTTTCAAGTTTTAACATCATGAATCAAGTCAAAACTTGTGTTTTCTGAATTTGAAAATCATTCAAGTACTTGAAATGCATATACTACATGCATTGGCAATATATAATGCCTTCTAAAGTGGCTTAGAGAATGCAAATTGACATGCCTAGCTTTAGATAAGTTTATGACACAAGCTTTCGGAGATCAATTAGTTTTTTGTCATGATAATGACAATTGAAATCTCAAATCTACCCAATACATTTTCCAAAGCTTTCTTCCGACTTTAGAGAGCTTAGCCTTGTAGAAAGCCCTCCATTTAAGAAAAATGAAAGTGTTTAACTTTTATCCTAACATTCCTACTGGAAAATGATATGATTTTGTCATATGTTTGATATCCTCAAGAAGGATTCTCTTCTTTCCAATCTTGTAATGTTTCAAGTTTTAACATCATGAATCAGGTCAAAACTTGTGTTTTTTGAATTTGCAGGTGGTTCAAGTACTTGAAATGCATATACTGCATGCATTGTCAATATATGATGCCTTCTAAAGTGGCTTAGAGAATGCAAATTGACATGCCTAGGTTTAAACTAGTTTAGTACACAAGTTTTTAGAGATTGATTAGTTTTTTTGTCATGATAATGACAATTGAAATCTTGAATCTACCTAGTACATTTTCCAAAGCTTTCTTCCCACTTTAGAGAACTTAGCCTTCTAGAAAGCCCTCCATTTAAGAAAAATGGAAGTGTTTAACTTTTATCCTAACATTCCTATTAGAAAATGATCTCACTTTGGCATATGTTTGATATCCTCAAGAAGGATTCTCTTCTTTCTAATCTTCTTATGTTCAAGTTTTAACATCATGAATCATGTCAAAACTTGTGTTTTGTGAATTTGCAAATGGTTCAAGCGCTTGAAATGCGTATATTGCATGCATTGGTAATTTATGATGCCTTCTAAAGTGGCTTGGAGAATGCAAATTGACATGGCTAGCTTTAGGTTAGTTTATGTCACATAAATCTAAATCAACTTCATTGAATACTTGTAGGGTGAAACAAACTAAGAGAAGTTATGGGTGAATTTGTTTGGTGGAAGGGTTATTTCCATTTCTACTTCTTATGTTTTGAGGATATGGAATGTCAAACTCAAGATCTACATTTTGTGCAGCCAATAGTCAACCATTGAGCTAGGAACTCAGGATTCTTCTTGTAGTAAAAGAAAAGTATTACAAGTTAGGCCATATCTTCTGGTACCAAAAGTTAGGTCATATCTAGGTTGTTAATCCAAAACTCTCACCTTGAAGTCAAAGCATGTGATTGACATTAAAGCTTAATTACTGTAATAAATATGCTCCATAAGATTTAAAGTATTTTGCAGTTGATCAGTTTCAATTTTTTGCATATTAAAAATTCTAATATGATTTCTCCAAGCATTTTGATTGGACCATGACCGCAAAAGTTCAGCAAATTGACTTAGGCCACCGGACATTACTGATTATATATTCAGACACAGATATGGAAACAAGCGTGGGTATGATGCCCACTCAGGGATGGGTTCCCTTCATTCTTCGTTATTAACAAAATCGTGCTATTTCCTTCACGTGTGGCGGCAATTTGGTAAGCATTTCAGTTTCCCTTAGGAATCTATTAACTTACCATTCCTTTCTTGTAGTTGTTGCTTTGTTGGTGACATATGAAGACGATGCGTTACTACTTTGGTGTGCGATTCGGCTTTTGGTTCAAAATGTCTTCGCATTGTTCTTTGAGCGGTGAAAACATACCGGGTTCTGTTGGATTACGAGTTTTAAGGAGAAAAGGGATCGGTTCCAGAAGTACGTGAGTTTCTGGTTGAATTTCCCGGAGCTATTGTAGGGATTGGGTGGTTTTGCTTATAATGGGGATGGAAATCCAGCATTCCTTTTAAGTTGTCCACCGTGTTTTGTCATCCTTACGGTGGAGCGAAATTTCCATGAAATTGATTCAAAATCAGGGGCAATTGTAAAGAGGAAACATGCCGAGTAGAATTGCTTCCAGGGTCATTGCATTGAGCCCACGAAAGCGGCTCCAACGCGAATAAAAAATGACTTTTCCGTTGTACGTTTGTTTCCATGGAAAACAAACATATTAGAAAGCAATTAAAGTCTTATCGAAGCTTTGATTGATTCAACACGTTAATAAAGTTGAAGAAACTTTTGAACAATCCAATGCATTAATGCAGTAGAAGAAGCCTTCAAACTTAGGAAGAGCCACCAAGTGACAGTCGTAGACGGCGCGAAGAGAAGACCATTCCCTGATCGGGACAAGGTGAGGCCAGGATTTGACTAAAGCAAGGAGTCATCATTCAATGGGGATTCTGCAAGGCAATTCTCACTGACCATTGGGAGTACCCGAGTACCAGGTTGTGATCTAGTCTTTTGGCCCGATTTTACAGAAGGTGGGCTGCCTAAAACTCAAGAGGAATCTTAGAAAGCACTAAAATTCCTGTCAAAACTTATGAAAAATTCAATGCATTAATATAGTCGAAAAAGTCTCCAAAATTTAGAAGAAACTTTTGAATAATTCAATAAGTTAAAACAGTAAAAGAAACCAAAATTTGGAAGAAGAAGAAGAAGAAGAAGTTTAGAATAATCCAATATGTTAATACAGAAGAAGAAGCCTCCAAAATTTTAAAGAAACTTGAGAAAAAGGACTAGTATTTGCCTCTCTCTCTCTCTCTCTCTCTCTCTCTCGCGAGCGCGGGCGCGCTGGGTTTCTCGTACGTTTTTCCAGACGCGGATTGAATACTTTCTAGGTCGTTCTGGTGGAGAGAGTAGCTGCCATGACTGAATCTTCTCAACCCAGGCAAACATCCGTGTACGTCTTCCTCCAACTTTTCTCTTAAGCTTTGTCAAACCTAGAAGTTTCGAGGAAGACGAAGGAAAAAATCGACTAAAGACTCAAGTACCTGAAAGAAGTTTCCTCTTATTTTACTTCGACTCGTAGATCCGCTCCTTTAAATTGCTTTTAATTCCATTTTCGCATGTACATAAGCAGTACAAGTATGGAGGTATTCTGAAATGCACTTTTGACGTAAGTTTTCCGGTCTTTGTCAAAGGATCTTATTTTCAGGCGATCTAAGTGCTATGTTTTCTCGTACTTTGACCAATTTGGTTTTTCGGTGCATCGATCTAATCTGTTCAGTATAAATACATACACATAGAAGATGATAATTTAGTGCACGCGAAGTTCTTCTGCAAGATTTTCTAGTTTGAACCTCAGACCCACCTCTACTTCCAGCTTTCCCAGCCACATATTTTAATTTTGTTTAAGTGATCTTTCCCCCTGTTTGTTTTATGTTTTTGAACTTCATGAAACCGTAATGGACTCGTCATCCAACTGCACTTCGGCCTTCCATTTGGCTTCCTTCCCTGTTCTTCCTCTTTTCGTATGTTTTTTCCTCCTATTTATTACTGATCTCATTATCTGCATATGCTTTATCTTGATGCGAATGCATTTCACTCCCTTCCGATCAAGACTTGTTTGAGATAATGAAGCAATATTTCCTTCTATTTCTTTTAAACATGTTTTTGAACACCATAGAAACCCAATGGCCGAAAATAGAGACTATCAGGAACCGAATGGCTCCACTCCTCATCTCTTTTGTCACATTCAAACGTGCATAAATCTACGCAAAAAAACGAAAGTTGAGTGCTGAGCTCGACATAACCCATCGTCCTTTGTGTTTTCAGGAACCCTAAGTTTGTTTGATCCTCTTCATGTCCTACCAGCGAGATCGAGGAAGAACATAGAGGAAAGAGAGAAGCATATGAAGGATGCAACAGATTTATCTTACCAGCAGATGGGTATGAATGAACTATGGCAAGAAGTTCATAAGAAATATTGGGCAAAACAGGTAAGGAATGTTTTATACACAAGGTCATCTTCTTTTGCATGCAATACATAAAAAAGTGCCCATCTTGGATCCATTTTAATGCATGTATTTAGAAGATACTTCAAGTGTACTAGCAGCAACAGCTTTGTGCAGAAAAAGTTTGATTGGTCAACCTTAGAGCCCAAATATGTCTAAGTAGTGTACGAGGGGGTGCACAACAACACCACACCAGCCAAAGAATCTAACTCCTCCCAATCACAAACATCTTCAAATGCCTATCAATATGACTCCTGGACACAAGTTTTAGGATATGAACTAGTTTCTTGTTATGATAATGACAATTGAAGTCTTGAATCTAATTGCTATCCTTTCCAAGGCTTTTTTTCTCCCCCTTGGGAAAAGCTAGCCTTGTTGAAAGCCTTCCATATAATTAGAATGGAAGTCTTTTTCTTTTATCATAACAATCCTACTAGAAAATGATTCAATTTTGTCATATGTTGGGTATCCTTATGAAGGACTCTTGTTTTTTTTTTTTTCTTTTCCTAATCTTGTTATGTTTCAAGTTTTAACGTCATGAATCATGTCAAAGCCTATGTGTTTTGTGAATTTGCAGATGGTTCAAATACTTGAAATGCATCTATTGCATGCATCAACAATATATGGTGCCTTCTAAAGTGGCTTAGAGAATACAAATTGACATGCCTACGTTTAGGCTAGTTTATGTCACACAAATCTAGATCAACTTCGTTGAGTACTTGTGGGGCAAAACAAATTGACCAATTTTATTTGGGTTTGTTTTTTGGAAGGGCTATTTCCATTACCATTCTACTTGTCATGTTTTGAGGATATGGAATGTCAACCTGAAGATCTACATTTTCGGCAGCCAATAGTCAACCATTGGGCTAGTGACTCAGGTTTATTCTTATAGTAATAGAAAAAGTACACCTAAATTGTAGTCTGGACAGACAATAGACCTTGTAACTCTTCCGGTATCAATAGTTAGGACATATCTTAGCTGTTAATCCTAAACTCTCACCTTGAAGTCAAAGCGTGTGATTAAAATTAAATTGACATTAAACCTTGATTACTATAATAAAGATGCCACATAAGATTTAAAGTATCTTCCCGTTGATCAGTTTAAATAGTTTTGCATGTTAGAAATTCAAATATAATTTCTCCGAGCCTTTCGATTGGACCCTGACTGCAAAACTTCAGCAAATTGACTTAGGCCACTGGCCATTGCTGATTATATATTCAGACATAGAAACAAACGTGGTACGACGCCCACTACGGGATTGGTTCCCGCCATTCTTCATTGTTAACAAAATCGGTCTCTTTGCTTCACGTGTGGCGGCAACTTTGTTAGCATTTTAGGTTTCCTTCTTTTAGATGTTGCTTTGTTGGTGAGATATGAAGACGATGCGTTACTACTTTGGGGTGTGCTTCGGCTTTTGTTTTGCTTCTTGTCGATAACATTTTGGTTCAAAATGTCTTCGCATTGTTCTTTGAGCGGTGAAAAGATACTGGGTTTTGTTGGATTAAGAGTTTTAAGGGGAAAAGGGATCATTTCCCGTAGTACGTGAGCATGGTTCAGTTTCTGGTGTAATACGGTGTGCTAAAATGAGATTGAATTTCCAGGAGTTGTTTTGGGGATTGTGTGGCTTTACCTATAGGGTTCAGCATATCGTCTTTTGAGGAAAATGTGATGCTATTTTCTTACTCTGTCCTTGTGTTTATTGCTTCTGCTATTTGGGTTCTCTGAATTTATTTCCTTAATGAAGACTGATGATTTCTTGCATTTGTATGATGACTCTTCTAATTGTGAATTTACCCAAATCCAGCTTACCACATACGAGTACTTGTATTCGAATTTTGCCGCTTTTTTTTATACACTAGGAGAGACCAGATCATTACGTCCCAATTTTCCCCTGTGAAGACATTGAGCGCTGGAGTATATTTTGGTTCTTATGTGGAAATCTGAAAATTTTTGTTGATGCTTGCGGCAGAGAAGGATCATTTCCTTTACTGGTTCTCGCTATTTCTATGGCAACTAAGTCGACATGTTATTTTCCAAGTGACAAGTATGCTTCCTGGCAACCACTACCTGTTGCTAATCTCCCCAAAATGTCTGAATTCTCATCTGATTTGTCGCAGTGCTCCTGTTTCTGTTTTTGAGGTTATTCATGAAAAACAGTGGTCAGTGTTTTCAGTTTTTCATGGAGACGATGGCATCAACTTTCACAGCCATGTCTTCAGTTGGCTACTTGGCTGCTCTTTGGCTGCTCCTGGCTGCCGTATTATGGATAAGAAAATTGTTTTTTTCGACGAGTTGTCATCTTCTGTTTCCATTTCTTCGAGTTCATTCGCTAGAAGACAAGCTGCAAGGAAGACCAATGATTTGGCTGGTGCTGGAACTACAACATCTGTTGTTCTTGCACAGGGTCTTATTGCCGAGGGTGTCAAAGTTCGTGTTTCTGTAAACCTGTTTAGTTCAATTCCTAAATGGGAAACATTGACAGAAATGCATATTAGGACCGTTCAATTCCACAAAATGGCTGGCGGTAATTTTCCTTCTTTTCTTTGTGGGTATTCACCTCTTGTTCAGATAGTGGCAGCTGGTGCAAACCCTGTTTTAATTACTCGAGGTATTGAGAAGACCATCAAACTCTTGTATCCGAACTTAAATCGTTTCCAAAGGAGTAAACACCCAACTACCAGTCCTGTACTACCCTCTACAAACTGGACATCGAGAATCCCAACACTCAGACTAATTCTGCACTCTGGTTTTTGAGTGTTTTTTACTGCTATTTTTTAGCTATAATTTTCTTCTTTCCTGGTCCAATAAGTTCTTACTAACTAATAATGATGGTATTGGCTGATGTGGCAGCAGTTAGTGCTGGGAACAACTATGAAGTTGGAAATATGATAGCAGAAGCCCTAAGCAAGGTGGATTGCAAGGGTATACTGACTCTTGAAGAAGGGGAAAGTGCCGAGAATAGTCTGTATTTGGAGGAAGGAACGCAATTTTTCTATGGCTACATCTCACCTTACTTCACAGATAGTGAGAAAATGGCAGCCGAATATGAAAATTGCAAAGGGACAATGACAGCAAGTTGCCGTCAAACCCTGAAGAAGTAGAAGACCCACCTCGTGACTCGGCTGCAAGTCCATTGATTGCATTCACCAACAATGAACCAGAGGTAATTACTGGAGGAGGATTTTTTAAGTGTTTATAAAGGATTTGTTTCTGAGGATCTGAGAGGAGGCCGTCCTTCGTTACTTGAGCAGTTAAGGTTCCTGATAGGGATAATAGTTACCAAGACCACAGAGAATTTCAAACTTTACTCTTCTTGAAAACTTAACGTTCTTGAATTTCAAACTTCTGGAGCTATATGTCTTCACTCTTCTTTTCAAACTCATGTCAAATTAATTAAATGCTTTGTGTGTTTCTACGCAGATGTCATATTTTTGGGGTAATTTTCTCATCCAAATTTGGTAAAACTGATTGGATATTATTGTGAGATGAATTAGTATGTGAGCATATGGCTTGAGGGAGTGTGGAGAGTATCATTTTTTCAAGTAAGAATTTCTGTCATTTCTCACCTTGCTTTTCATTATTTTCCTTTTCAAAGTTCTCTTCTAGAAGCTAAAGATTCAAGATCGTAGTTTCAGGTCAATGACATTGTAGAACTTCATAACCTTCTTAAGATGGTGTTATAACTTGTGCTAAGGATGCATCTTATATGTGAAGCAATAAGAGGAGAGAGTAAGTTAGTAAAGATGCTACAATGATGTTTGGCAGCCTTATCCTAGATATTGTTTAAAGGTAGTGCCGAGTTTAAAGCACTTGGGGTCAAAATAACTTCTTGAAATTTTTGTATGACATCAACTTAATCCATGTGTTCTTAAAAGCCAAGAATTCACTTTTTTGGACTTTTATATTGTTCAATTTACTTCTTAGGCCCATTCAAGATAAAGGAAGAAGGGAAGGTGACCTTCCACCTAACCTCAAGCTACACCCATTCTACTATGCAAGTATGCTAAACCCTTTTTCATATTAAATCCAACAATTCACTTCTTGGACTTTTATATCTTTCAATTTACTTCTTAAGCTCAACTAAGATAGTGGGGAGGGTTGGGAAGGTGACCTATTGTTTGAACCTTCTACCTAACCTCAAGCTAGATCCATTCTTGTATACAAGTATGCTCAAACCTTTTGATATTAAATTCAACAATTCATTTTTTGGGCTTTTATATCTTTCAATTTACTTCTTAGGCCCATTTAATATAGTGGAGAGGGTTGGAAAGGTGACATATTGTTTGGAGTTTCCACTTAACTTCAAGCTACAACCGTTCTTCTAGGCAAGTATGCTCAAGCCTTTTTATAAGGATTTGGAAGACTAAAGATGGAGCAAGTCCCTGAAGACCTCTCCAGTAATGATGATATCTTTTGAAAAAAAGAAAGAAAGAAAAAAAAAAAAGAAAAGGTGAAGACGGTATTCGCAACTTGAGTAGTCTGTAAAAACAGAGTTTCTCTGGAATAACAATACTTTATCAAATGGAAAGGATGATAACATGGAAGTTCAAGAAAAATCTTTAACAGTTCAAGTATTTTATCGACCTTTACCAGAAAGCAACGAAGATGTCACCAAATCCGGCAAGACAAAATGTTTCAAATTAGTAATACGGGTCTCATGAAGTAGGCTAGAGAGTGACAAGTTTGGCTCCACTATTTTGGATTGACAGTGTAGGCATGACGAGAATTCTCTAAAATTCTCTTACTTTCACCCTTAGAAGGCCTTTCGATTAAAAATCAGGCCATTTCAAATGTAATTCAACTCTTGCATCCCTTGTGATTTTCCAACAGTTTGAATTGGGCCTACCGATGGCCGACTTGGATGGCCATTCGGCCGGTCGGCCGACTAGGGTGGCCGATGATACGTGTGGGCCCCCTCCAATGATAATAAAGGGGGACCGACATCAGCCACAATATGGCGTTCGGGATCAATGTTGGGTGGGCTAGGTTCCAAAATGTCGAGAGAACCTTTGCTTGGGAATATCCAAAAGATACCCTAAAGTGCCTCCACCAGCCCTTGCCTATTCAGAAGCTCAATCCAGCGGCAATCCTGTCATGAACCTACGACTTTTGAATCTCTTAATTTTAATTGCAAACATGATCAAAGTCTCATGTTAACAACTTTAACTACTTATTCTCAATGAAAAGCGATGAATATTTTACGTGCACACATGAAATTAGATAATTATTATATTGTTGTAGAGAAGAGCTACAATGCTCATATGGCTATGAAAAGGGGCCTTGTAAGCATTCTAAAGGAAGTAATGATTTTTTAAAATTTTATAATTATGTGAGTTTATTTATCAATAAATAAAATAATAAAAAAGTTTAGGAATATATCTTAGTATTATAATTTATTTTTAAAAATTGAGTTTAAAATTTTCTAATTATGATACAACAAATCATTTACTTAAAAAAAATTAATGTTTTTAAATAGAGATGTTCTTTTATATATTATTTTTCTGATTATGGCCAATAAAATTGATATTTCAAAGAAAGCAATGATTTGAAACTCATTTATCTCCTTGGCTCTTCCATAGAATGAGATGAAATGGCACTAATAAATTCAAAATCAATTTCCAACTGTCCAAATCAAGTACCCATTGCACGCATTCTAAATATTCAAATTTATACGAGTTGTTCGACTAATTTGAACAAATTTCTTCTACGTCAAGTCTTATACCTACATTTCTTTGATTCAACACAAATTTATTGATCTTCCTAACTTTTCACATATACCTTAATGGGCAGTATGAGACACTAGTCTATAAGTACCCAGATTTGAAGGAGATTTTTCCATCGGGAGGAAAAGTGTTCAAACCGGCTAATAGGGCAAAATCACAGACCGTAGCATGCGGGGTAAGAATTTATATTTTAGGGATTGCATACAGCCTGCAATCAGAGATGAAACTAATGTTCCTTTTCTACTCTATATTTTCTTTTCCTAAGGCATTTTCTTTTCGAGAGAAACAAACGCATACTAGAAAAATCAAATTCTATTTGTGTCAGAGCCGCTTTCACGGACAATCAATGCAGTGAACCCTAAATGTGACCCAAGTCTGCGAGTACCCTCTTCACAAGGTGTCCCCGCTTTCTCATCGATGTCGTGGAAATTTATACGCGTTGTTACGATTATTAGGTAAAGTGACAAAGCGCTTTGGACATCTGTAAAGTGGGGTCCGACAACGGACGTCACCAATTATTATCGATAACGTTAAATTAGTAATATTTCAGTGATTTTCGTATGTTTCGTACAAAATATTTTAGATTGGTAATAAGATAATTTTATTTGAATTTATATTTATTTTCATAACAATTGATTAAAAAATATTTTTCATATATTACTAAAATCATAGTAAAGCTGCAAAATCACGCGGGAATTTATTTATGTGATTTCTTCATTGTTGAAATAAAAATATATATTAAAATATCTTATTATTGGTAAGTTAAATTTTCTTGAAAAATAAAGTCTCATATTATAAAAGAGAGAACTTTTATAAGCTTAGATAATATCTCTTTTCAATGAGGTCTTTCAAAAAAAGGCACATCGAAGTCTTTCACTTGATATTAGAATCAATCATTCTTTTGTGTATTCTAACAGGTGGTTGCTAGCCAGGAAACATCTTCTAGAACAGGAAGGGTAGGTTGATAGCTTCCAAGGGAACCTAAATTGCTAACCAGGTTGGAGGTACCTGAAATGCACTTTTGATCTAAGTTTGCGAGTCTTTGTCCCTGGATCTAGCTTTGTAGGCGATCTAAATACTGTGTTTTCCCGTAATTTAATCGACTTGGTTTTCCGTGCTTGGATCCAATCTAATCAATATAAACACACACATAGTTCTGTGGACGCGAGGTTCTTCAGCAAGGTTTTCTACTTTTGACTTCAGATCCACCACTTCGTGCAGCTTTTCCACCCACACACGAGAATTTTGTGTGAGCAATCTTTACTGCTGTGAAGCGGGGGTGCAAATTTTCCATGAAGTCGATGCGAAAGCAGGGACACCGTTGAGTGGGTATTCGCAGACTTGATTCACTTTTAGGGTTCATTGCATTGATAGTCCATGACAGCGGCATCGAACACAACTAAAATATGATTTTTCCATTATGCGTTTGTTTCCCAGGAAAAAATGCCTCTGGAAAAGAAAATATCGGGTACAAAGGGAACAGTAGTTTGCTTCAGGTTGAGAGAGCAGCTGCCATGAGTAAACCTTCCCAACCCTGCATGGATTTCTCCATCCTCCTTTTCTAATAAGTTTTGTCAAACTAGAGTGGGATTTGAATTCTTTTGTAGTATTCTCTGCATCAAGTGTGTATCATGATAAAAGAATAAAGAAACTGAAGATTGGTTGGGCTAAGTTTTTATGGAACATAATCATTCCAGCAAACATTGGGCTCTTCATGTCGAAGACTTTTGAAAACAGTATAGCAGTTGGAAGTAACATGCAAATGGAGACATAAAGTTGGCGTCAAAATGTCAATGTTGCACACAAGAACATTAGGAAACAATAAAACATTTGTTCATACATATCGAGTTAGTGCCACAAATATGCTGAAATTCTACATGTACAACTTGACTTTAGCTCTCTTCCATTATTGCTTACCTCATGGTTTTCTAAAGAATATGGAATAGTCAGCAAAGAGCAACTATTGCAATTCTAAAGAGTCTAATCACTCAAGGTATTTGGTTGGCAATGAATGACTCTAAACATAAGGGGATCAAAATGGCATGGCTTTACATGCATAAAAACATTTACTATTGGCTACTATAATTCTCGACTTCACTTTCCACTACCACCCATGCAAGTTTTTATATCATATTGCTTTTCAAATTTTAGGGATTTCTATAAGGCAAAGTGTCATCAGTAGGGGGATATGGATTAGATGGAGACCTCCACCAACTAGTGAGGTTAAGCTCAATGTAGATGGCTCTAGTGTGGTTGGAAATAGTGTAAAAGGAGGAGTATTAGGTGATAGTAATGGTTGTATTATTTATGCATTTGCTGCTAAGTTTGGCCAAGAAAATAATGCACATGTTAAGGCCCATGCTTTGCTCACAAATCTTCAATTATGCCCTGCTAGAAATCAATTTTCCAACATAATCAAAATAAATTCTTTTTATTTGGTGTAATACATGCGACATAGGTGGTAACATCCATGGCACCTAGAGTATGTATTATGGCAGTTAGCTTATTGCCTTTAGACACCATGGCTTTAACACATTTTTAGAGAAGGGAGCTTTAATGTAAATAGATTGGCATATCATGGCCATCATGTTTTAGATATGCAAATTTTGGACCAATTAAGCTACCTAACAAGCTCATGCAAGAATGCTTTCAAGAATGATCAACTTGCTCTAAGGAATTATAGGTCTCCAAAGGGTGGCGCTTATAATGGCCTTTTGTGTTTGACTTTTTCAAAATATGTATGTTTATACTGAAAATCTGATTTATAGGTTACTCAATTTCCATTTACAATAGTTAATTTTAGACACTATCCTTTGTATTCCTACAAGGTATAATTGTTACACCCAACCTTGCTTGTTTTTTTAAATAAAATGTATCAAGGTACTGCCCCTTCTTTCTATTTATAGAAAAAAATCCTAGTTATGAAGAAGAGCAAAAGAAAATATCGACTAACGACTCACATACCGTTCAAGTTGTTTTCTTATTTTCCTTAAATTCATAGAATTATTCCCTTTAAATTCAAATTAACTTGAAAAACATAGATCTAATGTGTCTTTGCCTTCAATCATAAGATCTCGCTGCATGTGGTATAAGTTTTCTTCTTTAGTTGTTTTAAGTTTTTTTTCTTTTCTTTTCTATAGGTAAATGGGAAGTGCAAATAATGAGGTACTCTATATTAAATATTACATAGAATAGTTTATATCTAATTTAAAATTTTAAGACATTAAGTGACATAGCATATTATCTTACAAGCAGGATTGTTAATATATCTCTTAGCAATTTAGATTTTATTACTCATATCTTAATAGACTCCTTAACCATAATAGTCAAATAATCAAATCATCATGATAACTCAACACTGATTTTAACACTCTCCACTACAATGGTCCAACCCAAACTACATTATGTTTCGACTTTTGCTATTTAAATATTTGATTTATATCCATAAGGGAGCTAAGACAAAACCTGGTCTTTGATATCATATTAAATTTTATAAAGAAACATATATTCAACTTAAATCCTTAAAGTATTAAGCGATAGAACTCATTTAACATATAAAAGATAATAATTTAGCACATGCAAGGTTCTTCTACAAGGTGTTCAAGTTTTTAACCAGATTTGCTCCTCTAGATTCAAACTAACTAGAAGTACATGAATCTAACGTGTGTCTTCGCCTTAGAACATCAAATCTGATTGCATGCTGTGTGCAATCAGATTTCTTCTTTAGCTGCTAAGCTGACAGATGGCGACGGATATGGAATTCCTATGGTATAAATTCTTATCTCCAATTCTATGGTCTGTGATTTTGGCTTTATAGCCGCTTTGTTTGGCCAATTTAAATATTTCTCCTCTACGTGGAAAAATCTCCTCCAAATCTGGGTACTTTTAGACTAGTGTCTCCTCCTAAACGTTAAAGTATTTGTAAGAAGTTAGGGAGATCAATAAAGTTGTGTTGAATCATAGAAAGGTAGGTACAAGACTTGACGTAGAGGAAAAATGTTCAAACTAGTCGAACATAGCGTATAAATTTGAGCATTTAGACAGAATGCAACAGGTCCCTGACTTGGATAGTTCGGAATTTATTTTGAATTTATTGGAGTCATATCATCTCTATTCAATGAAAGAATACTGGAGAGACTTGATTTTCAAATATCTTTCATTTCTTCCCTTGGAACAATTAGAGGGGCCTTTTTAATAGGCATCTATTTAGCAACCAGGACTAATATGTGACTTTGACCATGCTTTTAATTAAAACCAAGAGATTCTAAATTGAGGATAAATTTTCTTTAAACATCCTTTAATATTTCAAAGCATGAGAGGATGAAAGCCTTTTTTGAAATATTATTA
Organism: Casuarina cunninghamiana; assembly: GCA_028551485.1. Lineage (NCBI taxonomy): Eukaryota > Viridiplantae > Streptophyta > Magnoliopsida > Fagales > Casuarinaceae > Casuarina > Casuarina cunninghamiana. Next base: position 31,219,874 of record CM052367.1, on the reverse strand, counting down.
TTTAAGCTTTAGCAAATACTCACAAAACGTTATCTTTCATTATTTAAATAAACTTTTCTAGGCCAAAAATTATTCCACTGCATATTGAAGGAAAACAAAAATAGAAGATAGTAGAACAAAAGTTCCATAACGGAGTGGAGAATACTTGCAATGTACTTAAAAGCTTAAATAACCTTCTACCTCAATAAACATTTTTAAGGAGAGTTGGACCTATGCGTTTTACATAGTATTAGAGTGACCTTATATTGTAAAAAAATATTAGATAAAGAGTCCTATAATGAAAAGAAAAGCACTTATAACATACCTTATATTCTTTCACAACCCATATTCTCAATCAAGCATTTGAAAAGTAATAAATCTAGATATTTTACAAAAGAATGTATCTACAATTGATCCTCCTAATCTAACCCCAAATGTGCTTTCTTTCCATTTCCAGAATGTAGGAGCTGCGCGAGAGACACCCGATCTCAACACGCACGTGGGATCCACAATAAAGGCTTGATTATGGAAGGTGAGATTTGGTTTTGACATAAATAGTAAAGGTGCGGGTCATCTGCCTCCCTTTCAAGCAAAAAATGAGATAAGCCAAACCAAATGCAGGAATCTCTGCAGCTGTATTTTGTCCTTGCTTGCTCACCATCAGAATGGGCCTTTTCTCCCACTGGGTTGTACAATTATCCATCTGGCCGCATATAAGACCAACTGCATGAAGATAAACAAGTTTACAGGACCCACGTACAAAGTGAGCCACCATCGTTGAATCATCACCATCTGCCCATCTTGTGTCTCGCGCCATCCCTTTTATCTTTGGTATTTAACATTTGGGTCATCCTAGTTATTTTTGACATCAACTTCCGAGACATATGTTTGAATCATCCTGTTCGTGTTTTGACATGCTCCACATTTCACTGCCGTGCGTCATTTGAATTTCACAGCATCACCTACCAGCTAAATAAATTGAGAACAGTCGATTTCAGGAGGAGCCGACGCGGGTGTTTGACCAGCAGAGGATGAAGATGGATGGTGATTGGATGATGCAGCGGTGATGACATCTGTTGGAAAGTAACTTTTCTTCTTCAATGTGGATTCGAAAAAAGAAATTCCTATGCCTGTGCTGCTTTCTTTTGTTCCTCGTTTAAAATATGTTTGTCATAATTACTCCAATTGGATCATTTTAACAGTTAAGTAGACATGAGCCTGTGGTTGTATAGTATCAACTAGCAGCAATATTCTATTTCTATGTCCTTAGTTTGATTTTACAACACAGAAGGAAAATACCAAGAGAGGAAAAAATAACCATATTTAACTTTTACTCACAATAACTGCTGGTGATATCCATGTAGTCATGCTTGAGGAAACAAAAACAAGATAGATGCGGTAGCCAAACACTGTCCGCCCGCCCACATGACCCACAAGTTTTGTGTCGGTAGAAGCGCAGCCTTCGTATGGTGGAGGCGGCTTAGATGACTGCTCACATCCCAGCTTGATTCTTTGAATTTTGCGTGAGTTGTCGTTCTTACTATTCCCGGAAAACTAAGGTCGTCTTGGTGTCATCTTCTAGTCCTGCTTCGAGTCAAGCATACTTCTATTCCCATCACTCTATTTGGAAAAGTCTTCTCCAATGATAATGCAATGAACAAAAGTCAAAAAAAATTTCCCATCATGTTTTAGACTTATCTAACGTCTATGCTTTCTCAACTATAAAAAACCTTACCCATTTTATACGATTTATTGTTAAGAAAAATAGGTATATGGGTATATATAGAGAAAACAAAGTTAAAATTTTCTAAATGCACTTGCACAATTTTGATTTAACGCAATATTCTTGCACAAAACAAATATATTACTGTAAGAAAGGAGAAGTATTTTCCTCTCTGTCTATAGGTTTCTTGTAGTTTTTTCCACAAGATTGAATACTTTTAGCTCCTTCTGGGAGAGAAAGCAGCTGCCATGACTGAAGCTTCCCAACCCAGACAAACATCCGTGTACGTTTCCTTCACGCTTTTCTTGTAAGCTCTATCAAACCTACTAGATATCAGGAAAACGATGGAAATCATCGACTAAAGACTCGCCTACCTTCAATCACTTTCCTCTTTTTTACTTCGATTCATAGATTCACTCTTTTCAATTCAGACTAACTCGAAGCACATAGATCTAACGTGTCTTTGACTTGGATCGAAAAATTTGATCGCAGGCTTTGTGCATTTTTTTCTTTAGTTGCTTTTAAGTCCATTTTTTCATGTACATAAGCAGTACAAGTATATAGGTACTCTAAACGCACTTTTGATGTGGCTTTACTTGTCTTTGTCCACGGATCTAGCTTTGTAGGTGATCTAAGCTCTGTGTTGTCCCGTGCTTTGATTGACTTGGTTTTTCCGTGTTGGATCTAATCTGTTCAGTATAAATACATACTTATAGTTCTGTGCACGCGAGGTTCTTCTGCAAGCTTTTCTAGTTTTAACCTCAGATCCACCTCTACGAGCAGCTTTCCCAACCACACACGATAATTTTGTGTAAGCGATCTTTTCTTTGTTGTCTTTTTATCATGTTTTTGAACACCATGAAACCCTAGTGGACTCATCATCTAAATGCGCTTCAGCCTTGCACTTGGCTTCCTTCCCTTTTCTTCCTCTTTTTGTATGTTTGTCCTCCTATTAATATTTTTGATAGAAAGATAAATCATATTAATAAATATTAAAGTACATAAACACAGGGAGCATATCACAGCATTACATAAGTCATCATTTCTATAAAAGATGAAAGTTAGAAGCCTTCAAATTTCACTCAAAATAAAATTGTCTTGAAAGGATTTTATATTTCTAAAAAAAAGCTCTCCTTCATATTATCTTCTTTATTTTTGCTAAGTTGTCCTCTTGTTAATTATTGATCTCATTTTCTACATATGCTTTATTTTGATGTTAGTGTAGTTCACTCCCTTCCAATCAAGAGTTCTTCGAAATAATGAAGTGATTTTTCAATCTGTTTTATTCTTACCATGTTTATGAACATCATACAACCCCAATGGCCCATAACGGAGAATATCAAGAGCAGAGTATCACGTTCAAACATGGACAAATTTAGGCAAAAAACATGAGTGCCAAACTAAAACATAACCCATCTTCCTTTGGGTTGTTAGGAACCCTTAGTTTGTTTATTCCACTTTATGTCTTACTAGGGAGATCGAGGGAGAAAATAGAGGAGAGAGAGAAGCCAATGCAGGAGGCAATAGATTTATCTTACCAGCAGATGGGTATGAATGGAGAAAGTATGGTCAAAAGTTCATGAGAAATATTGGCAAAAATAGGTAAAGAATGTTTTATATGCATGTCATATTCTTTTTATGTACATTATATAAAGAAGTGCTCATCTTGGATCCATTTTAATGCATGTATTCAGAAGTTACTTCAAGTGTAAGAGGAGCAATTGCTTTGTGAAGAAGAAAGTTGATTGGTCAACCTCAGAGCCTGAATCTATCCGAGTAGTGTATAAAGGGTTGCACAACCACACCTCATTGGCTGAAGAATCTAGCTCCTTCCGACCACATATGTCATCTTCAAGTGCCAACCAATATGACTTATGGACACAAGTTTTTGGAGATCAATCAATTTCTCGTCATAATAATGACAATTGAAGTCTTAAATCTACTTGGTATGCTTTCCAAAGCTTTCTTTTTGCCTTGCGAAATATAGCCTTGTAGAAAGCTCTCCATTTCAGAAAAATGGAAGTATTTAACTTTTATCCTAATATTACTACTAGAAAATGATCTTACTTTGTCATATGTTTGATATCCTCAAGAAGGATTCTTGATGCGAATCATGATGGGTTAAGGAGTGAGCTTAGGATTGACAACAAGAATAGGAAGGAGTATTGAAAACTAAAGAATTGGAATTTAATAAAGAAAAAGACTTAAAGGCTAGAATAAGAGGATTTAAAAGCAAAAACTGAAAAATGAGAAGAAGGTATGAATAGTAATGAATATTAACTACAATAGCAAGAACTTAAAAATGGAAGGAAAGAAATATAAATTCCAGGAAATGAAGAACAGAAAAATTATAGATTGGAATATAAAGGCTAGAATATAAAGGAATTAGAATGAAAACTCAAAATTAAGAACACGTAATGAATAGTGAAATAGTAACTTCAGAATAGTAAGCAATATGACTAAATGGAAATAGAAGAGTAGAATATTAAGACTTGTAAGATAAATAACGAAGAAAGTAAATGACAAGGAATGTAAAATTAGATAAGATAAACGGATGAAATATAAAGAACAAGGAAAAATAAGAACAGAATATAAATAGTTGGGAAAGTAAAGATTGAAAAATAAGAACGAGAACGAAAATGACTGAAAAGGTAAAATACTAGAATGTAAAGATACAGAAATTAAATAATAAAACCGACACAAAGAAGACAAGGAGTGGATTGAAAAGGAATTATATGAATTTCGTTTTTCTTTTTGGTGGATTTTCTGGTTTTTCTGTGAGGATGGATGAAGGCTTGGATAATGAGAATGGAGTAAAGACAAAAAATGGAAAGATTAAAGGATAGATGCCAAGTAACCCCTCCAAGACGTAAAGGTCGAACCACCAGTCAAGGAGTTGCCCCACCACCAATCTTTGTCAAGAATTGGCTAAAGGAAGCACAAGAAGAAACACTTAGTTTCTCTTACAAACAAGCTTAATTCTCAAATCTCTTGGTCTGTCTTACAAATGAGCTCCTGCCCTCTATTTATAGGGAGGGCTAGGGAACACAAAAGAAGAAAGGAATAAAAACACCATAAGTTGGTTGGTCAAAAGAAAATAAAACACCATAAGTTGGTTGGTCCATCCTTTGCCAAAGTAACATCCAATGTTGGTCAAAGTAATGAATTTGTTTGGAATCCAATACTAGCCAATGTTGAATGGGCTTGTTGGGCCTTGGCTAAGTAGATTGGATCCAATGGATGACATGGTGGCCCAAGTTCTTTGAATAAGGAAATAACAAGGCTTGAAACTTCTCCTTGTTATGGGCCTCAGTGTGAATAGTGATTGGATGAACAGTAGACGTGGATGCTCCCGCATCAATTCTCTTCTTTTCAATCTTGTTATGTTTCAAGTTTTAACATCATGAATCAAGTCAAAACTTGTATTTTCTAAATTTTCAGATCGTTCAAGTACTTGAAATGCATATACTACATGCATTGGCAATATATGATGCCTTCAAAAGTGGCTTAGAGAATGAAAATTGACATGCCTAGCTTTAGACTAGTTTATGACACAAGTTTTTGGAGATCAATTAGCTTTTTGTCATGATAATGACAATTGAAATCTTGAATCTACATCGTACATTGTCCAAAGCTTTCTTCCCACTTTAGAGAACTTAGCCTTGTAGAAAGCCCTCCATTTAAGAAAAATCGAAGTATTTGGCTTTTATCCTAACATTGCTATTGGAAAATGATCTTACTTTGTCATATGTTTGATATCCTCAAGAAGGATTCTATTCTTTCCAATCTTGTTTTGTTTCAAGTTTTAACATCATGAATTAGATCAAAACTTGTATTTTTTGAATTTGCAGATCATTCAAGTACTTGAAATGCGTATACTACATACATTGGCAATATATGATGCCTTCTAAAGTGGCTTAGAGAATGCAAATTGACATGCCTAGCTTTAAACTAGTTTATGACACAAGTTTTTGGAGATCAATTAGTTTTTTGTCATGATAATGACAATTGAAATCTTAAATCTACCTAGTACATTTTCCAATGCTTTCTTCCCTCTTTAGAGAACTTAGCCTTGTAGAAAGCCCTCCATTTAAGAAAAGTGGGAGTGTTTAGCTTTTATCCTAACATTGCTATTGGAAAATGATCTTACTTTGTCATATGTTTGATATCCTCAAGAAGGATTCTCTTCTTTCCAATCTTGTTATGTTTCAAGTTTTAACATCATGAATCAGGTTAAAACTTGTGTTTTTTGAATTTGCAGATCGTTCAAGTACTTGAAATTCATATACTACATGCATTGGCAATATATGATGCCTTCTAAAGTGGCTTAGAGAATGCAAATTGACATGCCTAGCTTTAAACTAGTTTATGACACAAGTTTTTGGAGATCAATTAGTTTTTTGTCATGATAATGACAACTGAAATCTTGAATCTACCTAGCACATTTTCCAAAGCTTTCTTCCTACCTTAGAGAACTTAGCCTTGTAGAAAGCCCTCCATTTAAGAAAAATGGAAGTGTTTAACTTTTATCCTAACATTCCTAGTAGGAAATGATCTGACTTTGTCATATGTTTGATATCTTCAAGAAGGATTCTCTTCTTTCTAATCTTGTTATGTTCAAGTTTTAACATCATGAATCATGTCAAAACTTGTGTTTTGTGAATTTGCAGATGAATCAAGCACTTGAAATACATATATTGCATTCATTTGTAATATATGATGCCTTCTAAACTGTCTTGGAGAATGCAAATTGACATGGCTAGCTTTAGGCTAGTTTTTGTTACATAAATCTAGATCAACGTGAAACAAATTAAGAGAAGCTGTAGGTGAATTTGTTTGGTGGAAGGGCTATTTCCATTGACATTCTACTTATTATGTTTCGAGGATATGGAATGTCAAACTCGAGATCTACATTTTGGGCAACCAATAGTCAACCGTTGAGCTAGGAACTCAAGATTCTTCTTGTAGTAAAAGAAAAGTATTACAAGTTAGGCCATATCTTCTGGTACCAAAAGTTAGGCCATATCTTGAATGTTCAGCAAATTGAGCTAGGCCACTGGACATTACTGATTATATATTCAGACACAGATATAGAAACAAGCGTGGGTATGATGCCCACTCAGGGATGGGTTCCCTTCATTCTTCGTTATTAACAAAATCGTACTGTTCCCGTCACGTGTGGCGGCAACTTGGTTAGCATTTCAGGTTCCCTTAGCAATCTATTAACTTACCATTCCTTTCTTGTACTTGTTGCTTTGTTGGTGGCATATGAAGACGATGCGTTACTACTTTGGTGTGTGCTTCGGCTTTTGTTTTGCTCCTTGTGGATAACATTTTGGTTCAAAATGTCTTCGCATTGTTCTTTGAGGGGTGAAAAGATACCGGGTTTTGTTGGATTACGAGTTTTAAGGAGAAAGGGGATCGGTTTCAGAAGTACGTGAGCATGGTTCAGTTTCTGGTTGAATTTCCCGAAGCTATTGTAGGGATTGAGTGGTTTTGCTTATAGTCGGGATGGAAATCCAGCATTCCTTTTAAGTTGTCCAAAGTGCTTTGTCATCGTTACGGTCGAGCGAAACTTCCATGAAATTGATTCAAAATCAGGGGCAATTTTAAAGAGGAAACATGCCGAGTTGAATCGCTTCCAGGGTCATTGCATTGAGCCCACGAAAGCGGCTCCGACGCAAATAAAAAAATGACTTTTCCGTCGTACGTTTGTTTCCATGGAAAACAAACATATTACTCTAAAAAGGACTAGTATTTAACTCTCTCTCTCTCGCGCGCGCGCGCGCTGGGTTTCTCGCACGTTTGTCCAGACGCGGATTGAATACTTTCTGGTGGAGAGAGTGGCTGCCATGACTGAAGCTTCTCAACCCAGGCAAACATCCGTGTACGTCTCCTTCCAACTTTTCTCATAAGCTTTGTCAAACCTAGAAGTTTCGAGGAAGACGAAGGAAAACATCGACTAAAGAGTCCCGTACCTGAAAGCAGTTTCCTCTTATTTTACTTCGACTCGTAGATCCGCTCTTTTAAATGTTGTCTAACACGGAGTACATTCATCTAACGTGTGTCTTTGCCTTCGATCATAGAATCTGATCGCAGGCTGTGTGCATTTTCTTCTTTAGTTGGTTTTAACTCCATTTTCGCATGTACATAAGCAGTACAAGTATGGAGGTATTCTGAAATGCAGCTTTGAAGTAAGTTTTCTGGTCTTTGTCCACGGATCTTATTTTCGGGCGATCTAAGTGCTATGTTTTTTCGTACTTTGACCGATTTGGTTTTTTGGTGCATCGATCTAATCTCTTCAGTATAAATACATACACATAGAAGATGATAATTTAGTGCACGCGAAGTTCTACAGCAAGATTTTCTAGTTTGAACCTCAGACCCACCTCTACTTCCTGCTTTCTCAGCCACATGATAATTTTGTTTTAAGTGATCTTTCCCACTGTTTGTTTTATGTTTTTGAACTTCATGAAACCGTAATGGACTCGTCATCCAACTGCACTTCGGCCTTGCATTTGGCTTCCTTCCCTGTTCTTCCTCTTATGTTTTTCCTCCTATTTATTACTGATCTCATTATCTGCATATGCTTTATCTTGATGCAAATGCATTTCACTCCCTTCCGATCAATACTTGTTTGAGATAATGAATCAATCTTTCCTTCTATTTCTTTTAAACATGTTTTTGAACAGCATAGAACACCAATGGCCGAAAATGGAGACTATCAGGAACCCAATGGCTCCGCTCCTCGTCTCTTTTGTCACATTCAAACGTTCATAAATCTAGGCAAAAAACGTAAGTTGAGCGCTGAGCTCGACATAACCCATCGTCCTTTGTGTTTTTAGGAACCCCAAGTTTGTCTGATCCTCTTCATGTCCTACTAGCGAGATCGAGGAAGAAGATAGAGGGGAGAGAGAAGCCTATGCAAGAGGCAACAGATTTATCTTATCAGCAGATGGGTATGAATGAAGTATGGCAAGAAGTTCATAAGAAATATTGGCAAAACAGGTAAGGAATGTTTTATACACAAGGTCATCTTCTTTTACATGCAATACATAACAAAGTGTTCATCTTGGATCCATTTTAATGCATTTATTAAGCCCATTCACTATGGTGGGATGGTTGAGAAGGCATGCAAGTATGCTCAAGCCTTTTCATAAGATGGTGGAAGACTCAAGATGGAGCAAGTCCTTGAAAACCTCTCCAGTAATGATGATATATTTTGAAAAAAGAAAAAATAAAGGTTGAGGCGGTATTGGTAAATTGAGTAGTCCTGGAATAACAATACTTTATCAAATGGAAAGGCTCGCTTGAAGCGGGGATAATATGGAAGTTCAAGAAAAATCTTTAACTGTTCAAATATTTTATCGACTTTTACCAGAAAGCAACAAAGATGTCATCAAATCCGGCAAGACAAAATGTTTCAATTAGTAATACGGGTATCATCAAGTAGGCTAGCAAGTGACGAATTTGGCCCCAATGTTTTGGATAGGCATGACGAGAATTCTCTAAAATTCTCTTACTTTCTCTCTCCAAAAACATTCCCTTCACGATCCATATAAAGGCTTACCTTAACTTCGTGCCATAAGCTAAGTGTTGAACGGTCTCGTCCCAAGGCTGTTACACTAAGCTATTTTTCCTTTTCTCTTTCCTTGTAAGGATGCGAGGGGTACATCATCTTTAATATTAAAAAGACCATAACATGGCTTGACATAGCACCTTGGGTTGAAGATTCTTGTTTGGTAGTAGTGGTAGGTAAATTCTGGTTGGAAACCACACTGAGGAGGTGATCAAGATGTTGATATCCATGCGGTGTTGTTTAAGGAAATAAAAACAAGACACTGTCCCACATCCTATGTAACCCACTAGTCTTGAGATTGGTCTTCGTGTGTGAAGGTGGCTCAGGTGGTTGCCCATCCGAAGCCCGGTGCTCTGAATTCTCATCATTTCTCGGTCCTACCATATGTGAAAAACTAAGTCAAGTGCCTCTAGCCCCCGGCCCCTCCTTTACTCAATTCTCTGGAAAACAGTCCCCCAGTTTCGTCGTTCCATACCACCTAAAAGTATTTAATTTCGTCATTCTTCTTGATGAAATTTATATTCATCAAGTGTTGTTTAAGGAAACAAAAACAAGAAACGCGGGAGGCAGACACTGTCCCACTCCCCTGTAACGCACAAGTGTCATGACGGAAGTGATGACACAAGCGGCTCCGATGGCTGTTACCATCACATCTCGGTCTTCTAGCCCCCGGCCTCTCCTTTATTTGATTCTGTGGGAAACGGTCCCCCAGTTTCATCCCAGACGGCTGTTATCATATATGATTTCTGTGTCATGATTACTTAATTTATCAACAATGATTATAAACAATGAAGTGTTTCAATATATTTTCTTATGTCATAATACAGAAATCATATGACATAGTCTACAAGTGATAGTTATAAGCAATGAGATCTCCTTAACTTTACTGTTAATATTATACTCAAAGTAGTCATTTTTTAATTAATCATTATAAAAATAGTTATACAAATATACGATGAAAGTATGATATTAATAGTCCAAAATATCTACAATTCCTTTGTACTAAACATACGATAATCACGATAGTTACATGAATAATGACAAGAAACAATAACTGATTCGACATCAACGGTTCATTTTCACAGATTTTTGTGTATAAATGAGTAATATGTTGAAACTCGTGAACCTTTTGTTTTTAATTCTTTTTCAAGTTCGTTTTAATTAGAAGCATTGTTATGGGCCAAGATAATACTTGTTGGCATCCGTTACCGGACGGCCATTGTCATCCTTTTGGCGAGCCACGGTGTTAAGAAATTTCCATGACATCACGCAAACCAGGGGCAGAACTTCAAATAAAAAATGACTTTTCCATCATGCGTTTCTTTCCATGGTGAAAATGACCCGGGTAAATATATATATAAGTACAAAAAGGAACAGTATTTTCCACTCTCCCTCTCTCCCTGTCTCTTACTTTTTCCACAAGTAGCTTGAATACTTTTTAGCTCCTGGTTCACAGAGCAGCTGCCTTGAGTGAAGCTTCCTGCCCAAACAAACCTCCATGCGTCTCCATCCTTCTTTTCTGATAAGCCTTGTCAAACCTAGACTTTGCGAAAAAGACCAAAGGAAAATTATTAAAACCAAAAATATCGGAAATAAAAAATTATTGAGAAAAATATAGTTTTTCACATTAATTATGACATACTTATTAAAATTTAACAATTGTTTTAAGTCTTTTGATATAATGAGTTCCTAGTAATATTCAAAATAATTATTTTTCTTTTACATCAAAATATTATTATTACCTCGTAACAAACTGGGTTTTAGTTTGGTTCAATGCTGATCGTAGATGAATAATGCAGAAAACTTATTCTTGCGGCCTATATTTGCCACGCAGAGCTTGTAACGACTAACAGCCTTAGCAAGGCCAACGTAACAAGGATAGGGAAAACGAAAGAAAGAGAGCGGCCTCATTTGAGGGAGTCCCGAAACCTCCTAAATTCTTTTGAGTTGTTAAAAGTTGCTCGTTCATTCATAATTTTTCGTCCTTTTTTAACAATCCTTCCAAGACCATTAGTTATGTGGAGGATGTATGATGGGATTACAACTTGCAGGGTGTAGGCTACGACCAAGTTTTTCTGACTTTTATCCCTTACTACTAGATACAAAAATATGATGGTAACAAAGTTTCGCTTTGGCCCTTGCTTTTCTCTTTGTAGAGTTCTATAAACAAAGTAAATGTAAGAGTTTGTGGACTTTTATTAACAAAGATTGGATCATATTTTTCCCAAAATCAACTTGTTAGTAGAAAGATTAGTTTCTCCATATGTGAAAAACACTAAAACAGTATTTAAACAACATGGAATACACGACATTTTCATCATGTCCTTTCACTTTGAACCTTGGAGCATCACAAAGATTTTATTATTCATAAACAAATTAGTACTATATACTTCTACTTGAATTTTAATTTTTTTTATGAATATGTAAGTTATTTATCTAAGAGCAAGAGAATATAAAGATTTAAGGGACCTTAACATTATAGTTCATCTAAATGAAAATCAAATTTCAAATCCTTTAACTATAATACAATAAAACATTCATTTAAGAGGGTTTAATATTCCTAAATAGAAATGTTTTCATACATACTACTTCCTTAACTCTAGCCAACAAGATTAGCATTTTAATAGTCATGTCTTAAAAGTATCTATAATTTTGTTCAATTTGAATTTTAATATTATATTTAAGAATTTGCAAGTTTTCTATTGAGAATTCTAATGTGGTTGCTATTGCGGTTAAGGCTCTAGATTATAGTACACCACAGTTTTCCATATTAATGATTAAATATTTCCTCAAAGTTGAAATTCTCCATGATGGTAGCAATATGCACTTGAGCCAAAGGAAATATATTTTGGAATTAGTTCCTGAGATAGGATTATCTAGAGTCAAATTGGTTGAAAACTCCATGGAGGCTATGACAAGCATGTCTATCCTAATCACGATGATCCTTCCCTTAAAGACATTCTTGGTTATTAGTAGCTCATTGGTCAATATGTAGATGCCCTTAGATGCTTTCATTTACTGGGGTAATCAAATATTTGAAATGTTCTATTGGTTTGGGTCTTTTCTTTCCATCAAATGACAGTTTTTCTTTACATATTCACTATGATGTTAGTTAAGTGCCCTATGAATTGTTGCTCTATTATTGGTTTTGGTGTCTCATTTGATAATTCTTTAATCTCTTGGAAAAGCAATAAGCACTAGGTTATTAATCTCCCACTAAGGCAAAATACCGTGCCACGGATATCACCTCATGTGGATTACTTGACTGGTTAGCTTACTATAGGATTTGAATATTGATGTACTAAGCCTTGCTTTCTCTATTGTGATGATGAAATGACCAAGAAATTAGTTGAGAATCCTATCTTTAATAAAAAAAATGAAGCAAATCAATTTTGCATGTCATTTGATATGTGAAAAGATCATGACAAATTTCATTACTACAACTCATGTTGGAACAATTGATCAGCCAACTCACGTCTTAACTAAACTATTGGATATACACCAACATTATTACCTCCTCTCTAAACTTGGGATCTTAGACTTTTTTGGTCCACCAACTTAGAGGGAGTTTTGAGGATTTTGACGTGATTTTGACCTGACGTGGCCACAATACACGACGGTAGAGAGTATCGTTGCTCCTTGAAGATTTTACCACAGCTCTCTTGCATTAGCACATTTTGTCACCATGTATGACTGGGCTGCACATGAAGCACTGCTCAGACTTGAGACTGCTGTCAAGACACTATGGTGGGAGGCTAAGACTAGACAGCAAGTGCCCTTTTTTTTCTTTAGCTTAAGTTCTTTCTTTAAGAACCTTTTGAACAATTGAAGACTCACTGCCTTCATGCTTTTTTACCGGTTTGCAATTTTTATTATCAAACAATTTCTCAAACGTGTTGTGACCGAGGCCTTCGTGTGTGGAAGCAGCTAAGATGGCTGCTACCATCACAGCTCACCCGAAGTTTGTCCTGATTCTTGGCATTACCATGTGTGAAAATGAGGTCACGGGCTTCTAACTCCCGGCTCCTAAAAGTACTTAATTTCGCCTACAGAATAGTCTTCCTTGCCGTTGCTGCAGATCCTAACAAGAAGACTAGTTTTCATTGATGTTTCATAAGACAGACTTCCTTTGCTTGGATTCAAGCGTACTTCCTTTGCCGTCACTTTATTTGGCAAAATCTTCTGCAATAATAATGCAGGACCAAAAGTAACAATTTTTTGACATCATCTAATGACCAGAAACAACGACTAGTTCAACGGCAACGGTTCATTTCCACATGGTTTAGTGTGGAAGACTTGATCGTACGTTACTTGTCGAAAGTGCTTTGTCGCACTTTTGTACCAAGGTGGTGCGAAATTTCCATCAGATCGAGGCAAAATCAAGGACATGAGAAGAGGAGACTTGAAGACTTAGATCATTCCGAGGGCCCGTTGTGTAGCCAGCCCATGCAAATGGCTCCGAAACAAATAAAAAATGACTTTTTCATAAGTATTTCTAATTGAAAATCAAAGTTTGGTGGGTTTATTAAACATGACAGTTATTAAAAATATAACAAAAAAAACTATAAAGAAACACATTGAATTCAAAAAAATAAAATAAGTAAAATAGGTTAAACATTTACAGACAAACCTCTGTGTACGTCTCCCTCCTCCTTTTCTCATAAGCTTTGTCAAACCTAGAAGTTGCGAGAAAGACGAAAGGAAAGGAAAATATCGACTAAGCACACATACATTCTAGCAGCCAGCTTCCTTTATTTTACTTTACTTTATAGATTCACCCCTTTAAATTCAGATACGCATGTCTTTGCCTTCCGATCGTAACATCTGACTGGAGGCAGTGTGCGTTTTCTTCTTTAGTTGCTTTTAAGTTCCGTTTCGGCATGCATAAGCAGTACAAGAAAGGAGGCTCTCTGAAACGTAATTTTGATGTAAGTTTGCTGGCCTTTGTCCGCCGATCTGGATCTGTAGGTAATCTAAGTACTGTGTTTTCCCGTAGTTGATCAACTTGGATTTTCCGTGCTCGGATCTAATCTGTTCAGTATAAATACATACATATATATACGATGACAAGTCTGTGCACACCTGCGGGATCTTCCGCAAGGTTTTCTAGTTGTTAACCTCAGAGTACGTGCAGCTTTCCCACCCACACGATACACTAGTGAACTCACCTCGATACACTCCTTCGCTTTTCTTTTTTCATTTTGTATGTTTCGTTTGCTCTATGTTGATGTGAATACATTTTACTCTCTTCCGATCAAGAATTTTTTGAGATAAAGAAGCTCAATCTTTCCATCTGTTTCTTTTTACCATCTTCTTTGAACATCTAAGACCCTGATGGCCAAAAATGGAGAATATCACATCTCTTCTCTCACATTCAAACATGCGTAAATTCAAACATAGGTAATTTTATGTATGTCACTATGGTTTAGAGGCAAAAACATACTTTGAGTGCCAAGATCGACACAACCCACCCTCCTATGGGTTATCTTCTTCATGTTCTACCAGGGACATGGAGGGAGGACACGGTGGAGAGAGAAAAACTAATACCCGAGCAGTAGATTTATCTCACCAGAAGATGGGTACGAGTGGACGAATTATGACCAAAAGTTCATAAAAAGTATAGGCAAAAGCAAGTAAAGATTGATTTCTCTTTACATACAAGGTCATCTTATTCTCATATACATTAAATGAAGAAGTGCTAATCTTGGATACATTTTAATGCATGTATTTAGAAGTTACTTTAAGTGCAGAAGAAGCAATTGCTTTGTATGAAAGAAAACTAAGTGGTCAACCTTAGAGCTTAGATGTGTAAGAGGGGATGCACAACCATGCTTTAATGGCCATGGAACAGGCTCCTCCCAGTCATGGACTCCATTTCCAAGTGCCAACCAATATAGCTTGTGGATGCAAGTTTTTAGAGATCAATCAAATTCTCATCATGACAATAAGTAAGTTTCTAGAGATTGATAAGCTTTTTATTATGATAATGATAATTGATAAGACTTACTCATGCTTATTACAAATGTTTGACAAATAAAATATTTCGAATAATAGAAGGTTGGAGAGTAAAACATCTTAGCTTTGCTAGAAGATTATAGTTGGCAAAACTAGTCCTAATTTCCATATGTACATTTTTTATGCAAGTTTTCTCACTACCAAATCAAATAATTTATGAGATAGAGAAAAATATTATGAGCTTTTTATAGGCAAGAAGTACAAATACACAATGCTCTCACAAAGTTGTTTGGCAAATAGTTTGTTCACCAAAGAAGGAAAAGGGATTAAGGCTACTGAATCTTAAATTCTAAAATAAAGTCCTTTTAGAACATATGCTTTGGACTTTCATAAATCTTCCAAATGTTTCCGTATGGAGTAAGTAGATACACAGTATAAAATATAAAAGAACTTTGGTAATGCAGCTTGATATCAAAGGTTCCATGGTATGGAGTTAGAGAGGTCTTTTCTAATTAAGGCCCTAGCTTATCTCAATACTTTCTAGGTATGCCTATTGTTGCAAAGATATTTATCAAGACTTTCTACTAGTAAATGAAAAAGTGGATTGGTATGGTCTAATTTGGACTGGTAACATTTGCAAGCATAACTTCATTGGATGACTAATTTGTCATAATCAACTTTCTATAACAAAAAAAATGGTATAATGGCTTCCTACAATTAACCTATACTGTGACTCTTGTCAATCTTAGGTAGAAAATAGAAGTCATCTTTCTTTTAATGTCCATGCACAATGTTGATTTGGAAGAATATTCTTGCTCAAAATAGAATTTGATGTCATATTGGAGGGTAAAATGAAAAATAACAACAGATGATCAAAGCATCTAAAGGTGAAGATTTGGCTGCAAAGCTTCTTAAAATATTATTTTTAGCTTTTATTTATTGCTTATGAGCCGAACGAAATCAAAAAAGATTTTTGAATAAAATAGTTGACATTCCAATCTTATTGGCTAAAGTAAGTAAAATTATACAAGAAAGAGCTTCTCTGCCTCACAATATCAAACTTTTACAAGGAAATGTCATTTTGAGTGAGATTTAGAAGCTTCCAACCTCTATTTTCTCTTATGCTTAGTCTTTTGAAAATTGTTACAATATTAGGGTATGCTCTTATGATTTTGTACTTTATATTTTATTAATGCAACTTACATTTTAACCAAAAACAAATCTTAATTCTACATGTTGTGCTCTCCAAGAATAACCAACAACAAACAACACCACCCCCCCCCCCTCCCCCCACCTCTCTCTCCTTTCTCTCTTCCTCCCCCTTTCAAGAAAGCTTTCCACTCTCCTCTCAAGAACAATGGAGGTGATTATCTTTTGTCCTAACATTCTTGTAGGAAAACAATCCATGTTTGTACAAACGTTTGATATCTCCAAGAGGGACTCTTTTGTTATCTTCCAAGCTTTAACATCATGAATTATAATAAGACTTGCATGCTTTCTAAAGATGCAATTGGTTCAAATGCCACTTTGTTTATGTAGATATTTGATCTATATCTATAGAAATGTGAAGGTAGAATTTGGACTCCGATACCATATATATATTATCAAGAAAGGCTTATATATAACTTAAAATCCTAATAAATTAAATATTAAAATTTATTATCTTATAAGTAAAAATTTAATATATTTCTTAATAATATTGATTTCATTACGCCTGTGTGAAAATACGAAGTCACTGGCTTCTAACTCCAGGTCCCCCAAAAATACTTTATATCGCTTGCAAAATGCTCTTCGCCGTTGCTGCATCACCCAACGAATAGACAAGTTTTCTTTGATATTTGATAAGATAGACTTCGTTTTGCTGTAATCAAGCGTACTTCTATTGCCGTCACTTCATTTGGCAAAATCTTCTTCAATGATAATGCAGCGACCCAAAGCCTAGACACTCTTTTCCTATTATCTAATATTTTGATTGTTATTCTCAACTATTAGGGAGCCTTACCAATTTTATATGATGGATTGGTTAAGGAAAATAAAGTCGTGGGTATATGAGGAAAAAATGAAATTAACATATTACTAATGTAAAATAATAATAATAATTTTAGCAATTTTTTAATATTAGTGTAAAAAAATTGTAAGTACTTAATACAATAATGATAACTCAAACACGGGATATTATAATATAGGTTTTTATCTTAAAGATAAAAATATAAAAATAAATTTATAACTGATGAAATTTCATACTAAAACAGTAGTTGAATATTATGTTATAAATATTCATTTTCTAAATCAGTTACATAACAAGAATAGCAATCCAAAACATCCACCACTCCTTCGTAGGAATTACAACGAAAATATCAAAAAGTTATGCCACACCAGCAATGACCAGAAACAACGACTGATTCAACCTCAACGGCTCATTTTCACTTTTCTTTTTTTTTGTGAAAAGGTAAATTGTATTAATATATACTAAAGTACAAAAGTACAGGGGCATACCCCAGTATTACAAAAGTCACCATATCTATGAAAAAATAAAAGTTAAAAACTTTCAAATCTTATTCAAAATAACATTGTATTGAGAAACTTTTATATTTCTAAACAAAAAAACTCTCCCTCGCACTATCTTCTTTATTTTCACTAAGAGAAGAGGTCATTTTCACATATTTCTATGTAGAAGCTTTGGTGGGTGACAACTTTACATTCGTCAGAGATGCTTGGCCGTACTTATGGCACCATGGTGGCGCGAATTTGGCGAAAGCAAGAACACCTGCGAAGACTTGGATCACTTCTAGGGCCCTTTGCATAGAAAATCCATCCATACGGTTCCGACACAAATAAAAAAT
This sequence comes from Casuarina cunninghamiana, assembly GCA_028551485.1. NCBI lineage: Eukaryota > Viridiplantae > Streptophyta > Magnoliopsida > Fagales > Casuarinaceae > Casuarina > Casuarina cunninghamiana. The sequence continues at coordinate 31,201,795 of CM052367.1, read as the reverse complement.
AATTTTCCCAGTATGCGGTTGTTTCGACAGAAAAAATATGTGTTTGTGTACATGGGAACAGTGTTTTCCTCTCTCTTTCTCTCGCTATATCTATATATATATACACTCACACATCTCGTACCATTCTCCACAAGATGCTTGAAAACTTTTCAGCTCCTTCTGGTGGAGAGAGAGGCTGCCATGAGTGAAGCTTCCCAACGCAGAGAAACTTCTGTGTAAGTCTCCTTCCTACTTTTCTCATAAGCTATGTCAAATCTAGAAGTTGCGAGGAAGGAAAAAAGAAAGGAAAGTAAAATATCGAAACAATCACACAAGATTGAGCAGTTTCTCTTATTTAACTTTACTTCACAGATTCACTCCTTCAAATTCAGATAAGAGTGTCTTTGCCTCCCGATCATAACATCTGACAGCAGGCTGTGTGCTTTTTCTGCTTTAGTTACTTTAAGTCCATTTTAGCATGTACATAAGCAGTACAAGTAAGGAGGTACTCTGAAACGCCCCTTTGATGTAAGTTTGCTGGTCTTTGTCCACCAATCTAGATTTGTGGGGGATCTAAGTACCCTGTTTTCCCCTACTTTCATCGATTTGGCTTTTCCATGTTTGGATCTTACCTATTCTGTGTAAATGAAGACATATGTAAGATAATAATTTAGTGCACGTGAGGTTCTTCTGCAAGTTTTCTACTTTCAACCTCAGATCCACCTCTACGTGCAGCTTTCTCACCCACACACAACATACTAAACGACTGATCATCGAGGTGCACTTTGGCTTTGCATCATGCTTCCTTCTCTTTCCGTTTTCTTTTCGCATGTTTTTCCTCCTATTAATTACTTATATGCATTTGCTTTATGTTTATGTGTATGTGAATGCATTTCACTCCCTCCTATTAATTACTTATAAGGAAGATATATTTCCTTCTGTTTCTTGGAACAATGTTTTTGAACATCAAAAAACCGTATAGGACTCATCATCTAGCTGTACTTCAGCCTTGCATTTGGCTTCCTTCCCTTTTCTTCTTCATTTTTTATGTTTTTCCTCCTGTCTATCACTAATACTATTATCTTCATAGGCTTATCTTGATCTGAATACTTTCCCTCCCTTGTGACCGAGAGTTCTTTGAGACAAGGAGGTGATTTTTCCGTCTATTTTTTTGTACCATGCTTTTCATCATTAGAAACACCTAATGGCCGAAAACGGAGAGTATTAGGAACCCAATACCTCACCGCCCTCATCTCTTCTGTCACAATCAAACATGTGAGGTACTTTTATCCCTACCACCATGGGTTATAAGATTATAAGTTTGTTTGATCTGTTTCATGTCCTACCAGGGAGATTGAGGGAGGATACAAAGGAAAGGGAGAAGCCGATGCGCAAGGTGACAAATTTATCTTTCCAAAAGATGGATACATGGAGGAAGTATTGCCAAAAATTCATAACAAGTATAACTAAAAACAGATAAGAATATTTTATATTCAAGTTCATCCTATTTTATATATGTCATACAAAGAAATACTTATTTTGAATCAATTATAATGTGTGTATTTCGGAGTTATTTCAAGTGCCAAAGAAGTGACTAATTTGCATGGAAGAAAGCCAAGTGCTCAACCTTAGAGCCTAGATTTTCCCAAGTAGTGTATGAGGAGATGCATAACCATGTCTCACCAATTATAGAATCTAGCTCCTCACAATCATGGACCTCATCTTTGAATGGCAACTAGTATGACTTTTGGTACAAGTTTTTGGAGATTGATCAATTTCTCATCATGATAATGAGAAAGTTTTTGGAAAATAATCAACTTCTCATCATAATAATAACAATTGAAATCCCAATTCTACCTACAATACTTTCCAAGGCTTCCCCCCAGCACCACCTAAGAAAGCTAGCTTTGTGAAAAGCCTCCTACATAAGAAAAATGAAGCTATTTATCTTTTGTCCTAACATTCTTATTGGAAGATGGCCCATAGTTTCACATATTTTTGATGTCCCTAAGAAGGATTATCTACTTTCTAGTATTGTTGTCTTTCAAGCTTTAATATCATGAATCATGACAAAACTATTGTGTTTCTAAACACACAATTGGTTCACATGCTTGAAATGCCTTGTAAAGTGGCTTAGAAAATACAAATTGTTATGACAAGCATTATACTATCTTATTTGGGCAAACTCGGTTGAATAGTACCTTAAACAAATTAGGAGATATTGTAGGATATTCAATTGGTGGAAGATCCATTTTCATTAGTATTTTGCCTATCATAGTTTGCCTTCAAAATAACAAGGAACTTAAGGAACTTTCTTTATTGAATAGTTGTGATAATGGAGGTAAGAGATGTATGCAACTAATTGTAACAATACCTTTAATACACAAAATCTAATAAATAAAACATGAGACTAAAAAAAAGAAATCATTTCAAATTTTGATTTCCTACAAATGATTAGTAGTCAAGTACCCAAAACTTACTAGGTTTCTTCTCATTGTAAAGGAAAATCACTATAGTTTTCTCCTAAAGTTGTTGTTTGGATAGGCTATGGTTATTTCTAATTTGTTTCTTCTTAACCTTCACCTTTAATTCAAGGGTTTGGTTCACATTTAAGCTTATTACTATAATAAAGATGCCACAAAAAATTTTAAAGCATTTTGTGGTTGACCAATTTTGAATTGTTAGAAGATTAATAGCTTTCTTAAGAGCAAAAAATACAAAAAGATCTAAATTTTTTCTCCCACTAAAGTTTCTCAATAAAATTTCCCCAAGCCTTATGCACATATAATGGACCTTGATCGCAAATTGTCAACAAATTGACTTTGACTACTAGACATCATTGTTTTGTACATGCATAGAAATTAGTTACCATGCTTATGAGGTTTCAATGGAATGACTATGCTAACTTTGATTAGTGAGCATTTGGATGCAGTGTTAAAGAGAAAAGTAATAGTTTTTCCCTAACAAGTTTCCTTTTTTTCCATTTGTTCCTTCGATAAAACATGTTTGTCATAGTTATGACGGTTGGATCATTTTAACAATTAAGTAGATATCAATCAAGAGAAGTTCTAGTTGCATATCAACTTGCAAAAGCATGCTTTTGTTATCCCATTTGTTTGATTTTATAAAACAAAAGGAAAATACAAAGAGTTAATTGTATCTAACAATAATGGTTTGGTAGATTATTCTTACTCAAAATGGAATCTAATGTCATATTGGAGGATGTAATAAAAAATTACAATGGATTATTAGAATAACTAAAGGAAAGGATTTGACCCTAAAGCTTTAAGATATGTTTTTAGTTTGTCTTTATTGTATATGAGTATAATGAAATAAAATAATTTTTTAAAATAAAATAATTGACATTCCAATCATTTTGGCTAAAAAAAAAAAATTGCATGAGGAAAGCTTCTTTGTTTCAAAATATAAAACCATAATAGGAAAATATTATTTGAGTGAGATTTGGAGGTTTCCAATTTTCATCTTTTTATAGTTTTTGTTAACTTTTATAATACTGAGATATGTCCTTATGTTTTTGTACACCACTTTTGATTGATGCAAATTTATATTTCTACCACAAAATAATAATGAATGCTACAATTAGAACCATCCAAATTTACCTTAAGTATTTAGTTTCGTCTTTTATGATTTCTATTTAGACTCTTCTTTCAACGCTGATCATGCTCTACTAATTTGGCATTTCATGTGCTGTTTCTCTTTCATTTCTTTTTTCTCTTCAAACGGTTCCGTAAACAAAGTAAATATAAGAACTTGTGAATCTTAATTAACAAAGATTTAAACGACATGGGACGTACATCATTTTTGTCAAGCCCTTTCACTTTGAACCGAGGAACATCACAAGGATTTTACTGGCCAAAAATGAATTAGCACTGAATAAATTTTGAAATCCTACGATACATTAACGTTAATACTTAAAATAAATAAATAAATAAAAGGGAAGTAAAACATGTTTAATTTATCACGTTGGATTGAAGATGCTTCTGGTAGGAGCAGTCGGTAAATTCTTATTAAAAACTACGTTCAGGAGGTAATTAAGAGAATGAATCCATCCAGTGTAGCTTTAGGCAAACAAAAACAAGAAAAACGTTGTGGCCCAATACTGTCCTAACACCCTTACTAGCCCACAACCGTTGTGACGGCGGTGGAAACACTGGCCCTTGCGGGGGCCGCTACCGTCCCAGCTCATTCTTTGAATGATCTCTGGTTCTTACCATGTGTGAAGAACGAAGTCAAGGCCTTGGGGGCTTATTTTTTTGCTAGGCCCATGGTGGTAACATAGGAAAAACATCTAGAGACACAAAAATGGCAAGTGTCTAAGCTCTTTCCGAAAAACAACTCGAGGGAGTTCATCCATCAAGAATTAGAATTGGCAACTGTTTGATCAAATAAACTAAAATGATTATACAATCACCCTAAAGGTTTTCGGAAATAAAGGTTTGATACTTAAGAATTTGATCAACATCGAAGATGTGACAATGCAAGTGTTCTAAACCACATTTTGTTGTGGGCAAGAGTTCTTATGAAGGTTGCCTTGGGTGAAGAAAACGAAAGAGCTTTCATAGTTAAAGAAATCACCTGCATTATCTATCCAAGCATGCTAAATGAAGGTATGAAATTGATTATGAATTAGCACATAAAACTTGCAAGAAGTGAAAGAACATGGGATTTGCATTGCATAAAGAAAACCTTAGTACCATGTAAGTGATCATCAACATAGTAGGGGGAGGGGGGGTTAGAAGATCCATCATGATATACTGTGTAACACGACCCCCAAATGTCAATTTGAGGGAGAGGAAAATGTATAGTGGGATGGGATGTATTGGTGGAAAGGGGATATGTGATTGTTTAGCTAAATTAAAGGGCACAGAACTTTTATGATAGGAAAAAGAAACATTATGACCCAAGTGTTAATAAAAGTAAAACTATTCTTATCGATCTTAACGTGTAAACAGTGCTATTATTTAAAGGATTACATGACTATAAATCAAAATGTTCCAAAAAGGAGGCCCAATAATAAACTTAGTGAATGCTATTCAAGAAAATGCCTAAACAAATGAATGCTAAAATCTAACATGATATGAAAATGGTTGTCCTCACAAACTTTGGAGAGAGAAATAAGGTTAAATTAGAATTCAAGAACATAAAGGACATTTTTAAAAATGGTAGTTATCTAAGTTTGCTATTGCCACCGTTTGTGGTAGACTTAATATTTTCATTTGGCAAACATACTATACGATATCAGTCAACGCTTGGGTTAGGGTAAAAATTTTGGTCCGACCAAGTTTCCCCTATCTCTCGGACGCCGCTGTGGACATGCTTCGTTTGAAAGTTCACGATCAAACGAGTCGCTTGTCCGTCGGGAGGCACATTTCGATTTTTAAATTCTTCCTTGCCGTTCGTCAGTCTAGAGCGAATGTACCTGCTTTATTTAATTGACAACAGCCCTCACATCAATGTGGACAGTTGAGTCAATTCTAAGGAAACGACAAAATGGGTCCATGTTGTCTATCCGAAAAGCTATCCTCACCACCGGCAACGTGGTCCGATGTGGATCACAACCTTGGATTCCGTTTGCTTTTTTCTTTCTTTCTTTCCCTAAATTTTTGCACACTTTCCAAGTAAAACAATTAGAAGTGATCTAACAACACGAAACCCGCACAACTTGATGGCTACTTTGATAAACTTCTATTTTTTTAAGGCAAAAAGAGGATAGAGGGACTACTTTGACAGCCTTCTTGGTGCATAACGTTTTCTTTATGAACATGGTTAAGAAAAAAAATGTAAGAACTTATAAATTTTCATTAACAAAGATTAGATAATTTTTTCAAGTTAACTTATAATAAGAAGAATAATTTTTTTATATGCAAAGAATACTATGACTTTCATAGGATCATTAACTGTTAAAGTTCTAATTTATAATAAATAATCAAAGTAATTAAAGAAAATAATTTATTTACAAAAAATTTTAAACTTTTTTTCTTAACACGTATATATTATATATGCTTTCAAACTATATATATATTATTTTTTCTTGCTAGTCTCAACAATGATTCTTTCCCAAGTTGAAGTACCAATTTTATTAGTTAGAATTAGAAAATTAATACATGAAAGAATATTTCTATTTAGGAACATTAAATCTTCTTAGACAAATGTTTTATTATGTTATAATTAAATGATTTCAAACTTGACTTTCTCCTAAACAAGCTTATAATGCTAAACATGCCTAAGTTTTATATTTTCTCATTCTTAAATAAATACATATTCATAAAATTATTAATATTTTTCTTTATTCCAAAGAAAATTGTATGAAAAAGAACTTCTTAATTTTGAAATATAATTTTTTGATCAAAATATTATTTTGTGTGAGATTTAAAGGTTTCTAACCTTTATCTTTTCATAACTTTAGTAACTTCTATAATATTAAGATATATATGTCTATATAAAATCTTTTTTATTCCTAAAAAATTATAATATTTTTCTTTATTCCAAGGAAAATTCTATGAGGAAGAACTTCTTTATTTTGAAATATTAAATTTTGTAATTAAAATATTATTTTGTGTGAGAGTTAAAGGCTTTCAATCTTTACTATAACCTATGGTAAAACAATTCTTTGTTCCAAAATATAAATAAAATTCACATGTAGTATAAGAACCTTTTGCATAACCGAAGACTCACTGTCTTTGTCTCTTTTGGCCGGTTTGCATTTTGTACTATCGAAAGATTTCGACAATCAAGGCAAATGGCTCAAATATTTTCATGCCTTGAAAGTTAGTATGAAAGCTTGGTCTCACCATGTGTGAAAGACGAAGTCAGGGGTTCGTCATTCTAATTGCTGCAGCAATTAACAAAAGACAAGTTTTCTTTGATATTTGATTAGATACACTTCCTTTTGCTTGGAGTTGTTGAAACCTGCAAACTTGGCCGTTGAAAAGTTAAGCATTGCGGCTTGAATTCGCAACGGCAGCAAAAGATTTTTGGAAGCAACATGTCAAAGTTTACGGCTGCCATTTCAAGTCGCAAAACTTTTGGAACCAACCCATGTTTATGAGCTAGAACCCCAGCAAGGCACTATTTCACGGTTACACTTCACGACGCACTCCTGCATGACTAGGCTCCACACCGCTAAACAGTATAGAGATACTGACTTTTATATACTATGAAAGGAGGTGACCCTTCCTCGATTTGCAGCAGGCTTACTGTGAGAGAAAGAATCATTGTTCTTTTGTTGTATCCAATTTTGTAACTCTGTTGTTGTGTTTTACACTATAAAGGTTGGCTCATATATACAAACAAACTTTTTAGAGTAGAAGTGATTTCTTGATGACTCTCCTCAATTAATAAATATTGTAAGTTTTGTGATTCTCAATATGAAAATAGATTACACTTGTTTTTTTAGTGTATTTGGACTAGCTAGATTTAGAGCTGGAAAGAAGATTCTCTCTCTCCCCCCTGTATTTTTGTCCGGAAGCTTGGTAGGTGGCAAAATAGTCCTCGGACTTCCATGGTAGTGCAAATTTTCGAGAAAAAATAAAGAACACGAGGGAAGAGTGGACTCAAAGACTTTAGATAGCTTTCTAAACTCTCTCTTGTAGGAAACGGGTCCCAGTGTTTCTGTTCAAAAGACGTCTGAGGTAGAGAGAGGAGGGCCCGGCTCTTATAGCGCCAAGAGATCTCCATTTTTTTTATCAATGTGGACTGATTCTTTTACACATCTCCTCAGTTTGAGTTTGATCAATTTTGTTGGCTGGACTGATCTTTACACGTGTAAAGGGATAGTTGACTTTGATATCAGTAGAAAACTAGTTCCACTTTTCTTACCAGCGTGGGATCGATACTTTCACATGTGAAGACTCGAAGATTTTAGATAACTTTTAGGGCTTATTAAATTCTAAACTCTCTCCCTCTCTCTCTCTCCATACTTTTGTCTAGAAGCTTGGTCGTTAGAAAAGAATACCATGGTGGTGCGAATTTCCATCACATCAAGAAAAACATAAAGGACATATGTCGAAAGTGGACTTGAGGACTTTTAGGGCTCATTAAAGTCTAAGCTTTTAATGTACTAACAAAATTTAGGTTAAGTTTTTCATATCTGGGACTTGCTATACATGATATTTAGTATGCAAGAATATGTGTATAATATAAAATTGTGATTTTTAAAATAATAACTTTTATGATGAAATATAAATTAAAAAACATTTTAAAACTTTTAAGTTAACCTTTTTCTTCATAATAAAAAATGTTTTCATGATGCATTTGTCTCCATGGAAAAAGAAATGTTTTCCTCTCTTTTTCTCACTCTTTCTCCCTTTCCCTTTACCTCATACCTTTTTCTATAAGAGGCTTAAAATGCAAATCTCTTGGAGGAAACTAGTCCCAGTTGTCCCTGTTCAAAAGACATCTAAAAGAAAGAGGAGGACACGGCTCTTATAGGGTTAAGAGATTTGCATTTTCTTACCAACATGTGAGATTGATACTTTTATACTCCTCGTCAATTAAAACTTGGTAAATTTTGTTGGCTAAACTAATCCTTATACATATAAAAGGATAGTTGACTTTGATGCCAATACAAAACTGGTCCTAGTTGTCCCTTTCCAAAAGATATCTCAAAGAGAGAGGAGGACACGTCTCTTATAAGGCCAGAAGCTCTGCATTTTCTTTTTAGTGTGAATACTTTAGATAACTTTAAGGCTTATTAAATTCTAAAATCTCTCTCTCTCTCTCTCTCTCTCTCTCTCTCTCTCTCTCTCTCTCTCTCTCTCTCTCTCCACATTGAGAAAAAATAAAGGACATATGTTAAAAGTGGACTTGAAGACTTTTAGAGCTTATTAAATTCGAAACTTTTAATGTAGTAACAAAATTTAGGTTAATTTTGTCATATCCGGTACTTGCTATACATGGTACTTGGTGTGCAAGAATACATGTGTAATACAAAAATCTTATTTTTAAAATGATAATTTTTGTGATGAAATCTCAATTAAAAAATATTTTAAAATTTTTGAGTTAACCTTTGTCTTCATAATAAAAAATGTTTTTCCTACTTTCCTCGTAAGATTTGTCAAACCTAGAAGTTGTGAAGAAGACGAGGAAAGGACAATATTGACTGAACAGTTACATACCTTCAGCCAATGTGCGTTTGCTTCATAGATTCACTCCTTTAAATTCAGATTCGCGCGTCTTTGCATTCCGATCATAACATCTGACTGCAGCCTGTATGCGCTCTCTTCTTTAGTTGCTTTTAAGTCCATTTTGGCATTTACATAAGCAGCACAATTGAGGAGGTACTCTGAAATGCACTTTTGATTTAAGTTTGCTGGTTTTTGTCCACCAATCTAGATTTGTAGGGGATCCAAGCACCGTGTTTTCCCGTATTTGATTGACTCGGTTTCCGTGCTTGGATCTGTTGTGTTCAGTATAAATACATATTTAAGATGGTAATTCCGTGCACACTGGGATCTTCCGCAGGGTTTTCTAGCTGATAACCTCATCTCCACCTCTAGGTGCAGCTTTCCCACCCTCACAATATACTAATGAACTCATCGACTTGCACTTCGGCCTTGCATGTGATTCCTTCCTTTTTCATTGTTCTTTTTATATTTTTTCTCCTATTAGTTACTAATACCATCATCTGTGTAAGATTTATGATGATGTGAAAATATTTCGCTGATACCCAATACCTCCCCTCATCTATTCTCTCATATTCAAACATGCATAAAGTCAAACATAGGCTTAAATCGTAAGATATTGGGAAGTAATTTTGTGCATGCCACGATGGGTTATAAGCAAAAAAATACGTTGAGTGCTCAACCCATCCTCCTATGGGTCGTAGAAGGATAAGTTTGTTTGATCGTCTTCGTGTTCTACCAGGAATATGGAGGGAGAACACAGAGGAGAGAGAGAAGCCAATGCACAAGGCAGCAGATTTATCTTACCAGAAGATGGGTACGAATGGAAGAAGTATGGCCAAAAGTTCATAAAAAGTATCAGCAAAAACCGGTAAGCTATGTATCCACTTTATACGCAAGGTCATCTTGTTATGATAAATGTTATGTACAGAAATGCTCACCTTGGTTCCATTTCAACGCATGTATTCAGAAATTACTTTAAGTGCCGAAAAAGTGATTGTTTTGCACGGAAGAAAGTTGAGTGGTCAACCTTGGAGGCAGGATCTATCCGACCAGTGTACGAGGGGGTGCACAACCATGCCTTACCAGCTAGAGAATCATGCTCACTCCGATCACGGAATCCATCTTCGAGTGCCAACCAATATAACTTATGGACGCAAGTTTTCAGACATCAATCTGAAATGGAAGCTGGACCTTTTGCTCCTGCAACCATGACGGCCGAAGCCTATCATGCTTTGTTGTTTCTCCTGCGACCTCCCGCAAGCTTTCGTGCCTTTCCTCACGAGTTCCCTACATGTGAAGTACCGCAAGCTGCCTCGATGGTGCCTTTATGTGAATTCCCGCAAGCTGCTACGATGCTGCCTCCATATGAGTTCCCGCAAGCTCCCTGCAATCAGAATTTTCCCGAGCTGGTTTCACCTGTTTTCCCACAAGATGATTCCAATAGTAACCACATGGCGCCTTTACGTGAATTCCCGCAACCTGCCACGATGCTGCGTCCATATGAGTTCCCGCAAGCTCCCTGCAATCAGAATTTTCCCGAGCTGGTTTCACCTGTTTTCCCACAAGATGATTCCAATAGTAACCACATGGCGCCTTTATGTGAATTCCCGCAACCTGCCACGATGCTGCGTCCATATGAGTTCCCGCAAGCTCCCTGCAATCAGAATTTTCCCGAGCTGGTTTCACCTGTTTTCCCACAAGATGATTCCAATAGTAACCACATGACTGCTTTACAGACCGATGATGGCCCGGACGCTGATCATGCTCTTTATTCTGACATCCCGCTTGAGCTGTATGCATGGGAAACTAATTTTCCCAACATGACTTTGAATGGTGCCAACACGGCCGCTGGAGATGTGGCTGCTACGTCTGCAGCTCCCTCCCTTCCTCCCATGTAGATGTTGCTGCTACAACGGCAGCTCACTCGTATTAGTCTACTTATGGTTATTTCCAGCATGTCCAGCTCGAGTACGGGCAAGGAAGAATCAACGGCTCAAATTCATTTTCTAGCAGCATGTAAGGGCAATTATGCATTTGCAAATGGCGAGAGAATGTCTTAAGCAACTCGCAAGTGGCAGTCCATAACCTGCAGCCAGTTTGCATAGGACCGTATGACTATATAGTGTAACCGTTAGGTGTGTTCTCTGTTTAAAAACTCACAGCTAGCTATGGTACTTCCTACTTATATAATGAGAAGAAGTAGTTCATGTGTCCTGAGCTATTCCTTTCAATCAAATTCTGTTTTTCTTGTCGGTTAACTTCTTGTGATAAGAAGTAAGTTTTTGGAGATCAATTAGTTTCTCATCATGATAATAAAATCCTAATTTTAATCTAAGAAAGCTAACTTTTTGTCCAGAGATTTCCAATGAAAACTGATCCAAGATTGTACATATGTTTAATATTCCCAAGGAGAACTATCCTCTTTCTAGTCTTGTTATGTTTCAAACTTTAACATCATGAATCACGATGTAGTGGATTCAAATGCTTGAAATGCCTATAAAGTGGCTTATAGAATACAAACTAATATGCAAAGCTTTAAGCTAGCTAATCTCACACAAATCTGGATGAACGTTCTAAATAATTCTAGGTTGAAAGAAATTAGGAGATATTGTAGCTACATTCTTTTTGATCGATTAATTTCCATTGGCATTTCACATATCATGTTTCGCCTTCGAAATAACAACAAACTTAGTATACTAAACATGCATGATAATGAAAGCAAGAGATGTACGCAACTAATGTTACCACAACCTTAATACACAAAATATGATAAGTAAAACATTAAAATGACAAAAACTAAAGTATATCAAAGATTTGTTTCCAATATAATATTAGCGGTTAGAAACCCTAAGCTTATATAGGTTTCTTTTTTATAGTAAAAGAAAAGCATTATACTTTTCACCTAAAATTATTGTCCAGGCAAGCTTTGGATCTTGTAACTTTTCAGGAACCAAAAGTTAGGTCATTTCTAGGTTCTTAATCCTAAACTTTAGCCTTCACTCAAAGAGTTTGATTGACATTAAAGATTTATTGCTATAATCAAGATGTCAAGAAGGCCTTTAAGTATTTTGTAGTTGATTAGCTCAAAACTGTTAGAATCCACTAATAGACAAGATTTAGAACTTTTTTCTCATATGAAAAATTCCCAATATAATTTTCCCAAGTCTTATGCACATCCATTGGACCTTGATCGCAAAATGACCAACAATTGACTTTGGTACCAAACATCACTAATTATGCTTTAAAAAGAATTATTGGCTGTGCTACAAAGGTTTCAATGAAAAAGACCATTCTAACTATAACTAGTGAGCTTTTGGATACAGGGCTAAAAAGAAAAGGAGTTCTTTTTTCCATCAGGTAATGCTTTCTTTTTTTCTTCTTTTTTTTTTTCCTCAGTGTGGATTCAAAAAAAAAACTTGGTTAAAATATGTTTGTCGTAGTTACTCAACTGGATTTTTTTAATTTACCTAGATATCAATCTAAAGAATTTGTTGTCGAATAATATTCACTTTCAGCAATATTTTTTTACTATCTCCTTCGTAAGATTTTACAAAAGAAAAGAAAAATACAAAAAGATAAAAATTTAACCATATCTAACTAGTACACACAAAATAATAATGAATGTTATAATTAAAGAGCTCTCAACCTTGGAAAATGTTACAATTATAATAAGATTTTGTATGTAGTTTCACTTTCACCTTTTTTCTTCTTTGAAAAGCTTTGTAAACAAGTGTAGGAACTTGTGGGTTTTAATTTACAAAGATTGGACTATATTTTTCTTTAGATCGAGTTATAAGATAAAGAATCATTTTCAATATATGAAGGATACTAAGATTAATGTGGGATATATGCCATTTCACTTTGAACCTTGGAACATCACAAGGATTTTATTATCCACAAATGAATTAGCATTGTTATTTTTGAAAATTTGACATGCAAACTAATATATCAACCAAATAATATAATGATAAGAAAGTATATCATTTTATAAAGATTGGTGAATACTAAATTAATTAAATACTAACAATGAATTAACTCTAAAGTTTATCTAGCAAATCACAATATTGGACAATGTATTAATAGCGATATTTTTTAAAGTAGAATTCATAATTAAAAACAACTAGATTTAAATTAATAGACTCAATATAAGAAATATATTAAAGAGTTTGATTTTATCATAACAACTAAATATAAATTTCAATTATTTATACCTATAAGAATGGTAATATCTATGTGATTGTAGAATTTCTTAATTTATTTATTATCATATGTCTAGATATAGTTAACCTACTTAATTCATTAATTTGCTATATCTTTATATGAATTGAAATAAACAAAGTACATTAAGATTTATGAATATTCTCAGTTTATAATTAATCTTTTGATCACTTTATTACTAAAAGCTACACAAACAATATGATATAAATTTATTCATACCTAACTTATGATTATACATTATAAGAAGTAGTTGTATATCATCTTCTCTTAATCTCAAATATGTAAATTAAAGTATTTAAGTGGTAACTAATCATCTAAAAGTATTAAATACAATAATATATAACTCACACATACATTGTTCCTTACAAAACAAAGTAACTATAAAATTCATACTATTATAATTAGATTATATCATAACTTTAATAAAGGTAAATTAAAACATAATATAAAAATAAATAAGAACAATGATAGAAATTTAAAAAAAATCTTAAATAAAGAAGTAAAAAATCTATCGTCATATTATCTTATCCTCACCAAATGTTTGAACATCTCTTACACAACGGAACAAACTTAGAGACTGCATAAAACGAGAAACATGCTGCCATACGCAACTGTCATGCGCCGTCACGCGCCATGCGTTGTGATTCCTACACCGGCGTTCTCTGTTACGCGTTTTTTTTTTTTTTTTTGTTTCCCTTTTTGTTATACGTGGCTCCCTGTCTCTATGTCCCGACACATTTCGTGCAACTACTTTTATTTTCTTTTATTTTGTTTTCATTTTTCTTTTCACTTTCTCTCCTGTTGCATGATAACCTTTTCTTTTTTCTTCCTCTCTCGCCATAGTTATCGTGAAAATAAGTTAGTTCTCCTTTTCTTCTTATCATATTGTTTTTTGCTATATAAATAATAAAAATATAATTAAATATAAGAGAAATCTAAATATTACCTCACAAACATTACATTATTTGTTGTCTAAAAAAATCAAAGTTATTCTATAAATATAGAGTTACCAATTGTATTTTCACCTAAATTTTCAAGATGTATGTAAAAATTTGTAACTTTTTTATTAATAAAGATTATGTTTTGGAGGCTTCCAACTTCCATCTTTTCATAGATATGGTGACTTTTGTAATACTGGGGTATGCCCCTGTGCTTTTGTACTTTAATATGTATTAATACAATTTACCTTTCTACCAAAAAAAAAGATTATGCTTTGTTCTTTCTCCTTACAAGGAGAAAGACCATTTAGATTGTGAGACAAACATTATCGTCAATATTAAAAGAAGCAAATATGTTCTGATTTAACATTTTGGATTGAAGATGCTTCCTGTAGGAGTAGTAGGTAAATTCTGATTAAAAAAACCACGTTCAGGAGTTGATCTAGATGATGATAACCATCCAGTTCGTTTAATGAAACCGAAAACGTGGGAGCCAAAAAATGTCCCACCACCCTCAGTAACCCACAAGTGTTGTGACGGCAGTGGAGACACAGCCCTTCGTGCAGTGGAGGCGGCTGAGATGACTGCTACCTTCCCAGCTCATGCTTTGAATGATCTCTGGTTCTTACCATGTAGGGAAACGAGGTCATGGGCTTGTAGCCTCCGGCCTTTCCCTTATTTAATTTTCTGGAACACGGTTTCTCATGGGTCCTAGATCGACCCTCAAAGTATTCAATTTCACCTACAGAATGGTCTTGGTCGTCGTTAGTTCAGCACCCAATAAGTCTGCGACGTTTGAAAAGAAAAACTTCCTTTTCTCTTTGGAAAAAGAAAGGGATGCCCACTTTCCGACTAGTTAGACAATGATCTAGTTGAAGAAACTTCAATTTTTCTTTGGATGTGAACCAGTTTCATTGTGAGGAGCCGCAACTTTGGTATTGGCAGCTGAAAAAGTTGCCCATTGAACCGATGACAGCCGCCGGAAAAGTAGTACTTTTTCTTTTCAATATGGATTAAGAAAAGAAACGTTTTTTGCATGTACTCTTTTCGTTTGTTTGCTATAACTACTGCAAACATACTATTGGATTGAAGATGCTTCTTGTAGGAGTAGTACTACTTTTCTGGTTATCCCTAAAGTAGGTTTGCAGCAATTATTAAGGTACTACATTAAAGTACTTACTTTTAGTTTATTTTTGAAAATTGTTGTAATACTAGGGTATGTCCCTATACTTTTGTATATTATATTCTATTGATGTAACTTACATTAAAAATAAAAATAAAAATAAAAATAGTACTACATTAAATTTCAATACAAAGAAGTGATTGTATAGTAATAGCCTGCAGCGACATACTATTGCTATCCCCTTAAGATAAACACACAGAGAAATATTGAAAATATGTAATTAGTATCTACAAAATAATAATAAATGTACAATTTCAATATTTTACTGTCACTCGTTAAGATATTTATTTAGACTCTCCTTCCAACTTTGTTTGAAGAAAAGGTGGCTCTGTTATGTGCTTAATAATCAAAACACATAACTAAGCCTTGATTTAGTTGGATTATGCTCATATTGAAAGAATTTGAGTTATCTTCAATAAGCTTCATCATAAAGAGATTTCACTTCACGAGCCTCAACAAGAGAGATATTCACCTCATAAGCCTTGTTTAGAAAAAAAAAAATATTTACTTTTAACTTGTATTTTTTCATAAATTTAATAATCTTCATAATACTAAGGTATGCCCTCATAGTTTTATATTCTAATTTTACTAATACAATTTATCATTTTACCAAAAAGAAGCAAAAAAGAGAATCTACTTCACAATAATTGAATTAGTTCAATCATAGTTTTTAGATTTCAAAAGCTATTTGCAAGAAAAATAACATCCCTTTCAAATACAACTCATTAGTTCAAAGTTGTTACAACAAAATAACCACCTAATCTAATCATGATCCTAAGCTATTATCACTTATTGATCACATAATCAAATTAAGTAAGCTTTGATAATCACCTAATAAAAAAATACTTAGGACCATTATAGGCTCCTAGTAATTAAATTTATCTATGTCAAATTGTTATCATACCACTAAGTTAGTATTTCATGTGCAATTTCACTTTCATTCTTTCTTTTTTTTTCCTCTCTTGAAATCTCATATTTGTGATATAATAAAAAAAGATATTCTTTTTAACTTGTGGTTAATGTAATACAATTTTTTTTTTATGAATATGTGAGTTTATTCATCTAAGAATAAGAAAATACAAAAGCTTCAAAATATACCCCAACACTAGAATTTATTTACTAACAAATTGAGTTTGGAATCTTACAACTATGACACCACAAAATATTCACTTAAAAAGTTTTTAATCTTCTTAAATAAAAATGTTCTTCCATGTAATACATTCTTGATTTTAGTAAATAAAATTAGTATTTCAATAGCCTTATTTTGGAAATGTTTACAATTTTGTTTAGACCATATACAATAGACACATATTAAGAAAGAAAATTTAAAAAGCTTCATAGTCAAATCCTTTCTTTTAATGGCTTTAGTCATCCATTGCAATTTAGAATTCTAATCATTAATGATCCTTTGAATGCCTTGTTATGTAAGGATACTTTACCAACTTTGCCTAATCGAATATCTTAAAAAAACAAGTTTTACCTACTTTCAACTTGAGAACCATAGAAATTATAATATAAGTCAATTGAAGAGAGCTATGGAGATATCACTTATGTTGTAAGAAATTTGTCCCTATGTATGAGCCATCCAATAAAGTTACATTTGTTTATTTCACCTAACTATACCCAATCATGCCATTAACTTCAACATTAACTTGCTGCAATTCTTTGTATGCTTCTTTACAACAATAAAAAGATTTGGATAGCTTAAGCGTGAGAATTTATCATAGCTTGAAAAAACATTTTTAACTCCATGTCATATTTTCTTTAATGTCAAGATGCATAATTGAAGTTCTCTTACAATTAATACTATAAATCCATCTACTCTAGAAGGATGTACTTAGATATTTGGTAAGATTCCAAAGTGGCAATATATATAACCTCATTCCACACTTTAATGTCAAGTAGCCTAAGTCTTCCTTCCTTTTTAGGTAAGAAAACAATCTACCAAACAACTTTGTGGGTTTTATGATCTTCTGAATTATCTCCAATAGAAAGTGCTTAATCGTCTTCTTAATCTTATAAATGTTCTACTTTGAGATAATAAACATTTGCATCTAAAATAGATGCATGTTAAAAACAGGAATCATCTTTTTTTTTAAATATCCATGGACAATGAGGGTTTGGAAAACTATCATTGCTCAAAATGGAATTAGACGTGATATTGGAGGATGAAATGAAGAATTGCAATGGATGATCAAAGCAACTAAAGGAAAGGATTTGGCTATCAAACTTCTTAAGTTATGTTTTTCAGTTTGCATTTATTGTATATGGGTAGGACGTAATAGAAGACGATTTCAAAGCAAAATAGTAAACATTCCAATAATGTTGGCTAAAGTAAGGAAAATTGTATGAGGGAAAGCTTCTTTGTTTCAGAATATAAAATCTTCATAGGGAAATGTCATTTTGAGTAAGATTTGGAGGCTTCCAACCTTTATATTTTCGTTATTCTTGTAATTTTGGGGTATGCCCCTATGCTTTTGTACACTATTTTTTATTAATATACACTTACATTTTCACCAAAAAAATATATATATTTGCATCTAAAAAATGCATATATAAGTAAGAACTAATTTTACCAATTGTAATAAGCTAAGATGTCTCATTCTCTATCCATCAATTCTTTTTATGATTTTCTCTTTCAAAATCTTACAATCAATATAATTAAGCTTTTTTGTAACAAAGGGAACAACTGGATACCTGATAGAGAATGCTCCCTTAGAGAATAGAATATGATCCAATATCATAAGCTTTTCTTACTCATTAAATCCTAAAAATATATCTTGTGTTTGTTAAGATTAAAATGTATAACCTATGAATGCTGCAAAGTCCCCTAGAATTTTTGTGAGACATAAAACAGAATTAACATTCCCTTGTTCAAAGTTGTGAAGAAGCTAAAATCACTTAAGGCATAACTTAGGTATCTAAACTCTATCAAATTTGGTGATTTACATCAAAAGGTAAAGGTTACTAAAGAATAGCTTAAGTAGATTCTTCTTAATTTATAACTTGACCCTTTTGATACTATTATTTTCTTTGAGGAAAGGCTTAAAATAGAGCAACTAATTGTACTGAGTAAACATAACGTAGGTCTTTTAAAATAAAAATTGAGGAACTTTTTACTAAAAGAAGGAGATAATAATAGCATAATGTTATTTTCATCCTTAATGCTTAGAAGAGTTCAAAAAATGTTGGATCTATTATTTTTGATAATGAGACCTTGTGCAATGTTGTCATTACATATTATCAAACTATTCTTGATAGTTCTTATGCTAATTATATTCATATTGAAATCATTCTTTACGTGTTCTTGATATATGTTACCTGATGGCTTTATCATCCTTTTAGTGAGCCATGGTGGTACGAAATTTCCATCACATCATGGAAATCAAGGGCACAACACCAAATAAAAAATTACTTCTCCATAGTGAAAATGACCCCGGAAAAAAAAAGGAACAGTATTTTCCTCTCTCTCCCTCTCTTACCTTATTCCACAAGCGGCTTGAATACCTTTTAGTCCCTCGTTAATAAAGCGGCTGCCACGTTAGAAGCTTCCCAGCCCAGACAGACTTCCATGGATGTCTCCATCCTCGTTTTATGATAAGCCCTGTGAAACCTAGAATTTGAGAGGAAGAGAAAAGGAAAATAATTAAAACAAAAAATATTGGAACTAAATTTTTTTTGAGAAAAATACATATGTTCATATTAATTACGTCACACTTTTTAAAATTTAACAATTGTTTAAAATTTTTTGATATAATGAGTTCCTAGTAATATTAAAAATATCTTTTTACTAAGTAAAAACATAAGCTTGCATTAATAAAAGCAATATGCAGAAAAATAGAAGAATATTCAATGATAAAAGTTTAGATAATTTGACCATTATTATTAAAATCCAAAAATATGTCAAACAAGATTTTATCAATTAGCGATTAAAACTTATAAATTGTAATAAAATTTTATAAGAGTTTTGGAATTGACCAAATAAAATTTTTGAGCCTAAAAGAAAATGTTGTGACTGAACATCTTATATTTTCTTTAGTAATATCTAATACTTAACCTTTTAGCAAACAAGAAAAGAAAAAGATATTATTTCCTCGTAACAAACTGCGTTTGTAGTTTGGTTAAAGACTGATCGTAGACGAATAATGCAGAAAACTTATTCTTGTGGTCTATATTTGCCGCGCAAAGCTTGTAACAGGCCAACGTAACAAGGATAAGAAAATCGAAAGACAGAAAGCGGCCTCATTTGACGGAGTTCCTAAACCTCCTAAATTCTTTTGAGTTGTTAAAAGTTGCTTGTTCTTTCATACGTTTTAGTCCTTTTTTAACAATCTTCCAAAGACCAATAGTTATGGGAAGGCTGCATCATGAGATTAAAACTCGCAGGTCGTGGGCTACGACCATGTTTTCTGTCTTTCGTCCCTTACTTGAGGGGAGGCCCAATTACAAAACGCCATTTAATGGTAACTTCAAACGCCGCTCGAAGGGTCCCTCACAGCTGACCACTAACATTTAACCTAATGACAGGACGACCATACTTGATACAAAAATATGATTGTAACACACTTTCACATTGGCCTTTTCTTTTCTCTTTGGAGAGTTCTATAAACAAAGTAAATGTAAGAATTTCTGGATTTTAATTAACAAAGATTGGATCATATTTTTCTCTTAATCAACTTGTTAGTGGAAGTATCAATTCTCCATATGTGAAGAATACTACGACAATAATTAAACGACATGGAATACACACCATTTTCATCATATCCTTTCATTTTGAACCTTGGAACATCACAAAGATTTTATTGTTCATAAGGAAATTAGTATTATAAACTTGAATTTTTCTATGAATATGTGAGTTTATTCATCTAAGAACAAGAAAAATAAAGTGGCTTAAAGGCAAGCTCACAAACTATATCTGGAATGCTCTATTAGGCATGAATGGGTTAACTCGAAGAATTGAACACTAAAGAGTTGAAATATGTTAGATAATCAAGACTGTCAAGAAAAAGAGTTTTGCAGTAACTTTGCTTAGTATATCTTTCAAGGCTATATTGTATCACATTTGGAGAGAAAGAAATAGAAAAAGATTCAGTAATACAAGTCTAGATCACTCAACCATTATTGCTAAAATCAAGAAGGATGTGAGAAACGAGATTTTATCTACTAGAATAGTCAAGCCTACAAATTGTAATAAATTTTTACAAGAGCTTTGGAATTTGTCAAATGCAATATTTAAACTTAAATGATGATATTTTGTAACCGAAAAATCTTGTAAATTTTTACGGTGATATATAATTTGACCTTTTACCAAAAAAACTTAAATGGTGGCTTAGAGGCATACCCTAACATGAAAGGTCAAATTACATATTACCGTAAAAAAAAATTTGTTGCATAAATGTAATACAATCTTACAATCTTACAATCTTACAATCTTGTATGAGTATGAAAGAAAACTAAGGTTAGAAGTTTCTAATTGTAAGCTTTCATTTTCTTTCCAATATGAATAAACTCATGGATTTATAAAAGAAAATTAAAACCACATTCACTTATGCACAGGTAATATAGATGTGAATCATTATCACAAAGTAGCTTGGCAAATTGTTTACTCATAAAAAAAGGAATGGGGATTAGGTTTACCAAATCTCAAAACTTTTTGGAATGTATTTTTTAGAATATCATAAATCTTCCAGAAGCTTCATTATAGAGTAAATATATTTATAGTACAAAGTGTAAAAGAACTCCAATAATACAATTAGGCATAAAAGATACTATGGCTTGAAGTTGGTGGGGTCTCCTAAAGTTAAGGCCCACACTTAACTATGTTCTTCCTAGTTCTACATATTGTTATTAAAAGATTTATAATAATCTTTGACAAGTTGGTGAAATGATGAATTGGTATGATTTAAATTGGACTAGTGGCATTATCAAACATTATTTCATTGGATAACTTATTTGTAGGAATAACCTTTCTACAACAACAGAAATTGTATGGTAGCTTCTTTCAGTAAACATATATTGTGATTTTTAACAATTTTATATAAAAATGTGAGTCATCTTATTTTCGAATGTGCATGGATAAGGATAATTTGGAAAAATATTCTCACCCAAAATGAAATTTGACATAACATTAAAGGATGGAATAAAAAACTATAATAGATAATCAAAGCAATTAAAGAAAAAGATTTAACTGTTAAACTTTTTAAGATATCTTTCTTAGTTTAGATTTATGGTATATGGGCTAAACAAAATAGAAATTATTTTTGGGAAAACAATTAATATATATATTCTCTTTGTGAAAGTAAAATTATGAGAGAGAGTTTATTTCTTTAAAAATATAAAATCTTCCAAAGACATATTATTTTGAGTGAAATTTGGATATTTCTAACTTTCATCTTTTCATTGATGTAGTAACTTTTAAAATATTAGGATATGTCTATGTGCTTAAATATTTTATATTTATTTATACAATTTAATTTTCTACCAATAAAATATATATTAAAAATAAATCTAAAATTTAGTTTAAAAGTTAACTAATTTCCCGCATTGTCACGTGTTCGTTACTTTGCCGTTGTCCGAAGGGCTTTGTGAAGAGGGACGCATGTGAAGCGGGGATTCGCCGAATTTTGATCGGTTCCAAGGTCCAGTCCAAGGAAAATAAAAAAATTATTTTCCGTGCATTTGTTTCCACGGAAAGAATGGCCCAGCATGAAGAATATTAGTGTAAAAAAGGAAAATATTTTCCTCTCTTTCTCTCTATGTACCTCGTACCTCTTTTCCACAGCAGACTTAAAATACTTTATAGCTCCTTCTGGTTGAGAAAGCAGCAGCCATGAATGAAGCGTCCCAACGAAGACGAACCTCCATGTATGTCTCCCTCCTCCTCTCATTAGCTTTGTCAAACCAAGAAGTTTCAAGGAAGACGAAAGGAAAATATCGACTAAAGACATATGTCTTTCAAGCGGTTTCCTCTTACTTCGGATGTTTAAGAGACATTTCCTTCAATTCATAGAGCACATAGATCTAAATGTGTCTTTGCCATGGATCATGACATCTGACTGCAGGCTGTGTGCGTTTTTGAGTCCATTTTCGCATGTAATATGAGCAGTAAGAGTGTGGAGGTGCTCTGTAATGCACTTTTGACGTAAGTTTGCTGGTCTTTGTCCACCGATCTTGATTTGCAGGGGATCTAGGTACTGTTTTCCCGTACTTTGATCGACTTGGGTTTTCGGACCTTGGATCTAATCTGTTCAGTATAAGCACATACACAGATATTTCAGTTTCTTCTGATCAAGAGTTCACAGAGATGACGAAGCAATCTTTACTTTCGTTTCTTTTACCCTGTTTTTTGAACATCATAGAAGCCTAATGGTCGAAAATGGAGAATTTTAGGAACCTAATAGCTCCCCTCCTCACCTCTTCTCTCACATTCAAGCATGCAAAAATTCAAACATAGGTATAGAACGTAGGATATGTCTGAGAAATTTTATGCATGCCAGTATGGGTTATACGCAAAAACATATTTTGAGTGCCGAGCTCGACACAATTTATTCTCCTAATGGGTTATGGAAGGATAAGTTTGTTTGATCCTCTTCATGTTCTACCAGTTAGATGGAGGGTGAACACGGCGGAGAGAGAGGCGCCGATGTACCAGGTAGTAGATTTATCTCACCAGAAGATGGGTACAAATGGAGAAAGTATGGCCAGAAGTTCATAAAAAATATAGGCAAAAATAGGTAAAGAATGTTCTATTTTTATATTCTAAGGTCATTTTTTTTATGAATATGTAAGTTTATTCATTAAAGAACAAGAAAATACAAAAGCTTAGGGGCATACCCCAGCATTATAATTCATCTCAGAAAAAATAGAATTTGAAATTTTCCAACTATGACATAATAAAACATTCGTTTGAAAGAATTTAGTATTTCTAAATAGAGATGTTTTTTCGTGAGCTACTCTCCTGATTCTAGCTAACAAAATTGGTATATCAACAGTCTTATTTTGAAAATGTTTATGATTACATTCAAACCATATGCAATAAAGGCATGCTAAGAAAGAAAATTTAAGAAGCTTTGCAACCAAATCCTTTCCCTTAGTTGCTTTAATCATCCATTGCAGTTCAGTATTCCAATCGTTGATGTCCTTACGAATGCCTTATTGTGCTAGAATAAATTTTCAAATCTGGTTAGTCAAAGTACACTGAAAAAACAAGTGTGATCTACTTTTATATTAAAAGCCACAAAAGTTACAACACTTATCAATTGAGAGGAACCATCGAGAAATCACTTCTGCTATAGGAAGTTTGTCCCTACATATGAGCTAACCAATGAAGTTATGTTTGCTAATTCCTCTTGACCATATCAAATTATATCATTCAACCTCAATATTCACTTGACATAATTCCTTGTATGTTTCTTTACAACAATAAAAAGGTTAGAAAAGTGTAGAGGTGAGAGTTTATTGTAACTTTAAAGCTCGTTCCAACTCCATACCATATTTCGTTTGACGTCAAGATACATAATTGAAGTTCTCTTGCATTTAGTACTATGAATCCATTTACTCCATAATGATAAACTTGGAAAATTGATTAAATTCTAGAGTGACCGCCCCAACAAAACCTTATTTCACACTTTAAGGTCTAGTAGTCCTAGTCCTCTTTCCCTTTTAGGTGAACAACCAACTTGCCAAGCAACCTTATGAGTTTTATGGTCTTCCAAATTTCTTACCCAGAGAAAGTGCTTAATCTTCTTCTTAGTCTCATGAATGATCTATTTTGGGAGAATGAACATTTGTATTCAAAAAGGTATAAATAAAAGTAAGAATTGATTTTTCCAATTATAACCATCTAGCATAGCTTAGATGTCTCATTTCCCATCCATAAATTCTTGTCATGATTTTCTCTGTCAAAACCTTACAATCAGTGTAAGTAAGCATTTTTGTAATAAAAAGGAACACCAAGATACCTAATAGGGAGTTTTCCTCCGAAGAAAGGAGTGTGATCGAGTATCAAAAGCTTTTCTTGTTTAATGAACCCTGAAAAGAATATCTGACATTTGCTAGGATTAAAATGTAAACCTATAAGTGTTACAAAGTCCTCCAAAGCATCAGTGAGACATAATACTGAATTAATATCCCCATGTGCAAATAAAAATAAGTCATCAGCAAAGCAAAGATGAGTGATTTTCTCTTTCTTGCAATGTCAATGATATTTGAAAGTAGAAGTAGAAACTTTCTCAATAATTATCCTATTAAGAATCTCTATGACAAGGACAAACAAATAAGGGGACAAAGGATCTCCTTGCCTTAACCCATTAGTGCCCTCAAAATAACCAACATGCTTACCATGAGGTTCACAAAGAATTTAGTAGTAGTAATGTATTAGCTAATCAAATCGAGTAAAGTTTAAAGAGTATGAATAGCTTTGAGAACACCTAATATTGCATCCCATTTAACAATGTAATAAGCTTTCATAAGATCAATCTTAATGGCAACACACTTTCTTTTATCTCATTTATGATAGTTATGAAGCAATTCTTGACAGAGCATAATATTTTCAGAAATTTGACAACCCTTGATAAAAGTAGTTTGGTTTTGGCTAATCACCATAGCGAGAATGAGGCTTATCCTTTTCACAAGTAATTTAGAGATCACTTTATATAAAACATTATAACAAGCAATTGGTCGAAAATCCTTTATGCAACTTGGATCAGAGGTTTTAGGAACTAGGCATAACAAAGTAGCATTAATAGCTTTCAGTAATTTCTTGGATGAGAAAAAATCTAGCACTACAACTTTTATGTCATATTCGATAATAGGCTAAGCTTTTTTGTAAAATAGAATATTGTAACCATCAAGACCAGGAGCTTTGAAATCAGGAAATCCCCAAATAACTCTCATCACATGTGATCGTTCAAAGGCAAGTAAATTCAACAGTTCATTCACATTGTCATGGAATAAGGAAGTGTACATTTTAGTGAAAAAGTTATTAGCAGGAGAACTTTCAAGTATAGTTTGATAGTATGTAATGACAACTTTACACAAGGCATCATCATCAAAAATAGTAAATCAATCTTCTTGTACTAGGTGAGTGATTTTATTCTGAGCTCTTCTACGCATCAAAGATGAAAAAAAACATTCTACTATTATTATCACCCTTTTTTAGCCAAAGATTCCTTGATTTTTGTTTTAAAAGGATTTTTTTCATGTTTACTCAATGCAATTAGTTTCTTGATTTCAAGTCTTCCCTCAGAACATATATTTGTATCAAAAGGATCAAGTTATAAATTGAATTGAACTTGTTGTAATTGTTCTCTAGTAACCTTTACCTTTTGATGCAAATTACCAAATTAAATAAAAGTAAGCTTTCTAAGTTGCACCTTTAATGCCTTTAGCTTCCTCACAACTTTGAGCATTTTGGTACCACTGACTTCTTGTTACCAAATATAATTAACAATTTCCATAAAATCATGACTATCCATCCAAAATTAAAGAATCTGAAAGAAGCTTTTTTCCTGTTATGAGTGGTATCTAACTTAACTAAAGAAGGAGAATGATCCAATACCAAGGGAGGCAAGAACTCAATCGAAACTTTATCAAATCTGAGAATCCCTTCTATGTTTAGTAATGCTCTATCAATCTTGCTAACTCTGAGATTTTGGGTTGAGCTTTTATTCAACCAAGTGAAAAAAGAAAACAATAAAGGAAGGTTCCACCAATCCTAGTTTCCCAATCATATCATTCAGATCCTCCATGCCCCTCGTCCATCTAACATTTAGACCAATATGTTCATTTACATGCCGGATTTCATTAAAATCACCCACCAATAGCCATAGAATATTTTCAATATTTTGAGAAGAGAAAAGCTCAATATTTGCCCATAACTCCCTACGTTTAGATTCCAAGTTGCTTGCATAAATAGCAGACAAAAAGAAATGTGGTAAACTTGACTTATCGATGCGGCAATGAATAACTTGAGATAAAGTGCCTTGAATTGAAAGTTGTAACTCAGACAATTTCCATAAAATCCATATTCTTCCAACATTAGAATGCAAGTAATTATGAGAGTAATTCCAACTAGTTAACATATTATTTAAGACAAAATTTGCATTTTCTTCTTTTACTCTATGCTCTATCAAAATGATAACATGTGGAACTTGAGATATGTCCTTATACTTTTGTACACCATTTTTTATTAATGCAAATTTATATTTCTACCAAAAAAAATAATAATGAATGTTACAACTGGAACTATCCAAATTTACCTTAAGTATTTAGTTCCGTCTTTTATGATTTCTATTTAGACTCTTCTTTCAACTTTGATTTTAAAAAAGGTGAGTATTGTTGTGATTTCTCTACTAATTTAGCATTTCATGTGCTGTTTCACTTTAATTTTTTTCTCTTTAAAGAGTTCCGTAAACAAAGTAAATATAAGAACTTGTGAGTCTTAATTAACAAAGATTTAAATGACATGGGACGTACACCATTTTTGTCAAGCCCTTTCACTTTGAACCGAGGAACATCACAAGGATTTTACTGTCCAAAAAATGAATTAGTACTGCATAAATTTTGAAATCCTATGATACATCAAAGTTAATACTTAAAATAAATAAATAAAAGGGAATTAAAACATGCCATAATTTATCACGTTGGATTGAAGATGCTTCTGGTTGGAGCAGTCGGTAAATTCTCATTAAAAACTACGTTCAGGAGGCGATCAAGACAATGAATGCTTCCAGTGTAGCTTTAGGCAAACAAAAACAAGAAAAACGTGGTGGCCCAATACTGTCCCACCACCCTTACTAGCCCACAACCGTTTTAACGGGAGTGGAAACGCTGGCCCTTTCGGGTCCGCTACCGTCCCAGCTCATGCTTTGAATGATCTCTGGTTTTTACCATGTGTCAAGAACGAAGTCAAGGCCTTGGGAGCTTATTTTTTTGCCAGGCCCATGGTGGTAACATAGCAAAAGCATCTAAAGACACAAAAATGGCAAGTGTCTAAGCTCTTTCCAAAAAACAACTCGAGGGAGTTCATCCATCAAGAATTAGAGTTGGCAACTGTTTGATCAAATAAACTAAAATGATTATACAATCACCCTAAAGGGTTTCGGAAATAAAGATTTGATACTTGAGACTTTGAGCAACATCCAAGATGTAACAATGCAAGCATTCTAGACCACATTTTGTTGCGGGCAAGAGTTCTTATGAAGGTTTCCTTGAGTGAAGAAAAAGGAAGAGCCCTCATAGTTAAAGAAATCACTTGCATTATCTATCCAAACATGCTAAATGAAGGTATGGAATTGATTGGGGTTTTGGCGCGGGAATCCATCATGATATAGTGTGTAACACGACTCCCAAATGTCAATATGAGAGAGAGAAAAATGTATAGTGGGACGGGATGTATTGGTGGAAAGGGGATATGTGATTGTTTAGCTAAAATAAAGGGCATAGAACTTTTAGGATAGGAAAAAGAAACATTATGACCCAAGTTTTGATAAAAGTAAAAATATTCTTATTGATCTTAACATATAAACAGTGCTATTATTTAAAGGATTACATGACTATAAATCAAAATGTTCTAAAATGGAGGCCCAATAATAAACTTAGTGAATACTATTCAAGAAAATGCCTAAACAAATAAATGCTAAAATCTAATATGATACGAAAATGGTTGTCTTCACAAACTTTGGAAAGAGAAATAAGGTTAAATTAAAATACAAGAACATAACGGACATTTTTAAAAATGGTAGTTGACTAAGTTTGCTATTGCCTCCTTTTGTGGCAGACGTAACATTTTCATTTGGCAAACGTACTAGCATGATTGGATGGGGGTTATTGTGATACAAAATGATCACTAATTTATAAATCAATTATTCATGCATAGGTGAAAATAGAACTCATCAAACAAAAAAAATACATACAAAATTGGTTGATT
Organism: Casuarina cunninghamiana; assembly: GCA_028551485.1. Classification (NCBI taxonomy): domain Eukaryota; kingdom Viridiplantae; phylum Streptophyta; class Magnoliopsida; order Fagales; family Casuarinaceae; genus Casuarina; species Casuarina cunninghamiana. Next base: position 31,173,403 of record CM052367.1, on the reverse strand, counting down.
TTTTTGGTAGTCTAATTCGACTTAAAGCGTGAATGATTGCAAGAATTAGTCACTGTTGATGGGTTGAATTATTTTCTAGGTAGATTGCTGTCACTTGATGGGCTGAAATATTCTTTTCTTTCTTGTCCTTCTTCGTGGTTTGTTATGTAATTTTTAGAAATGTTTTTTTATATGGTAAGAATGTTTATAATAATCACAAAATTTACCTTTGTAATTATGTTTGGATGAAGTTTTTGGACAGGAGACTAGCCAGGTGGCATGATTGAATTCTGGCCTTTTGATGGAGAATAGGCTGGCGTTGACGTGGGTTGATAGGGAGTATTTAATCCAGCCACGGGAAAGATGTAAAATTGGCCGTGTCTAGATCTTGCATCCTAGCCGTCCTTTCGGGAAATAAAAGTGACTTATTGCCTGACAACCCGTAGCTTCGAAACCGTTCCTAATTCCACCTGTCTTGCCGCTACCAGCTCACACCGCAAGAGCACAATTTGCCGAAGTAGCTTGATCTAAAAGCAACACATAATCATTAACCTAGATATACTCTAACGTAGTAGTCGCTGGTTCTCGTCTTGAGCAGCTGATTGGTAAATGTGTCTAGGGTTGGGCATCGAGTCTTTAGTTAGCATCTACATCTAAAAGGGGAGAAACTTTCATTTAACACCAAAAGGAATTGGGTCAATTGCTCCCGATCCTTGATCGTCTGATACTATCAAAGGGTATTTTTCGGATCCATTCAACTTCTATTTAGCCAACTCGAGCTTGTTCCATAGAGCCGAGATCCGATTGAAGTAAATGGAGACCACAAGGTTGCCTATATGATTTCAGTCAACGCTTGGGTTAGGGTAAAAATTTTGGTCCGACCAAGTTTCCCCTATCTCTCGAACGCCGCTGTAGACATGCTTCTTTTGGAAGTTCACGATCAACGTCTGCACGAGCTACCTGCACTTCCTAAGCGAGTCGCTTGTCCGTTGGGTAGGCACCTTTCTATTTGTAAATTCCTCCCTCGTCGTTCGTCAGTTGGTGCGTGTTTGGGGAGAGAGACTTAGAGCGAGACCTGCTTTATTTAATTGACAACAGCCCTCACATCAATTTGGACAGTTGAGTCAATTCTAAGGAAACGACAAAATGGGTCCATGTTGTCTATCCGAAAAGCTATCCTCACCACCGGCAACGTGGTCCGATGTGGATCACAACCTTGGATTCCGTTTGCTTTTTTCTTTCTTTCTTTCCCTAAATTTTTGCACACTTTCCAAGTAAAACAATTAGAAGTGATCTAACAACACGAAACCCGCACAACTTGATGGCTACTTTGATAAACTTATATTTTTTTAAGGCAAAAAGAGGAAAGAGGGACTACTTTGACAGCCTTCTTGGTGCATAACGTTTTCTTTATGAACATGGTTAAGAAAAAAAAATAAATGTAAGAACTTATAAATTTTCGTTAACAACGATTAGATAATTTTTCAAAATTACCTTATAAGAAGAAGAATTTTTTTATATACAAAGAATACTATGAATTTCATAGGATCATTCATTATTAAAGTTCTGATTTATAATAAATAATCAAAACAATTAAAGAAAATAATTTATTTACGAAATTTTTTAAACTTTCTTTTTTAACATGTATCTATTATATATAATTTAAACAAAATCATTTATGCTTTCAATATATATATATAATTTTTTTAATAGGTCTTGACAATGATTTTTTGACAAGTTGAAGTACCAATTTTATTGGTTAAAATTAGAAAAGTAATACATGAAAAAATATTTCTACTTAAGAACATTAAATCTTCTTAGACAAATGTTTTACTATGTTATAGTTAAAGGATTTCAAACTTGACTTTCTCCTAAGCTTATAATGCTAGAATATGTCTAACTTTTATATTTTATTGTTCTTAAATAAATAAACTCACATATTTATAAAAAAATGTTAATATTTTTCATTATTCTAAAGAAAATTGTATTAGAAAGAACTTCTTTATTTTGAAGTATAAAACTTTTTGATTCAAATATTATTTTGTATGAGATTTAAAAACTTCTAACCTTTATGTTTTCATAACTTTAGTAACTTATGTAATATTAAGATATATATGTCTATGTAAAATCTTTTTTATTCATAAAAAATATTATATAATATTTTTCTTTATTCTAAGGAAAATTCTACGAGGAAGAACTTATTTATTTTGAAGTATTAAATTTTTTAATTAAAATATCATTTTGTGTAAGATTTAAAGGCTTTTAACCTTTACTATAACTCATAGTAAAACAATTCTTTGTTTCAAAATATAAAACAAAAAATTCAAGTGTCATTTTGAGTGAGATTTAAAATTTTTTTAACCTCCATTTTTTGCAATTTTAATAACTTTCATAATGCTGGAAGATAGCCTTATATTTTATATACTAAATATTATCAATGCAAACTTATTTTTTTATTCAAAAAAAATCAGCTAGCTGTTGTCTAAACTAAGCCATTGACTACACACCAGGAGTATTAACTTGTCTCTAAACTTCGGGTCTTATACTTTTATCACACACAAGCTTGGAGGGGAGTTGAGGATTCTGACATCCGGAAGACTGTCGTGGGAGGCTGAGACTGGACGAAGGATAACGCAACATCCTCTTTGTGGAAGAAGACAATTGAGCAGCAGCAGGCTTCGTTTTTTCCGATGGCTTAAATTCTTTGTAACTTTCTCTGTAGTATAAGAACCTTTTGCATAGCCGAAGACTCACTGTCTTTGTCTCTTTTGGCCGGTTTTCATTTTGTATTATCGAAAGATTTCGACAATCAAGGCAAATGGCTCAAATATTTTCATGCCTTGAAAGTTCGCATGAAAGCTTGGTCTCACCATGTGTGAAAGACGAAGTCAGGGGTTCGTCATTCTAATTGCTGCAGCATCCAACAAAAGATAAGTTTTCTTTGATGTTTGATTAGACACACTTCCTTTTGCTTGGAGTTGCTGAAACCTGTAAAGTTGGCCCGTTGAAAAGTTAAGCATTGCGGCTTGAATTCACAGCGGCAGCAAAAGATTTTTGGAAGTAACATGTCAAAGTTTACGGTAGCCATTTCAAGTCACAAAGTTTTTGGAGCCAACCCATGTTTATGAGCTAGAATCCCACCAAGGCACTATTTCACGGTTACACATCACGCCACACTCCTGCATGACTAGGCTCCACACCGCTAAACAGTCTAGAGATACTGACTTTTATATACTATGGAAGGAGGTGACCCTTCCTCGATTTGCAGCAGGCTTAGTGTGAGAGAAAGAAACTTTGTTCTTTTGTTGTATCCAATCTTGTAACTCTTTTGTTGTGTTTTACATTATAAAGGTAAGTTTCCTTCAGTTTCTCCCTTCTTTAGTTTCAACATTTGGTATCATAGCCAAATTTCTCCCTTCCGTTTATCATACATGAAGAATACCAAAGCAATATTTAAATGATGTGGGATGGACATCATTTTCATTGTCTTCTTTTGCTCTTAACCTTAGAACATCATAAAATTGCATTGTATCGCATTTTAAAAATCTAAATAATTTGACCATTATTGCTAAAATCAAGAAAGACATGAGAAAATTTCATTAATTAAAAGAGTGAAGCTTATAAATTGTAATAAATTCTTTCAAGAGTTTTAAAGTTGGCCAAATGTAGTATTTGAGCATAAATAAAAATGTTATAACTAAATATATTCCATTTTCTATAATGATATATAATACTTAACCTTTAATAAAAAAAAATATTTTCTTTTTATACATAAATAAAATAGTGCTATTCTTAAATTTGAATAGGTAATAATCTATAAGTTTTTTAGTAATTTTATGCCATTTTTTCCTCTTTCTTGAATACTAATAAAAAAAAAGAACATTTAAATTATATGAAACATATCATTTTCATCATTAAAAAAAAAAAAAAATTTGACATGCCCTGATCTAACACCTTGAATTGAAGATAGAGTAGTAGGTAAAATTCTGTTTGAAAAACACTAATGGATTACAATTTGTTGCTTAAGGAAACAGAACACCGTCTCACCCACCTCAGTAACCTTCATATATGAAGAAATGTTTTATGGGGTTATTCTGATCCTAGATGGACTAAATGCCCTATGATTCATCTTGCCGCTCCAGCCTTTTCGGCCACTCTCCGTAATTGCTTGATATTTTGGAAAAGCAATAAGTAACAAGTGGTTACTCTCACTTCCACAAAGACGGAATACCAAGCCATGGTTACGAACTTATGTGACATTATTGGACTGGTTTGCTTACTAACTAGTTTGAATCTTGATGTCATGCAACATTGATGTGATTCATCTTTTGAATATTGATGTTTTTAAGCCTAGTTTTCTCTATTGTTATAACGAAGCAGCCTAGAAATTAGATGAAAATCCTGACCTTCATCAAAAGATGAAGCACATTGATGTTGCATGTCATTTCATATGTGAGAAGATCAAGAATAGTTTATTTACTATAGTGCATGTTCAAACAGTTGATCAACCAGTTGATATCTTGATTAAGTCATTGAGTTCAAATCTGCATCATTACCTTCTCTCTAAGCTCCTGGTCTTAGAATTTTATTGTCCACAAGCTTGAGGGAGGTGTTGAGGATTCTGACATAGTTGACGTCGTGGATGTGTCCTCACATACCTGACTTAGCTACAATACACCACGATGGAAGGTATCCTACAAACAGTTTCTTTCGATAGCATCTTTTGTGACCATGTATTACTGGCAGCATTGAAAACTACCAGACTTGAGACAGCTGACGGAAGTCTGTTTTGGGAGGCTGAAACTGGAAAAGGATGACATAGCATCCTCTAGGTGGAAGAAGAGAATTGGACAGCAGAGATAAACGTAATAGTCTCAAGAAATCGTTGGATTTATTGAGAAACCACGAAGAATACAAAAAACCCTAAAACAGAGGATGAAAATATAATTGTAGATTTGATGATTTGTTTTGTACAACAACGCCTAAATTTATAGGCAAACAAGTACTATACAAAGATGGAAGAAAACCCTAATAAATTAAGACTAAATTAGCAATTGAAGGTGTTCGGACATTGTTTGTCATGGCTGCCATGCTAAAGAGAAAGGTCAGCCCCCAAACTTGTGAACCGACCCCTGCAACATGCGGATGCCTTCCACATCACACATGCGGTTGCATGCCTTCTTGGAAAAGACCCATGCAATAATGATATTTTATAGAGGCTTTTCTTCTTCATGTATATATGCTACAAACCGTTGTTGTCTTTTTTCATCTTGGGACTCATTTCTCTCAAATGCATTATAATGATTTGCTTGTTCATTAATAGAAAAAGTTCATCCATGATTTGCATTTTTTCTTCACTGTATTTAACAAAAGGTTGCTGATTTTGAGGTTGACAAGACATGGAAAGAATTCGAAGTTGTTGAACAAATTGTGGTTGGTAGGACACTATTCTTCCCATGCTTGACTTGACTGAGCTTGGTGAGATGCTTTTGAGATCCTGCACATGATACAACATTAGAGTAAGCTGCCCGCAGAGAGCATCGGAAAGTGGAGCGCAGGGTAGATGTGCGAGGCCAACATGAACGCTTTTGCTGACGATGCTGTCCGTGTATTTTAATGAATCTGATGTGCCTCCACATGGTACTGATTTCGAAAGGCTGAGATCGCAGACATTACAATTTTTTGTGTTTAATAAGCAGTAAGCCCCCCCTTTTTTTTTCTATAGCTTAAATTCTTTGTATCTATCTTTGTAGTAAGAACCTTTTGTATAATTGAAGTCTCACTGTCTTTGCCTCTTTTGGTTGGTTTGCATTTTTTATTCAAGAATAGCTTCCCCAATCAATGTAGATAGTAAAATATTTGCAAGATCGTTTGATTTTATCGTCTTATAACTTTTTACACATTTTTTTAGTTGTTTTTTCCTGAAAATATCTTTTTTTTGGTCAATTAAAATATAATAAATATAAATTAAAAAGATATTTTAGGAAAATTAGCAGTTAGATTCATGTTTTTAATTAAAACGAAGCATAACAAGCCCTTATTTAACACCTCACAGCTCATGCTTTGAAATTCGCATGATATCTTGGTCTTACCATGTGCGGACAACGAAGTCACCGTCTCTCTTCGCCGGAAGCTCACCATGGATGAACCCGGAACACAGATCGGCTGGAAATAAGGTCAGACCGGCCAGGAACTAGCACAGATGAGCCGGAAAGAGGATTCTCTCTCTTTCCCCCATATATTTTTGTCCGGAAGCTTGGTAGGTGGCAAATAGTCCTCGGACTTCCATGGCAGTGCAAATTTTCGAGAAAAAATAAAGAACACGAGTTTAGAGTGGCCTCAAAGACTTTAGATAACTTTCTAAACTTTCTCTCTTGTAGGAAACTGGTCCCACTGCTTCTGTTCAAAAGACGTCGAAGGCCGAGAGAAGAGGGCCCGGCTCTTATAAGGCCAAGAGATCAATGTGGGACTGATACTTTTACACATCTCCTCAGTTTAAATTTGGTCAATTTTGTCCGCTGGACTGATTTTTACACGTGTAAAAGGATAATTGACTTTAACACCAGTAGAAAACTGATTCCACTTGTCCCTCTCCAAAAGATGTCTCATGGAGAGAGGAGGGCACGGATTTCTGAAGGCCAAGAGATCTGCATTTTCTTACCGGATCGATGCTTTCACATGTGAAGAGTAAACTCGAAGATTTTAGATAACTTTTAGGGCTTATTAAATTCTAAACTCTCTCCCTCTCTCTCTCCATATTTTTGTCCAGAAGCTTGGTCGTTGGCAAAAGAATACCATGGCAGTGTGAATTTCCATCACATCGAGAAAAAAATCAAGGACATATGTCGAAAGTGGACTCTGAAGACTTTTAGGGCTCATTAAAGTCTAAACTTTTAATGTACTAACAAAATTTAGGTTAATTTTTTCATATATGGTATTTGCTATACATGGTATTTGGTATGCAAGAATACGGGTGTAATACAAAAATTTTATTTTTAAAATGATCATTTTTGTGATGAAATTTAAATTAAAAAAAATATTTTTAAATTTTTGAGTCCTTTGTCTTCATAATAAAAAATGTTTCCATGATGCATTTGTCGCCATAGAAAAAGAAATGTTTTCCTCTTTCTCTCACTTTCTCTCCCTTTCCCTTTACCTCATACCTTTTTCCACAAAAGGCTAAAAATGCAAATCTCTTGGAGGAAACTAGTCCCAGTTATCCCTGTTCAAAAGACATCAAGGGAAAGAGGAGGACACGACTCGTAAAAGGCCAAGAGATCTGCATTTTCTTACAGTGTGGGATTCGATGCTTTCACATGTGAAGAGTTAACTCGAAGATTTTAGATAACTTTTAAGGCTTATTAAATTCTAAACTCGCTCCCTCTCTCTCTCTCTCCATATTTTTGTCCAGAAGCTTGGTCATTGGCGAAAGAGTACCATGGCGGTGCGAATTTCCATCACATCGAGAAAAAAATAAAGGACATATGTCGAAAGTGGACTCGAAGCCTTTTAAGGGCTCATTAAATTCTAAATTTTTATTGTAGTAACAAAATTTAGGTTAATTTTTTCATATTTGGTACTTGCTATACATGGTATTTGGTATGTAAGAATATGTGCGTAATACAAAAATCTTATTTATAAAATGATAATTTATGTGATGAAATACAAATTAAAAAAACATTTTTAAACTTTTGAGTTAACCTTTGTCTTCATAATAAAAAAAAATTTTCATGATGCATTTGTCTCCATGGAAAAAGAAACGTTTTCCTCTCTTTCTCTCACTCTCTCTCCCTTTCCTTTTACCTCGTACCTTTTTCCAGAAGAGGCGTGAAATGCAAATCTCTTGGAGGAAACTAGTCCCAGTTATCCCTATTCAAAAGACATCTAAGGGGAAAAGGAGGACATGGCTCTTATAGGGTCAAAAGATTTACATTTTTTTACCAATATGTGGGATTGATACTTTTATACTCCTCCTTAATTAAAACTTGGTCAATTTTGTTGGCTAGATTGATCCTTATACATATAAAAGGATAGTTGGCTTTAATGCTAGTAGAAAATTGGTCCCAGTTATCCCACTCCAAAAGATGTCCCAAAGAGAAAGAAGGACACGCCTTTTATAAAGCCAAAAGATCTGCATTTTCTTATCAGTGTGGGATCAATAGGATACTTGAATACTTTAGATAACTTTTAGGGCTTATTAAATTCTAAACTCTCTCCCTCTCTCTCCCTATCTCTCCATCACATTAAGAAAAAAATAAAGGACATATGTTAAAATTGGACTCAAAGACTTTTAGAGCTTATTAAATTCTAAACTTTTAATATAGTAACAGAATGTAGGTTAATTTTGTTATATCTGGTACTTGCTATACATGGTATTTGGTATGCAAGAATATGTGTGTAATACAAAAATATTATTTTTAAAATGATAATTTTTGTGATGAAATCTAAATTTAAAAAAAAAACATTTTTAAATTTTTGAGTCCTTTGTCTTCATAATAAAAAATATTTCCATGATGCATTTGTCTCCATGGAAAAAGAAATATTTTCTTCTCTTTCTCTCACTCTCTCTCCCTTTCCTTTTACCTCATGCCATTTTCCACAAGAGGCTTAAAATGCAAATCTCTTGGAGGAAACTAGTCCCAATTTTCCCTGTTCCGAAGACATCTAAGGGAAAGAGCACACGTAAAAGGCCAAGAGATCCACATTTTCTTACGGTGTGGGATCGATGCTTTCACATGTGAAGAGTAAACTCGAAGATTTTAGATAAATTTTAGGGCTTATTAAATTCTAAACTCTCTCCTTCTGTCTCTCTCCATATTTTTGTCTTGAAGCTTGGTCATTGGCGAAAGAGTACCATGGTGGTGGGAATTTCCATCACATCGAGAAAAAAATAAAGGACTTATGTCGAAAGTGGACAGAATTTTGAAGGCTCATTAGATTCTAAACTTTTAATGCAGTAACAAAATTAAGGTTAATTTTTTCATATCTGGTACTTGTTACATGGTATTTGGTATGCAAGAATACGTGTGTAATACAAAAATCTTATTTTTCAAATGATAATTTTTGTGATGAAATACAAATGAAAAAAATATTTTTACTTTTGAGTTAACCTTTGTCTTCATAAGAAAAAATGTTTTCATAATGCATTTGTCTCCATGGAAAAAGAAACGTTTTCCTTTCTTTCTCTCACTCTCTCTCCCTTTCCTTTTACCTCGTACCTTTTTCCACAATAGGCTTAAAATGCAAATCTCTTGGAGGAAACTAGTCCCAATTGTCCCTATTCAAAAGACATCTAAGGGGAAGAAGAGACACGACTCTTATAGGGTCAAGAGATTTGCATTTGTTTTACCAATGTGTGGGATTGATACTTTTATACTCCTCCTCAATTAAAACTTGGTCAATTTTGTTGGCTAGACTAATCCTTATACATATAAAAGGATAGTTGGCTTTAATGCCAATAGAAAACTGGTCCCAGTTATCCATCTCCAAAAGATATCTCAAAAAGAGAGGAGGACATGCCTCATATAAGGCCAAAAGATTTGCACTTTCTTATCGGTGTGGGATCAATAGGATACTTGAATACTTTAGATAAATTGTAGGGCTTATTAAATTCTAAACTCTCTCTCACTCTCTTCCTCTCTCTCCGTCACATTGAGAAAAAAATAAAGGACATATGTTAAAAGTGGACTCAAAGACTTTTAGGGCTTATTAAATTCTAAACTTTTAATGGAGTAATAAAATTTATTTTAATTTTGTCATACCCGGTAGTTGCTATACATGATATTTGGTATGCAAGAATAAGTGTGTAATACAAAAATCTTATTTAAAATGATAATTTTTGTGATGAAATCTAAATTAAAAAAAAATTAATTTTTGAGTCCTTTGTCTTCATAATAAAAAATGTTTCCATGATGCATTTGTCTCCATAGAAAAAGAATTGTTTTCCTCTCTTTCTCTCACTCTCTCTCCCTTTCCCTTTACCTCGTTCCTTTTTCCACAAGAGGCTTAAAAACGTTTTTGCTATGGTTGAGAGAGAACCTGCCACGAGTGAAGCTTGCCAATGCAGACAAGCCTCCGTGTAAGTCTCCTTCCTACTTTCCTCATAAGATTTGTCAAACCTAGAAGTTGTGAAGAAAACAAGAGGAAAGGACAATATTGGCTGAACAGTTACATACCTTCAACCAATGTGCGTTTACTTCATAGATCCACTCCTTTAAATTCAGATTCGCGCGTCTTTGCATTCCGATCATAACATCTGACTGCAGCCTGTATGCATTCTCTTCTTTAGTTTCTTTTAAGTCCATTTTGGCATTTACATAAGCAGTACAATTGAGGAGGTACTCTGAAATGCACTTTTGATTTAAGCTTTCTGGTTTTTGTCCACCAATCTAGATTTGTAGGGGATCCAAGCACCGTGTTTTTCCGTATTTGATTGACTTGGTTTTTCCGTGCTTGAATCTGTTCTGTTCAGTATAAATACATATATAAGATGGCAATTCTGTGCACACTGGGATCTTCCGCAAGGTTTTCTAGCTGATAACCTCATCTCCACCTCTAGGTGCAGCTTTCCCACCCACACAATATACTAATGAACTCATCGAGTTGCGCTTCGGCTTTGCATGTGGCTTCCTTCCCTTTCATTTTTCTTTTTATATTTTTTTCCTCCTATTAGTTACTAATACCATCATCTGTGTAAGATTTATTTTGATGTAAAATATTTCGCTAATACCCAATACCTCCCCTCATCTATTCTCTCATGTTCAAACATGCATAAAGTCAAACATAGGCTTAAGTCGTAAGATATTGTGAAGTAATTTTATGCATTCCACGATTGGTTATAGGCAAACAAATACGTTGAGTGCTCAACCCATCCTCCTATGTGTCATAGAAGGATAAGTTTGTTTGATCCTCTTCGTGTTCTACCAGGAAAATGGAGGGAGAACACAGAGGAGAGAGAGAAGCCAATGCAAAAGGCAGCAGATTTATCTTAACAGCAGATGGGTACGAATGGAAGAAGTATGGCCAAAAGTTCATAAAAAGTATCAGCAAAAACCGGTAAACTATGTATCCACTTTATATGCAAGGTCATCTTATTATGATACATGTTATGTACAGAAATGCTCATCTTGGTTCCATTTCAATGCATGTATTCAGAAGTTACTTTAAGTGCCGAAAAAGTGATTGCTTTGCACGGAAGAAAGTTGAGTGGTCAACCTTGGAGGCAGGATCTATCCAGGCAGTGTACGAGGGCGTGCACAACCATGCCTCACCAGCCAGAGAATCATGCTCACTCCGATCACGGAATACATCTTCAAATGCCAACCAATATAACTTATGGACGCAAGTTTTCGGACACCAATCTGAAAGGGAAGCTGGACCCTTTGCTCCTGCAACCATGACGGACGAAGCCTATCATGCTTTGTTGTTTGTCCAGCGACCTCCCGCAAGCCTTCGTGCCTTTCCTCATGAGTTCCCTACCTGTGAAGTACCGCAAGCTGCCGCGATGGTGCCTTTATGTGAATTCCCGCAAGCTGCCACGATGCTGCCTCCATATGAGTTCCCACAAGCTCCTTTCAATCAGAATTTTCCCGAGCCGGTTTCACCTGTTTTCCCACAAGATGACTCCAATAGTAACCACATGACTGCCTTGCAGACCGATCATGGCCTGCACGCTGATCATGCTCTTTATTCTGACATCCCACTTGAGCTGTATGCATGGGAAACTAATTTTCCCAACATGACTTTCAATGGTGCCAACACGGCCGCTGGTGATGTGGCTGCTACGTCTGCAGCTCCCTCCCTCCCTCCCTTGTAGATGTTGCTGCTACAGCGGCAGCTCACTCGTATTAGTCTGATTATGGTTATTTCCAGCATGTCCAGCTCGAGTACGGGCAAGGAAGAATCAACGGCTCAAATTCATTCTCTAGCAACAAGACCATCCGCTGGGTGTAAGGGCAATTATGCATTTGCAAGTGGCGAGAGAATCTCTTAAGCAACTCGCAAGTGGCAGTCCGTACTGTGAACCTGCAGCCAGTTTGCATAGGACCGTATGCCTATATAGTGTAAACTTAAGTGTGTTTTCTGTTTAAAAAATCACAGCTAGCTATGGTATTTCCTACTTATATAATGAGAAGAAGTAGTTCATGTGTCCTGAGCTATTCCCTTCAATCAAATTCTGTTTTTTTTGTTGTCGGTTAACTTCTTGTGATAAGAAGTAAGTTAACTTCTTCTCATCATGATAATGAAATCCTAATTTTAGTCTAAGAAAGCTGGCTTTGTGGAAAGCCTTGCACTTAAGAAAAATGGAAGTATTTACTTTTTGTCCAGAGATTTCCAATGAAAAATGATCCAAGGTTGTACATATGTTTGATATTCCTAAGAAGGACTATCCTCTTTTTAGTCTTGTTATGTTCCAAACTTTAACATCATGAATCATGATGAAGGCTTGTGTGCTTTTTGAATATTTAGTGGATTCAAATGCTTGAAATGCCTATAAAGTGGCTTATAGAATAGAAATTAATATGAAAAGCTTTAAGCTAGCTGATCTCACACAAATCTGGATGAACGTTCTAAATAATTCTAGGTCGAAAGAAATTAGGAGATATTGCAGCTAAATTCTTTTTGGTCGATTAATTTCCATTGGCATTTCACATATCATGTTTTGCCTTCGAAATAACAACAAGCTTAGTATAATGAACATGCATGATAATGAAAGTAAGAGATGTACGCAACTAATCTTACCACAAACTTAATACACAAAATATGATAAGTAAAACATTAAAATGATAAAAACTAAAGTATATCAAATATTTGTTTCCAACATATGATTTGTGGTTAGAAACCCTAAGCTTATATAGGTTTCTTTTTTATAGTAAAAGAAAAGCATTATACTTTTCACCTAAAATTATTGTCCAGCCAAGCTTTGGATCTTGCAACTTTTCAGGAACCAAAAGTTAGGTCATTTCTAGGTTGTTAATCCTAAACTTTAGCCTTCACACAAAGAGTTTGATTGACATTAAATATTTATTGCTATAATAAAGATGTCAAGAAGGCTTTTAAGTATTTTGTAGTTGATTAGCTCAAAACTGTTAAAATCCACTAATAGAAAAGATTTAGAACCTTTTCCTCATATGAAAAATTCTCGATATGAAAAATTTTCGCAAGCCTTATGCACATCTACTGGACCTTGATCGCAAAATGACCAACAATTGACATCGGTACCAAATATCACTAATTCTGCTTTTAAAAAAAATTATTGATTGTGCTACGAAGGTTTCAAGGGAAAGGACTATGCTAACTATAACTAGTAAACTTTTGGATGTAGGGCTAAAAAGAAAAGGAAGAGTTTTTTTCCATTAGGTAATGCTTTCTTTTTTTTTTTCCTAACTAAGGATTAAAAAAAAAACTTTTATTCTTTTCTTTTGTTCCTTCGTTAAAATATATTTGTCGTAGTTACTCAATTGGATTATTTTAGTTTAACTAGATATCAATCTAAAGAATTTTTTGTCGTATAATATTCACTTTTAGCAAGATTTTATTATTATCTCCTTAGTAAGATTTTTCAAAACAAAAGGAAAATACAAAGAGATAAAAATTAACCATATCTAACTAGTACACACAAAATAATAATGAATGTTATAATTAAAGAGCTCTAAACCTTGGAGCATGTTACAATTATAATAAGATTTTATGTGTAGTTTCACTTTCACTTTTTTTGCCTCTTTGAAAAGCTTTGTAAACAAGTGTAGGAACTTGTGAGATTTAATTAACAAAGATTGGACTATATTTTTCTTTAAATCAACTTATAAGATAAGGGATCATTTTTCAATATATGAAGGATACTAAGGTTGATGTGGGATATATGCCACTTTTGTTATGCCCTTTCACTATGAACCTTGGAACATTACAAGGATTTTACTATCCATAATAAATTAGCATTGTTATTTGTGAAAATTTTACATGCAATTGAATATGTCAAACAAAAATATAATAATAAAAAAGCATATCATTTTATAAAGATTGGTAAATATTAAACTAATTAAATACTAACAATAAGTTAACTCTAAAGTTTATCTAGCAAATCAAAATATTGGAGAATGTATTAATAGTGATATTTTTTAAAGCAAAATTCATAATTAAGAACAACTAAACTTAAATTAATAGACTCAATATAAGAAATATATTAAAGTGTATGATTTCACCATAACTAATAAATATGAATTTTGATTATTTATGCCTACAAGAATGGTAATACCTATGTGATTGTAGAATTTTTTAATTTATTTACTACCATATGTCTAGCTTTAGTAAACATACTCAATTCATTAATTTGCTATATCTTTATATGAATTGAAATAAACAAAGTGCATTACGATTTATGAACATTATCAGTTTACAATAGATCTTTTGATCACTTTATCACTAAAAGATATATAAATTATATGATATATATCTATCTATATCTAATTCATGATTATACATTATAAGAAGTAGTTGTATATCATCTCCTTTTAATCTCAAACGTGGAAATTAAATTATTTAAGTAATAACTAATCACCTAAAAATATTAAAAACAATAATATATAACTCACATACACATTGTTCCTTACATAACAAAGTAACAATAAAATTCTTATTGTTATAATTAGGTTATATCATAATTCTAGTAATGGTAAATTAAAACATAATGTAAAAACAAATAAGAATAATGGTAGAAATAAAAAAAATCTTAAATAAAGAAATAAAAAATCTATCATCATATTATCTTCTCCTCACCAAATGTTTGTACATCTTTTACACAACAGAACAAACTTAGAGACTATCTAAAACAAGAAACATGATAAACTTTCCTTTTTTCTTCGTCCCTTGCCATAGTTATCATGAAAATAAGTTAGTTCTTGTTTTCTTCTTATCATATTGTCTTTTGCTATACAATTGATGAAAATATAATTAAATATAAGGGAATCCAAATATTATCTCAAAAATATTGCATTATACGTTGTCTGAAATAATCAAAGTTACTCTATAAATATAGAGTTATCAATTGTATTTCCACCTAAAATTTGAAAATATATGTAAAAATCTGTAATTTTTTAATTAATAAAGATTATACTTTTTTCTTTCTCCTTACAACGAGAAAGACCATTTAGATTGTGAGACAAACATTATCGTCAATATTAAAAGAAGCAAAATATGTTTTGATTTAACATCTTGGATTGAAGATGCTTCTTGTGGGAGTAGTAGGTAAATTCTGATTAAAAAAAAAACACGTTCAGGAGTTGATCTAGATGATGATAACCATCCAGTGTCGCTTAATGAAACCGAAAACGTGGGAGCCAAATAATGTCCCACTACCCTCAGTAACCTACAAGTGTTGTGACGGCAGTGGAGACAGTCCTTCGTGCAGTGGAGGCGTCTGAGGTGACTGCTACCTTCCCAGCTCATGCTTTGAATTATCTCTGGTTCTTACCATGTTAGGAAAAACGAGGTCATGGGCTTGTAGCCCCCGGCCTTTCCCTTAATTTTCTGGAACACGGTTTCTCAGGGGTCCTACATCGACCCTCAAAGTATTCAATTTCACCTACAGAATGGTCTTGGTCGTCGTTAGTTCAGCACCCAATAAGAAGATAAGCTTTCTGTGACGTTTGAAAAGAAAAACTTCCTTTTTTCTTTGGAAAAAGAAAGGGATACCCACTTTCCGATTAGTTAGACAATGATCTAGTTGGAGAAACTTCATTTTTTCTTTGGATGTGAACCAGTTTCACTGTGAGGAGCCGCAACTTTTGTGTTGGCAGCTGAAAAAGTTGCCCATTGAACCGATCACAGCCGCCGGAAAAGTAGTACTTTTGCCTTTTCAATATGGATTAAGAAAAGAAACGTTTTTTGCATGTACTCTTCTCGTTTGTTTGTTATAACGACTGCAAACATACTATTGGATTGAAGATGCTTCTTGTAGGAGTAGTACCACTTGTCTGGTTATCCCCAAAGTATGTTTGCAGCAATTATTGAAGTACTACATTAAATGTCAATACAAAGAAGTGGTTGTATAGTACTAGCTTGCAGCGACATACTATTGCCATCCCCTTAACATAAATACAGAGAGAGAAATATTGACGATATGCAACTAGTATCTACGAAATAATAATAAAATGTACAATTTCAATATTTTACTGTCATTTGTTAAGATTTTTATTTAAACTCTCCTTCCAACTTTGCTTTAAGAGAAGCTGACTCTGTTATGTGCTTAATAATCAAAACACATAACTAAGCCTTGATTTAGTTGGATTATGCTCATGATTTGAGTTATCTTCAATAAGCTTCATCATAAAGAGATTTCACTTCATAAGCCTCAACAAGAGAGAGATTCACCTCATAAGCCTTGTTTAGGGAAAAAAAATCTACTTTTAATTTTTATCTTTTCATAGATGTAGTAATCTTCGTAATACTAATGTATGCCCTTGTATTTCTATATTCTAATTTACTAATACAATTTACCATTTTACCAAAAAGAAGCAAAAAAGAGAATCTACTTCACAATAGTTGAATTAGTTCAATCATAGTTTTTAGATTTCAAAAGCTATTTACAAGAGAAATAACATCCCTTTCAAATATAACTCATTAGTTCAAAGCTATTATAACAAATAACTACCTAATCTAATCATGATCCTAAGCTATTATCATTAACTGATCACATAATCAAATTAAGTAAGCTATGATAATCACCTAATAAAAAACTACTTAGGACCATTATAAGCTCCTGGTAATTAAATTTATCTATGTCAAATTGTTATTATACTACTGAGTATTTCATGTGTAGTTTCACTTTCATTCTTTTTTTTTTTTTCCCTCTCTTGAAATCTTATATTTGTGATATAATAAAAAATTATTCTTTTTAACTTGTGGCTGATGTAATACAATTATTTTTTTTATGAATATGTGAGTTTATTCATCTAACAACAAAAGAATACAAAAGCTTAAGAATATAATTTATTTAATAAAAAATTGAGTTAAAAATCTTCCAACTATGACACAACAATATATCCACCAAATAGGATTTAATATTCTTAAATAAAGATATTTTTCCATATACTACTTTCTTGATTTTAATAAATAAAATTAGCATTTCAATAGCCTTATTTTAGAAATTTTTACAATTTTGTTTAGACCATATACAATAGACACATATTAAGAAAGAAAATTTAAGAAGATTCATAGTCAAATTCTTCCTTTCAGTGGCTTTAATTATCCATTGTAATTTAGAATTCTAATCATTAATGATCCTTTGAAAGCCTTGTTATGTAAGGATACTTTACCAAATTTGCCTAGTCCAAGTATCTTAGAAAAGTAAGTGTAACCTACTTTCAACTTGAGAACCATAGCAATTACAATATAAGTCAATTGAAGAAAGGTATTGAGATATCACTTCTATTGTAAGAAGTTTATCCTATGTATGAGCCATCCAATATCAAGTCATGTCATTCAACTTCAACATTAACTTGTTGCAATTCTTTGTATGTCTCTTTACAACAATAAAAATGTTTAGATAGCTTAAGTGTGAGAATTTATCATAGCTTGAGAAGACATTTTCATCTCCATGTCATATTTTCTTTGATATTAAGATGCATACCTAAAATTCTCTTACAATTAATTCTATAAACCCATCTACTCCTTAAGGATGAACTTAGATATTTGGTAAGATTCTAAAGTGATAATCTAATAGAACCTTATTCCACACTTTAATGTCAAGTAGCCCAAGTCCTCCTTCCTTTTTAAGTAAATAAATAATCTACCAAATAACTTTCTAGGTTTTATGATCTTCTAAATTATGTCCAATAGAAAGTGCTTAATCTTCTTCTCAATCTTATAAATGTTTTACTTTGAGTTTTACTTTGAGATAATAAACATTTGCATCCAAAATATGCATATATAAATAAGAACTAATTTTACCAATTGTAATATTCTTGTAGTCAAGATGTCTCATTCTCCATCCATCAATTCTTTTTTGTGATTTTCTCTATCAAAACTTTACAATCAATATAAGTAAGTTTTTCTATAACAAAGGGAACAACTAGATACCTAATAGGGAGTGTTCCCTTAAGGAATAGAATATAATCCAATATCATAAGCTTTTCTTATTCAATAAATTCTAAAAATATATCTTGTATTCGTTAATATTAAAATGTAAACCTATGAATGCTCTAAAGTCCTCTAGAACATTTGTGAGACATAACATAGAATTAACATTCCCATATTCAAAGTTGTGAAGAGGCTAAAATCACTTAAGGCACAACTTAGGTATTTAAACTCTATCCAATTTAATGATTTACATCAAAAGGTAAAGGTTATTAAAGAATAACTGTTGCAGGTTCTACTTAATTTATAACTTGACCCTTTTGATATGATTATGCACTCTGACAAAAGGCTTAAAATGGAGCAACTAATTGTACTAAGTAAACATGATGGAGGTCTTTTAAAACAAAAATTGAGGAATTTTTTACTAAAAGAGGGAAATAATAAAGTAGAATGCTCTTTTCATTTTTAATGCATAGAAGAGTTCAAAACAAAATCACTCACCTAATACAAAAAGATGAATCTACTATTTATGATAATAAGGTCTTGTGCAATATTGTCATTATATATTATCAAACTATTCCTAGTAGTTCTTATACTAATAATATTCACATTGAAATCATTCTTTACCTATTCTTGACATATGTTACCGGATGGCTTTATCATCCTTTTGGTGAGCCGTGGTGGTACGAAATTTCCATCACATCATGCAAATCACGGGCACAACACCAAATAAAAAATGACTTTTCCATCATGCGTTTCTTTCCATAGTGAAAATGACCCCGGAAAAAAAAATACGAGTGTAAAAAGGAACAGTATTTTCCACTCACTCTCTCTCTATCTCTTGCCTTGTTCCAGAAGCGGTTGAATACTTTTTAGTCCCTCGTTGATAAAGCAACTGCCATGTGTGAAGCTTCCCTGCCCAGACAGAGCTCCATGGATGTCTCCATCCTCGTTTTATGATAAACCCTGTGAAACCTAGAATTTGAGACGAAGACCGAAGGAAAATAATTAAAACAAAAAATATTAGAACTAAAATTTTTTTGAGAAAAATACATATGTTCACAATAATTATGTTACACTTTTTAAAATTTAACAATGGTTTTAAATTTTTTGATATAATGAGTTCCTAGTAATATTAAAAATATCTTTTTTTAAATAAAATGATAAGCTTGCATTAATAAAAGCAATATACAAAAAAAATATAAGAATATTCAATGATAAATTTTATATAATTTAACCATTATTACTAAATAAAAAAAGATAGAAGAGAAAATTTTATCAATCAGGGATTAGAACTTATAAATTGTAATAACCTTTTATAAGAGTTTTAGAATTTACCAAATACAATTTTTGAACCTAAATGAAAATGTTGTAACTGAACATCTTGTATTTTTTTAATATCTAATGCTTAACCTAAAAGAAAAAGATATTATTACCTCCTAACAAACTGGGTTTGTATTTTGGCTAAAGGCTGATCGTCGACGAATAATGCAGAAAACTTATTCTTGTGGCCTATATTTGCGACGCAAAGCTTGTAACAGCTAACAGCCGTTAGCAAGGCCAACGTAACAAGGATAAATAAATCGAAAGACAGAAAGCGGCCTCACTTGACGGAGTTCCTAAACCTCCTAAATTCTCTCGAGTTGTTAAAAGTCACTTGTTTTTTCAGACGTTTTAGTCCTTTTTTAACAATCCTCCTAAGACTAATAGTTATGGAAGGCGGCATCAGGGCGTGGGCTAAGACCATGTGTTTTCTGACTTTCGTCCCTTACTTGAGAGGAGGCCCAATTACAAAACGCCATTTGATGGTAACTTCAAACGCCACTCGAAGGGTCCCTAACAGCTGACCACTAACATTTAACCTAATGACAGGACGACCATACTTGATACAAAAATATGATTGTAACATACTTTCGCCTTAGCCTTTTCTTTTCTCTTTGGAGAGTTTTATAACAAAGTAAATGTAAGAATTTCTGGATTTTAATTAACAAAGATTGAATCATATTTTTCTCAAAATCAACTTGTTAGTAGAAGTATCGATTCTCCATATGTGAAGAATACTAAGACAATAATTAAACGACGTGGAATACACACCACTTTCATCATATCCTTTCATTTTGAACCTTGGAACATCACAAAGATTCTATTGTTCATAAAGAAATTAGTATTATATACTTGAATTATAATTTCATTTTTTCTATGAATATGTGAATTTATACATCTAAGAACAAGAAAAATAAAATGGCTTAGAGGCATACCTTAACATGAAAAGTCATCTAAAAATAAAATAAAAAAAAAATCAGATTTGAGATCCTTTAGTTATAATACACTGAAACATTTACTTAAGAAGATTTAATTTTTTTGAATAGAAATGTTCTCTCACATACTATTTTCTTAATTTTAACTAATAAGATTGGTAATTGAATGGTTTTATTTTAAAAACATCTACGATCTTGTTCAATTTAAATTTTAATATTATATATAAGTATCTACAAGTTTTTTTTTTTTTTTTTTTTTTGAGGATTCTAATGTGGTTGCCATGGTGGTTGAGTCCTCTCTTACCAAACATGAGTACAACACACCACAGTTTTCCGTATTAAGGAACTAAGCGAGCATAAATATTTCCTCAAAGTCAAAATTCTTTTAGATAGTAATAGTATACACTTAAGCCAAAAGAAATATATTTTGAAATTAGTTTCTAAGATTGGATTATTTAAAGTCAAATTGGTTGAAAACTCAATGGAGACTAATATTGCAGTCACTAGTATTTAGTATGACAAGCATGCCTGTCCTAATCATGATGAGCCTCCTCTTGAAAACCTTCTTGGTTATTGGTAGCTCACTAGTAAATTGAACTAGTTCAACAGGACTTGTGGTGATACTTCCTTTCTAGTATGTATATTAAGTCAATTCATACATGACCCCAAGTGTTTTCATTGGATGCTACTATTTAGGTACTCAAATATTTAAAATATTCTATTTGTTTGGGCCTTTTCTTTCCATTAGATGGGGGTTTATCTTTATAGGCTTACCATGATACTAGTTGGGTTAAGTGCCCTACGATTTGTTCCTCTACTACTATCTTTTGTGTCTCATTCGATAATTCTTTAATCTCTTGGAAAAGCAATAAGCACTAGGTTGTTACTCTCTCTTCAACTAAAGCGAAATACCAAGCCATGGCTATGGCCTTATGTGGATTATTAGGCTGGTTAGCTTACAACAAGATTCGAATATTGATGTACTTAGGCCTGGCTTTTTCTATTGTGGTTATGAAACGACCTATGAATTAGTTGAGAATCGTATCCTTCGTAAAAAAGTGAAGCACATCAATTTTGCATGTCATTTCATATCGAAGAAGGTCATGACTAGTTTAATTACTACAACTTATGTTGGAACAATTAATCAGCCAACTTACGTCTTAACTAAGCTGTTGGGCGTTGGGTACACACCAACATTATTACCTCCTCTCAAGACCTGGGGTCTTAGACTTTTGTCGTCCACAAACCCCGAGGAAGGGTTGAGGATTTTGACGTGCTTGCCATGTTAGTTGAGCCCTCTCTTACCTGACGTGGCCACAATACACAACGGTGGAAGGTATTGTTGCTCCTTCTAGATTTTACCGCAGCTTCCGTACAGACAGTTTCTTGCATTAGCACCATTTGTCATCATGTATGTCTGAACAAAACATGAAGCACTGCCCAGACTTGAGAGAGATGACAGGACACTATCGTGGGAGACTGAGACTAGGCAGCGAGTGCCGTTTTTTTCTATAGCTTAAATTCTTTCTATCTGATTTTTGGCAGTAAGAAACTTTTGAACAATTGAAGACTCACTGCCTTCATATTTTTTGGCTGGTTCGCATTTCTTATTGTCGAACAATTTCTCAAACGCGTTGTGACCGAGGCCTTCGTATGTGGAGGCGGCTAAGATGGCTGCTACCATCACAGCTCATCCGAAGTCTCTTATGGTTTCTTGGCCTTAACATGTGTGAAAACGTGGTCACGGGCTTCTAACTCCTGGCCCATAAAAGTACCCAACTTCGCCTGCAGAACGGTCTTCGTTGCCCTTGCCGCAGCACCCAACAAGAAGACTAGTTTTCTTTGATGTTTGATAAGACAGACCTCCGTTGCTTGCCGTCACTTTATTTGGCAAAATCTTCTGCAATGATAATGCAGTGACCAGAAGTCACCATTTTTGACATTATCTAACGACCAGAAACAACGAATGGTTCAACGTCAACGGTTCATTTCCACATATTTTTGTGTAAAAGACTTACCGGATGTCACTTTACAGTTGTCGAAAGTGCTTTGTCATACGTACGTACCATGGGATGCGAAATTTCCAACAGATCGAGGCAAATCAAGGACACAGGTTGAAAACTTGGATCACTCTGGGGGCCCATTGCGTAGCCACCCCATGCAAATGGCTCCGAAACAACTAAAAAATGACATTTTCATTAGGGCTTTGTTTCCATAGAAAAAAGATGTACTTGTGTAGAAGAGGAACAGTGTTCCCCCCTCTCTCTCTCTAGATATATATATAAATATATATGTCGTACCATTTTCCACAAAAGGCTTGAAAACTTTTTAGCTCCTAGTGATTGAGACAGAAGCTGCCATGAGTGAAGCTTCCCAACGCAGACAAACCTCTGTGTACGTCTCCTTCCTTCTTTTCTCATAGACTTTGTCAAACCTAGAAGTTGCGAGAAAGACAAAAGGAAAGGAAAATATCGACTAAACACACATACATTCAAGCAGCTTCCTTTATTTTACTTAATAGATTCACTCCTTGAAATTCAGATACGTGTGTCTTTGCCTTCCGATCATAACATCTGACTGCAGGCTGTGTGCGTTTTCTTCTTTAGTTGCTTCTTCTACTTAAGTGAGTTTCGGACCTTAGCAAATCAGCTGAGTTCCATAGGATGTCCCCTAACTGACTTGCAGAAGACTTTCTGACTTCTGGAAGGTTTTAGCTGTGACTATGGAGCTTTTTGGACTGCAATGTTCAAACCACCAATTCCCCTTCATAATGAAGTGGTATCCCAACTCCAAACTTTTAAGACTCGTCTAACCAGGTATAAGTCTAATGTTACCAATGAAGCTACAAATCTACATGTAGTCACCTCTACAACTTTGTCTTTTGCCACATCCTGACTTTGTTATGCCAATTTGTTACCCAATTTATCCTTGTTTGCTGTGATTATCAAAATTAACCGTCTCTTTACACCCTACTCACCGTCAAAATGAGCCTTTATCTCATTGGGTTGTACAATTATCCATCTCGTGGCATCTTATTGGATTTCCCTCGCCCATTTGTCCTAGCCCGATTCATTAGTTATGCTTCTTATCTTATTTTTCATGGACGTGGGAGGAACTGCATGAAGCTAAACAAATTTCTGTGAAGCAGATATCAGTTAGTGGAGCCAACGAACAACTTTGTGTTGGTAGTTGAAACAGTAGCCCCTTGAACCGATGATAGCTGCCGGAAAGTTAGTGTTTTTTCATCATCAATATGAATACTTGTATTCATAAGTATAATAAATACAAAGACTAAAAAGAATTAACTATATTTAATAAGAATCCACAAAATAGTAATGAGTATACGATTGAAGTTATCTAAATTTATTAGAAGTATTGAGTCTTATCTCTAATGATTCCTACTTAGACTTTTCTTCCAACTTTGTTTTATAAAAAGTTATTCCTAGTAGCTAAATTTATCTATCTCGTACTTTTACTGTCACTATTAGTTCAGGATTTCGTATGTAATTTTACTTACAATCTTTCTTTACTTGTTGGAGAGCTTTGTAAACAAAGTAAAATATAAGAATTTATATGTCTTACTGAATAAAGATTAGATCATCTTTTATTCAAAATCAACTCTAAGAAGAATCCACACAATGAAAGTGACATTGTGGTAAGGTCATAGTTGGACCATTGTAGTGAAGTTATGTTAAAATTGATGTAAAGTTTGATAAGACATGAATTTATAGAATACTTTACATGTAGTAATTATCTCCTTCCCTTAAAAGAAAAAACAGTTGAGAAATGTCCCTTGTTTTATTGGATTGGTAATTTTGACCTAACAACCAAATTTGTGTGTCAAATGTGACTATATGGGATCCAACGATTTAACCTTGAAGATGAAAGCCATGTCTATGTCGTCGTCATCTCTAGCCAAGTTTTGAAGTAGACAATTAGAAGTGCAAAACAACTTGAAATCCGTACTACGTGAGGACTAGTTTAATAGCCTTCTATCTTTTTAGGCCAAGATGCAAGAACCATTTTTTTATACATAAGAGATACTAAGACAAGATCTAAATGATGTAAAATATACATCATTTTCATTATGTCCTTTTCTTATAAACCTTGGAATGTTACAAAGATTTTTTTATGCATAAACCATTTAGTGCTGTACTTGAATAATCTATAAAACGATATCATGTGTTGTTTAGGGAAACAACAAGAAGAAAAACATGGTAGCCAAACTCTTGAATATTGGTGTTGTTTTGTTTTATTTGTATTGTCCTTTCATTTATATCGTAATGGTAGGTCCATCATTTTATGTACAAAATGTTAAAAAAATGATGTCATTCATTGGCAGCTGCGACTAGAATGCCATTCAGATTCTCCTCCACTTACTTTCGATTAAGCTGCACTGAGCTTTCACATTTTCGTACGTTTATCACCATAAACACTGTCCCACCACCAGTGTCGTGAAGGCAGTGGAGACACATGCCTTCGTGTGGGCAGCTACCATTCCCCGGTCGTGCTTTAACTTATCTGTGGTCCTAACCATGTTTTAAAAATGGAGTCATGGTCTAGCCTCCGGCCCCTCCTTTAAGAGATACGAAAATCACAAAAGTTAGTCACGCGAATAACGACTATTTTTGTCTATAGTCATTATTATTTTGTCTAGGAATAAGTCATGTTCAAAGAAGTAGTTGGTGACCTTTAAAAATAGGTCTAAATTTTAATATAAAATTTAGGAAAACTTTTTATTATATTTAAAAGTTATAGAATAATCGTATGTTTTGCATGTATGACTTTTACTTTTAATATTTTTACACATTGAGTAAATGTGAACTCTAGATTAAATGGGATATAATAAATACTCTTTGCATGTTGAACATACATAATTAGTTCAAATTGAATAAAGGTAAGAGTAGATGAACATAAATTTTAAAATTATAGTTAGAAACTTCTAACCTTGGTTTTCTTTCATACTCATACGAGATTGTAAGAGTGTAAGCTTTCATTTTCTTTCCAATATGAATAAAGTCACACATTTATAAAAGAAAATTAAAACCATATTAACTTATGCGCAAGTAATATAGATGTGCATTATTCTCACAAAATAGCTTAGCAAATTGTTTACTTATCAAAAAATGAAGAGGGATTAGGTTTACTAAATCTTAAAATCTAGAATAAAGTCCTTTTAA
Source organism: Casuarina cunninghamiana (assembly GCA_028551485.1). Classification (NCBI taxonomy): domain Eukaryota; kingdom Viridiplantae; phylum Streptophyta; class Magnoliopsida; order Fagales; family Casuarinaceae; genus Casuarina; species Casuarina cunninghamiana. The sequence goes on along the minus strand of CM052367.1, from coordinate 31,147,914 downwards.
ATTGTATACTTTAAAATCTCATAAATCTCCTAGAAACTTCATTATAGAGTAAATAGATTTATAGTATAAAGTGTAAAAGAACTTCAATAATATAGTTGGACATAAATGATACCATAACTTAAAATTAGCAGTCTCCTCAAGTTAAAACCCACACTTACCTATGTTCTCTCCAATTTTACATATTGTTGCTAAAATATTTATAATAATCTTTGGCAAGTTGATGAAATGATGAATTGGTATGATTTAAATTGGATTAGTGACATCAACAAACCTAATTTCAATAGATGGCTTGTTTGTAGGGACAGACTTCCTACAGTAACAAAAATTGTATGGTAGCTTCCTTCAGTAAACATATATTGTGATTTCCATCAATTTCATATAAAAACTATGAGTCATATCTTTTTTAGATTGTGCATAGACAATTATGATTTAGAAAAGTATTTTTGCCCAAAATAGAATCCAATGTGACATTAAAGGATGAAATGAAGAACTATATTAGATGATCAAAGTAATAAGAAAGGGATTTAGCTATTAAACTTTTTAAGGTATCTTTCTTTGTTTGGATTTAGTGTATATGGGCTAAACAAAATAAAATTCATTTTATGAGAAAACAATTGATATATCTATTCTCTTTGTGAAGGTAAAGAAAGTAGTATGAAAGTGAGCTTATTTGTTTAAAAATAAGAAAATTATCCTAAAGAAATATTATTTTGAGTGAAATTTGTATATTAAAAATGAATCTAAAATTTAGTTTAAAAGTTAACTAATTTCCCGCATTGTCACGCTGTCGTCAGTTTACCGCTGTCCGAAGGGCTTTGTGAAGAGGGACGCATGTGAAGCGGGGACTCGCCGAATTTTGATTGCTTCCAGGGTCCATTCCAACGCAAATAAAAAAATTATTTTCCGTGCATTTGTTCCCACGGAAAGAACGGCCCAGCATAAAGAATATTAGTGTAAAAAAGGAACAGTATTTTCCTCTCTCTCTCTCTCTCTCTCTCTCTCTCTATGCACCTCCTACCTCTTTTCCACAGCAGACTTAAAATACTTTGTAGCTCCTTCTGGTTGAGAAAGCAGCAGCCATGAATGAAGCGTCCCAACGAAGACAAACCTCCATGTATGTTTCCTTCCTCCTCTCATTAGCTTTGTCAAACCAAGAAGTTTCAAGGAAGACGAAAGGAAAATATCGACTAAAGACATATGTCTTTCAAGCGGTTTCCTCTTACTTCTGATGTTTAAGAGACATTTCCTTCATTCATAGAGCACATAGATCTAACTGTGTCTTTGCCATGGATCATGACATCTGACTGCAGGCTGTGTGCGTTTTCTTCATTAGTTGCTTTTGAGTCCATTTTTGCATGTAATATGGGCAGTAAGAGTATGAAGGTACTCTGTAATGCACTTTTGATGTAAGTTTGCTGGTCTTTGTCCACCGATCTTGATTTGCAGGGGATCTAAGTACTGTTTTCCCGTACTTTGATCGACTTGGGTTTTCGGACCTTGGATCTAATCTGTTCAGTATAAGCACATACACAGATAAGATGATAATGCATGCGAGGTTCTTCTGCTAGGTTTTCTAGTTTTAACTTCAGATCCACCTCTACGTCCAGCCTTATCACCCGCACGATATACTAATGAACTTATCATCGAGGTGCACTTCGGCCTAGCATATGGCTTCTACCCCTTTTCAGTTTCTTCTGATCAAGAGTTCACTGAGATGAGGAAGCAATCTTTACTTCTGTTTCTTTTACCCTGTCTTTTGAACATCACAGAAGCCTAATGATCGAAAATGGAGAATTTTAGGAACCCAATAGCTCCCCTTCCCATCTTTTCTCTCACATTCAAGCATGCAAAAATTCAAAAATAGTTATAGAACGTAGGATATGTCTGAGGAAATTTTATGCATGCCAGTATGGGTTATACGCAAAAACATATGTTGAGTGCCGAGCTCGACACAATTTATTCCCCTATGGGTTATAGAAGGATAAGTTTGTTTGATCCTCTTCATGTTCTACCAGGGAGATGGAGGGTGGACACGGAGGAGAGAGAGGCGCCGATGCACGAGGCAGCAGATTTATCTCACCAGAAGATGGGTACAAATGGAGAAAGTATGGCCAGAAGTTCATAAAAAATATAGGCAAAAATAGGTAAAGAATGTTTTATTTTTATATTCAAAGTCATCTTATTTTGGCATATGTTATGCAAGGAAGTGCCTAACCTAAATCCACTTTAATGCATGTATTCAGAAGTTACTTCAAGTGTCAAAGAAGCAATTGTCCTGCACGGAAGAAAGTTGAGTGGTCAATCTCAAAGCCTGGATCTGTTCGAGTAGTGTATGAGGGCGTGCACAAACATGCCTCACCAACTATAGAATCTAGCTCCTCCCAATCACAAACTCCAACTTCAAGTGCCAACCAGTATGACTTGTGGACACAAGTTTTTGGAAATCGATTAGCTTCTCATCACAATAATGAGCAAGTTTTCAAATATCAATCAACTTCTTAACATGATAATGAGCAACTTTTTAGAAATCTATCAACTTCTTAACGTGATAACAAGAATTGAAATCCTAATTCTTCTTGTCACCTTTCCAAGGCATTTCCCCCCTTGAGAAAGCTAGCCTTGTAAAAAGCCTTCCACGTGATACAAATAAAGTTGTTTTCTTTTGTTTTAACATTCTTGCTAGAAAATAATCCGAGTATGTCATATGTGTGATATCCTCAAGAGGGATTCTCTTCTTTTTAGTTTTGTTATCTTTAAAGCTGTAGCATCATGAATCACGACAAAACTTCTATGTTTTTTAATTTCGTATCTGCTTCAAATCATTGAAATCCACTGGTAGGATATACTTGGTCTAGCTCGGCACGCCAAACCCCACTTTTCGTTAGACCTTGATCGCAAAAGATCAGCAAATTGACTTCGGCGACCGCACATCAACTCATTATAGATTCAAGCACATACATAGACACAAACAAGAGTAAGAGGCCCGTCTAACTACAGAAATCAGAGTAAGCAATCATCACAGGCCCAAGTATTTCAACCACTGGAACGTATGTGGGTTGTTGCTATTTTGTTAATGGGCTTATTTTAGTTACAACTCATGTATATTTAGTTATACGGCCCATGTATATTTAATCAATATGTATTGTGTGTTTTGTAAAAGAAAACGGTGTCGTAGAAGTATTGGAGTCTTGGTTTTTGTAGAGCTACCGGAGGAGAACGAGAGGCATCTGGAAAATTCTGAAGAAAGTGGGATTACCCCGTTGGCTGGGAACGTTATCCCTGTGAGGTACGAGTCTCCCTCTGAAGAGACCAGGCTTTTCTGTGAGTTTCCCGTTCCTTCAAACTATTTCGCTTATTTTGCCTTACTGCTATTCAGGTGGACAAGTGCTATTCGCTGACAGCCTCTGGCCGTGAAGGCCGTTTGGGGTTTTCTCGGTGATTGGTTGTTTTGTGGTGACTTTGTAACTGAACTGTGTATTTTTGTTGGATTTGGTTGTGAGACTAAGTGGCCGACCGTAAAGACTCGTTTATTATCTTGTTGGCTTGACCGCATGATCATTTGGTTTTGTCTCTCTCCTAGTGGTTTGTCTCGGAGATAATACTAAGGCGTGAAAGTTGTTTGACCATTATTGTTATCCTTGCCGTGACTTGTTTGAGTACTCGTCCTTTAATTTTGGGTTGTTGGAAACAGTGGGATAATGGGAGAAAAAGTAGCTTATCTATTTGAATTTGAAAAGTGCTGGTGTGGTGTTTGTTATAAGTAACAAGTGAGGGGATTTTCCTTGTGGAGGGAATTCACGTGGGGTTAAGGCTGTAGTGGTTTTGTGGAATAAAAATAGGAAGCAGCAGGAGGCGGAGAAATAATAATAATTTGTGGCTTGGACCGGATTGGGCTTTGCCAGTAAATAGACCTTTTACAAGATCTCAGGCCCGCCTCCGTGCCAACCACCTCAACCAAACAGCTCTTAGCCGAAGTGTTGTGACTGAGATGGAGACAGAAGCCTTCGTACGTGGAGGCGGCTATGCTACCATCGCAGCTCATGCCTTGAAGTTCGCATGATTTCTTGGTCTTACCATATGTATGAAAACAAAGTGAGGGGCTTCTAACCCCCGGCCCTTAAAAGTATTTAATTTCGCCAGCAAAATGGCCTTCGCTGCTGTTTCTGCAGCACCCAACTAGAGGACAAGTTTTCTTTGATTTTTGATAAGACAGACTTCTTTTTGCTTGTGATCAAGTGTACTTCTATCGCACTATTGCTTATTTGGCAAAATCTTCCGCAATGTGACGAAAAGTAACAATTTTTTAGCATTATCTAATCACCCGGAAAGAACGACTGATTTCACGTCAACGGTTCATTTTCCACATAAATAGTCCTTTGCGACGTCCAATTATCGGACGACACTTTACAGTTGTCGAAAGTGCTTTGTCATACTCATGTAACATGGTGGTCCGAAATTTCCATCAGATGGAGGCAAAATCAAGGACACATGGGAAGAGGAGACTTGAAGACTTGGATCGCTCTTAGGCTCCATTGGCTGTAAAAGAGGAACAGTGTTTTCCTCTCTCCCTCTCTCGAGTGCATCGTACCTTTTTCCACAAGAGGCTTGAAAACCTTTTAGCTGCCATGAGTAAAGCTTCCCAACGCAGACAACCCTCTGTGTACGTCTCCTTCCTACTTTTCTCTTAAGCTTTTCAAACCTAGAAGTTGCGAGAAAGATGAAAGGAAAGGAAAATATCGACTAAACACTCACATACATCTGACCCTAAACTTATAGGCAAAGAAAAGAATTATAATTTTTAACTAAAATTGTGGTTTGGACAAGTTATGGATCTTCTAACTCTTCAAGAACCCAAAAGTTAGGCCATTTCTTGGTTCCCATCATTCTTCGTTAAAAAGGAGGTGCGGATGAGATAGACGGTACGGATTGGCTTGAGCCTTCGCGATCCTTTTTGTCAAAGGGACCGTTTTACTTCCTGCAACTGCCACGTCGTCTAGGCTTTTTATCCAAAGCCTCTCCTACATTCTAACGCTCGCTGTCGCCGTTTGCCGGTAAGCTGTTAAGGTTCCCTTCAACATCCTTCAATATTTTGGAGCACAAGAGGATGATTTTTTTAAAAGTATTATAATTTTAAGCTTTTGAAAGTACTCACAAAACGTTATTTTTATAATTTAAATTTAAGCTTTCTAGACCAAAAATATTCCAATGCGTTTTAAAAAAATAAAATTAGAAGATACTCGACAAAACATTCTACATTAAAGAAGATGATACTTGTAATGTACACCTTGTAAGCTTGAAGAAGCTCTCACCTTAATGAGGTATTTTGAAGAGATAAAAACCTAAATTTTTCACATAATATTATAACAAGCTTATAGTAATAGAGAATATTAGATTGCCTTATAATTTTAAACAATCCATCTCATCAATAAAGTCATCTGATAGGTGAGGGACTTGGGTCATTCACAAAAGAGTGTATTTACAATGGTCCTCCGAATCTGACTTCATAGGTGTTTTATTTTCATTTTCAGAATTAGGAGCTCCTAGGAGACACTTACCTCAACATGCCTATGGGATCCGCAATAAGGGCTTCATTATGGAAAGTGAGATTTGGTTCTGATACCAATAGTAGGTGTGGGTCAAATGCCTTCCTTCCTTTCAACTAAAGAACTTCATAAGTTGACCTAAATCAGTCATCTCTACAGCTTTGTCTTTTGCCACATCCTGACCTTGTTTTGCCAATTTGTCCTTGTTTGCTCTGATTATTAAAATTAACACACTCTCTATACCCTATTCACCATCAAATGAGCCTTTATCCCATTGGATTGTGCAATTATCCATCTGGTGGCATCGTATTGGATTTCCCTTGCCATTTGTCCCAGTCCAACTCATTACTTATGCATCTTATCTTATTTTTCATGGACATGGGAGGAACCGCATGAAGCTAAACAAATTTCTGTAGAGCACTTGTCAAGAATATAAAATTAAAGGAAGCCACATCAGACATGAAGGAAAAGTCAAAGTTGCTGCTTGACGCACGCAAAAGTAAAAGACAGAGAACTCCTACTCCATTTATCTCACCGGAAAAAAGGCATAGCTCAGGCAAACTTTAACCAAAGCTTTAACTAAACCCAAGCACGAAGCAAATAGGTATCAAAGATATTTGAGATATTTTCATCCTCTTTCCCACTCAAACTCCGGCAAATTCCTGTACAAATAAAGTCATAGAACATCTGTAAATGTTGTCTGAAATGCAAACATCTCTACGGCTATTCCATTATTCCCTTGTCTTTAGCAGTTATCAATTTGTGTGGAGCCGAAGAACAACTTTGTGTTTGTAATTGAAACGGTAGCCCTTGAACCGATGACAACTGCCCAAAAAGTTGTGCTTTTATTTCATCAATATGACAAGGTAAATACAAAGACAAAAAGAATTAACTATATTTAATAAGAATCCACAAAATAGAAATGAGTATGCATTGAAGTATTCGGTCTTATCTCTAATGATTCCTACTTAGACTTTTCTTCCAATTTTTTTTTTTATAAAAAGCTATTCCTAATAGCTAAATTTAAATTTATTTATGTCAAACTTCTATTGTCACCGTTAATTTAGGACTTCATATGTGATTTCACTTGTACTTTTTCTTTCCTTTTTGGAGGGCTTTGTAAACAAAGTAAATACAAGAATTTATATGTCTTAGTGAATAAAAATTAGGTAATTTTTTATTCAAAATCAACCTATAAGAAGAACCCACACAATGAAGTGACATTGTGGCATGGCTATAGTTGGACTATGGTAGAGAAGGAATGTTAAAACTGATATAAAGAATGATAAGATATGAACTTAAAGAATAGTTTACATTTAATAAATGTCTCCTTCCCTTAAATGAGAAAGAAGTGTTCTTGAGAAATGTCCCTTGTTTTATTTGAGCTAACAACCAAATTTGTCGGTAAAAGTGTGAATAGACACGCGTGAGGTCCAACAATTTAACGATATCCTGTGTTGTTTAAGGAAACAACAACAAGAAAAACGTGGTAGCCAAACTGTTGAATATTTGTGTTGTTTAGACTGTTTTTTCTCTTTTATTTGTATTGTTATTTCATTTATATTGTAGTGGTAGGTCCTCGTTATGTACAAAATGTTAAAAAAAATGCTGTCAAGCAACTACGAATAGAATGCCTTTCAAGATTCTCCTGCAATTACTTTAGACTTAGCTGCAGTCAGCTTTCACATTTTCGTGCGCGTTTATCCTCACGAACAGTGTCCCACCACCCTCAGTAACCCCCTCGTGTCGTGACGACAGTGGAGACACAGGCCTTCGTGTGGGCAGATACGGTCCCGGCTCCTGCTTTAACTGATCTCTGGTTCTTACCGTGTGTGAAAAAAGAAGTCATGGCCTTGTAGCCCCCGGCCGCTACTATTAGACATACGAAAAACAACAAAAGTTAGTCGCACGAATGATGATTATTTTTGTCTATAGTCATTACTTTTTGGTCTAGCAATAAGTCAAACATTGAAACTCGTGTATTAGAAGTAGATGAGAAAATAGTACTTGATGACCTTTGAAAATAGGTCTAAAAGCTAATATAAAATTTAGAAAGACTTTTCCTTTTTTAAATATGTAAACGTTATTGAATAATCTTATGTTTGTAATGTGAGATGTTCTTCTTTTTCTTTGATTTTTTTTAATAAATATGTGAATTTATTCATTTAAGAATAAAAAAATACAAAAGTTGAAATATATATCACAATATTACAAATTTATCTAAGAATAAAAGAAAATAATATTGGAATCCTTAAATTATGATATAACAAAATATTTGTTTAGAAAAGTATAATATTTTTAAATATAAATGTTCTTCCATGTACTATTTTTCATAATTCTTGCTAACAAGATTAATATCTCTAAGATGAGACTTTTGTTTTTAGCACTTTTGTATAGATTGAATATATTTTAAGCTCAAAATTAAATCGGATATAATAAATACCTTTTACATATTGAACATACTTAAATAGTTCAAGCTGAATAAAGATTAGAGTAGAAGAATATAGACTTTAAAATCAAACTAACAATTATTAAAATGAAACTAAAATTTAGTTTAAAAGTTAACTGATTTCCCGCATCAATATGCGGACATCACTTTACCATTGTCCAATGTGCTTTGGAAAGAGGGACACATGTGAAGAGGGGACTCGCCGACTTTTAATCACTTCCATGGTCCATTCAAACTAAAATAAAAGATTATTTTTCAAGAGTTTATTTCCACAGGAAGAATGCCCCCAGGAAAAAGAATATTAGTGTGAAAAAGGAACAGTATTTTCCTCTCTATCTCTCTCTGTCCCTTTATATACCACATACCTTTTTTCCACCGGAGACTTGAATACTTGTTAGCTCCTTCTGGTTGAGAGAGCAGCTACCATGAGTGAAGCTTCCCAACCAAGACAAACCCCTATGTATGTCTTCTTCCTCCTTCTCTCATTAGTTTTGTCAAACCTAGAAGTTCCAAGGAAGACGAAAGCAAAATATCGACCAAAGACACATACTTTCAAGTGGTTTCCTCTTATTTCTGATGTTTAACTGATCTTCATAGATCGCTTAGATCTAACTTGTGTCTTTGCCTTCGATCATAACATCTGACTGCAGGCCGTGTGCGTTTTCTTCTTTAGTTGCTTTTAAGTCCTTTTCTGCATGTAATATGAGCAGTACGAGTACGGAGGTACTCTGAAATGCTTTGATGTAAGTTTGGTGGTCTTTGTCTCCCGATCTTGATTTGTCGGAGATCTAAGTTCAGTGTTTTCCTGTACTTTGATCCACTTGGTTTTGGGTGGTTGGATCTAATCTGTTCAGTAGAAGCACATACATACAGAAGATGATAATTTAGTGCATACGAGGTTCTTATGCTAGGGTTTCTTGTTTTAACCACAGATCCACCTCCACGTCCAGTTTTATCACCCACACGATACACTAACGGACTTATCAAGGAGGTGCACTTCGGCCTTGCATTTGGCTTCCACCCCTTTTCTCCTTCTTTTTGTATGTTTTTCCTCCTGTCAGTTACTAGTATCACTATCTGCATATGCTTTATCTTGATGCGAATACTTTCCCTCCCTTCTGATCAAGAGTTCATTGAGATAAGGAAGCGATCTTTCCTTCTATTTCTTTTGTACCTCGTTTTTTGAACATCATAGAACCTAATGGCTGAAAATGGAGAATATCAGGAACCCAACACCACCCCTCCTCATTACTTCTCTCACATTGAAACATGCATAAATTCAAACATAGGTATAGAACGTAAGATATGTGTGAGGAAATTTTACGCATTCCACTATGGATTATAAGCAAAAACATATTTTGAGCGCCGAGCTCGACACAACCCATTCTCCTATGGGTTATAGAAGGATAAGTTTGTTTGATTCTCTTCATGTTCTACTAGGGAGACGGAGAGAGGACACAGAGGAGAGAGAGAAGCCGATGCACGAGGCAGCAAATTTATCTCACCAGAAGATGGGTACAAATGGAGGAAGTATGGCCAAAAGTTCATTAAACAAATAGGCAAAAATAGGTACAGAATTCTTCTTCTTTTTTTTTCTTTATATGCAAGGCCATCTTATTTTGGTATATGTTATGCAAAGATGTGCTTATCTTAGATCCATTTTAATGCATGTAATTAGAAGTTACTTTAAGTGCCAAAGAAGCAATTGTTCTGCACGGAAGAAAGTTGAGTGGTCAACCTCAAACCCTGGATCAATCCGAGTGGTGTATGAAGGGGTGCATAAGCATGCCTCAGCAATTTCAGAATCTAGCTCCTCCCAATCACAGACTCCATCTTCAAGTGCCAACCAATATGACTTGTGGACACAAGTTTTTGGAAATCGATCAACTTCTCATCATAATAATGAGCAAGTTTTTGAATATCAATTAGCTTCTCAACATGATAATGAGAAACTTTTCAAAAATCCATCAGCTTCTCGTCGTGATAATGACAATTAAAATCCGAATTCTACCTCCCACCTTTACAAGGCTTTTTCCCCCCATGAGAAAGCTAGCCTTGTAGAAAGCCTTGCACTTAATAAAAATAAAGGTGTTTTCTTTTATTTTGACATTCTTGCTAGAAAAGGATCCAAGTTTGTCATATGTTTGATATCCTTAAGAAAGATTCTCCTTTTTTAGTTTTGTTATCTTTGAAGCTTTAACATCATGAATCATCACAAGACTTCTATATTTTCCAAATTTGTAGCTTCTTCAAATCATTGAGGTGCATATATTGCATGTATTGGTAGTATATAATGCCTCTTAAAATGTTCTTAATACAAATTTGGATCAACTAGCTTAATTGTTGTAGTAAAAATCAAGAATGATGTGAAAAGTAAAATTTCATCAATCAAGAGATGACAACATATAAATTGTACTAAGTTTTTGCAAGTGCTTTAAAATTTTTCAAATGCAATTTTTGAGCCTAGATGTTGTTGTTGTAATTGAAGAAATTTGTATTTCATTTGATAATATATAATACTTGATATTTCACCCAAAAATATTTTAAATCAACTATGTTGACTACTCGCATATTGAAACACATAAGGAAATGTTGTAGCCAAATTCTTTTGGTGGAAAAGCCATTTCCATTGGCATTACATTTGCCATGTGTTGCCTTTCAAATAACAATAAACATTGTTTATTGAATAGACGTAATAATAGAAGTAAGAGATGTATGCAACTAATCTACACCATACCTTTATTCATGAATTTTAAGAACCAAAATAGCAGATGACAAAAACCAAATCACATCAAATGTTTATTTACCATAGATGAGTGGCCGTCAAAAACCATAAACTTACAAAGTTTCTTTTTCCCTTTTCTACTTTTTTATTAGGCATAGGGGATTTGAAGGTATAAGATATTGAATCCATGATCTAGGTCCTAGGTAGCCAGTAGCTAACTAATGAGCTATTGATTTGTTGACATACATAAGTTTCTTCTTATAATAAAAGAAAAGCATTGTAATTTTCATCTAAAATTTTTGTTTGGACGCGCTATGGATTTGGTAATTCTTTAAGAACCAAAGTTTGGGCCATTTCTAGATTGTTAATCCTAAAATTTACCAACAAATTGAAGGATTCAATTAATAATATAGCTTGATTATTGTAATAAAAATGCCACGAATGATTTGAAGTATTTTACAATTGATCAATTTCGAATTATTAAAATCAACATGCCAATAGCTCAGTATTTGATTTTTGACCACCCAAGTCCTATATCTAACTCGGCACGCCAAAACCCCACTTTACTTAAACCAATAAATAAACAATATTTATTAAAAAAAAAAAAGGCTTTATGCACGGATTTTACATTAGACATTGACCGCAAAAGGCCAGCAAATTGACTTCGGCAACTGCACATGAACTGATTATAGATTCAAACAAGGATCGGAGGCCCATCTAATTACAGAAATCAGAATAACCAACCATAACAGGCCCAAGTACTTGCAACCCAATCAGAGTTGACCCCAACTAGCTCAACTAAACAACTATCAGCCAGGAATTGGTTCCCGTCATTCTTCCTTGTTAACAAAGTCGGACTGTTTCCTTCGCACATGTGGCGGCAACTTGCAAACGCCAGAATTCACAAAGGTGCGGATGAGACTAGCAAGGTTTGTATCCAGGAACTCGGTTATAACTTCGAATAAGGTTAAAATTCCAGAAGAAATGTTTGGTCTACGTACTGTTCTATTATAGGGAGATAAAAATTGCCGTTCTTCATGCTTAAGTCTAAACCACCAAGTTTAACTTAAAAACTGTGAATTTTGTATGCATGCTTCACAAACAGACTACAATGCAAAGCTCTTTGACTTTGGCCATGCAAAAGATCGAACCGTACAAGACCATTCTCATGTTTCTACTCGCATAATGGGAACAAATGGGTATGCTGCACCCGACTTTACCATGACAGGTATAAGTATTCTCCTGACCAAATTTCCTTGAACTGTATTAAGCATCCTTCTGACCAAATGAAAGTTTGGTGTGGTTTAATAATAGCATGTTAAATGGATTAGGCTATTAGAAACCATCATTTTCCTATCAAGTCGAATCCAAAGTGGAATCAGTAACTGTTAAGGAAATCTATTCTATTCAAATCCAGGAATCTTATATCTATGTATATTAAGCACTCCCCTTATTTTAGCCAAACTTGGGAATCCTATCATAGACATGTTATTATTGTTAGTCCTTCACAAACCCTATATAAAGGCCCTCCTATACATGTTATAAATACACTTTAAACCTATTTTAAGAAAAGGTGACTCCCAGTATTTAAATTTATTTATGTCAACTTTTCATTGACACTACTAATTCTCATTATTTTATGTGTGGCTTCACTCTCACTCTTTGTTGGGAATTCCGTCATTGACATGTTATTATTTTTAGCCCTTCACAAACCTTATATAAAGGCCATTTTATATATGTTATAAATACACTTTAAACACCTTAAACCTGTTTTAGAAACGGTGACTTCCATTAGTTAAATTTATTGTTGACACTACTAATTCTCATTATTTTATATGTAGTTTTACTTTTGCTCTTTCTTTCCTCTATGGAGAGCTTCATAAACAAAGTAAATGTAAGAACTTGTATGTTTTAATGAACAAAAGATTGAATCATATTGGACTCATTAACAACTTGTAGGAAGAAGAATCGTTTGTCATATATGATGGATACAAAAACTAGATTTAAATAATTGATATACATCATTTCCAATTGAGGATCAAAGTTATTTTTAGATAGAAACTAGTTAGACTAGTTCTAACTTCTTTTAAAAATTATATTACTCGTCATACAGTTTTTAAGTTTTGGTTTCTTTTATTTTGATAAAAATAAAGTAATTTTGTAGGGAAAATTAATTTAAATCATGTATTTTATTGTATTCATTTTATTTCTAGAGACATCATAATTCTAAGTGAGAGTGGTTTTCTTCATTTTCCTATCTATAGTATGTCCTTTTACCCTTTTGCTGCATGCATTGACTAATCTGAACATTATCCTTCAAACATGGGTACTTATAGACTAGTGCTTGCCCCTTCCCTTTGAGTGTGAGTGAAAAGTCAGTGAGATTAATAAAGCTGTGTTCAATCATGAGGAAAGTAAATGTAACTCATCCTTCTTCATAGAGAGTAAACAGTTGACGTTATTAATATGTGACTTTGATCATGCTTTGAATTGAAATAAAGAGATTCAAAATCGAGGATAGATTTCCTTTCGACATCCTTTATCATTTTGAAGCATGAGAGGATGAAAGATTTTTTTAAGTATTATTATTTTAAGCTTTTGTAAATACTCACAAAACATTATCTTTCACTATTTAAATTCAAATTTTCTAGAACAAAACACATTTTACTCTTGTGTCAAGGAAAACAAGGATAGATGATATTGGACAAAAGGTTCCATAATAAAAAAACAAAGAAAAGAATACTTGTAATGTGCCTAATAAATTTAAATAAGTCTCACTTCAATGAAAAATTCTGAAGAGAGGTAGAGCTAAAACTTTCATATGTTAGTAAAGTGAGCTTATATTGTGGGAGAATATTGAACTAAAAGACTTATAAGTGAAGCACTTATAATGTCCTTTATAAGCTTAAATATTCCCTTTTCTCAATGAAACCCTTTCATAAGTGAGGGACTTGAATCTTTCACAAAAGAGCATATTTATAACGGGCCTCTAAATCTAGCCTCAAAGTTGTTTTCTTTTCATTTCCAGGATTTAAGGGCTGCCCAGGGGATACTTGATCTCAACATCCCGTGGGATCCACAATAAAGGCTTGATTATGGAAACTGAGATATGGTTTTGATACGAATAGTAGAGGTGCCGCTCATCTACCTGCCTTCAACTAAATACCTTGATAAGTTGATCTGAATGTAGTCATCCCTGCAGCTTTGTCTTTTGCCACATTCTGACTTTGTTATGTCAATTTGTCAGCCAATTTGTCCTCTTTTGTTCTGGTTATCAAAATTAACACTCTTTTTGTACGCTCTTCACCATCAAAAGGAGCCTTAATCACATTGAGTTGAACAATTATCCATTTGGTGGCATCTTATTAGATTTTCCCTGCCCATGTGTCCCAGTCTGCTTCATTCATTATGCATCTTATCTTATTTTTCATGGACTTGGGAGGAACCGCATGAAGCTAAACAGTTTGTTTGGAGCCGAAGTACAACTTTGTGTCGAGAGTTAAAAAAATGTAGCCCCTTGAAGCAATGATAGCTGCCAGAAAGGCAGTTCTTTTTCTTCATCAATACGAATTCGGAAAAGTAAAAAATTTATGCTTGTATTCTTATAATTTGTTCCTTGATTAAAAGATGTTTATCATGGCTATCATAATTGGATCATTTTAATAGTTAAGTTAATATCATTTTGAAGAGGTTATGGTTGTGTAGTATCAACTTGCAGTAGCAATCTATAGCTATCTCCTTAACGTAAATACAAAAAGAAAAAGAATTAACTATATCTAACAAGTATCCACAAAATAGTAATAAATATACAATTTAAATTATAATGCTAGCAAATCTCAAATATTCTTCTTAGTGTTGTCAAAGCAGGAACAATGCCTTATCCTTGACCATTTTCTTTTCCCCATGGGTACACACCTAATTAGATACCTTGGAGTTTTCCTTATTATGAGAAGACTAACTCATGTTATTTGTTAGGTTCGATGAATAAAATATTTGAAAGAATAAAAAGATAAGGAATGAAATATCTTTGCTATGTATGAAAACTATAATTAATGAAATCAATCCTCATTTTCACATATACATTATGGATGCAAGTGTTCTTATTATTGAAGCAAACAATTTATGAGATTAAGAAAAAGGTAAGGAAATTCTTATAGGTAGGTAATACAGATGTCCATCATTCTTACAAAATAGCTTTACAAACTATTTGTTTACCAAAGAAGAAAGAGGGATTTAGAATTGCTGAATCTCAAAATTTAGAATAAAGTCATTTTAAGATCTATACTTTGAAATCACATAAACCTCCCAAAATTTTCATTATGGAGTAAATGAATTCACAATTAAAAATGCAAAAGAACACCAATTATACAATGTGACATGAAAGGTACCATGACGTGAAATTAGAGAGACTTCTTCAAGCAAAGGCCAATACTTGCTTTAGTTTTTTCTAGTTCTACATATTGTCGACAAGCAATTTATTAGGACCTCCAATAAGTTGATAAAATAGTGGGTTGATATGATCTAATTTGGACTAATGGTATCAACAAATACAATTTCATTGAATGACTTATTTGAAGAGATAGACTTTTTACAATAGTAGAAGTTGTTTAATAGCTTCCTTCAATTATGATAGATTCTCACATCTACACTTTCCAACCCTTCTTGTTGCCATAAAGAGACATACAAAGAATTGTATCAAGTTAATGTTAACATTGAATGGCATTACTTGATATAGTCAAGTGAAATTAACAAAGAAAACTTCATCATATAGCTCCTTTGCAAAGAAGAGCTTCTTATAGCACAAATATTATCTCAATAACTCCTCTTAATTGATCTATATTGAAATTTTTGTGAGTTTTAAGTTGAAAATAGATTACACTTTTTTTTCAGTATACTTAGACTAGATAAATTTGGCAAACTATCTTTACTCAACATAGCCTTCATGAGATCATCAATGATTGGAATTTTTTTTTTTTTTTTTTGGTGAAATGTCAATAATTATATATCACCGTAAAAAATTACAAGATTGTTTAGTTACAACATCATCATTTAGGCTCAAACACTACATTTGGTAAATTCCAAAACTTTTGCAAAAATTTATTCAATTTATAGGCTTTACTCCTCTCGTAAATGAAATCTTCCCTCTCACGTCCTTCTTCATTTTAGCAATAACAATCAAACTATCTAGACTTTTATTACTTAATCTTCTTCTATTTCTTTCCCTCCAAATGTGGTACAGTGTGGCCTTAAAAGATATACTAAGCATGTTTGCTGCAAAACTTTTACTCTTGACAACCTTGATCATCCAACATATTTTAGTTCTCTAGTGTTCAATTATTAAAGTTAATCCATTCATACCTAATAGAGCCTTCCATATGTAATTTGTGAACATGCATTTAAAAAATAAATGTTCTTGTGATTCTTCTCCTTGTTGGCAAAGGTTGCATTGTAGGTCCACTAAACTATTCCATATAGCCACATGATCTATTGTAGATAGTTTGTCTTTTAAAATGATCCAATAGATAAAATTATGTTTTGGTATTCCTTCTTTCCATACAACTCTTGCCTATTCAGTATCTTCCATGTTCTCTCTTAGTGCTACAAAACTTTTGGCAATAATGTATTCTGAGCTTGTCACTAGTTGTGTGAGTTCACTTCTTATTTGTAAAATATTCCTAAAACTCCAAGCTAGTGAGCCTTTCATCTCTACTTCTAATACATTTCCTTCTTTCAAATTTTCTGTTATCATCCATTTAACCCATAAACAGTTTGAGTTATTATGCACAAGAGACCATAAGAGTTTTCCAACTACCACCTTATTCCACGTATGAATGTCTATCAAACCCAGTCCTTCAGAAATTTTAGGCCAACAAACTTCTTTCCATGCTATTTTGCTACACATCGTCCATTAAATTTACCTGCCTAAAGGAAGATTCTAATCCTTTTTTCAATTTCATAAAGTGTATGTTTTGGCAGTAGAAAAATTTGCATCTAATATGTTTGCAAGGAGAATAGAACACTTTTGCTAGTTGCAGTCTCCCCCCATAAGTAATATGCTTAGACTCCCAACCATCAATTTGCCTCAATATCTTTTCTGTCAAGATTGTACAATCTAAATTGGAGAGTCTTTTAGTAATCAATGGAACTTCCAAGTATTTTATAGGAAGTTAGCCTTCTTGGATAGGAATATGATCAAGTATTAAAACCTTCTCTTGTTCAGACAAGCCTGAAAAGAAAATTTGAAACTTTTGTGGATGCATCTTCAAACCTGTGATATCCTCAAACTCCTACATAGCATCTAATAAACACAATATAGACTCAATATCTCCATGAGCAAACAAGAAAAGGTCATCAACAAAGTATAGATGAGTGATCTTTTCTTTAAAGCATTTCCAATGAAATTTGAACCTACCAAAAGATATTTTTTTTTGTATAATTCTATTAAGAATCTCCATCCCAATAACAAAGAGAAAAGGAGAAAGAAGGTCTCCTTGTCTAAGTCCCTTTGCCCCCTTAAAAAAATTCATATGAGAGCCATTTATGTTCACAAAATATACAACAGTAATGATGCAACTTTCAATCAACAATCTGAATTTGTTGAGAACTTCAAAACTTTCAAAGTATTTAAGATTGCATTCCAGTTCACTGAATCATATGCTTTCATAATATCAACCTTAATTGCCACCCTTTTCTCATGAATATCTTTGTGATAATTGTGTATTAGCTCTTGTCATAACAAAATATTTTCTTTAATGATTGAAATTATGAATTGCAAAGAATTTGGCTATAAAGTTTTTTAAACTTCCTTTCGTAGTATGTATTATTACATATGATCTAAATAAATCATAGACATTTATAAACTAAAGCTATTGAAATACTAATTTTATTGGCCAAAATCAAGAAAGTAATAGATAAGTAAGTATCTCTATTTAAAAATATTAAACCCTCTCAAACAAATGTTTTGTTGATAGTTAAAGGATTTTAAACTTAATTTTTTCTTAAATGAGTTTGTATGCTAGAGTATACTTCTTCTTCTTCTTGTGGAAAGGTAAATTGTATTAATACATATGCTAGAGTATAGTTCTAAATTTTTGTATTCTTTTATTTTTAGATGAATAAACTCACATATTCATAAATAAATAAATAAATAACTTGAAACAAGTACCATGTGACATTCCAACTTACAAGGACATTGCTAGCCATTAGAATAGCGTGATGGAATAGTGTTTGAATTTTGTGATTTGATTTTCGATTAAGCAAAGTCATCTTTAGGAAACCAAACTGTCCATGAGGGGAGAAGACGCAAAGTGTTTTGGGGGTAAACAAACAGGGATTTTCTCATTAGAATATAAACAGAAGATAAGGGCTTACATCATATCGATGTCATGGATAACATCACTTCTTACAGCAGTGCATACGTCAGCCCTATAGTTAAAATATAACTGAATGTAAAACAGCTACTTAAATCCTATCTAAATAAAATCATGCTAGTTACAATTAAATTATACATATCCCATTATAGGCCCAGCTAACATATATTAACTTACAAAATACCATTTAACGAGTTTTTTCCAACACAAATATACTAAATCAGGTCCAAAGGATTTACATTTGTTAGAAACAATCTTTCTTCAAAACGATTTTGTGCTCAAGGTTAGGGCTACAAAAAGTAATACCTATTTCCTAACATAAAGTGTTCCCTAATAACTAATAAATTAAACATTAGAATATAATGACAAACAAAAAAGCTACTCACTGGTGACTCTCCAGTAGCCTTCTCCAATGGAAGAAGAAATTTCCACTCCTTCCAATGTGAACACCATCTAGGAGGCTCCAGACTTAACGTCGGCCCTTCTAGTTCTTACCATGTGTGAAAACGAAGTCACGGGCTTGCAGCCCCCGGCCCTCCTTTTTCAAATACAAAAATCACAAAAGCAAGTCACACGAATGATGTACTAGAAACAATGAATATTTCAACTCAATCATTCATCTCCACATAACTTTGTATAGGAATAAGTCATATGTTGAAACTCACGAATTAGAAGTAGGGAACAAAATAGAACTTTGAAAGGTTTAGAAATAGATTTAAAATATAAATCTAAAAATTAACTCATAATCTGAAAAAAAAAAAAGATTCTTTTTATTTAGACATTATTAAATAATTTATATACTTTTTACATGAGATTTCTATTTTTAACATTCTTATATACATTTAATATACTTAGAGTTCTGGATAAAATGGGGTAAAATGAATACTTCCTACATATAAAATATACTTGAATGATTTAAGGTTGAATAAAAGTTAGAATACATTAACCTTAGTTTTTAATATTATATAAAAAATAAAGTTAAAACTTACTTTAAATTAACTCATTTCCTTGCATACGACGCGGACGTGACTTTGGATCAGTTTCAGACTCCATTCCAATAAGTCCATGAAAGCGGCTCCGAACGCAAATAAAAAATCACCTTTCGGTCATGCATTGTTTTCCATGAAAGAACGCCCAGGAAAAAAGAATATTAGAATAAAAAAGAAACAGTATTTCCCCCTCTATATACATATTTCGTACATTTTTTCCACGAGAGACTTGAAGACTTTCTAGCTCCTTCTGGTTGAGAGAGCAGCTGCCATGAGTGAAGCTTCCCAACGCAGACAAACCTCCATGTATGTCTCCCTCCTTCTTTTATAATCGAAGTGCACTTCAACCACGCATATGGCTTCTACCCCTTTTCTTCTTCTTTTTGTATGTGTTTCCTCCTGTTAATTATTGGGATCACTGTTTGCAGATACTTTATCTTTCCTATTTTTTGCTTTTACCATGTTTTTGAACATCATAAAAAATCCTAATGGCCGAAAATAGAAAATATCAGGAAGCCAATACCTCTCCTCTTCAAAACTTCTATCACATTCAAACAAGCATAAATGTTTTTGATCCTCTTCATGTCCTACCAGGGAGATTGAGAGAGGATATAGAGGAGAGAGACAAGTTGATGCCCAAGCCAACAGATTTACCTTTCCAGAAGATGGGTATGGATGGAGGACGTATGGCCAAAAGTTCATTAAAAATATAGGCAAAAATAGGTAAAGAATGTTTTTTCTCCATATGCAATGTCATCTTATTCAAATATATGTTATGCAAAGAAGTGCTCATGTTGAATCCATTTTAATACATGTATTTAGAAATTACTTCGAGTGTCGAAAAAGCAATTGCTTTAGACTGAAGAAAGTTGAGTGGTCAACCTTGGAGCCTGGATCAGTTCAAGTAACGTATAAGGGGGTGCACAAGCATGCCTTGCTAGCTATAGAATCTAGCTCCTCCAAGTCTCACACCCATCTTCAAGTGCCAATTGATATGACTTATGGATACAAGTTTTTGGAGATCGATCAGCTGCTTATCATGATAATGAGCAAGTTTTTAAAGATCAATCAGCTTCTTGTCATGATAATAACAATTAAAATCTTTAATCTACTTGTGCTTTCCAAGGGTTTTCCCCTTTGAGAAAGCAAGCCACTTAAAAAAATGGAGGTATTTTCTTTTGTCCTAGCATTTTCTACCCAAAGATGATCTAAGCTTGTACTATGTTTAATATCCCCAAGAAGGATTACCTTCTTTCTTGTCTTGTTGTCTTTTAATCTTTAAGATTATGAATCATAATAAAACTTGTGTATTTTCTAAGTCTATTGTCTGTTTCAAATGCTTGAAATGCATATATTACATGTGTATCTAATGCCTTCTAGAGTGGATTGTAGAATACAAATTAAGTAGTCACTTGCCAAAACAAATTGGAAGATGTTATGGACAAATTCCTTTCGTGGAAGAGCCATTTTTATTAGCTTTCCATCTGCCATGTTGTCTTCCAAATAACAAGAAATTTTGTATACTAGGTAGGCATCTTTCTTTGTATACTAAATAGGCATGATCATGAAGGTGAGAGATGTATGCAACTAATTTTTAACCACACCTTTATTTCACACAATCTAATATCTAAAACATCATATTGACAAAAAGTAAAGTATATCAAATTTTTATTTCCAATAAATGAGTAGTTGTTAAAAATGTTGATCTCACATAGGTTTTTTTTTTTTTTTTTTAGTTAGGCAAAAGGTGTTAAAGGATATAGGATGTTGAATCCACAATATAGGTCCTAATAAATTAGTAGTTAATCATTAAGCTACTAATCTATTGACGTATATGGATTTCTTCCTATAGAAAAATAAAAGCATTAATTTTATCTTAAAATTGTCGATAGCTATAGATCTTTTAACTCTTAGGAACCAAAAGTTGGGAGGTTGCTAATCCTAAACTTTAACCTTCAACCTTCAAATCTACAATGAAGTTTAATTAATAAAAAAACAAATACCATGAAGGATTTGAAGTATTTTGCAATTGATTAGTTTCAAATTTTTAAGATTAACGGTTAAGTAACCTGGTAATTGCTTTGGCACCCCAAACCCTACTTTACTTAAACCATTGAAGAAACAAAAAAATAAAAAAATAAGGAGCCTTCTACACATATGTTAATATTGGACCTTGAGTGCAAAAGGTAAGCAAATTGACTCAGGACCACAAATGAGGATAGAAGGCCCATCTAACTACAGAAATCAGAATAACCCATTATCACAGGCCAACTATGGCTAGACCAATCAGAAGGGACTCAACCTGGTCAATTACAATGTTGTCACTCAGGTATTGGTTCCTTATTCGTAATTAACAGGTCGGATAATGTCCTTCACACACGAGGCGGAAACTTGGAAACGCCAGAACTACTGCAAATGTTACGCTGTCACAGCATTCCTTCTGCAAAACCTCCGGTAAACCCTGAGGCTCACCGTCGCTATTTTCCGGTAAGCATTTTGTTTGGCTTCTTGTGGATAGCATTTGGGTTCAAAATGTCTTCCCCCTCTTCTTTGAGGGGTCAAAAGATGCTGAATCAAGAGTTCTTGTTGGGTTTTATATATAAGAGAGGCCCACCCACTTAAAAACCGGCTTATGAGAGGGGGATTTTCTCTCTTATATATGCTGCTTTATTTTCTTCTTTGTGCCCGATGTGGGACTTCTTCCAACAGTCCCCCTGTCACACAGCGGGCCTGGATCAGCCCATGTCTGACCCATTTCAGTGTTAGTTGACAGCCCATGTCTATCCATTTTAGTGTTGGCCCAGGCATTTTTCAAGTTTTCTGGCCCGGTACCCACAGTCACCACGCCCAGTTAGACCGAAACGTGGCTCTGATACCACTGTTGGGTTTTATATATAAGAGAGGCCCACCCACTTAAAAACCGGCTTATAAGAGGGGGATTTTCTCTCTTATATATGCTGCTTTATTTTCTTCTTTGAGCCCGATGTGGGACTTCTTCCAACAGTCCCCCTGTCACACAGCGGGCCTGGATCAGCCCATGTCTGACCCATTTCAGTGTTAGTTGACAGCCCATGTCTGTCCATTTTAGTGTTGGCCCATGCATTTTTCAAGTTTTCTGGCCCGGTACCCACAGTCACCACGCCCAGTTAGACCGAAACGTGGCTATGATACCACTGTTGGGTTTTATATATAAGAGAGGCCCACCCACTTAAAAACCGGCTTATAAGAGGGGGATTTTCTCTCTTATATATGCTGCTTTATTTTCTTCTTTGTGCCCGATGTGGGACTTCTTCCAACAGTCCCCCTGTCACACAGCGGGCCTGGATCAGCCCATGTCTGACCCATTTCAGTGTTAGTTGACAGCCCATGTCTGTCCATTTTAGTGTTGGCCCAGGCATTTTTCAAGTTTTCTGGCCCGGTACCCACAGTCACCACGCCCAGTTAGACCGAAACGTGGCTATGATACCACTGTTGGGTTTTATATATAAGAGAGGCCCACCCACTTAAAAACCGGCTTATAAGAGGGGGATTTTCTCTCTTATATATGCTGCTTTATTTTCTTCTTTGTGCCCGATGTGGGACTTTTTCCAACAGTCCCCCTGTCACACAGCGGGCCTGGATCAGCCCATGTCTGACCCATTTCAGTGTTAGTTGACAGCCCATGTCTGTCCATTTTAGTGTTGGCCCAGGCATTTTTCAAGTTTTCTGGCCCGGTACCCACAGTCACCACGCCCAGTTAGACCGAAACGTGGCTCTGATACCACTGTTGGGTTTTATATATAAGAGAGGCCCACCCACTTAAAAACCGGCTTATAAGAGGGGGATTTTCTCTCTTATATATGCTGCTTTATTTTCTTCTTTGTGCCCGATGTGGGACTTCTTCCAACAGTTCTTAGGAGAAAAGCGGATCATTTCCAGGAGTATGCCAGCAAAGTTTGGTTTTTGGTGGGATTGTTTCTGTACCTTGTGCCAAAATGAGATTCAATATCCCGGATTTATTTTATGGATTGAGTGTTTTTGCTTGTAGAGTCCCGCATTTCGTCTTTTGAGATAAAAGTGCTGCTGTTTTCTTACTCTATTCTCATGCTTGTAACTCTTGCTATTTGGGTATTCGTTTTCTTGACAAAGATTGATAATTTTATGGCAGTTGTATGATGACTCCTCTAATGGTGAATTTGGATGAATCCACGGTGCCATATATGAGTACTGGTATGGGGAATTTTGCTGCTTTTTGTTGTTTGATATTCTAGGAGTCTCCTTTTTTTCTTTTTTCTTTTTTCTTTTTTCTTTTTTTGAGATTATTGATCAAAAATATTGGTCAAGTCTCTTTGTTTTCACTAAGAGGTGACTTAAGCCTCGTCCAGGAGAATTTTTGATTTCCAGCTATCCCTAGGGTTGGTCTAAGGTATCTCAATTCTCTTCGTAAATGGCACCACTGATCTTAAAAGATTTTGGGGCCAATTTGAGTCCTCAGTTTTGAAGTGATCCAAGTCACCTGTACGGGCGATTGTTCTACTAACCTAAAGAGATTTCATCATTTCATCATTTTCTAAGTAAAAGGTGAATTTTCCAAAGGAATTTTGGCCAAGTTTCCCATAATCTAAGATATGTATAATTTGAGGTGATCCTTAGAAAAGACAACCCCTAACAACAGATGAAAAGGTGTTTTAAAGGCCTAAGTTTGATTTCCTTTTTGGCCATTAGGGAGAAAAAAAGAAAGCAAGAGATCAGTTTAAGAAAAATCAATTAGTTCTATAGTTGTTGTTAGATTTGACCATGGTGTTTGAAGATTTGTTAGGGATGTAGGAAGCCTATAGTTTAATTTTCTCTAAGCAGTTTGAATGTCTTAGTTTGATTTACCTTCCGTATTAGAGGCAAAAAGCTGGTGTCGGAGTTTCCATCCAACTGTCTACGTACTTTATGAAACTCTTTTTGTATTGAATTTTCGAATTTACAATTATTTGTGAGTGGCTTGGGCAGAGTGTTGCTCTTTTGTTGCAAGAGTGTTGCTTCCTTTGCCATGGCTTATAAGAATGAAAATTGCATTTGGTGCTGCAAAAGGACTTGCCTTTCCCATGAAGCTTAGAAATTTGTCATCTATAGTGATTTTAAGACATCTAATATTCTGTTAAACTTGGTTAGTATACGGTTTGCATACATTACTTAGACAATATCAAGTAATTCATAGTGAGATAAAAAGTGTTGTTATTTGGTTAAAGTCTAAATCACCAAGTTTAACCTGAAAACTATGGATTTTGTATGCATGCTTCACAAACAGGACTACAATGCAAAGCTCTCTGACTTTGACCTCGCAAAAGACGGGCCCATGGGAGAGAATTCTCATGATTCTACTTGCACAATGGGAACATATGGGTATGCAGCACCCGACCACATTATGACAAGTATCCCATGTACTAGCTATTCCCCTTGTCTGAGCCAAACTTGGGGATCCCATCATGGACATGTTATTATATTTAGCCCTTCACAGACACAACCAGCAGCTTCATTCTCTCTCTTTCTCTATCTTTCTCTCTCTTTCTCTCTCTTTCTCTCTCTTCTTCTTCCATTTTCAAGAACCATCGTTTCTTCAGTATGGGCACTAAGTCCCAGAAGTAATGTTTACAGCTTCAGAATTGTTCTTCTTGAACTACTCGCCGGAAGGAAGTCCTTAGACAAGTCAGAACCTGGCAGATTGGGCTCTCTTGTTGCTGAAAGTGAAGAAAGAGTTGCTGAACATAAATGATCGAAGAGTAGAAGGAGATTGTCCTGTTATGCTAGCTTACCATTGCTTAAACCAACATCCAAAAGCGAGGCCTTTAATGCGAGATATAGTGGATTCCTTGGTGCCTTTGGAGGTCCTAACAAAGGTTTAACTCGAAAAGGCTAAGCTAACTTTAATTATTAACCCTTCGACTACAGAGCTAAAAAGAAAAGAAGATGCATAGAGTTTTTCCTTATCAAGCTTCTTTATATTTAGAGGGAAATTTTTTGCATTAGATAGTGCCTTTTTCTTCTTCAATGTAGATTAGGGGAAGGTTCTTGGAGTGTAAATTGAGATGGTACCGATGACTTATAGGAGAGATCCTGCAAAATAAGTATCTTGAGTTTGAATCCTTCAATTGCATTTCTAATTGACTTGAATATGCTTTTGGTACAAAACCCTCTTCTCATTCATATACAAGTCAACTCGAGATGAAACAGTTGGTAAAAACCTACGAAAACAGCCATCGGAACGGTTATTATAGAAAGGAGTCGATGAGGGCTTCTTAGACATGGTTGGTTCCTATTCGCAGAGTTGTATCATTGTGGTTGTATGGTATTAGCTTGCAACAACACGCTACTATTATCCCATTAGTCTAAGTGTACAAAACAGAAGTAAATACCAAAAGAGAAAGCATTAACAATATAACTTGTATCCACAAGATAGAAACGAATGCTATAATTAGAATTATCTAAACTATTATTTAAAGCATTCAATCTTATCTCTTGTGATTCCTAGTTAGACTTCCCTTCCAACTGTATTTTAAGAAAATGTGGTTTTTATTGGTTAAATCTTTCCATGTCAAATTGCGATCGCCACTTATAATTCAAGATTTTATGCACAATTTCACTTTGACTCTTTCTTTTTTCTTTGGAGAGCTCTATAAGCAACAAGATAAAAACTTATTTTTTTTAATTAACAAAGACTAGATAATCTTTCCTCAAAATCAACTTTTAAGGGAAAAAAAAACTATTTCTTTGTATTTTGGATACTAGGAAAATATTTAAGTAACATTGAAAAAACACCATTGTCTATACTTATCTTGGAATGACAGATTTTATTTTTTTATTTTTTTTGTCTATAAAAAAATTCAATATTGTGTTTAAATCTAAACTTTGATATTATGTAAATTCTATAAAATTAAAAAAAAAATAACAAGCTTACATCATCTTTAATGTTACACCAAGTATAACAAACCTTGGATTTAACACTTTGCATTAAAGATTCTTCTCGTTGAAATAACAGGTAAATTCTGGTTGGAAAAACGTTAAGGAGGTGATCAAGACGTTGACATCCATCAAGTGTTGTTTAAGGAAACAAGAAAATAAAAACGTGGTAGGTAAACACTGTCCCACCACCCTCCTTCGTGCGTGGATGCGGCTCAGATGGCTGCTACCATCCCAGCTCATGCTATGAATTTGCATGATTTTGTCTTTTTCTTTTCTTTTTTAAACAAAGGGATAGAAGATTTCAGTATCTCAAATCTGGGACCACTTTAGACCCGCTGCTTCCTGACATTTGCATGATTTTGTCGTTCTTACCATGCATGAAAAAAGAAGCCTAGCTCGCCGCCCCCGCCCCTACTTTATTTGATTCTCTGGAAAGAAGTTCCTAGTTTCTTCGTTCTAGACCCACCATTGACCCTTTAAAAGCATTCAAGTTTGCCAGCAGAATGATCTTGTTCGTTGTTGCTTTAGCACCCAACAAGAAGATAAATTGTCCGTGATTTAAGACTTTCTTTTTTTTCAACTTTTGAAAAAGAAAGGGATATGGCTTTGGACTGAACCTTACTTCCATTGCCATCACTTTTGTTAAAAGCCAGATTCACGCAGAAACGAGGAAAACTGCATTATAGATCTGTGTAGAGTTTTACAATGGAGTCATCAACTAATACACTGAGCTCAAGGGAGCTCTTAAAGAATCGGGTGTGAGGAAGGCATGTACAGTAATGGGTTTTCTATTGGTTCACGGGCCTAACTAATACAAACAACAGAGCCCATACATTTCAACAACTTTATTTGGCAAACTCTTCTGCAATGATAATGCAGTGACCATAAGTCAAAAAAAAATTCCCATTATCTAAAATTTATGCTTTATAATATTTTGATTGTTATTCTCAACTTTCAAAAGCCTGATCTATTTCACATAATTGATTGTTAAAAAATATAATATTACTAACGTGAGATGGTTATCACTTTAATACAACATTTTACCCTTAGTACGAAAAACTCATGGGTGCTTAATTCAAGAATAATGATTCAAACATCAGGTGTTTCAATATACTCTCTTGTCTTGAATATAAAGAAATCACATGAGTCAATCTATAAGTAATAAGTATAAACAATAAGATTTCACACCGTAACTATAATTTTAATATTATGTTAAAAGGACTCAGTCTCTTTTTTAAAATGAACCATTATAAAAACATATATATAAATATGTGTATAGGACTAGAGTCTCAA